>OX328011.1:36456845-37111845 GCA_946811545.1 Netelia fuscicornis | reverse complement strand
GGAGAAGGGGCAGTAAGAAGTACTGTGCGATCGTCACTTTGGACGTCAAGAATGCCTTCAACTCCGCAAGGTGGGGCTGCATATTAGAAGCACTCCAACACTTGGAAGTTCCAGCCTACTTGTTGCGAATCGTGAAGGACTACTTCAGGGACAGAACCCTGATGTATAACACGGAAGCTGGAGTAAGGACTTACGAAGTTACAGGGGGCGTTCCACAAGGGTCGGTTCTTGGCCCGACTCTCTGGAACGTCATGTATGACGCAATCCTAAAGCTCCATATAGCGGAAGGAGCAAAGATTATCGGCTTCGCAGACGACGTCGCTGTGGTCATTGTCGGAAAGCACATAGAGGAGGTAGTACAAGCAGCCAATGAGTCTATCGAAAGTATCCGCCGCTGGATGTCGTCGGTAGGTCTACAACTAGCCGAACATAAAACCGAAGTTGTCTTGGTCACAAGCAGAAAAAGGAGGGAGACCATCACTCTCACGGTAGGGGCACGCGAGATCGAATCACGGCCATCATTGAAATACCTGGGAGTAATAATAGACGCGAGGCTGCACTTCGATGAGCACGTCCAATACGCCAGCGCCAAGGCAGCGAAAGTGACAGGGGCTCTGTCGCGCATAATGCCGAATATTGGGGGACCCCGACAGAACCGGCGCAGGCTTTTGTCGTGCGTGACGTCGTCGATACTGCTTTATGCGGCCCCAATCTGGGCTAGCGCTATGAGCACAGAGTCATATAAGCGGAAAACCGCAGCGGTCTACCGAACGAGCGCACTGAGAGTGTCTTGTGCGTTTCGCACCGTCTCATATGACGCAGTGTGTGTCGTGGCTGGCATGCAACCAATCGAAATATTGGCAGAAGAACGGCAAAGACTGTACTGGCGCGGACGTCAGGGAAATCAAACGGAACGGCGCGCGGTGTTAATGGAGGAAAGGGAGCGATCCATGACACAGTGGCAAGAACACTGGGATACTTTGAGCAAGGGAAGATGGACATACCGATTGATTCCGGACATTGAGGGGTGGATCGACCGGAAACATGGAGAGGTAGATCACTACCTCACGCAACTGTTGACCGGACACGGATGTTTTCGGGCCTACCAACTGCGATTCAGACTGGACGATACCTCGGAGTGCCCATCTTGCCCATCGGTGGTAGAGGACGTAGAGCACGTCTTCTTCAAATGCCCCCGATTCGAGGAAGAGAGGGAAGAGCTTGGTCGACAGTTACAGATGGAGCCATCACCTGACACAATAGTCGCCCAGATGTTGTCATCCGTGGAGCAGTGGAATGCAGTTGGAAATTATGCAACTCGCATCCTGAAAAAACTTCGGTTAGATGAGAAGGAAAGAAGAGGAGGGTAGAAAAGACCAATAGTGAAGAAAGGGCTTCGGCCAAATACGCCCCCGCGAAGTAGTACCTGACGGCGGTCCCGCGAGGGTGGTAGGCGACAAAGTGGAGGTGGTTTTTAGTGGGTAGGACCGTAAAGGAGGAGTCCCACACTACCGGCAATCCGGCCGGTGTGCGTAATTGCATTTTTCCACCCCCATAAAAAAAACACACACACACACACACACACGCACGCACGCACGCACACACACACACACACACACACACACACACACACACACACACACACACACACACACAGAGAGAGAGAGAGAGAGAGAGAGATATATATATATATATATGATACCGAGTTGATCGAGTCGTTAAAACAAATGAGTCCCTTTTATTTCACTTGTCATTTTGGTGGCATACTTTGACAGCTGCCAAATTAATCTCTGTAGATAGATGTACTGTAGGTGCTAAGCCGTACTTTACTTGGCGGGAAGTAGTAGGTAGTCTCGTGCGGAGCACCGCCACTACCCTCTCCCTCGCCGCCTCCTCGAATCGTGCGAACTGCGAACAAAGAGGACGCGCTACGTTCGACGGGTAGCGCGAGAGACGAGAGTGAGTTACACCCATATTCATAGTCGTTCCTTACCTTAAGAATTAAGGACGCCTCCGTCGAGGACGCCTTAAATCTTCGAGGCCCCCTTGTTTCATAGAGAAGCCTCCAGCCTTCCGCCGAGAAGGAAGCGGTTTTATAGGGATATTAGTGACCTCTTGGTGGCGAAACCATTTTATGATGTTTGCTACTCACTTCACGTGGCGCTTCAGAAGTTTTATTTTATGTTTAGAGTGGAATTGGAGTCAAATAAAAAAATGAATCGCGAAAATACTACACATTTTTCCGAAAAGGATATGTTTCGAAACTGTTTACGTGCCTTCATTTTTAGTTGTTTTTAAGGTTAACTTGTAGACTGGTTGTCATCTCTGCGTCATATAGGTCATACTGCGTCGACATCAAGCGCATGCGCAAGCGTTGGCTATATGAAACGAAACAGCCAATCACAGTGCCGAAGGTTTCCTCAATAGAGCTCGAGACCTACCTTGAAATAAGGAGACCAATAAGGTTCCTTATTCTGTCGAGGAAGGTTTATGAAACGCGAAATGAGGAATAAGGAATCCTTGTTCCTCAAGGAACGACTATGAATACGGGTATTAATCTCCTGCTACGGAGAGAATCGTTCGCTGAGCGAATGCGTATAAGACCCCGGATCATACAACTCTTTGGTATAATAAAGAGTCTATTCAGCTCTCCGATTGTTATTATTTGACAGTGTCCCACCGCTCATTATTGCCTCCTACAGTACATGAATGTTTATTTTGTTTCGTCCCGCACGCGTTTATTCTGCTATATATGAGGCATTTCGCACGAAGTCATCCACCCTGAAACGTGCAAGTCTTTCAATCGTATCGAATTGTTTTGTAATCTATAGTCCTACTGATAGTGACGGCTCAGTAAAAATTTGAAGACTCTAGCTCAAGTGGTTGCCCGGTAATAGGGGTTCAAATTTGATTTTGTTCCAACAGTTCAACGTGATTTTGAAAGTATTTTCTGCGTACTTTAAGACTATGTTATTTATCTTTAACACAAATTAATAATTTCATAAAAAATTGTTAAGGTTAATGTTAAAAACGACTTTTTGTCAAAGATCGACTCGTATCATTTACCAAGCTCAAACGTAGCAGCCGCTCGCCTGATAAGTCGTACCGTATCTCGAAAACTAACGCCCGGCCCATGTTGGTCATTCTATACTTTTTTTTCAGAAACGATCCTACTGTTTTATGAAAGTTTTTAAAATAACAATCGAAAGAGTCGATTTTTGAGAAAAAGTCGCATTTAACGTTAACCTTAACAATTTTTTATGAAATTATTAATTTTGTTCAAAATCAACATTTTCTTAAAGCATGCAGAAAATCTTAGAGTCTTCAAATTTTTACGGACGCTTCATTATCAGCAAAACTATCGATCATAAAAATGTCAAGATGCTTGAAAGACTTAAACTTTTTAGGGTGGATTACTTCATGCGAGATGCATCATTCAAAATTAATCTACGAATGCAGAAACTTTCATGGGCATGGGCACTACACCTCACCAAATTTTCATCGCAATCGGACGAATGGTATGGGAGCTTACCCGTGACAAACAAACAAACATTCTTCCATTTTTATAATTTTATAGATATTTAATATAAAAAATATGAATTCTGGGCAGAATGATCTGTAGTTGTGTGGGAGATAATTTTTCAAACAGCGTTTCATGGTAAGTAGGGGTGGGTCCCATGGAGCCTAGACAAGAGGAGATCGAACTGTGGCTTACGGGAATGGTACAACATTTGTGAGGAATAACACTTTCGTTTTTTGCCGGGAGTGGCATCAAATACACCAATATCTATCTGCAGAACACCACTTTTCCTAAAGGTAATCAATGACGCTTCTATGCCCAGTTCGAATTACCCGCTAATAGAAGCGTCATTAATTTAATTAAGTTTGATATGTCACGTTGCCATTACATACTTTACACTTTGCAAACTGGAAGATTGCCGTGACAATGGTTATGAAATTCAAACTTTTATCTTCAACCGATGGATCATATGGGACAACAATTTGGTTTTGGCTATTACAATTAGATTTTTTTCCAGAAGCACTGAAAGTGCTCTCGTCGTTCTCAGCTGTTTTAGGATTAAAAACTATACTACTATACTAGACATTTAATTCATTTCAGTTCTACAAAGAAATCACGATAGTAATAGGTATAAGTGAAACTTGTAAAAACGTTTTTGAGAAAATCCTGACTAGATATAATAACCCTTTCCTGATAAAGGACTGAATTTGATATAGAGGTATAATAGAGGTATGGAGACCGCGGTCCATTCTGTCGTAATAAATCGCATATATGCACTCACCTATGGTTGGTCTGAAAACCACGCATTGGAAAGTCGCTACTTTGGCACATTCTTCAACAAGACCCTCGGCCATTGATTTAGTAAAAACGTAGTTGTTCGGCCACTGCCCTCGTATTTTTTTCGCAGCTGCCTCGTCCATTTCGTATGAATGGGCAACATCCATGTCCAGTATGTTTGATATCATTTTCATGTCAGCTGGCGGTGGATAAAACTTTTCCACTATATGTCGTTTATAACAGTGTGAATATGCCGTTGAAACGTATACGAAGGCAAGTAATTTATTGCACTCTTTAGCCAAATCTAGCATGTAACTTGTTCCGATTATGTTGATCTTTATTGCAACAATCATTTTTTCATCGAATTTCACATTGGAGGCATTGTGATAGATCAGTGTTGTTTCATTTACGAGCGTGGTTCTGTCTTTCTCAGATAATCCAAGATTTTCCTTCATCAGATCCCCCTCGATGGTTAATACTCTAGATTGAAAATTTGGTTTTTCCTCGTTCAATCTCTTGAAGATCTGAAAACATTATAAACATATCGTTCTGACAAACGGTTTTGATATTTATTCTCGTAGCACCGTGACGAGATACTTGGATATTAATCAATTCGACTGTGCATGTTTTTGGCGTCTGACGCACTGGTCCACTTTATAATGGGACAAGAATATATTTCGGGTGGATCATGCGACGAAGTTATCGAGTCCCCATTTTTTGTAATTTCCGGCAGTTTTTAGAAACTCATAGTGTTTCGGTAATTGAATGCCAATTAGGAACACTTTTTTCGGATTCACATTTGCGAAAACGGCAAAAATAGGTTTGAGCATCTTTTGGCGTCTTAAGACTGTGAATTACGATTAATGTTTCGTGCAATATGTGATGAATAGAAAAATGACCATTGTTGCAATGATTTCTATCATCGCCCAGCATATGCCAAGATTTATTGTGTTGTCGGAAAACGTAACGAAGAAGTGACATGCATTTTTCGATAAACTGTTATATTTTCCCTCCTAGTCGATTCGAGATAAGACGCATAAATCTGTTTCTGGAAAACGTAAATGCCAAACATGGTCCCCAACTAATATCAAATAATAGGTGATTAAGTAGTATGAAATTACGTTATTTTTCCATTAAAAATATGTTTTTAAAATATGAAGGCTAACAAACGATTTATTGAATATAATTGCCGTTGTTTGCGACAACATTTTCCCCAAATTTTGGGTAATTTATGAATTGCATCAAAAAATAATTGCTCCGGTTTTTCGTTGATCTATTTTTAAAGCCATTTATCGACTGCTTCAAAAGAATTCAAGTGCTGGTCAGAAAGAACATGCGCCATCGATCTAAATAACTATCTAGTAGTCCGATGAAGCAACGTCTAGTGAGTGGCGAGTAGGGGGGGGGGGGGTGAGGTAGGACGTCCCATCCAAGAGTTTCTAAAATGTTTTGGACCGTTTTTGCGACATGTGGCTGAGCATTGTCATGCAGCAAGACAACTTTTCCATTTCTGGTCGCCCATTCTAGTCGTTTATTCTTCTTTGAACGGTTCAAACCTATCAATTGTTCACAATATTGTTCGGCAGTAATTGCTTTTGACCAGGTTTAAAAAAACTCATAATACAGAACGCCTTTCTGATCCCACCAGATACACAGTAATGCCTTCTTGCCATGAATATTGCGTTTAGCCGTAGGTGTTGATGCTTAACCAGGATCAACCCATGATTTTTTACGTTTAGCGTTATCAAAATTGTGATGTATTGGTGAGCGACAGTACCGATGTACATCGAACGACTGGCAGCGTTACGCTGCCTACGTGAGAGACGGTAGGGAGTCAGTGGCGTACCGGCAGCCGAGCGCCAAGGAGATAGCGTACCTCAGAGGAAATATATCTACAATAAACTTATAATACTTATATCATAAACTTGTAATAACCACTTATAATAAATATCCGTGTAATACATAACAAAAATAGATCCATTTTCCATCTCCGGTTACAATACGATGCAAAAAAGATTTTCTATTGAACCGTTCAATTAGGATTTCACAGATGGTTGTTTGGTTTTCCATGTTTTTTTTCGGTCGACGCGTGTGGAACCCACTCTCCTTCTTTTTGGATCGTCCCCATGGATTTTAAACAATCACATATGGCTGCGGAGTAACATTTAATGATTTTGCAACCTATCGTTGTGTTTGCGTATTGTCTTCGTTCAATAATGCTTGCAGTTCTTCGCAAATGTTCTTTTGATGACTCGTAAACAGACATTTTCAATAACAGTAAAACATTAGTTATTAAGACTTCTAATGTGTATAACCATTTGGATATTATAGCATACTAGAGACATATACGTACCACGCGGTATCGCTTGCGACAAATACTAGCAGCAGACATGTTTTAATCAAAACGTAATTTTATACTTAATCACCTATTAGAACATTTTCTGCGTCGATGGCTGTCGATTTATGGAAGCTAAACCGTTTATACTCATTTTCCAGTGAATTAAATGTTCAAAATACAACATTATTTTATAACATATGGATTCTTGAAACCATTCTAGTTTAACTCAACAAAAAAAATTTCCTCTTTAGCCTATTTATGTAGAAACGTTCCACTCATTGTTAGTGCTTGTAAACCTCCGAAATCTATGAATTAGCGATGTTTTTCAGAAAAATAAATATCTCATCACGATTGGAAATCTGAAGCTGTAAAGCTGGAAAAGATTTGAAAGTTCACATGCATGATAAGTTTAGGTTGCGATGCTCTAACAATTCTTCCAATATCGATAGGTGGTTGTTGAGAATTTTTTAAGAACGAAGAATCAACATGATGTTTCTTAAGGGGGGAAATCACATTAGGAGATTCAAAAAATCAATTTTTTTTTATTGCATAAACCGTTAGCTTGACTATCCAAGAATATGCTGTCAAAATTTTAAATGATTTTTTCGCATTTGCGGGAGGTCTAACTGAACAAGTAGTAAACCGATCATTACGAAAGTTGATAGTATGATTCTTTGTGATATTACAAAATATGTGAACCAATTTTTCAGATGGTTCAGACTTTAAGGGTATTTTTTTTGCATTAATAGTGAAAAAATAGTGAAATTTGAAGTGAATTTTTCCAATACCTGCAAAATTTGTCATTATTAGTATTTTAATTATCATTATTTTCACCTACATTGACGGTTGTTGTTCATATTCTTAGAAAATAAGTTATTAATGCAAAATAAAAACCTTTTTGATTGCAGATGAAAATTGGAATGGCTAAACGTGCCGCAATTAGAGAACTCTAGTTACGACCTTGAGCGTACATCAGTGCGTAACTTTGTTATTTTTGGCTGAAATTATTCAAATATAATTTATAAAGGTTGTTCAAAATATGATTGTTCAAATGATGTCAAAATTTGATTGAATTCTAACGAATGCTTCCCATCTAAAAAGAAATGCTAAAACATCAGTGAAAATGAGTCTTCTAATGTGGTTTTCTCCCTTAAAAGCTTTGAGATGCTTTATTGTATATTTAAATAGTCTTAAGTAATAATATTTTTTATAAATCAAACTTTATTTTTTTGCCTCCTTATTGAAATTTTCAGAAATTTGGCATCGGCGATTTTAGCATGAAACAAGAAAACAAATAAATCACTAATTCATAGAAAATTCGCTATATTCGATGCGATTATTGTGCGGAAGAATAAATAAATACTCAACTAAGGGTTTGAAGTTGAAGTTATCGTTTGACGTGAAACGTATGAATGATCGGCGGGGTGATTTATTTGATGATTGACGGTGGTGAACTGACTTAGGACTCGATAATGTACGACTCGATGATGCTAATGCAATGAATTACAATATGGAAAATAAGTAAATATGTAATAGAAGTTAAGGCTCTAAAGTCATGATATCGATAAATGAAAAGAAAATATAAAAATCATTAAAAATCGTATATATTATGAGTCCTTAAAAACGAAATAACTCATCTTACAAAAAAATTTTCACTTCTCAATGCACACGAAATTTGCTGCTTAATTACTTTTTGCTAAACATTTTTAGTTCACTTAAAACAAAGCATTATCTTATTGTTCATCCCTGTTTAAAGAAATTGTCAAAAATACTGTCGACAAAGACATATTTAAAATTTACAGTTAACGCGTACATACGCGCGACACTTGCTCATTATCTTATAACTTGAGTCATAATTTGTGATATTATTCAAATTTCACTGTACAATTTTATGAACGCGTACGTACATATATGCGCGATTAGCCTTTAGGTCTGTCCGCATAATAGTTGCAATATTACATTCAGTACGACGGTGCATTCGCACCCATGTATTTACATAAATCAAGTAATGGAGAATAGATATCAAGCACTGTCATGCCACGAATATTGAAAAATATTAAGGCCTTACATACGTCCAGCAGTGTCTTAAACGCGCTAAAAGAAAAACTGTTTTTAGGAGACATAGCAATAGAAAATAGCCAAAATAATTTTTACACATTGTTTATTAGTATCTAAACTTTGTAAAAAAAATTGATTCCATTTTTTTTTTTCAAAAATTACAACATAAAAATCATGTTTTCCGAAGCACTGTGAAAAAAAAGTTGCTCCACTGTCTGCATCATTCCTTCTTGAAATGTTGATAGATCTGTAAAACGTAAAGAGATTCTTGTAAAATAAAGTTATAGTTATAGTCTATCGAGCCGGATTTTCGAAATTCGAAAAATTTTGCAATTCACGGCAGTTTTAAAAAAAGTGTATATTTTGTGACATAAATGTCACACTTTAATTATGTTTATAAATTTTTTAAATTACAATTTCAAAAATCCGACTCGACAGACTATAGAGAAAACAATTTCGAATATTAAAAAAAAGCATTGAAAAATATTAAAAACTGTATGAGTTATCATGCAGACCGTGCCAGAAAAAGTAGTTTTGAGAAAAATGCATTTAAAGTTTCAAGTGCGTTTCGCTCGAGGCCGCGCGCAGTTAAAGCAAGAACTTTATGAATTTTTAAATTTATTTTGTTTGCTTACGTCTAATCTCCCGTTCCAGCTTCATATTGTATGCCTTCCTTGTCAGTAAACAATTGTTGCTGTTTATTTTTTTCCAATCGACGAGTTGTTCTGGCTTCTTTTGTTGCATTACACGCGTTGATTCGTGCGTGTTTTAGCCGGTTCGCATTTTCTTCAAGACAATAGCGGTACGCCTCGTATCCAATTGTTATTCCAAGTATTCTTTCTATTCTTAATAAAGCCTCTGCCCCGTCATTAAAAGTACATGCAGCAACATTGGCAGCTATATCAACTATTCTCTTGCTACCTGGACTACGTTTCGGTGCAATCTTCCAAATTTTTGAATTGAGACTCTCATTGACATTTTGTGTAAATCCACCCACGCATTCTTTATTTTTTACCTCGAGGTCTTCATACGGCTGAGCGTTCCTGATGCTTGCAAAAGATTTTATATCACCGTCACCGATGTAATATTCATATTTAATCCCATAGTTTTCTAATGATCTCTGAAACATTTCGACAGCACTAGCTGGCTCCATTATCCCAGAGCTTCCTGTGTGATTTGCCGCACAATGTTCTTGGTGGTTTTCTAACCGCGATTTATACTCAGCCGTATCTTTTTGCTTTTCGTGAATTTCGCACTCTTTGCAAAATCTACTTTTTACCACGAAGTCGATAACTTTTCCCGTGAAATGACCAATCCATGTTGTAACACCGAAAAGCGAAGAAAAGCCTCTCTTCATCCAAGTACCATCGCCGGATACAATGATTCCATTCTGAGATAATTGTAATTGATCTTGATTGGCACATTCTTGAACTTCTTCTTCAGCAGCAGCTTTCAAAGACGCTTTAGCGACGACTGTGGAAGCTCCTTGAATATTTTTCATAATTGAATCGAAGCTTGTTTGTGCGATGCATGATGCTAAATCCATGACACCACAAAAAAGCTGCATTGCCGAGATGTTGATGATCAAGCCCTTGCATTCCCTTGCATTAACGCAAGTTACATACGTTCAGAATTTTCAAAAAATTCATTTTTTTACAGATTATTATTCTCTATAGTTTTAGGCGTATTTCTGTGAAACTTGATTGTAAAAATTCCCCATAGATCGAAAGTTACTATAGAAAACCCGACCGCCCATGGAAAGGGCCTGATGCGCGCCTACCTGCGCAGGCTTGTTTGAGGCATCTGGCCTTTGCCGTCAAAGCCTTTCAGGCTGTCGGTTCTTTTGTTATCTTATAATGTATAGTATGTAGGGACGTTTATGAAGCATTGTGCGAGTGTATTCCGGTTTCTGAAGTTCAAGGTTAGTTCTCTCTGATCGTGCGAAGCGAGCAGTTGTGTGGCGTACGAGTATTTGTGACTTCGAAAATGTTAAAACGGCGTAGTCTAGATCGTAAAGGGAGTAAAAATGAACAATGTTCACGTCCTAAAAAGAAGAAGCCTCCTCAGAGGCCAGATAAAATGGAGAGTGAAACAAACTACGCGAGTGCGGCTGCAACAAAATTATCAGGACGATTACATGAGGTTTCGTTCGATTCAACGTTCTCATACTGTATTTTACAGTTTACTACGATTTTTGCAACTATTTCGGAGTGCGTAGTCTGTCGTACATGTGGTGGCGATATCAAATTTTTTAAATCAAGTCCCCGTGAACTTGGTTTTAAATTGAATGTTTTGTGTACAAAGTGTGACGATAATATTCAGAGTGTTTATTCATCACCTTTGATAAACACGGCATTCGAGATAAATCGACGCTTCACATTCGCTTTTGGACTGTTAGGAAAAGGTAACTTTCGATCTATGCGGAATTTTTACAATCAAGTTTCACAGAAATACGCCTAAAACTATAGAGAATAATAATCTGTAAAAAAATGAATTTTTTGAAAATTCTGAACGTATGTAAGGCGTTAATGCAAGTGGGAATGCAAGGGCTTGATCATCAACATCTCGAAGAAAAAAGTTTATATCGAGTCAATACTAAATTATTTTGAAGCTTCAAATATGCGCGTTTTTGTCATGTAAAGATGAAAGAGATTAAAGTAGTATGTGTCGTTTCTGAATGGAAGATTGATGGTCACTTTGAGAGAACATTTTTAAAAGGAAGAGCAGCACTCTGTATCGTTTATTTTTAATTAATGCGTTCACTTTTTATTAATGTTGCAACACCGAGGCGAACCTAGGTGGTGACGTTACGCCTCCCCTTAAAGAAAAATGCGTTCTAGAAAATAGAATTCATGGTCAAGTTCAAGGTCACTATTCTTCGATCCCCTCGACATCTTCCAACTTTCGTCTAAAACTGTTTTTTGAAATATTGCGATCTAATTAAAGATATTTTAATGTCTTAACGTAAAAGCGTCACCCTGCGTAATTTCAGCTAATTGTCGAAAAAAACTTATTCTTACTATTGAAATTACGAATAAATCTACTAGTCTTACTAGTCATATATTATATTAGCTTACTAGTATATAAATGCAAAAGTATGTTTGGATGTTGCTCAATTTCGATATAACGCTCGACCAGATTATAACACAAATTGGCACACAGATAAACCATGTCTTGGAATGGCAGGCTGAGACTATATTTTATTTTAAAAAATACACACGTAAAATAATTAAGTTTTTATGATCAATATATCAACCATATATATTATAGATACGGAAAGTGTTCGAAGAAAACCAAGGCTAGTTTTCTTCCAGATAAAGAAGAAAGGGACAAAATTAATGTAAACTTTCCAGTCTTGGCAAAGGGGCCGAGTAAATGCGTCGACGGACGCCGACGGCCGATTGCGTGATTCCCTCCATGATGCTCTAGATCCAAAAAACGGACATCGAGATAGTTTGCAAGAAAGTTTTTGACAAATAAGATCTAACTTAAAAGCTAGTGAACAATGTCTATACAAAATTGTCATCACACTATAGGTCACGGGGTTTGTATATAAGATTGTAGTAGTTAATACTAATATTAACAAAAGTTAATTCAAGTAAATTCAATGGTTGAAACATTCCAAAAAAATAACATCGAAATAGGGAATTTTTTATCGGTGCCGTTAAAAGATATGTACATACGTGCGATCTCGCACGTCGCGCTGCATAAATTCACTGATTGTGAAGTGGGGAGGGGTGGGGTTACACAAACATGGCAGTCGTCTGTTTTACGCTTATGTTGATTAGTTTCGGAGAAGTAGTAGTAGGCCAAATTGGCTAACTAGGCCATAATACCCAAAACAACCCTATATCTGACAATCTGAAAATATTAATAGAGTACCTTTGAAGTTTCTCAATCGGACTTCTCGTCTCGGGCCATGTCGTCTATTTATAATACAAAAGATCGTGCTATTTTTGGCATAGTTTTCGTTAATGTTACATGTGACGTGCGCTTCGAAATGTTCGATCAGTACTCCAGCAAAGCACTCAACAACCGATCAGATTAAAAATCGGCGGAAACACAGAGGATTATGGCAAAAAGTGGCTCTTATTGTCAGTATTTTTGTTCTACAATTTTGGAAATGATGTTGCAGGGGACGAGCATACTTTTTCCGGTATTGAGCGTTAAAGTTTTGAGGGTATCTAGAGCAGTATGGTAACAATTTTGAAAAAAAAAAATTCCAAGAGCCACTTTTTGCTATAATGCTCAATGTACCTGCCACTTTTTAACCCAGTTGGTTGTTTTATGCTCGCATGTTTACTGATGAATTTTTCGATGCGTACGTCGCATGTAACCTACTGACTCTTAATATATTAAAATCCTGCAATATGCGTCCTTCATATTTTTGTCATAGTATCTCAACTTCAACCGCCGGGGTGAAGTTGAGACAAACAAATCTGTCTGTTCGGAAACGTGCGTAGTGTCGGCGGGAGTCCATGCGAGAGGCCAGCAGGTCTCGGCCTTTGACTCTCGCTTTATTGGAGTCGGCCGTACTCGCGCGTAACGAAATTCTCCCTCCACCTGTCAATCGATGAGCGAGATCGATTTCCGGCATCTTCACTTCTAGTTCGGCTTTCCTTGCAAAAGGATCTCAATTCGCGTTTCTCACAATTTTCTTCATTTGCATATTCGACTTCGGCTATTCTTCCTATTAATTCTTGTGACCCAGTGGACTATTTTCGAACCGGCTATCCTTCTATTTTTTCTAATTCATTGTGATATTTCTATTGACACTTTATCATAATGACACCGGCTTTTTTTTTGGGACTAATTTTAACGGCCGCGCGGTCGCGAGCGTGACACCGACGCCATTAAACCCTTCTTCGCGAACCTGTATTTTTAATCCGTAACATTAAACATTGTTTATATATTTTGTTAACCAGGTCTCTTCATCTTCGTTATTGTCGGAACCCCTTCGCACGTTCACTATGCTTTTCCTTCTCCACACTTCCTCTAAAACCAAATCCCGGGTCTGCACACACCTTTCACAGACATTTAATGGTCCTTCGAGCCGGATCTAGGGGAAGTATAAAAGTGAAGGAAAAAAACGGTGAACAATTAGTGCAATTATTTCGGGAGTACGCCGCATTTCGGGAATTTTCCATAAGGCATCTTCTCACTTTGGAAATTTAAAAAAATCGATTTTTTTTTTTTTAATTTTGAAAGTACATATCTTCAAAAATGTCATCTCGAAATTTCATAAAGATCGGACGAGTCTAACTACATTTTTTGGCGACCGTTAGGTGACTACCTGAGAGTACCCACAGCATACGTATTGTTCAGACTCATGGTGCAAGTACAAGAAAGCAGTGAAAAACAATCAGATAGAAACTTTTAAACATCCTCCTGCTCTAGCTGATGATGTTCAAGAGGTTTTGAAACCGATCTATGAAGAACTGACGAAGGACGAGTTACTGGAACGATGCCTCGGAGGAAATACCCAAAATAACAACGAGTGTTTCAACAGCTGTGTCTGGGCAATGGCGCCGAAACACGTTTTTACGGGAAGAAAAACCGTGGAAATTGCTTGCCAAACAGCGGCATGCATTTATAACGAAGGGCTACAACCTGTTTTAAAAATTTTGGAGGTGATGGGTGTCAAACTAGGCCCTATCGCCGTTCAATACGCCGAGAAACGCGACAGTGATCGCGTACGCGTAGGGAACCGCCGCAGCTCTAACGCTTCAAAAGAGACTAGGTCGAGACGAAGGGAAGCTATTTTGGACGAACACACCTTCTACGAAGAATCGGAAGGTCCATTGTATGGAGCAGGCATCGCTGATTAACCCGAGGTAAGGTTTTTTCATGATTTTTCTGCAACCAAAACTTTAAACGCAGTTATCTCAAAACAAGGTTTTTCGGTGCTTTGTTGATGAAATTTCGGAAACTATCCGGCCGATTGTCATGAAATTTGAATGACATATGCTTCATAGTTATGGCTATAGCGCATATCATCAGATTTTTGAAATTTTGATTTTAAGAATTTTTTTTTTACAAAAAACTGCAAAAAAATCGTGGTTTTTTTTTACTTTTTCGAAAAACGTGCGCCATTTTGTTATTTTCGCGAATATCAAAAATCTGATGATATGCGCTATAGCCACTGACATACTGAATCTAAAACAGTTTTATTTTTTTGTTTCAGACGACCCGTCTCGGAGATACCATCAACAAGCCACGACCATAACATTTTTACACGGGTTTTTCGATGCTACTGATGTATTATAATAATTGTTTAAAAAAATTAAAAAAAAATTTTTTCATGTACTTGAAAGATGTGTTTATTACATAGGATCCGTTTTATCCCATAATTTTAAGCAAAAATCCTCGAAAAAAAATCGCAAAAACAGCCTATTTTTGAGGCGCTTAAAGTCAGAAGATGCCATAAGGTAACGGACAAAGAAAGTGTCGCGCGACGGTTATCGTCGAGTCCATTTTGTGCGGATCTTCGTACGAGACATCGAGTATATCGGGCTTTCTCGCGCTGGCCTTAGCGGCCTATCTTCGCGGTGTCCGTTTTGTACGGTGATTCGTATTCGTGAACTCTTCGAGCACTTCTGTCTCACTCGTGCTTACGGGCCGACGTATATCGCGCTCTCTCACTCACGTCGCTCACTTCTATACAAGCTGTCAAGTTCTCCGAGTGTTAGTGCGCGATACACTCAACGGTCGCTTCCAGTGCGTTCGAGTGCACGAGACTATACAGGGTGTATCTTCGCGAGTGCACGCATTCTCGTATAGTTGTCGTTCAGACTCTTCTATTCTTTTCGGAATCTTCGGTTTTTTCTGGTTGGTTTTCGTGTTAGTCAATAGACTCTTCACCGCATTCGCTTCTACATTTCGGTGCGCTAACATGACGAGCAACGCTGCGAAAATGGAACGTCGGATTGCCGCACTGGTCAGCACGGTGCAGTGCATCTCCGACCTTTTCATGAAGGGTTGACCGAAAGTTTGACGCCTCAGCAGTCAACAATTCGGTCACTTCTTCAACGGACCTCTTCCCATCGGACACTTCTGGCCGCTTCGACACTTCAAATGGAGCGCTTCACTCAGTCAATAGTAAGGTCTCTTCAACCTTCGAACGGTAAGACCTTCAGTTTTATTGGCAACTAGCCAAGCCATGATCACTTCATAGTCTGGTGCTTCACATCGGATCAGACTCTTATTGTTAGTCGATCCAGGCGCCGAACTATCGTTCATTTATGAACGCATAGTTCAACTTCTACGACTGAGTCGAACGGCCGCATCCATTAACATCATTGGCATCGGCAGCCAACAAGCTGGGCGAACGCGGGGAGCAACTACTGTTGAGTTCACGTCCGTCCATGATCCATCGTCGGGCATTACGGTCACTGCTTATATTCTGACCGTTCTAACTTCAACACTGCCATCCTTCACTTCTTCTAAACAATGACAACACCTTCAAGGCGTACTTCTGGCGGGCCCTGACTTCCTTAAATCGAGACCCATCGACTTCATTATCGGAGCAGATCTTCTTCTCGGCCTTCTTGTGGAATCGGGTATTGTAAAGGGTCTAGCCACCGAGCCAATAGCTTAGCGAACAAAGTTAGGATGGATCGTTCTCGGCCCGGTTGACACTTCCAATTCAAACCCGGTACGCATACAGCATTCTTCCACAGATGACGAGGTTACGTCATTGCTCGCAAAGTTTTGGGAGCAAGAGGAAATTCTTCCGGACTCGGCCTCTACACCCGACCCGGACGAGGCCTCCTGCGAACAACATTTCCGAGAGACGCACACAAGAGACGCTTCAGAACGATTCATCGTACGACTTCCCTTCAAGGCGGCACCTTCGACCCTAGAAGACTCGTATTATGGCGCGAAACGCTGTCTACTTCAACTCCAACGACGGCTATCTTCGAATGAGACGTATCGTTAGCTATACTATGGCTTTCTTCACGAATACGAAACGCTCGTATTGGTGAAGAATGAACCTCTCTCACATGATTCGTGCGCCAACAATGAACTCTTCAAACCCTCAGTATTTTCTTCCGCATCATGGCGTCTTCCGTGCTCAGAGTACGTCGACGAAACTTCGAGCCGTCTTCAATGGATCCTTCAAGACGATAACTGGAACGTCTCTAAATGACCTTCTTCAGACTGGAGCTAAAATTCGACAGGACACTTCGGACGTGCTGTTATGGATCAGACTGTATCGCTTCATCATCGCGACGGACGTTGCGAAAATGTTTCGCCAGATTGCGGTTCACCCTGACGATTGGCCTCTTCAACAAATCTTATGGGTCGATTCGACAAAGCGAATCATCCCGTATCAACTAACCACCGTCACATATGGTTTGAGTTGTGCGCCCTTCCTCGCCGTCCGTGCCATGCTTCAACTGGTAGAGGATGAGGGACACGACTTTCCACTGGCCACGATATCGTCGGCGGTACAGATACGATAAAGGAACTTCAATCCATAGCAGTCCAACTTCAAGGAATTTGTGAGCGCGGATGCTTTCCACTTCAAAAATGGCCAGCCAATTCTAAAGAAGTGCTTCGATACGTTTCTTCAACATCTCACTCGAACGCCATCGTGATACAGTCGGAGGGTCCTATTGTAAAACTTCTTGGTCTCGTTTGGAATCCCATCGAGGACAACTTCCGCTTCAAACTTCAAGCTTCCTTCAGTTGCGAGATGACGAAGTGAACTGTTCTTTCAGAGACCGCTTCTTTGTTCGATCCGCTTGGATTTATTGCGCCAGTCATCATCACGGCAGAGGTCTTCTTACAGGAACTATGGATGGTGAAACTTCAATGGGATGATCAACTTCCACTCCGGCTTCAAGAAAAATGGCAACGCTTCCGCGATAGCCTGGGTGATCTTTCGCGCATCAGGCTTCCGAGATGGCTTCAACTGACTCCTTCGCACACGGTTGAACTTCATGGGTTTTCAGACGCTTCACAATTGGCCATGTCAGCAGTCGTTTATCTTCGTTCAACTTCTCCGGACGGCTCCATCACAGTCATGTTAATTTCTTCGAAAACAAGAATCGCACCATTGAAACGACTATCAATTCCCCGACTCGAATTGAATGCCGCTTTTCTACTGGCACGACTTCTGGCGTATGCTCAGAGAACGCTCGATCTCGGAGATGCTCCGGCCTTTCCCTGGGCAGATTCTTCAGTAGCATTGACATGGATTACTTCACATCCCGCCAAAGGGAAGGACTTCGTACGGAACTGGATAACTTCTATACAAGAGCTTACTTCGCTCGCAAGAAGTCGGTTTATTGCGGGCAAGGAAAATCCGGCAGATTATGCTTCACGCGGGCTTACGCCCCGGCAGTTATCCAAACACCTTCTATGGTGGCACGGGCCACCTTGGCTTCTACTTCCTTCTCAGTCGTGGGCAGCCTCTAGTGGTGAAGTTCCATCAGCAAGTGACCTTGAGTAACGCCCTGGGATTGCCTTCATTTCAACTTCAGAACGGTGTCTAAACATCTGGGCTCTCCTCAAGAGATACTCTTCATTAACGCGATTGCTCAGGGTCACAGCAGTGTGTTAATGAACGATAATTCGCTTTAAGCGACTTCCAATCTCTTCACTGACCCTTCCGTTAACACCTGGAGACTTGGAAGAAGCAAAAGGATTTTGGATTCGACGCACACAACGAGTATACTTCGCCACGGAACTGAGACTTCTTGTAGCCGGATCGACGCTTCATAAAGGGAATCCTTTAACTGCCCTCACACCCTTCATCGAAAATGAAGGGATTCTTCGTGTTGGAGGACGGCTGAAGCATTCACTTCTCCAACCCGAGGCGAAACATCCACCGATTTTACCTCGAGCTTCGCGGTTAACTTCCTTAGCCATCTCGGATGCTCACTTCCGCACTCTTCACGGAGGCACGCAAACCACGCTTGCCTTCCTTCGACGCTCGTACTGGATACTAGGAGGTCGAGCACCAGTATGATCGTTCATTCTTCGCTGCACGACGTGTGCGAGACACCGCGGACTTTAAGCCCAATAGCTTATGGGTCAACTTCCGTCTGCACGCGTCACTCCTTCGCGACCCTTCTTCCACACAGGTCTTGACTACGCTGGGCCCTTCATCATCAAGATGTGGCGTGGACGACGAGCAACAACTTACAAGGCATACCACGCAGTTTTTGTCTGTTTTTCAATATCAGCGGTCCACCTGGATCTCGTCACGGATTATACTTCAGAAGCTTTCATTGCAGCATATCGGTGATTTTCGGCCAGACGAAGTATCGGCCATACTTTCTACAGTGACTGTGGGACGAACTTCATCGGGGCAGATGTGGGACTTCGAGAGCTATTCAAGGCTGGCTCAGCGGAGATGAACTCTGCAATCATCTCTCTGACCAACCTTGGGAGTAAGTGCTCCTTCAACCCTCCGGCAGCACCTCACATGGGAGGGAAATGGGAGGCTGTTGTAAAATCCACGAAATACCACCTTCGCCGGATAATCGGAGGAACTTCATTCACGTATGAAGATTTTACGACTCTTCTTATGCAGGTGGAGGCGATCCTGAATTCAAGGCCACTTTGTCCTTTGTCTGACGACCCTGAGGATGTATCTCCCCTCACACCGAGTCACTTCATTATTAGAGAGGCATTAACCACCGTGCTGGAACCATCCCTCACTTCTCGTCCGGATTCACGACTTGCACGGTGGTAACTTCTCCAAGCGACACTTCATCACTTCTGGGAACGATGGTCTTCGGAATATCTTCAACGAAGCCTATCAACTTCCAAATGGCATCACCCTTCGCACGAGATTCGAGTCGGTTCTTTCGTGCTGATTACGGATAAGAGACTTCCATCTTCACGATGGCCGCAGGCCCGAGTGACCGAACTTCATCCCGGATCCGACGGCCTCACTCGAGTCGTGACACTTCGCACGGCATTTTCGACCTTCAAGCGGCCAACTTCCAAATTAGCGGTTCTACCAGTGGGCTCTTCGTCAACACAGTAGACGAAGGCGGGGAATGTGTTCGGAAACGTGCGTGTGTCGGGAGTCCATGCGAGAGGTCAGCAGGTCTCGACCTTTGACTTTCGCTTGAACTCGGCCATATTCGCGCATAACGAGATCTCCCCCAGTCAATCGATGAGCGAGATCGATTTCCGGCATCTTCACTTCTAGTTCGGCTTCCCTTGCAAAAGGATCTTAATTCGCGCTCCTCACAAGTTTCTTCATTTGCATATTCGACTTCGGCTATTCTTCCTATTAATTCTTGTGACACAGTGGACTATTTTCAAACCGGCTATCCTTCTATTTCTTCTAATTGATTGTGGTATTACTATTGACGCTTTATCATAACGACCGTAATCGTTTTTAATCCGTAACATTAAATATTGTTATATATTTTGTTAACCAGGTCTCTTCATCTTCGTTATTTTCGGAACCCTTTCGCACGTTCACTGTGCTTTTCCTTCTCCACACTTCCCCTAAAACCAGATCCCGGGTCTGCACACACCTTTCGCAGATACTGTCCTAACAAGATTGTAAAACGCCGTACGTATACAGGGCTGGTTATAGTATTACACGATATCAAAATCCGCACTGTAAATAAATGTATTTCTTGGGTACTTCGAATACTCAATACCTCTAAGTTGAACGAATATTATTTTTCATAAAATGGGTTTCTTTCTATACTTACAGCGATTACGATACCTTTCAATATAATTTGCTTGTATATGATTATTGGTAAAATTTATTACAATGATGAATATGTCCATACGAGTACTAGAGAGCTAATTGTTTATAAAGGGTAGTCCGATATGCTCGACATCCGGGTATTATGAAAAAAAAAGCCTGCTGAAATACATATGTATATTCTTCGTAAAGAGGTGATACAATGTTAATGATATAACTTTACACACGAGCAGGGCCGGCGAAACAGATTTAGCTCGGGTGGGGAGTACAAAGTGGTGGAGCGGGGGGGGGGGGGGGGTAATTTTTATTTCGAGTACTTTAAACTAGTAATTTTCATTTATTTTCCGGATAGTGCGAATACAGTGCTTCGTTTCGAATTTTTCTTTATAAATTCCTCCAACAGCTCTTCATCGTCAAGTTCGTCGGCCCTTTCTGAATAAATTTGTAACATCGCAATATCGTTTAACCGACTTTGGGACATCGTTGTCCGAAGATAATTTTTTAGACGTTTAAGGACCGAAAAACATCTTTCGTTCGTACATGACGACCCCGGTATCGTCAATAATAACTTTATAAACCTTACGTATTCAGGGAAAATCCCTAGCGTCCATTTTTCTCTTTGAAAAAAATTAATTATGTCCTGCAAGTTGTTAACGTTTTCGTTTTTTCGACCCACCAAGTTGAAAAACAAAGTACGATCATCCACCAATCGTCCTTCGTCAAAATCCCCTTGGTAAAAGTCGATAATTTTTTTAAAATCTTTAGGCTTATCGACTCCGATAGCGAAAGCTTCTAAAGTCTGAAAAAAATGATTGGATTCGTGATCAAATCGACTTTTCAGGGACGTACACGTTTGGTCGAAAACTTCACAATATTTTTTCCGATACATGTCTTCCAGAGTTTGAAAAACATGATCATTTCCTGCGTTCGCGTTAAGACGTTTGGGGATTTTACGGCGTCGTGGTAATGTTGGCTCTTCAATTTCCAATTTCTTGACTGCGTCCATGCTTCTTTCCCAAATCGCTTGAAATTTTGACTCACGTGACTTTTCGAAACCGAAGATCACCGCGTCAACTTTGCGGTACGAGTCAATCGCGCTGAGCTGAGAGTTTTGTAACTCCTTGTTCAATATTTCAATTCGGTCAAAGATTTCCGTCATCATCGTCAAATAGAAAAGAAACTCGAACGTCTGCATAGTTTCAAAAAATCCAGAAGCGAGTCGCGAGTCGCGATATATATATATATATATATATATATATATATACACATACACACACACACACACACACACTTACACTTGGGATGTTAAAGACTTTACCTCCTCGTGGTACATCCTGGATAACGCTAAAATAGTCAAAAATGGTGTTCTACTCCAAAAATTATGGACTTTATCAAAAAAATGTTCCTATAAAAGTTGTTAGTTTTGATCCGACAAATTTTTTAGTAACATAGAAATGGCCTGTTTCTATTTAAAAAAAACATGTCGGCCATCTTACAGCCGCCATTTTGAATTATGATACAAAAAAAAAATTTTTTTTGAACGTCCCCCTTCGAACCCTAAAAGTTTCATTATACACAATTTTTGATCGGAGCAGTATTTTCCGAGAAAAATCAGGTGTAAGATTAAAATGGGACACCCTGTATAAGCTGTTCCCTGACTTCGGGTGAGGAATTTCCACATGCGGAATTTTTCGGATGGGGTGTACTCCACACCCACCACACGTCTTCCGCCGGCCCTGCCCACGAGTCTGGTCGCAAACACTCTTGCCCTACTGGACTTTTCATTAAAGAAAGTTCATGAAAGTTTAATATTTTTCGCAATCTCCAAATTTTCAGAAAATCCAGACTGTTTGTTTCGTGTTGTTGAGTAACAATTTGGCTATCATAATATATAAAATACTATCAAAGTACACTAGAAGAATTACATATTGGAGGAAATGTTGAAGGGCATGCAAATAGTAAAGTGGGTAAGTACATTGAAGAAATTTGAAGTAGTAAATCTGATTTTGAAAATTATCACGCGATATAAGAATAAACACAAATTTTACGAACCACATCGTCGAAGTACCGCTTCACCCTATTAACACTAGGTTGTTTCTTCGGTCTGACCAATATATACAATCGGTTTATATTGGAACAGCTCCTCAATAGTTTCTCCACAAATACTTTGCCTACGAAGCCCGTACAGCCCGTCAGAAAGATCGTTTGACCATCGAAAAATGCTTGAATTTCACTTGACTGTTCAACTTGGCTTACGTTCTCGGTGTCATCATGCAATCTCTCATAGATCTTATCCATCTTGGTCGATATTTTTGGCCTTTCTGCTACTTTTTGCGTCGCGTTTCGTATTTAAAAAAAAAAGAAAAAGTATAAAATTAAAGATTTTTCGTCAACGTTACAATAAACTTTGGAGATAGTACGCGTATTTCTGATGATCGTAACAATGACGAATGCAATGATAAACTCGATCGGTTTGAATCATAACGGGGAATAAAACACGTGTCTCGCGGACGACATTGCCCTCTGATTCTTGCACCCGTGTCATCGACAGATCGGATATACTGCCCCCTTTCTTATCGCTTGCCTACTCTATTATGCATACTTCGAGTAAAGAATAAATATTTATGAACTTTATGGTACGTCGGGGAAATGGTGAGGAGTGCATATAATCCATTATTGATATTCAACGTATTTACTTAATCTTTTATTAAATACTATATTTCAAAGTATCTGCTGGTGCACAAGCGTACAAACATAAGCAAACGCGAAATCTTACTCCTCTACACGCGGTGCTCAAAATTTCATAAACATTTCTATCTAACAGTGAATTCATTACACGATTAGAAATATTCATATTCAACCTGATAGAACTTTAATTAATAAAATTATGTACTTGAAGCTTTCAATGTGCACACTTGACCCTTTAAATAAATAATTCAATATACCGGATGTTTGAATGTGTAAGTATAACCCGGCTTGTACAACATTGTATTACGCACTACCAAGCACTTAAAGTGCGATTATTTGGTGGCCCACAAGATGTTAAGGAACACTAAAAATGTGCATAACAAATTTATCAAAAATTTATTAGTAATTTTACGATTCAGTGTAAAGTTCCACATACTATTTTGATTTTATACTGGAACATAGAGCATCAGAGTTTTTCCGAAGTATGCTATGATTTTCAATAATAAAAGCAGAGTGCTACCTTTAAAATGAAATATGAACACTTAAGCTACGATTTTATATTGATAAATTATACCATTTGGGTAAAAATGGCGGAAAAATATTAAAACACGCCAACGGTTAAAGTAGTGAACATTAACATTATCATAGATGCATCAATATAAAAGAAAATGGCAGCTGAAGATTCTTTATCACCCTTTAAGCAAAAAGTCTAATTTCGTACTTTTAATGAGTATAATGCGACATTCGCGAACCATATTTAATTCGATATCTGCAGATTACACATAAACCGATAACAGAAAAAAAAAGACCTGGCAGCTTCAGCGACCCCAGTGGATAAATTTGAGGCCCAAGAACCTACTCTTGAAAATGGGTTTTCGTTTGTTGAGAACGGATTATTTTCAGCTGATATATGCAATTTAAAATTCATCATCTTAATCATGAAATGTTGTCAGTGTTAACATTATCCATAATGTACCTACTCTGGGAGGGCAGTGGAAGGAACAACAACAGGACACGGAACCAACGAGATGGGCCAATGCACTGGAAGGAAAGGAATTAATTGAAGAAATGTGTGAGGTGGTAAGACAGTTCGAAAAAATAGCCAATAGAAGAGAGCAAGAGAGGGAACGAGAAAAACACTAAAGTAACAAGCAGAAATAGCAATGGATTAATATAAGGAAATGTTAAAATGTAAATATGGGAAAGAGTAAGAGAGGAGTGTGTAAAAGCTCGAAAGGGCATATAGGTGGAAATAAATACTATACTATACTACTCTGGAAGGAGATTGTGCGGTTGCATTTGCCTAAAAATTTAATATAATAAAATGCTTTTTATAATAGCGTAAATTTCCGGTGCGTGCATACGTGATCCATGACGAAGCACCCATTCATGATCGACCCTAGTGGATGATCTCTTATGATTTGGGTTGCAATATCGGTGGACACACCGATCTCGTGCAGATTAAAAAATGTCGCCGCGACTTGAATTGTGTTGGTTGGAAGTATGCCGTTTGGTGTTAAAGATGGTACTTATCGCCATTCTCCTGGGATAATGCATTTGGTCTCCCAAACCTCAGTTTTTAGTGACCATTGTATTACGTAATCTGTTATTATTTGTTTGAGCTACTTATGAAGTGTGCACGTCGTTATTACAAGATTAGGAATTTTTATACCAGTACACCGAAAGTGTTTGGACTACGTTTGGAGCCCTCGACACGTGATGGTTAAATATTTTTTCTTCATCTCCATTTTCTCCTGAAGTACCTATGACGGATGGTAAGGCGGTAGATGAAATGAATGATTATCTGCGGTGATAAAGATTTGTACTTTATTTAATAGAGGTTTAGACTGTTAGGAAGTCGGAGGAGAACTGATTTGAGATGATGGAAGAGGCTGGGAGAAAGGGTTTGAAAGAAAGAGTTTAGGAGTAGAGGGGATATCGCGTGAGGGTGATAAGGGACCGTGGGATTGTGAAGTCAGCAGAACGGGAAGAGAGATTAGAAGTAGATGAGACGGTGGGAAATGAATCTGGGACCGTTACTCTCCCCTTCTTACGAAAAGAGTGGATGCTCCCGCATCTATTTTACAAAAATTTTGATTATATTGTATGCTTCTATATAATTCTGAGTAATTTTGTTTACAAGAAGAGTTTTGGTTCGGGTGTGTGTGTTATTTTATATAATTTTATTCTTAAATGGTCTGTGGTGTTTGTGTGTATGGTTGTGCCTTATTGTTTTGCTTCTCATAAGTGGATCCTGCTGATTTGTGGATGTTTCCTTGACGGTTATTGTTTTGTTCTGTAACTATAAAGATGGATTAATCTTAGTGTTAGTGGGTGGTGGTGTGCTATGATGAGGGAGGTAAGGTTATGTGGCTGTGTATAAATGAGTATAAATTGGTGGTTGTTTCTTGTTTTCCTTTTGTTTTATCTTCTTGGTTATTTGGTCCGTATTATATATTTGTGTGTGATCCAAGTTATATTTTGTGTTTTGGTCCTGGTTATATATAAATTATTTGTCCTGGTTATATGTTCATGTTTGGTCCAAGTTATATCTTGTATTTAGTTCTGGTTATGTATATATTGTTGCTTATTTCGTTGAGGCTGATGTAACATTCTAATTATTTTATTAGTTTAACGGTTAGTAGGAGAGGTGTGTTATTTAGGATATGTACGTTGGTCCATATGGGTGATTCTAGTTTGTGGATTGAGTGAATACAGTTTAAGGTCCATATATAAGTGCATTTATTGGTTATATGGTTAGCAGTAGGTATAGGTATGTGTTTTTAAGTATGTATATGATTATATGATTAGATATATGTGGTTAAGTGTATATGGTTAAATGTGTAGTTTCATTATGTTCATAACTGTTTTCAATGTTATTCATTTTTTGTTAGATCGTTGTTTATTGTATCTGATTCCAAGGAGTATATAAATTTTTTCGTTTCTAGGAGAATTGCGGTAATATTTAGTAGGTGTTCGGCGTTCTGGATTGATTTTTCTATTATTTTCGTCATGGTTAGTACTAGGGTAGGGGAGAAATTTGTTTGGGTTGCGGATATTATGTTGATGGAAGGTGTTAGTTGAGTCGTACGGGTTTTCGCTTAGCATGGCGGGCTAATATTTAAGATGCCGGTATTTTTTATTGTATAAATGGATGGCTAATGGTTGTCGCAGTTGACGTAGAGATATTCTGATTCTAGTGCTGCAAAGAGACATGTGTTTGTATCTGGGATCCTGGAACAATAGGTGTGGCGGATTGTTTTTAGCCGAATGTTGCATACTGCTAGACTTTTGAATTGAGGGTTTGACAAGAGTTTAGTCTCGCATTGGGTATTTTCATCTATCTGTTGGACGGGGTTGACCTGATTGCAGACGTAATACGACATTGTGATCTTACAATTTGCTAAATTTGACGGTAGATTAATCCTGGGTTTTGTGCGAGTTGTGTGACTGTTATTAAGGGGTTGCCGCTTGAGGCGTGTGCATGACATCTGTAACATGTGCCATTTTAATTTTGTCTATGTGTACTATTTTCGTTTTATCGTGTTTAATTTTTAGCTTAACATTTTGCTTATCTAATATTTCTAAAAATTTTAATGGTCCTACATATTGGGAATCGAGTTTTCGTTTCCTTGGTTCCTTTATGAGGAATACCAGTTGACCTTTTTCGAATTCCGTTTCTGTTGCTCTTTTATCGTAGCATCGCTTTGTTCGGTCTTTAAAATTGGTTTGTTTTTCCCATGCTGTTTGTCGTGCCTTTTTCAGGTTGTTCGATAGGTTTGTCATGTAGGCGTCATATGTTGATGTTGTTTCTGGTGGTGGAAATTTTGAAGGTGTACGGGCTGTGCTTGCGAAGACGAATTCGTATGGTGTGAATCCGCTGTTTTCGTGTGTGCTTTTGTTGTGGGAGAATGTTGCGAGTGTAAGGAGTTCGTCCCAATTGCGGTTGTCGTCCGTGAAGTGTTTTAGGAGTTCAATGAGGCTGTGATGATATCGTTCTAATGCGCCATTTCATTGAGGTTGGTATGCTGTTGTTTTGTATTGTCGGATCTGAAAGAGTTCGGCGAATTGTTTGAACGTGTCTGACATGAAGTTTCTTCCTTGGTCGGATAATATTACTCGGGGAGCACCAAATGTAGGTTATTAAGGCTGCAGTTATTGCTTTAGCGATATCCATTGAAGTTTGTTGTTTTAATGGAACTGCTATGGCGAATTTGCTGAAAAGGTCTAAAATGGTCAAGATATATTCGTGTCCCTGTGTGATTTTTGGTAAGGGTCCCGCGATATCGATTGCGATCTTGTCGAACGGTTCTGCTGGAGAGTCGGTGATGATCATGAGTGCTTTATTTTTCGTTCGCACCAATTTGTTCTTTTGACAATCGAAACAGTATTTGATAAACTCTCGAATGTCGTCTTTTAGTCCTTTCCAGTAATATTGTGACAGGATACGATTGTATGTTTTCGAGATTCCGTTACGTCCACCGATCGCTGAATTGTGGAACTCTTGGACGATGTCTTTCCTGTTTCGTTGTGGTGGTATTGATAATAAACCGTGGCAAAGTGCAATGATTGTCTGGGCGTTCGTTGACTTCGCTCGTACGAATGATTTGATGTCTGCCCAAATGAACGGATTCAGAATTTGTGGGTCCTTTGGGATTGTGCAAGTTCTTAGCTGTAATTTGTTGAATACCTCGAATAGTATTTTTAAGCAGTTTCGTACTTCTATGATGGTTGGTGAATCTGTTGATTTTTGTTTGCAGATTATTGCGAACTAGCAGATGATTCCTCGGCGAGTAATTAGAATGTCGACAACTTGGGGTTTGCAATCCACAAGTGATTGTTGATTGATTCTGCCTTTTTCTTGTCGAATTTCTGATATCATCGTATTCATTGTACAGTCTGCTTATAGGAAGTATGCCATATTATGTTTTTGTGCTAGGATATTTTTCTGTGTAGTGATAATTTTGTTTTTGTTTGTTACATCTTCCGTCATTTCTGTCCTTCTAGTTGCGGGGCGAGATTCTTTGACTGTCATTTTCTTTCTGTAATACTGTGATGGTACAAATGGAGTATTACTGTCCGCCTTTGTTAGGTTGTTTCCACTTGAGGTATTTTCGTCTGATATTGATTTCGATGAATTGCGGTTTGGATCTGCTTGTGTAGTGGTTTGCCTCGTGGTTCGTTCAACATTTTCGGGTGTTGATCGAAATGTTGTCGTGCAATTGTGGTACTTCTACTGGGAGGCTGATGTTATTTCCCATATTTCCTTCAGGAGGTAGATTTGCTTCGTCGTTGTTATTTGAAGGTGACTCTGCTAACGAATCGAAGTATTCGGGTTTCATTTCCGGTGAGTGTGGGCCTATGTTCGTGATACGTTTTGGCTTCTTTATGAACGTTCGTGGTGGTGATGGTGATCTAAAGTTCGGCTACACTTGCGGCTATGCATTTTGTTGTTGATTCTCTTCCTTTGATTCGTTAATTTTTTCCAGAGAATCAGAGCGTTGTCGTGTGTTTGGTTGGTGTGAGTGTTTCGGTCTTTTTGAGGCGTTTTTTTCTTTTGAAGAACTGTCTCTTTGTCTGATAGGCATAACGGCAATGGGGTTTCTGGATAATGCATCTGCGACGTGGTTTAATTTCCCGGGTTGGTGTTGTATTTTAAAATCGTAATCGTTGAAGGATATGTGCCAGCGCTGAAGCTGCTATGGCAAGTCGGATTTGTTATTTAAATATGTTAAAGCTCTATTATCTGTGATCAATGTGAATTGTCTACCGTATAGATACGGGCGAAAATGTTCTACTGCGAAGACTACGGCTAACAATTCCTTTCTCATTGTGTTGTATGCTTGTTGTGGTCTCGAGAGTATTTTTTAATAGAATGCTACGGGGTGGTTGAATTTATTATATTCCTGACTTAGGACTGCACCTATTGCGTAGTCTGAAGCGTCCGTGGTGAGAGTGAATGGTTTTTCGAAATCGGGTAACGCACAATTGGGCGTTCTATAATTTTGTTTTTGAGTAATTCGAATGCTTTTTGGCATTCGTCTGTCCATTGAAATTTCACATCTTTTTTCAATTGTTTTGTTAGTGGTGCTGCGATTTTTGCGAAATCTTTAATGAATCGTCTATAATAACCTGCGAGTGCTGTAAATTGTTTTGTATTTTTTTATCAGATGGAGGTGTGAATTCTGTTATGGATTTTACTATTGTGTTGTTGGGTTTTACGCCTTCTTCCGTAATTGTGTGTCCTAAATATGTGACTTCTGTTCGCAAGAATTGACATTTACCGGTTTGGAAGATTAGACCTGCTTCGGTTAGGCGTTTCGCTAATCGCCGAAATTTTGTCGCATGTTCCTCGAGAGTGTTAGCATAAATAACAATGTCGTCCAGGTATATGAACAGGTTATTACCCTGAAGTCCTGATAATACGACGTCCATCAATATTTGGAATGTTGCAGGTGCATTTTACAACCCAAATGGCATTTGGGTTGTAAAATACAAAAAAAGTGCATTTTCAACCGCATACGGTTGAACTCGAAATGTCCGTTTGCGGTTGAAAATGCAGTTTTTTTGTTTGTGGTCGGGATCCAGTTTGATTTGATGGAAGCCGGACGCTAAGAAAAAAATGGAGAAATATCGTGCTTTGCCCAATTGGTCCAGAATATCTACGATAATCGGTAATGGATAAGCGTTGGATGTTGTTTCCGCGCTTAATTTGCGAAAATCAATAACCATTCGCCATCTCTTTTTGCCCTGTGAGTCTGCCTTTTTGGGTACGACCCAAACTTGTGAGTTATAGGGTGACAGGGAAGGAAGGTTGGATGATGTTTTTCTCCAATAAATTATTTACTTGCGTTTGGATCTTTTTTTTGTGTACAGGTGGAAATGAATATTGTTTTGGGTTAATAGGTTTGTTGTCTGTCGTGGGAATTTTATGTTGTGTTATTGTTGTGTGACCAAGTTCGTCGTTTGGTAGTAAAAAGAGTTTTGGATATTCCGAGACTAGTTGTAAAATGTGTTCTTTTTCTTCGTTATTCAGGTGATCTAAATGGAGCAATGATTTGAGACCGGGTAGTCGTTCTTCGTTATTTTCGGATACGTTTGCTGTATAAATTGATGCGTTATTGTTTTGCGAATTTTTGTAAAGGTCGGTTTCGAGTTTGAATGGTATTTCTGAAATGATCTCGATTGGTTGCAATTCTATAGATGGAATTGCCAATTCTATTGATTTTTGTTGGCGGTTGATTACTTGTAAGTACGCAATTCCGTTGTTATTTTTTACTAATGCGCCACCGTAGCGTATGCCTTCTTTGGTTTTGTATGTTGTGACATATCCTTCTGAGATTTCATTATTTTTAATTCTGATATGCATTATTGTTTTTGATTTTGGTGGGATTGTCATATATTCGCTTCCGAAAAACCGTATAGTATGACCATGGAAAGTTATGCATCTTTGTGTGTATAAGATATCGACTGAAATTTGCTTGAAAAATGCGTCGCCAAGTATCGCGTTTTCCTGAATTGGGAATGCATCCGCGACGATATGAAAGTCTGCTTTTACTGTTTTAATTTGGATTAAACATTTACCTCCAGTGTATGTCTTACCGTCACTTATGCCTGTTAATGCATAGAATTCTCGTGTATCAATTTCTGTTATGTGCCTGAGTGCACTTCTTTTTATCAAGTTTATTTGTAAACCCGTGTCGATTAATAATTTCGTTTCTTTATGTGCAAAATGAGGTGAGTTCAATATGATTGAAGGAGATTTATGATTTTTCGAAATTCCCAATTTAAGCGTTGCTTCTTTGAATTTAATACCAATTTCATTTAATTGGTCACGATTGAATGTTTTTAGCGCTCTGGTGATAAATGTCGTGTTGCACTTTTCCGCGAGACGTTGTCTTAGTTTTTTAAGTCTACTTTCTCGAAAAGTGTCTCAATATTTTCTGTGCTATTTATTTTTTATTTAGTCGGCGTGTTTCTGCCGGATGAATTACCTCGAGAGTTCCGTTGTTCGGGGTTTGAGTCTGTGTTAGGTTGATCTCGATGTTCGTATTAGTGTTTTTCAGGTAAATTATTTCAGAAGTTATTTCGATATCTGTCATTTGAGTAATTTTTGTATCTGTTGTTTGAATGACTTCTGTGTCCATCATTCGAGTTATATTATCCCTGTATTTGTCGTTTGGATACCTATCGTTGGAACGATTTCTGTCATTTGAGTATCTGTCGTGTGAATGATTTCTGTATCTGTCGTTAGAACGATTTCTGTGTCCGTCGTTTGAATCGTTGGCGTATCTGTCGTTTGAACGAGTTCTGTATCTGTCATTTGAATAATTTCTGTATTTGTTGTTTGATTAATCTCTGTATTGGTTTCTCGAGTTTCTCATTTTATTTTGAGCGTATGTGCCTCATGAATTATTTCGGTATCTGTCGGATGTTTCTTGTGAACGCCAAGAATTCTTGTCTCCGCGCATGTTTTTTTATCGTGAACCAGTCTTTTGTGTTGTGTGTGTGTGTGATTAGTGAAGTTCGCAAAATTTCTCTGAGTTTTTGTATTCTGTAAAATGGACTTTTGCGGTGTTTCTGATATCGAGTATTCCGCGCATTCGCTTTTGTTTTTCAATTTCGTATTTTATTGTTTGAGCTCGATCTATAATATTATCAAATGTCTCTGCGTTATGAAGAATTAAGTGAGAACCTATTGCAGAGATTAGTCCTCTGACATAAGCTCTTTTTGCTCTTGCTGTTACTTCGTCGATTCGTGTGTCTAAGAATGCTCTCTGTGCGGCTGTGTTGTATACATCTGACAATTTATCAATGATATTATTAAGTATATCGCGCGTTCTCGCAGCGTATTCGATGGCGGTTTCATCGTAATTTTGTGGGGATGATTTGATTTCGTTTTCTAAATCGGCTAAGTCTTTATTTTTACTAAATGCTTTTTTCAGTGTTTTCAAAAGTGATTCGAGAGAATTTGGAGTGTTTGCGTCAACGACTGAATGCGCGATACCATTCAGTTTGAGTGGAATAATTTTTAATAATTTTGATCGTTCGCCATCTGAAAGGCATTCGTTGACTCGTTTGAGTGTTTTGATATAGTCTTCAATTTTTATGTTTTTTTCCGTCAAATATGGGGACGACTTTAAACGCGTTTCTAAACGTGAATGTGTTATTGTTTTAAATCATTGTGATAATTTCGTGTTCAGTGTTTAGGCGAAAATATAAGGGTGTTGAATTTCGTCTATTTGTTCTACGGGGTGGTTTGGTCGGTGGATCGGAGATTACGGCGCGATAAAATGACATGGGAATGTGTAAATGCACATTATGTTCTGGTGGTTAAATAATGATTTTTTTTTCTTTTTTTTTCTAAATTATATTGTCGAAAATTATGTTTGAAAGGGTGATTGAAATTCTATATTTTGCAAGATTATATTATGGAAAATTATATTTGTGAGAAAATGAAAAAAAAAAAATATTTAAAAAACGGTGAAGTGAGAGAAAAATTTGTTTACATTTTGTGCCATATTATTAATTATTTGCGATGTCGAAAGTGTGGTGAAGGGAAAGACAGTGGGGAGGGAAGAATATTGCAATCTGTGTGTGTTATTTACTGCTACCATGAACGAATATGCCTTTTTTTTTTTTTTTTTAATGTCATGCAAAATATTTTTTAGGCGGAGTGTACTTACAGTGCCAGCGCGAAGATGATGGCCTGCGGATGCATCAACTGACTCACGCGTAGCGGCTGAAATGCTGGTGGTCGTTGGTGTGCGTACGCTTTGTTCTTTTGTTACGTCCTCGATGGTGATTTGGAACTGGTTGGTAACTCAGTTCCGTTGACTCCGCCGATATACTTTGTCGGCGTGAAACTCAAGGAGTGCGCTCAGTTTGATCAGAGTGAATGAGATATTCTAATCGAGCGGAGATTCGGAAATTCGGAGATTCGGAGATCTGGAGGTTCTGAGGTTCGTTATGAAATTCGACCCCTGCTATGCGCAGTTGAAGAGAAGAACACGATGGATAACATAACAGTTAATGATTGAGTTTATTCGCACTGAATAAATGATAGTGAATAACACTTAGTTTCTGTTGGTTTATCTGAAGTGAACGTCGAACGAGACGTTTTACAGAGAGTAACGGATGACTTAACGAGAGAACTCGAGTTGTGTAATAATTATGCTGTGCTTTTGAGTCAGATCGTCCTTTTTATAGGTGCTCAAATTTTGGGTGGAAGGGATTTGGTTTTGGGTGGAGTTTTGGTTTTCCCTTAGGAGAGGGTGGGGAAGTTCTTGTGATAGGCTGGGTTTTCTCTACCATCTCATCGTACTAAGATAAGTCGTACTATTTACTTACTAGACCAGTGGTTTCCAACCCGTAGATGTATACGGACCACTCAGCCTGACAGTGAATTACCACGGACCACCCACCACACATTACATTATTAATACATCTTATGAGTTGTAACCAAATTGAAAGGTGATTAAATACAACAATTTTTCAAAAACAAACTATTATTATTAATTAAGAAACTATTATAATTAACAAGAATACAAACATATAAATGGTAATTTTCAGAAGATAGGCTATATTGTATCATGTTGAAAACTCATTTTCTACATGATACAAAAATTATTATGATTGTGTTAATTATGGTATGTTCTAATAATTTTATTATGTTAAAGATAATTCAATAAATATCTGATATTCATCAGAACAAATGTATTTACTTAATCTCGTTCAACGAAAATCGTAATTTTGATTTAATCACGGGGAAATATTACTTTTTTATAAGTAGTGACTGGACTCTCCCGCGGATCACCCCGTAGGCTCTCACGGACCACCTTTGGTCCGCGGACCACCGGTTGGGAAACACTGTACTAGACGGAACTATCTGCTATGTCGATATTAGGGGTAACTACGCAGAGCGCCCTTTTACCGACTAGAGGACATATGCCACCGACGTTCGGTCATTACTGAGTTTTGAAAATTGGCTGGACCTTTAATGTCGGCCAGTATGTAACACTTTCTTCGTTGCTCGTTGTGAATGTATAGTATGGGTGGCTCGGTGGCTCGGTTGTCGTGTGTGCGCCCTCCCTTTTTCGTTTGTACGTGTTGCGTTGTGTAGTGTGTGTTGGATTCCGTTGAGTTGTGTAATTTCTGTTCGTTTCATGTTTGTCGTTTGTGGAAATTTTTTTTTTTGGTATTTATCACGTGGATACAAGTATCCAACTTCTGACACCATGTGACAGATGGTAAGCGGTAGATGAAATGAATGATTATATGCGTGTTTGCGGTGATGAAGATTTGTACTTTATTTAATAGAGAGAAGGTTTAGACTGTTAGGAAGTCGGAGGAGCAGAACTGATTTGAGATGATGGAAGAGGCTGGAAGAAAGGATTTGAAACAAAGAGTTTAGGAGTAGAGGGGATATCGCGTGAGGGCGATAGGGGACCGTGGGAGGAGTAGGTGAAGTAGTAAATAGATTTTTAGTCATTTTGACCCCGATGACCTCTATGAAAAAAAATAAACTTAGTACATATTTCCATGTAAAATTTCCTGCTCTATCGAATGGCGGAGTCGAAAATAGGCGTTTCCGTTCAAAAAGTGGATTTGACCTTGATAAAACCTCCAAGGTCAATCCCAAACCCAATTCCGGAGTGACCATCAGATGTCCCCCTTCAAATCTGACAAATCTTGTCTGACCCATTTTTTTGTGAGTTGCCAAATTTCGAAGATATTTGCGTGGATTGTCTAAAATGGGACACCCTGTATAAATAAAGTTATATGTCACGACTACACTGTAAACAGATGAATGCTGAAACTGTAGCAATGCAGTCTGAAACATTCCATAACGTATTGTTATATTATTTTCATCCACGTATTATATATTATTTTCATCCATTCAGTTTGAATTGTGACGAATCTGTAACAATAAATCATTATATCAACATTGTATTTTCAGGATGTTTGAATTAACACGGAATATATGGAGTTAGAATCACAATCACACAAATAGAAGCACAAGCGAGCAGAATAATCTTTAAACTGCTAATAGTGAACGGAATGCATCAAATTTTACCGAATTTAGCCGATCAGCCCGTAAAAGGAAGAGCGACATGCCAATGACAGTGCAATCAAAGAATTAAAATCAATAAGGGCGAAAACTGTAGTCAATCCCGAAGGTGCGTTTCATTTGTTTGGCAAACGTATTGCGCTACATCTGAGAAAAATACCACTGAACAGGACATTAACATGCCAAGGAAAACTTCAATCAGTTCTGACTCAGAAACGAGTCTCAAATATTTCTGCAATACCGTCGCTTGAATCAATTTACTTTGGCTCAAGCACTCAATCTCCATATTCTGTTAGTCAGTTACTTCAATATGATAATCCACCGTCGCTATGCTACTGCACCGCTCAACGGCCAATATTTATACCGATGACCAATCCACAAGAGACAAACAACATCGAACTCCGAACATCGACCCAAGAGGAAGGAAACATATACCCCCATCTAATAAATATATTATGTAAATGTTATTGTATTGAGGGGAATTATTGTATTATAAATGCCCCTTCACTTCCAACTTGAGACTTCTAAATGCACACTTTAAAATATTTATATAACTTTAGCTATATTTTCTACTGCGATGTCTACATAAGTTTGAGACTAATAATAATATGCTGTGTGTTTAAATTACAAATGTTTATGAAAGTAAAATGTTTATTTACGAGATTTTGGTGCCATGCCGTAGGTGGCATGGGCGGCTGGGTTAAATTGTGGTACGTTATACAGGGTGTCCCATTTTAGACAATCCACGCAAATATCTTCGAAATTTGGCAACTCACAAAAATGTGTTTCAGACAAGATTTGTCAGATTTGAAGGGGGACATCTGATGGTCACTCCGGAATTGACCTTGAGATTGACCTTGAAGGTTTTATCAAGGTCAAATACACTTTTTGAATGGAAACGCCTATTTTCGACTCCGCCATTCGATAGAGCACGAAATTTTACATGGAAATATGTACTAAGTTTATTTTTTTTTCATAGAGGTCATCGGGGTCAAAATGACTAAAAATCCATTTAAGCACACAGACAGTAATTTGGACTGTAAAATCATAATAACAAAATCCGACCGAGCAATCTCCTCGTGGTGAGTATCGGGTAATGCTAATGTCGGCGGTGAAATGTTAGATGTGTTTCGATATAAGAACAATGTTTTGGTATACAACAACTTCAATCTTCAATCGACTTTCAAATTGACATTTAATTTTCTAAAAACTTGGAAAACTGTCAATTTGTCCCTTCGTTATTATGATTTTACAGTCCAAATTATTGTCTGTGTGCTTAAATGGATTTTTAGTCATTTTGACCCCGATGACCTCTATGAAAAAAAATAAACTTAGTACATATTTCCATGTAAAATTTCCTGCTCTATCGAATGGCGGAGTCGAAAATAGGCGTTTCCGTTCAAAAAGTGGATTTGACCTTGATAAAACCTCCAAGGTCAATCCCAAGCTCAATTCCGGAGTGACCATCAGATGTCCCCCTTCAAATCGGACAAATTTTGTCTGAAACACTTTTTTGTGAGTTGCCAAATTTCGAAGATATTTGCGTGGATTGTCTAAAATGGGACACCCTGTATAAGGTCGAATGCACTACCGCGATGGACAAAGGAGAGAATAAACCGAACACAAAATGTATTGGGAAAAAGCCTTATTGGTATAAAACACCCAAATTTAATCCTTTATAAACTTGCGACTAGCGTCGCACACGTTTAACACTATACCGTTCGGAATAATAAGAAACGACGTTGTTACACACTACTGACAAATACCATATACCCGACCACGCGGCGGTCAGCTGTCGCGTTTTTGAATAAATCGTGGGTATACGACGCGCCCCGGGAAAAAAGTTTATATCCGAATATATCTGAATGTATCTGAATCATATCTCTAGAATCAGATATGATCAGACAAGAAAAATGGCCAGGTTTGATCCTGTATGTTTTGTGACCCCATGCGCCCCATGGGTCACAGCCTCCCCTGCAGCCGGCTCGCGCAGGGGAGCCGTCCCACACCTGCAACAGAAAACAGAAAGTTAAGTATAAAATTTTATTAAATAAATAATAAAAACCGTGCAAATCCTCACCGGCGCAAGACGTCAGTCCTTAAGACTGACCCCGATCGACCAAAACAGAATCACCGTCATCCCCGTCGAGTCACCGTCGTCGTACTCACCATCATCGTCGTCGTCGTCGTCGTCGTTGTCGTCGTCGGCGTCGCCGTCATACCCGTCATATTTGCCAGTCCAGGACAGACCGCCATAACCTGTGAAAAGAAAGAGGAAATTAGCAACAAGAAAAATACTGAGGAATTAATGGGAATTCACTCACCTGGACCGGCCTGAAGCTCATCTCCGTCAAGTCAGCCCTCCAAAGGATCGAATGCTTCCCCGAAGACAACCAATTATTAATTGCCAATCGACAATTAATAAACATTTACCGCTCACCACTCACGCGACTCTTAGAAATCACCGCCTGTCAAAATTCATGCACCCGTCCGTCCCCGCACCCCGGCCATCCATCGGCCGCGCTTGCGACAGAGTGACGAAGGTGGCAGCAGCGTACGGTGATTACCCTACCTTATTACCCACCATTATTAAATCCCGTCCACAATAAATCCCTACTTATCGACCGACCTAATTACCTGCCTTTCCCCAATAGATCCCGCTCGCGACAGTCCCGAATCAATCACCCGTTTGACCCTTCTCCCATCGATCCGTATCGCTGCTGCCGCGATGATCGATGCCGGCCCGTATCCAATAAGCGAGTGAGAAAATTTCGCGAGCTTCCGGCCGGCCATGCGGCCGTCACTTTGTGACGAGCCGGCGAGTAGTGAAGAGAGCGAATAGTATAGAGAGTAAAGTTCGAATAGAGTATAGAGTTGAGTGAGTGAGAGAGAGTGAAGGAGAGAGTGAGAAAAGAAACATAAACTGTGGAAGGGACTATATTACAAAATTACGACGAATTGGGAACGACACAGGACACGATAAAAGGAACGGATAAAGGATACGAAAAGCATAAGGACGACCAGGCTAACGACAAGGAAACGAGAGGGAAAGGAAACGACAGAACAAGAAGAGAGCGACCGCCGCCACGGTGAGTGCTTGCACGGTAATCTCCCCCCCCCCCCCCCCCCGCCCGAATTCTTGCCGGCTCATTTTTGAAGAGACCGCGAACAATGGAGACTCGAGTCCTTAGCATTTCGAGTGTGAAAAATCCGTATTTGTTACTCCCTTTTGCGTGCCGGTTGGGACGGCGGTAAAAATGTATAAATTAGTATTATAGCGAGTAACGGTCATTCCTCTCCCCGCTCGACCCCTTCCCCCTTTACCTACTACCTCGATCGCCGACGAGAACTTTCGATCGCGGGAGTCGCTCGATCACACTCAACCCCCCCCCCCCCCCTGTTCCTTCGACCATCCAAAGTCCTCACGGACGACAACACCTTTCTCCCCGCCTGCCCCTCTCCATACGACCGGCCGAATTGCCGTTACGATAAAACTTAAATTCGAATAAGTACCTGGAAATAAGTTTGAACCTACCGAGAAACGCCAGTGGTAATTATTAAGAGGCCATCGCGTCGGCGAACCTGTCCCTGAGATACCTCTCCCCGCTCGACCCCTTCACCCTTCCTACACGCTAGCCAACAACCCCTTTCACCGTCTGAGTTGCGAGTCATAAATTTTGTTAAATTTTTTTTGTTATAAGAAAATTGGTTGTTAAAATTATTTTTTTAAAAAACATTTAACCGGCGCCCAAAAATTTTGGAGAGTTTTTTTTTTGATACATATTTTTTTTGTGAGTATTATATCCCGGAGATAGTCCGCCGTAAAATTAATAGTGAAAATAAAGATTACTGTGACATTGTTCCTATTATTTTATTTTTGCAACCCGAAACTTCCCCTACCCCCCTCCTAACGGCGTGACAGTTTATATCTCACTGTGTATGATCATACCAGGGCCATTTTTATAATTTTGAGAGGAGACCCGTCAATATCACAGCAGGGCTGAACAGATCCAATCCCCAAGGCAAGATCTGATCGTGTTGGACCAGATCTGATCATATCAGATTGATCTGATGTTATTGGGCCAGATCTGCTCATGTCAGACAAATCTGATTTTATTGGGCTGGATCTGATCATGTCAGACAGATCTAACTTATTGCACCAGATCGGATCATGTCAAACAGATCTGATGACCCTACAGGTCTAAATATGAGCGTATAAGAATAAAATACCGTGGATCCCAGCAGTCTGTTAAGCCAACCGCCTAAAATTGCCTTAATTAGAGCAAAGCCTTTATTTTCATATCCATAGAATAAAAGTATTTATAAGAAATACCGAATTCATTTGTCAATAGAATAAGAGTATATATAAGAAATACCATACTTGTATATCGATAGTATAAACGTATACAAAGAAATGCGATGCGCTTTCACAGAACAAGGCCTGCATAGTCTCCAAATATTAGAAACACCGAATGTCTAGACTGTGAAACCTGACCTCGTGTCGCCCAGGCTGTAAGACCACCACTTCAGATACTTCTAAGATCTAAACATAACGACGACCCTTAGTTTGATAAACTCCAGAACCACGTATGTCACCCGCTTTCCCACCATCACTTTCCCACAAAAATTGAGCATCGACGACTCATAGAGCGACTTCGAATGCAGATTCGTTAACTGTACTTCGTGCAGAGAGGTCCTCTCTCTGGAGCCCATCTGACTGGAGCTCGGTATAATTAGTTGTCACGCCAGTTGTACTCCACGTTTTATAAACGGGATGATAGTTTAAAACTTTGTCAAATCACAAATCTATCATTCGCATCCGCTTGAAGTGAATATCATTGTAATAAAATATTAAATAAATCATTACGTGTTAACACTCGCGGTCATCTCCTTTGTGTCAACCCGAAGACATCTTGTGATACCTAAACAAGCTCTGATTCTTCGCCTGTGCACATCGTATTCATCAAGGGTTATCCTCATTCTTCGAAGACATCGACGGCTACAACTACGAAGTCAATAGAAGGGAAACACACCTTGTCTACCATTGACCAACATTTCGATAAGTATCCACACACACACACAATAGTCATTTCACTCCTCATATCGGTCCTGATACTGACTACGAAGGAAGACTGCGCGGTCTATAAAGACACCGTTGGGCAACAGACCTATTGTTACGCGTATTACCATTCTGATACGTAATACAGCCCTGGAAAGGCTTTACCAAAAAACTTAACCTGGCGATTCGAAAACCATGGGTTCTTTATGAGACGAGATATCTTGTGATGTGTACATTGCACAAGGGCAGAGTTAATATTGAACGCCAGTTGGATTTGAGTCATCTTTGAGCCATTTGCGTAACATAAAATTGGCGATCCTGCCAGGATTGTGAAAAATCGTAATACCAGAATTTAATATTCAACTCGGTTACCGAAACTCCACAAAAGGAGAGTGTAAAACTACGAACACAAAAAATGTGCACGAGTGAACGTTGAACGGACATTCAACTTAGTTAATTTTGTGTTAACGGGAAAGACATTGCCACACTGAATTTCCCGTGAGTGAACAACGAATATTCGTGTGAGAAGGAACTTATACGTACCACGCATCGATAAGACTTCGCCGCAGGAGCACGAGCTTGGGAAGGATTGAACTAAAACTGGGGGAGACACGCCTTCAGAAAATAACCTCAACTCCGACGGTATGCTGGATCATCAATCGACGCAGAGGGTCTACAACCAATCGTCGTAACAGCGCCCGCCACTTCAAGACCATCGAAAACATCATTCGACTGGTACTACATACGAGATAGCGGCCGCCACCCCAGGAACATCGAAGACATCATTCGACTAGTAACACGAGTATATGCGAGCAAATGTAAGTTCCAAGATACAAGGAAACTATAAACTCGTTAAGTAATTTTGTGCGTTTAACTTAGAAATAACCACTAGCATTGGAAGCTATGTCCAGTCCAATGTAGTAAAGAGACATACGGCAAAATAATAGAGTCTTTAATACTACAGCAAATCAGTGGTGCCGGTTTTAAATAACACCACCTCTCATATATTAATGAGACAGATATATATATATATATATATATATATATATATACTGACATTGCAGGAAATAAAAGTAATGTCCACGTTAGGGAAAAGTATATCGGGAAGAAGTATTATAATCGAAGAAATCCCCGATCACGTGAAAAACCTTAAGAAAGATACTTCGCTCATTCTATTTAGTTATTTTTTCTATTATACATATCACCCTGAATGGAAACCTAAAGAGGACTTAAGTACCTTAAGAGAAACCGAGCAAATACAACAAATAACTTGGAAATTTCATAAAAACCAGAAGAATCACCCACACTTGTTAGCTTACCACGGCAAACCTCATTCACTAGATTATATTTTAGTAATCACAGGCAAAAAGAAAATCGAAGAAATATCGGAACAAAGTCTTGCTATTTCATTACTACCGGAAGATCAGATCGCTATCCCCGGATATACCAGAGAATTACAATCAGTAACATCGAGTTCCACAGAGTTCAGACCACCTCACAAAAAACAATCAGTAGTCAACCCTACGACTATAAGAGAGCTTGAACAAGAAAAATTAAATAACTCCCGACTCACTGCCCTAGTAAATAAATATTTTGACGAGGGACTTACGTTAAAAGACAGAGCTATAGAAGAAGTACAGTTACGAGACGCAGGAATTGACCAGTTACAAGACGCACTTCAAGAATCAGAAAACAAAATAAGACAACTAACGGAAAAAATCAGACTGCAAGAGGAACAAATCTCCCAATTCAATACTGAGAAACTTGCACTCGAAAAAACCCAACTCGAATTACGAACAGAATTAGCTCACTTACAAAAAAATAACGATAGTAGTCTTGAATTTGCTGAACGTGCAGGTCAAGCAAACCTCGCACAAAAAGACCTCATTCAAATTCTAGAGACTCGGAATTCGCATCTCGAGAATCAATTCACAATAGCCATACAGGAAAAACAAGCAGAAATCTTAAAACAGCACGACGAAATACATAAGTTAAGACGTAATATACAAGAGGTTAGAAAAACAGATTTTAGAAAGAGAAAAATCGAAACAAGTAATTGAACAAAAGTACTTACAAGAGCAAATAGAAAAACTTAAAGACGCGGTCCAAACTTAGCAGCAACAGTCAAAAATTCTCGAAGATACAAACTTCACATTACAATCCCAGATTATAACTCAAAAGGAATACCTTGAAAAAGAATCCATTGAAACTCAAGATCAATTTAGGATCCTGCAAGAGCAAAACGCTCAACGACAGGAACAATTAATTAAAGAAATAAAAGCGACTTACGACGTTCAGTTCGATAAACAAATAGATGAGAAAATACAGGAATTTAAAAGAACGGAAGAGAAGCTGATAAACGAAAAAGAGCGATTCGAGGAAGAAGTAAAGTTAGAATTGCAACAAAGTAAAGAAACCTTCTCACAAACCCATAATAAGGAAAAAGAACATTTAGAACACATTATTGCAGAGATACAAAGTACACTTGCACACAAAAATCAACAAATTGAAAATTTGAACTCCCAAATAAACAACCAAAAACAAGTTTATCAACGAGAACTGGCTACCCTAACCATCGCTAAAGGCAAAATGAATGAAAATAAAACACAAACATTAGAAGAAAAAAACAGTCGGCTTCGCCAAGATTTTCAAAGAATAAACGACCAAGTGAGAAATCTCGAGACTACAATACGACAACTCACACAGACACGAGCTTCTTTACTCAATTCTTTTCAACAAAACCAAAAGCCACATGATGAACGACATCAATATCAAACTAAAGCACCGCCATTCGGAGATCCAGATGACAATGACCCTGACGATAATTCTGATAACGACGAAGATCAACCTAATCGCCGAGGAAATTACCCGGGCAGACCATACAGAGTACCAATACCTAACGACTTGCTACCAAATCAAAACGCGCCGGCAAAGGAAACGATCGACATAGTACCTGTGTTCACTGGAGATACTGCGGAAGGAGCTGTCAATATCTCAGAATGGATAACAAAAGTCGACAGAGCACGGCATTGGACCATACCAAGTCAACACGGATTACTATTGGAAAAAATATTAACAATGAAAATCAAAGGAAGAGCACAGAGTTGCATATCAAATGGTGATATTTACACATACGACCAATTGAAGGACGTATTGATAAAACGAGTTAACCCGATGAAATCGTCACTCCTACTCATGAATGAGATGACTGCGTGTATTCACACCCAAGGAACGATCCAAGAACACAACACCAGATTTCGCAGGATTTACACCTCTTGGCTGAACGCAAAACGACTTGAATTAAAACAAGCCCACCAAACTGATGAAGCAATTACTACTTATCTACAGATATCTGATAAAGATATCATTCAAACATATCTTCAAAATCTGAAGCAAGATACACGGGCTTATCTCCGAACAAAGGACATATACTCACTCGCACAAGCAGAAGCTAACGCTCGCGAACACGAAGATTTCAAAAGAAGCATCCAAAGACAACGAGGAATGTTTCATGAAAGTCAATACCGACAAAGATCAGACAAACCCGGATTCAACTCAGAAAGATCATCCAGCAAGAGACCACAAGAAAAAAAGAAATTTTTCTCCATACACAAACCAAACGTCCATAACACCGAATACAACGAATATGAATCCCACGAAGAAGAGGAAGAAGAACAAGAATTGACGACGGAGAAAGAACGACAATATCACAACGACATCCGACATTTTGATCTCGACTCCATAAACACAACTGATCAATTGAAGCAAGCACTCGAATATATCATGGTAATAAACCACCCCGACCGACAATGCGCTTATTGCAAACGGCGTGGACACACCGAACTGTATTGCAATCAAAAGAAAAAGGATAAAGGCATACCAAGCCCATTCAATAAAAATAACAATCACAAAAAGGAACCCCTTCGAAAAGGAAATCAAAATTTTCGGAAGGTTCAGAACCAGAAGAGACCTCCTCAAGAGGAAGTGAACACGACGAAAGAACAAGAAAACACAAGCGACGACGACAGCGCTCACGAAGAGAGCACATCTCAACAATAGATAAGGGACATCTATTTACAGCAAAGTTCGAATTTAAGGAAACAACAATTAAAAATTTAACGACACTAATTGATACAGGAGCATCAATTAACATCATCAAAGAACACTTGGTAAAAGCAAAAAACATTGTCAAAAAACCAATTCTTTTTAACACCGGAAAAAAGACGAACAAGACGCTTGGATACACATATGTCACATGTGAAGGAAACTAAAACAACCGACGCGACAAATTCCACATAGTTCCAGCTGATTATCCAATTAGAGAAGACGGTTTAATAGGAACACCTTTTATATTAAACAATGATATAATGATTGACTTACCCAAATAAAGAATAAGAGTCAACAAAAAATATAAACAAATAGAATCATCTCAATTTACTGTGCCTGCCGGACAATTTATAACTATTCCAGTTGAAGTAACAAAGCAAAGAGGAACTGCATTAGTAACAACACCCCAAGGAGAAAGCCTCCATCACATAAAAGAAGGAATTGTAAATATTCCATTAGCTAATGAAGGAAAAAAGAATCTTCACTTTCAAACGAGAAATATTCAAATTTTCGAAGTGAAACAAAAATTAATCATTAACAAAATGAGCCAAAATGCTAAAAGGATTCAAGAACTTAGAACGAAAACCAGACTAGGACATATAAAAAATGACGAAGAAAGGGATGAAGTTTGGAAAATCATACAGAGCTATTCCGACTTATTTCAATTAGACGACGACAAACCGCCCAGTACGGACTTAGCAGAACATGTAATTGTACTTAACGAATCGACAAAACCCATTAATATAAAATCCTATAGGCCACCTAAAACCCACCAAGAGGAAGTTGACAAACAAGTACAAGAATTATTAAAGAAGAAAATTATTCAACACTCTCAGTCACCATTTAATGCACCAGTTTGGATCGTACCAAAAAAGAAAGACGCATCAGGGAAAGCAAAATGGAGAATGGTAATCGACTTTAGGAAGTTAAATGAAAAAACAGCTCAAGATTCATACCCTTTACCCGTTATAGAAGACATTTTAGACGATTCGGGAAAAGCATCAATTTTCTCCGCATTTAACTTAAAGTGCAGGATTTCACCAGATACCTATGGAAGAAAAATCTAGAAAGTACACGGCCTTTAGTACCAACTAAGGACATTTTGAATACTTACAAATGCCTTTTGGGTTGAAAAACGCACCCGCAACTTTCCAAAGAATGATGAATACTGCATTAAGAGGATTGATAGGAAAAATTTGTTTTGTGTATCTGGACGACATAATCGTTTTTGGTAAAACAATGAAAGAGCATAATCAGAATTTAATAATACTATTCAATCGATTGAGAGACACTAACTTGAAACTACAACCAGATAAATGCGAATACATAAAACCCGAACTCGAATACTTGGGACATATTATTACACCGAACGGAGTAAAACCCAACGCAGAAAAATGTAAAGCCGTAATGGAATTTCCAACACCGAAAACACCCAAACAAATAAAATCATTTTTAGGACTCGCAGGGTACTATAGAAAGTTTATCCCAAAATTCTCAGCCATAGCCAAACCCCTGACTGATCTAACAAAAAATTACCAGACTGATAGAAGTAAACCAATTACATGGACGGATAAATGCCAAACGGCATTTGATACACTAAAGAAGGTCCTTACCAACGACCCTATATTGATCTACCCAGATTATACAAAGAGATTTGTATTGACCACTGACGCCTCAAATCAAGGACTAGGAGCCGTTTTATCGCAAGAAGGACGCCCATGCGTTTATATATCAAGAACATTGAACAAGGCTGAAGTAAATTACACAACAACAGAAAAAGAATTACTCGCTATAGTTTGGGCAGTTAAACGATTTAGACAGTATCTTCTAGGAAGGAAGTTTACGATAAAAACTGATCACCAAGCATTAAAGTGGCTAGCTAATAAGCCAGATCCTGCTTCTAGACTACTACGATGGAGACTTAAACTCGAAGAGTATGAATTCGATATCGAGTACGTAAAAGGAAAACATAACGTAGTAGCTGATGCATTGTCTAGAGAAGCGTTTATGGAATTACCAGAAAACTATAACACAGACAAGATATTTGACAATGAACTTATCCATCACATTGAACGAGATGCATATGGAAACGAGCAATATATAATAACCAGTGATGCTAACCGAACAGAATTTAAAATTAAACGGATGACTGAAACAAATGCGTATAAACAAAGTAAAACAGTTCCTAATAAACTCAAATTAATGATAGATGACTTCCAGGAAAATCGCGAAACTTTAAATACCATAAATGATAAAGGAAATCATGTTGAGAACGATCAACAGATCTTAGACAATCGCGACCAAATCAATTACAATTTAAGATCAAGAAACACAAACATCCAGGAAAAAATTAAGCCTCTGAATGAAGGAAAAATCAATCGAGATGAAATCTTGGATCAACTACAAATTGACTCAGACGTAGAATTGCCATATGATTACTACCAATACTCATCATACAAGTTATATAACCCAAATAACCTTGGGCACCTTTTAAAAGAAAGACCCAATGTAAAAGGAAAACATTGGATAAAGATTAATACACCGACCGACAATAAACCCCAGAGTCTCTATTATCAAATGCTTAATAAAGTAAAAACTAAATTGACTATTAATAAACTCAAAGGAACCAAGCATATTAAAATCTTTACAGACGACTTAATGACAAAAGCCGACAAGGAAGAAATTCTTTCAATATTAAGATTCTTCACTTGTAAAGACCCCGAGACACAATACGAATATTGTTTTTCAACATTTAAAGAGCCCGACTACACTGACAAAAAGAAAATAATAGCAGAAAGTCATGGATCCAACCTAAGCTCACACTTTGGAGAACATAAAACTATACACAGAGTAAAGGAATACAGAGAATGGGAACACCTTGAGGAAGACGTAAAAAATTACATCAAGAACTGTAAAATATGCCAAAAATTCAAAGCCGTAAGAAATCGCGACATAGCCCCAGCTATCGTACCCGAATTGCCAGACAAACCATTTGAAAAAGTTGCCTTAGACATATTCGGTCCATTACAAAGATCATGATCAGGACATGAGTATATTCTTAGTATACAGGATTGTTTAACTAAGTACATCGTATTATGCCCACTCGAAACAAAGTCAAGCTCAGAAATTATTCAGACACTAAATGATGATTTCATAATGATTCATGGAGCCCCTGATATCTTTTTGACAGACCAAGGACAAGAATTTAATTCCAAATTAATGAAAGACTTCGAACAATTGCATGGTATTTCGCATATTAGGAACACCGCATTTCATCCGCAAAGTAATGGAAGTATAGAAAGAATGCATTCCCTACTCAAAGAATCAATAAAGACCATGTGCGAAGGCCAAATAGATAACTGGAAAGATATACTGAAATTAGTAGCTTTCGCGTATAACAGTTCAATACACAGTGCAACTGGATATCGACCTGACGAGTTAGCATTCAATAGAAAACTTAGGAAACCATCAAGCTTGCCTCATAAAAAATCATTGACATATGACGATTTATTAAAGAAATGGACACAGACACATGATGCTATACTCTTAGAAGCACGAGAACGCTTACATCTGAGACAAGAACAAACAGCCAAACGATTAAACGAAAATAAAAATAAAAAAGACTTCGACAAAATTAAGATAGGACAGAAAGTTTACCTTCATAACGAAAGTAAAAAACATAAGCTAGACCTCGAATGGCTAGGACCATTCGAAATAATAGAACTTTTCAAAGATAAGTCGAATGTTAAGATAAAAATAAATGACAAAGAAAAAGTAGTCCATTTAAATCGAATAAAGTTATTCGTTTCAGATGGCGAACATAATGAAGATGTTGTTAATGACGACAATCGCATTAACCGCAATTAACAACGCTCATACCATTGAACAGGTAACCTTTGCGAACTCTTCATTCATAGAAGAATATCAATCGTATGTACTAACCTATAATGAAGAAATGAAATTCACGATAATCATAGACCTTAAGAGCATTTACGAAGCTTATAAAGAAATTGATAAACGAGCTAATGAATACGAAGCATTGTCAGACCAACCAGAAGAAATAGCTAACGCCATCAACCAAAAGGTCACTAAATTGAAAAAACAAATAAAAATTTTAATGATTCTAAGTCACGAAATTAAAGACAATAACAAGGCTTATAACAGAGATTTGAAAATTACAGAAGCGAGAGTACCAAACGAAATATTCGAAAATGCAATACCATACAAAACATGGGGAACAATAACACCCGTTTATAGCGGGCACGCTTGCTTACACACCGACAAAATTATGTACGACCTACAAACAAAATTCTTACAACTCAACAACATTAAGGACACACTACAGAACCGCAATAAAGTAGTACCCGCACTTCAAAACTTAGGAAAGATAAGGAAATACGTCACGAAAGCTGAAAAAAACCAAGCCCTGCTCGCCCTTTGTAATATATCAACGGGAAAAAGACACAAAAGAGGAATTTGTAACTTCTGTGGAAACATCCAAAAATTTCTATATGGAACTCCCACTAAAGATGATATAGAAAGAATCGACGACAATATTAACAATGTAACAGACTCAGTAAACGTTATAAAAACTTCAGTCCAAAAACAATCAGCAGTTATTCGAAAACTAGCTACCGAGACGGGAGAACACATAAAGAAATTAAAGAAAGCACAAGTCGAGATCGGCTACATAATACCTTTTATGTCACACATAGATACTTTGTTATTTGATATAAACAATGTAATACTAGCTATTGAAACAAAGAAAATCCTACCTCAATTAATAGAACCAGATATAATTTCAGACATGGTTGATAGACTATTAAAAGAATCGAAAAGTGACCACGTTTTCAATTATTATAACGAAACTAGAGTACAACATTTCATAGACATCGCAGATAAACTAATATTGCTAAGGAAAGGTAACCTCATATTCGAATTAACAATTCCGAAATTAGAAAATAATATATGGAAACTGTACAACATTATACCCATTCCAAAGATTTATAATAAGACATACATTGTAACCACGCCGAAATATTCCCACTTGTTAAGACAAGGAGACAACTATATGATCACTACCGAAACCGAAATGACGCACATGAAAAGAGTTGATGATTATTACATTACGCACTATACTCATCCGATTTATAATAGAATCAATAAGCCAACCTGCCAAAACGATATTAAGCAATGCAAGCTAAGTAAAATTAAGGTAACCAAGATGAGCTATGTATCATTGGATAATAATCAAGGAATATTGTTAATCCCAGAAATTGGAAAACCTATCCTAATTTCCATACAATGTAAAGATTATACGAGTGAGATTTATATCAAGGAAGTTACACTACTAAAAACTAGAGACCGATGTATACTAACTCAAGACAACACTAAAGTAATCCTTAATGGACTGCCACAAGAATATCGACTAATAAACCCTAGTCAAACATACCTTACAACTAACTTTTCAGAACTTGCCATACACGTGAGAAATGTGTCAAGTCAAATAGACACCATTTACCTAAAAGATATTGGTCAAGAGCTCGATGATATAAATACAAACCTAGAAAAAGCAAACATTGTACTTAAACACGACGAATTTTGGAATACCATGAATGGAGTACTTGATAAAAGTATAAAGATAGGTTTACCATTGTTGGGAACAACAGGTATATTATTTGTCTTATGGCGATTCGGAGCATTAATGCCCATCCTTAAATACATAGGAAATGGACTATTTCAATGCTGTTGTCCGAGAACCAATAAGAAAATCAAAAAATATGAAAATAAAGCAAATATAGAGTTACAAAAACTTCAAAAACAACTAGAATCCATAGCAGAACAACAAAACAAAAAAATATCTGATCTCTCAGAAGTCCAAAACAAAATTACAGAACTAGAAAGATCAAAACCGTCAACGTCAAAATCAACTATCGCAGAAGTTCACTCTAACTTGGGGGGTGTTAAGCCAACCGCCTAAAATTGCCTTAATTGGAGCAAAGCCTTTATTTTCATATCCATAGAATAAAAGTATTTATAAGAAATACCGAATTCATTTGTCAATAGAATAAGAGTATATATAAGAAATACCATACTTGTTTATCGATAGTATAAACGCATACAAAGAAATGCGATGCGCTTTCACAGAACAAGGCCTGCATAGTCTCCAAATATTAGAAACACCGAATGTCTAGACTGTGAAACCTGACCTCGTGTCGCCCAAGCTGTAAGACCACCACTTCAGATACTTCTAAGATCTAAACATAACGACGACCCTTAGTTTGATAAACTCCAGAACCACGTATGTCACCCGTTTTCCCACCATCTCTTTCCCACAAAAATTGAGCATCGGCGACTCATAGAGCGACTTCGAATGCAGATTCGTTAACTGTACTTCGTGCAGAGAGGTCCTCTCTCTGGAGCCCATCTGACTGGAGCTCGGTATAATAAGTTGTCACGCCAGTTGTATTCCACGTTTTATAAACGGGATGATAGTTTAAAACTTTGTCAAATCACAAATCTATCATTCGCATCCGCTTGAAGTGAATATCATTGTAATAAAATATTAAATAAATCATTACGTGTTAACACTCGCGGTCATCTCCTTTGTGTCAACCCGAAGACATCTTGTGATACCTAAACAAGCTCTGATTCTTCGCCTGTGCACATCGTATTCATCAAGGGTTATCCTCATTCTTCGAAGACATCGACGGCTACAACTACGAAGTCAATAGAAGGGAAACACACCTTGTCTACCATTGACCAACATTTCGATAAGTATCCACACACACACACAATAGTCATTTCACTCCTCATATCGGTCCTGATACTGACTACGAAGGAAGACTGCGCGGTCTATAAAGACACCGTTGGGCAACAGACCTATTGTTACGCGTATTACCATTCTGACACGTAATACAGCCCTGGAAAGGCTTTACCAAAAAACTTAACCTGGCGATTCGAAAACCATGGGTTCTTTATGAGACGAGATACCTTGTGATGTGTACATTGCACAAGGGCAGAGTTAATATTGAACGCCAGTTGGATTTGAGTCATCTTTGAGCCATTTGCGTAACACCGTACTGTTTATTTAAAAAGTGTCGGATAAATATTCTTTCACATCGATGAGCGATATCGGATATCAACAACAGCAGCCATATTCTTTATTCAACAGCCGAATGTCAGATAAATAATGTTTTAACGCTATGTGTTACGCGATATATGTATTTCGTCGTATAAGTATTCTTTGATAATGCCGAACAGCAGATTTTCAGAGAAGGTGGGGGGAGGGGGGGTTATGGCTCCATACCGATGACGGGGGCTCATCGAGATAATTCTCACGGCGAGTTTTAATAAGCAGAATTTTTCTCATCTATAGCTCCGGTACAGCTGCATATGAGTATCCCATATCTTTTAATGTTCGACGTGTTAGAACGTGTCGCTGTGACGGAACAAGCAGCGCATTTGCCGCAAAGAGCGAGCTGTGATATCTAGGATATCGGTTGACACCTCGTGGCGTACGATGACGACGGTTTAAAAATTAGCTATCCTTCTCTTTTACAAACCTTAGAAAGAGAGAGAAAGCAACAGCATTACTACATTACTCGATCATCTCACATCTCGTGTACCTATAAATAATTTTATTGTATTGGAAGAAGCGAACAGAGAAGCATTGGAAGAACATTGAGTGAGAGCGTTAACAATGGATAAACACGATCGCGATAGAATCGATTTTCTTTGCCAAAATATTATTTTGAAAATACAAATGTGTGCGGTGTTACCAGTTTTAATTAAACTCAAGGTCTTCAATGACGATGATGTAAATTTGCCGATTTGGAGAGTAAGTATAAATAATATTCTTCTTTATTTCAAAATTTTCATTGTTACATATTATGATTGTTTTCAGAGGAGGATACATTGTAAATCCACAGCGCAAGATATCGTACTAACGATAACGACACGAGGACCATACGCATGCGACAAATTTATACAAGCATTACGTCAAACGGGTTACAATGATGAAGCCAAACTTCTTGAAAATGCCAGACTTATAGATGATATCAAATCATTTAAATTATTAATACAATTGCTCCCAATCGCAATTAATTGGATCGTAGAAATCATTAGTGATCAGAACAGGTTAGAAGCTGTTAAACTCAAATATATCCCGCAAATTCAATCTATTTAGTTTCTGAATGTTTTCAATCATGAATGTAATTTATCCGTTTTTTAATGTTGGTTCCAGGTTACTATGAAATAATCGCAAAGGTTTTCATTCCATGGGAGTGGATGATAATACACACCCGAGTCCAAATCATGCCCGCTATAAACACGACGTTGACTGCAACAGCTTTGGATCTCGACAGCACAATGATGATTATTGAATTAGGATGAATAATGCGGCAACTCAACTTCATTGACGACTAAACCATCTTATTTGATATTAACATGAACGCGAGATGCAACATAAAATTTTTGCATTTTTATAAACCGTTTTCTTTTATAATTAATTTTTTTATATATACTTACATATTTTTTCTTATGTATTTTCATATGTACTCATTCCAAGTATATTTTCTTTCGAATAAAAATAAAAACATGTTACAAATATCTATGGTTTTATGCAATTTTTATTCAATATCGTGGTTTCGTCTATTTGATATTACACTCAGTATTACATTCATTATTACTTATAAAATTATTATATTTGAACAAATTCAATGTGATTATATACAGTGCCATGAGAGCGTAGTGCTAATCCATTTTCATGAGATGCACCAACCATCTCCTTGAACAGATATTCATTTGCCAGAATCGGTGTGGTCATCCGGGCTGGTAGAAAAACCGTACAAGTTTTTTCCAAATCGATGACGATTCTATCGCCATACTTGGTTTTTACGATTCGTATATCGGTAACTGGATACACCTCTTGCGGTAACAATTCGGACAGCTTTTTGATTGGGAGAAAATCAGCCAATAGACCCACTTGTTGATTTCATGTAAATCCATGTTGATCTAAAAAATACATTTTTTCCATAAAATTGTTTATCGTTAACACTCGAAATTATGAGAACATATAATTCACGGGACAACACGTTTAATACAAACCTGCGATTTTTTTCACGTTGATGCGTCAAAATTTATTTGTCCAAATTTGGCTACCAACGATTGAGTTCGTGATCTTGCGATAATTATTTTTTTCACTCGTTGAATATTTCGTAATAATTGTTTAATGTGGATTAGCAATTCGCGTCTCTACAACTGTAACTTTGGATGTAACTTCGGATGCGATGACTTTTGACTGTGCTGTATGAAGACTGATGCAACGACTGATTTGAACAGTCGTGAGCGCATCTCATTTATACTGAATTGATCTTCCATCTCGTTTTAGTGACTAATTCTTAATTATTATTATTTCACTATGTGAATGCTATGAGGGAATAAAGCTGTGACAAGTTGAAACGAGTCGAGACGAGTCGAAACAAGTCGAGATGTTTCCATCGTGGGGAACCATCGAACATTATTTGAATTGTTTTCGTTGGTGTATAGGGTAAATTGCTCGTGCATCGCGTAAAATGTTTTAAAGAATTCCGTTTATAGCGTTATAGGGTATGGCACCGTAGTTCCATGGTAAGCGATGATAATTATCTGTCAACCAAGCATTTGTACATCTATATTTGACTGGCAAATCAATCCATACGCATGGTGGTTCGAAGAAAAGCGTTGACGGTGTTCGATTGGAATCCGTTAAAGAAATAACAGAAAATTCTTTTAACACAAATTCGTTCGAGGGTTTTTTGAAACCTTGTAAGTCAACCACGTACTCCATCTCGGATACAACTGATTCCAATAACCGTCGCGTCCGATTTATAAAAAATATTCAATACGCCCCCCCCCCTCCCTCCCACACCAAAAAACTTATGAATATATATACTATTTATAAAAACTATAAGAAGTAAAAAGAAAAATATATAACTCTACAGATGAACGTGTCCTTACACTATTTTTTTAACATTACCATTTATGGGGTTATATTCAACAATACGGTCGTGTAAAATTAAACAATAAGCCGAGGTTTGAGCGGGAAAAGGATTTACAGATTCGAATTCGAGGCGAATATCGACGGGGCCTGATTTCAACGATTCGTTCTGCTTCGAACAATCGATAACAATTAGCGGCGCGTATTTCAAAAAGTCACCTTTGTTTATGAGTGGTTCGGGCTCCTTCTCGTAATAAGAAGACTGGAAATTTGCATACATTTCATAGAGCAAAGCATACTGATTGCGACTAATGTCGAGATTCAAGTTCCCATACGGAAAACTCTGTGAATTTAAAAAGAGTTTAACATCTCGAACATGACAATGATCAAAATGACTCGCATTCTTAAGAGCATTATTTTTTCGCGCTGTTTGAAAACCGACGATTACGTATCGAGGTTTTTCGAGTTGAGTAGAAGTTTTTACTACCCAAACGTGTTTCGAGGAAGCCGGCAATAGAGGGTACTCGTATAGTTCCCACGTGCAAAAACTGATTGGAATGGGTGTATCTTTAGCTATGTAATTTAGCAGCTGAATTTTTCGTTCATCGGAGACCTTGATATACGGTATCATCCATTCAATTTTCGATAAAATAATCTTAAATTCTTCCGGGGCAGCAGCCCCTTCCGGTCGAGTCCGTATGACTGCGTTCGTGTCGGTGTTTGCTCTCGTCAATATCAGCTCGTGCTTGGCATTGATGATAATTTTGCGATAGTCCTCGGCAAAACCCAATAACATACTCAGCGGTATCGAGATATCAAAGTATCCAGAAGCGTCAGTTATTTGTAGCTCTTCTTCCCTGGGTACCCAACCAGCGTTTTCCATTATCGATGTTTGACTGGGATTCTGAGACCCATAATTTTTCATGACGCTCGTAAGACCAACATTTTTACATCGGTCAATCTCGACGGCGTTCAGCTCGTAGCGTATGTCTTCGAATAAGTGACAGATGGCATTGGTGACCAACGTTGTGCTCGTGGTTGGAGTTTATCCATCGGCTCGCGTCAATCTACCGCTAACGTGCAGGGAGCTCTTGCTGGGCAACAGACACAAATCCTGATGCTGCACGGCGATACGAATTTCATCGCTGTTATTGAAAGTCGCCGAGGCGAATGGCTGATGGCCGTGTATCTCGTAATGCGCAAGGGCATCATCAAACATCACGGGTTTTTGTATTTTTAAGATTTCCGCCATGGTATAAAGCAAGTAATTGTGATGCAACGAGAACTTATTTTTGTTATTTTTTTTTTAAGTTTCGGACCCAGACTCTTGAGATATCGAATGTTCTGAGGTGTTAGCTCATTGCGAGGTGCTCGACGAATGTTTCGTTCGAGGCATGGTCGTTGAAATTTATACCCTTGTCCGCTCTTTGATCCGAAAACAATTCCCATTTTTTAGGATTTTATGTGTAATCGGATCGTCGTTAACTCGCCGCGGAAATTCACCAACTCACCGTCTTGATCGACAATTTTCAACTGTAGATTGTGTATCGATTTAACGGTAACTGGGAGATAGGCGATGTGCGAGGGTATTTCGATAATTTTATACCCCGGTGGTACAGAGGGAAAAAATTCGTGAATCGTGTGAACTCGTTGCCCGTTGATGTATGCTCCCGAGGTTATGTTACACTCGACTCGTAGAGAATTTATCTTGAGAATAGTAACCGGTAAATCGGATTTATGTGTAATATTAGCGGGAAGGATGCGTGGTGTAAAACCCAGCAGTCGACCAATAGAATCACTCTGTTCGAAATTTATCTCACGATTGCTTTTAATTTCACTGCACGGAGTATTATTATTGGGCTTGAGAATGACGTCGATATTACTATCGGAGAGTACTTTTTGCAGATAGCTCTCAATATCCTCAATTTCGTAGCTCCCAGTCGGTATGGTGATAATCTCCGTGCCCACGTAAAATTTGTTATTTGTCTCGTCCATATTGGGAATTGAATTGAAGGTTAGCAGTTCAAGGAGACCCAGTGTATAATGTTTATGCGATGATAATTCGATCGGGGGAAAATAATGAGCTTCGAGTATGGAAGATGTGTGTGACAATGTCAATGTAAAAGATTGATCCATCGCGTCTAGCACTCGACTGATACCGTGATTCGTATAACGGGCCATTTTATAATTCTCCGCTGAGGAACTTGAGACACAAATGTCCACACACTATTGTATCATAGTCTTGATATTTTTGATAATTGTAATTCACAATGCTACCAACACCGAGATATTTGATTAAATCGGACGGTGGTTGAAGATCACCGAAACTGTCGAAGTACATTACATTGTTGTTCTTTTTCGCGTATGCGACCCAATGCGTGCCCGGACCATCTTTATCATCAAGATTGACAATAGCTGATTCGTATTTTCGAGGTCCATCCCTCGGTAGCGCATTTCTCATGTAAACACCGCGAAAATGTGGAATTTTCATGACTGCGGCGAACTTTGATAAATCGACGTCGGTGAGCGCTCGGTGTGGTAGCCTTAGTCGTTTTTTTAACACGAAGGCCCATACCGCTTTTGTATGGTTTAAGATAAAGCCCCTTTCCCAACGCTATACTCTCCATCGTCCTGTTGTGACGTTTACTCTCTTCGAGAGCATGTTTCGTGGCCTCGGCATCATTCACAACTTTAGCAATGCCCACGGTGCCACCAGCGAGAGCTCCGGCAGCGCTCAACCCCGCGAAAATGGGTATAAGAAAGGGCAAAAAACCACCAATTTTTGGAGGTACAGGCAAAATGCGCGGCGATTGGATGTTTTTCTTACCACCAGCATTTTTACAGCTGCGCGTGCGCCAGTGAGAGCTGATTTCACTGCGTTCGTACCGGGAATCATCGATGTTTTCGCTGCTCGGATAATACTCTTTATCGAGACTTTTTTCACTCGAGGCTTCCTCTTCATCTTTCTCTTCCCCCCAGCACCCATACCGAGCTTAGTTTTAGTCTTCATCAGATTGGCAACACACCAAGCTGTAGCTTTTTCACTAAAATTGGCGTCTTTTGCAAAAACACGTCTCCAAGCTTTATCCTCGAGAACTCGATCCGCAGCGTGTCGAGCGTCGATGTTTTCACGATTTTTCGAATACGCGATATCGTGCTCTTTACTAGCAGCGTCGAGCGCGTTTATTCCCGAATCACCTCGTTCGAGTCTCTTTTTCAATTTAGTGCCAGGACCACAATATTGATAACCAGGTACATGCAGTTCAATCGGAAGCTTATTGATGAGATTGTTAACGAGCCCTTCCCCGTGTACGATCATTACTCGATGAAGAATAGTCGTAGACTGAGAAATTTTATTTCGAATAGTTTATTTATCGGTATTGTGCTTCCGCGGATTTTCAAAATCGAATTTTATTTTATTCAGCAGCGTAGTCATTCCCATAAAACGTACAAACTGATACTGAGATAATCGTTCTCGATGCCCATCATATTTATAAAAGGGTTCGCCCGTGTCTCGAGACGTCAGTTATTCTCGAGATGAGGTTCCACAACCAATCGATCAAATTACCTACAAAAAATTTTGATGATCTCGTGCAAGATGAGGATAGGAGGGCAGAGAGGAGGCGTCATGGGGAATTGTTGCCATGTAGTGTACGCGCAGTATTTTGCGGTCCATCCAATTGCGGAAAGACTAACGTGCTCCTTACCCTCATTACCCATTCAAATGGTTTGAGATTTGAGAATGTTTACGTGTATTCAAAATCTTTAAATCAACCAAAGTACACATTTCTCAAACGTCTGCTCGAATGTGTGAAAGGGGTGAAATATTTTCCTTTCGCTGATCATGAGCAAGTCATCAAACCCGAGGAGGCGGGATCGAATTCGATAATGATTTTCGATGATATTGCCTGTGAAAAATAGGACAACGTGAGAGCATTTTTCTGCATGGGACGACACAGAGATGTGGACTGCTTTTACTTGTGTCAAACGTACGCACGTATTCCGAAACATCTCGTGCGCGATAATACTAACCTATTGGTACTCTTCAAGCAGGATGAAATGAATTTGAAGCATGTATATGACGATCACGTAAATACCGACATGTCGTACACGCAATTCAAAAGTTTATGCTCAAAGTGCTGGAACAACGATAAGTATGGGTTCGTGGTGATAGACAAAGATAGAGAATTAAACAAGGGTCGTTACAGGAAGGGGTTCGATTGCTTTATAAATTTGTAGTTTTCAACATAATCATCAGTTACAGTGTAGCCTTAAAAGCGTCAATATGCATGGAGCGGAGCTAAACAAGGAGAAACATATTTTGCGTCAAATCGCGACTGCAAACAATGCGATCCGTCGCAAGCATAGAATGTTGAAGTTGGGAAAAATGACCTCTGAGAGAAAAATGGAAGAAGTTTTTAGACCGGTGGTAGCTCCACTGCAAAAACTAGTGGATCAGTCATCGTCACAATCGTCGGTAAAACAGGAATCAGCTATCAAGAAAGAGCCAAATGTCGAATCACCCAAGAAAAATGAGGATAAATATAGCGATAATGAGGATGATCGATTTGAGCAAACGTTTGAAACAGCTCACGGGGATACCTCGGAACGGAATATTAGTATTGAAGACGATATTAATGTTGATTTGTCGCAAAATTACTTGAAAATGTTCGCCACGAAGGATAAGAAAGAATTGGACACATCGTATGGAGTGCGGAAATTACAGGGAGATCGTTTAATGATTGAGAATTCACCAATTACGTTCGAGCAAAATATTATTCGTGTCAGTGATAAGACTTATGATCAAAGTGAAGGTTTACTGGAGTTGATATTTAAAAAATCACCCGATGAATCTCTCGTAACGGCGAATGATATGGAAAATTATGGTAAAGGGTTGCCGCGATCCAAAATTGTTAGAAGAAACAGTAGTCTGGATTACGTTTATTGGGACGATCCCAACGAATTAGTCGATAGGTTAAGGCTCCTCCATGCATCCCAATCAGCCGGAAATTTTAGTCATGCGAACGAGATCGTTTCCATCATCGAGGAATTACGTGAAGCTGAAATCGTTTATTAATGCTGATTAACGAGTATGCGAGCGCAGTCTTCTCGCAACCGTCAAAATGAGCGTTGATGTGTTTGATCATCATTTGAGAAAGAGTAGGAATGCTGATACCGATGGCAATCGAGGCCCTCGCGGAGAAGGATTTAAAATCACTGACGATGGTCAATACGACATGGTTAATCGAAGAATATGTAATTTAGGTGCTCCCGTAGGGGAACATGATGCTGTATCGGTGCGAGTGATGCACACTGCTATTGAGGAGGAATTTAGGCTTATTTACAGCGTTACATCTGCCTTGCGAAATAGTATCGACGATTCCGAAACAATGCTTCAAGTCCTCGAATCGAAATTTCAAGAACACGCGAAACAACTGCGAGCAAATGAGGCATCGGTACAAGAACTCGTTGCACGTGATTCCGAGCTTATTACTCGTTTGGACGAGCAGCTGAGGTCACACGAATTTAATGCGACGTACGCTATACAAAATCTGAAGACGCGAATCGAAGCGCTCGAAAAAAAAATCGACTTTTACATAACTCCCAAATTTTGTCCGGTCGTCTTGGATTAACTGCGTAACTCTATAAACCAGCACGGAAAAATTATCCACGGCGCCATGTTGATATACGTGGATTGGACGAGACGTGGCAAGCTGATCTCGTTGATATGTCGGCATATGGGCGGTACAATAATGGTTACAAATACCTACTGACAATTATCGATATTTTTTCAAAGTATGCTTGGGTCGTACCAACGAAGACGAAAAGTGGTAAAGATGTGTCGAGTGCCATGGCATCGATTCTTAAACTCGGTCGAACGCCAAAAAAACTGCACGTTGATCGCGGTAAAGAATTTTATAACAGCGAATTTAAGACTGTGCTCCAACGGTACGGAATCACCATATACTCCACATTCAGTAATATGAAAGCATCGATATGCGAACGTTTTAATCGTACGCTTAAGGATAAAATGTGGAAAGAATTTTCCCTACGTGGATCGTACAAGTGGATCGATATACTCAAAAATTTGATCACCAATTGCAATAATTCTAAATATCGTACCATAAAGATGAGACCGCGCGACATTACTACTCAAAATGAAAAAAAAAATCTTGCTACATATTTATCGAAAATCAAAAGTCAATAGAACGCGAAAGATAAAATTAAAAATTGGTGATAAAGTACGAATAAGCAAGTATAAGCACGTTTTCGAAAAAGGTTATACACCAAACTGGACAACTGAAATATTCGTCATAAGCAAAGTCATACATACCGATCCTGTAACGTACAAGTTGCGAGGTTATCAAGACCAACCGATCGAGGGCGGCTTCTACCAGGAAAAACTCGCACCAGTCAAATATCCAAATACTTACCTTGTGGAAAAAGTTATTCGGAAGCATGGAAATAAATTACTTGTAAAATGGTTAGGTTTTGATAGTTCGCACAATAGCTGGATAAACAAATCTGATTTGTAATTTTTTTATTTATATCATAAGATTTTTAATCAATAAAAATAAGAAACGAATTTAAAAAAATGGTTTTATAATTAATTTTCAAACACGATTAGTACAGTGAAAAGATATGAAGTTTATTGAAAATATATATATTTATATATAGGGTAGAGCGGGGATAGTTGAGCAAGCGGGTAAGTTGTGCAATCGTAATATCTCGAAAACTAAGCATCAGACGCTGGTGTGACATCCAGAGTGAATGTACATAAATATTTATTAATTTCCCTATTTTTTGCCTACGCCAAGCGCAATAGCACGGGATTGGGAAGAGAAGAGTATTTTGTACGGAATTGAATTAAGAATAATTCCAAGAAATTATGTAACAAAAATATAACTACTATTTATTTAACGATATACAAAAGTTCTGTTGAAATTTAAAGTGATTTCTGTTTGACATTTCGAGCGCGGTTTACAGTAGTTGCCTTACTTGGATATGAAGTTGTTGTTGTTGTATTGTTGTTGAATCGTTGTCGGTTGGTGTCGATTGATAAAATTGTTGTTGTGTTTTGTTCTGTTGTTGTATGTTGAGTTGTTATTGAAGTGCACTGAATTTTCTGCCTAACTATAATAGTGTTTTACAATAAAAGAAGTTATTGATAATCAGAGCCAGAAAGGAATGAATACGAGAACTAGATATGGAAATACTGATTGCTGACTCTGTTGACTGGCTGGAGAAGACTGACTAAAAATTATTCCCTATTGAAAGACAGCGATGTTCTAACAGATTTGGAAGTGCTTATAGTAGGGAGGTTCGCATTCTTATTCGTTAAAATTCTTAACATCTATGAAGGGATCATTACTATGATTGGAGGGTTGAGAATTCGGAGGGATGCTAAGATCGTGGGTGGAAGGGATATGGTTTTCTGGGAAAGTAAATGTTATGTAAAACATAAATAAAAGGAATCGGATTACGTCGACGGTCAATAGCCATATGGTTCGTGTTCGTCTTATCCTAGAAAAGACATAAATTTACGGTCCCTTTTCTCGATGCGAAAAAGGGCCTCTCGATAAACATAAGAAATCGACGGGGTACAGCCATGTGGCCCCGCTAGCACTTATCTCGGAAAGCGATAAATTACGGTCGCTTTCCTGACGGGAAAATCAACTCTCAAAAATATATATGTGCTTAAGAATAATGAAAAGAAATATTAAACTACATCTACGCGGATGTTACACTGGTGCATCAAATGGACGAAAGAGAGGGATGTGGGAGGGGAATACAACAAATCATTGTCGGTAGCCACGCGGCGCACGAGACGATGACACGGGACGTTTTATTATTATTGCGCCCAAAAGTAAAAAATACGTGATTAAGTATTTTTCTTCTAGCATTGTGTGAAAAACCAGGGCATCAACTAAACGAGTACTAGTATAACATATAGTACATTTAAGTGGCTATCAATCTGCAATAATTTTTTGAACGCACGTGGTACGGATTTCATTATAAATTAACATTTGTTAAAAAATCTGAGAAGGGGCTAGTTGAGTAGTTTTCGATGGGGCTAGTTAAACGATGCGCAACTGTCCTCATCGGCTGGCACGCATAACATGGCGGAGGTGAATACATCACGCTATCGCCGGTCCTCCTTGTTTATTTAAGAAAAAACATTTCACAGTTTGTTGCAGTTAATGTTCATGATTCAAAATGTAGCTAATTAATGTAGCTATTGGTTTATTACTGCATTGCATCAAATGGTCTTGCATGTGTCTGATTTGTTGATGGAATTATTACGTTGCTCAACTTGCCCCATACCCTTGCTCAACTTGCCCCACCTATGGGGCAGGTTGAGCAGCTCGACACTCTCTCACATTTACGATGATATCTCCTAAATCAGGCCTGAATTGGATAATATTTCTGAAGGCGTTTTGAGCTGGAGAATTTGCGGATCTAACGGTGCAAGAATCAAGGAAATCGGATGTATTTTTTAAGAGTTATGATCGATTAAGCCAGAAACTGCTCAACTATCCCCGCTCTACCCTACTGTTATGCCGTAGGGTTTATGTGGAAATTATATTTTGACACGCTCTGGTTTGGATTAATGAGTGGAATATTTATTATGATATTTTTTACAAATAAAAGAACTTAAACAAATTTTCTTTCTTTCTTCTAGTTCTGAGATAAATTCTAAGCTTTGACTTCTTAGACAACGTCTCTCGAGATCGTGTGTCGTCGAAGGAGGGTCAAAGACTGAGTTTCGTAAACTTACTAAAATCTACCTTAAGATCGAGGGTGTATTACTCCGCCTGCACTTTGCGCGTTGTCCAGCCGTAGCACGGCTGGACTCTCACGGTCACTTTTGCTGATCTAGTGGCAAAAGCGTGAGAATGCTGCTTCATCCTCTTATTCTAAATTCTTATCAAATAGACCGGATGGAGACAGAATATGAGTCGCTATGACTACTGGCATAACAATACACATAAGTTTTATTTACATTGGTTCTCCAAACATTCCTCTCACAATACAATTCTATAATACTATGTTTACAATTCAATACCCCATGGAAGCGTGTCAATCATATTTGGACATATTATTCGTTTGTCATCGTTCCAACTTAAAGCTACTTTTCTCTGATTTACAGTTTCGACTTTATGATTTTTACTCCGAATTAATTTTTGATTTTTCATTATAATTTGATGGTCAAAGAGACATCGTTTGTAATCGTCGAACGTTATAGAATTCAGCGTAGCTCTCTTTACACCTTTCGCACGCATTTTAACGGAGTTTTGCACTCTGAAACTATACATTTTCGCTCTTAATCCAATAAATTCCCGCATAATTTGACCATTATTTTCATCCTTCATTAGGCCCAAAACTTTTTTATTAACTAATGGCATACTATACACATTATCTGGCGAATAATCAGATGTATCGAACTTATGAATATCACGTTTCATGATTTGGTATATATCTGAAGTCTCTATGTAATAGAGTAAACTATCTGTATCAGTGTACATTAGTCGAGCTCGATCGTCAAACGTTTGTTTTATATAATTGTAATGAAAGTCATATATGTATGGTTTTGCTATATCGAGAATACAAAAACCTGTATATGCATATAGGTTTATTAAATTTAACTCGAGCACATGTTAATTCGACAATAACAGTCTCCTCATCGAGTATGGTGCAGCTATGAAAAGTTGGTTTTGCTATGAGAGCTCGAGCTCCATATCTACCATCCCATTTAGTAACTAGTCGTACATCGCGATGGTTTCTGACTTTTTCCATGGTTTTACCAAAAACAGCGTTATTCATGAGTTTGTAGAAATTTTGTTGAAAGTCATTTGGGGATTTTTTTCTCAAATTGTTATTCAAATCAATGTATTTTTTTAGCCAGGGTTGTTGTCGAAATTTAAGAGTTCTATAAACTCTAGCGAGTTTTAACCCCAAATTCATATATTGCTTCAAATTTTTATAGTGTACTATGTATCGGTTTTTCGCGTACAACGTTGTCATTAATTTTGCTTGTTTACTACCAGGTGGTACATAAGGTTGAGGTGCCAGTGGTAAGTCTTTGTGTAGCTCATGCAACTCTCGCGGATACTCTAAATCAACTTCGAAAATATATCCTACGGCATTGTCATCTGGAATATCGCGCGGATCTATCGACTGTTCCTCTTCCCCCGCCCACTCGAAAGACCCAATAGGAAGATATTGACTCATTGCTGCACCATACAAAGTATTTACATCATAATACATGAGATATGTTTCAGGTTTGTACTGATCGAATTCTGCGCCCATATAACGATTATTAGCTTTTGCATATCGGTTTGAGCACTGTGATAATCCACCTCGAATGCCTCTTTCTATAAACATAAGCATATCCACATCCGTAAAGAGCTCGAGTTTCACACCCGTACATTTTAGCGCGGCATCGAAAGCTAGTCCAGGAGCGGTGTAATAGTGCAGTGGATCAAGGTCATATGTCATATTACATTTCATTCGGAAATTTTCAAAAATGTCGGCTAAAAGAAGGACATCAGTTTTTAGATAGAGATCTGAGTATTCTCCCAAGGTTTTCACGTTGAAAACTTCCCACACTGTGCATGCATGAGAATACTCGGCGTCTGATATGTCCTCACACTTTGATTGTGAATAAAATTTTTGTTTCGTCGGTAATTCAGTCTCGTCGAGTCTTTCCCAACTGTCCACGTAATCATATGGGAAAACACCTTTTCTCGTTAATAAGTCGAATTCTTGCACATAATTGCAATGCTTCCTCGTAATTAGCTTTTCGTCGTTACTAAGATACGATGCTAAGCTCTCTATACTGGATGGCATGAATCTGAATAAATCTGTAAATCGATAATCTATGATGGTACCCTTGACACTCTTCGTGAATGAGATATAATTTTCCTTATTTACAGGCAAAAGCTTGATCGAACCCTCAAATTGGTTGGCAAGCGCTTTAATTAAAAAGTGTGAGTCGTAGCCTGATAGATTGTGAAAAACTACTGGAATGGTATGTGAGTTTTTAAAATTCAAATGACACCTGTGATATTTTATTTCTTTAAATTTTGGCATTTGTTCGATGTGTGCTCACTGATAATATAAATGATCTTTAACGATATTCTTCTTTTTTATTTACCCGGATCTGCCGGCTCGCGTCAACACGGAGGTTTAAATTGAAGTTTAAAGGAAATGGCCAGGGAGAACGCTTGTCTCAAATATATATATAATATCGATATAATTACTAGTACAATTAAAGGGGACAATACACAGTGAACATGAGTTGGCATATTCGCCGCAACGGGAAATATTCGCACATTATTGTGGACGGACGACGCAGGTGAATCAAATCGACGGCCTGCTATTTGCAGTCACTTGACAGATATCGACGTATATATATATATACGTACATCGATGTATATTTTCCAAGTACCGTTATGCCCGTCGCTTCCGCGGCACTGCTGGTCCACTGATCGTATCTTTTCGATGTCCAACGTCGGTGGTGTTCCTCCACAAATCGAGACCTCGATCGTCGGTCACTCCCTTTGATTGAATAGTCCTTGCTCACGCGTCCGATCTCTTTGGATGCTTTTCCTGATCTACCTCTATCGGCATAGAGATAGAGAGATTCGCCGAACTCTCCCCACTATTTCTGCGAATATGGACTCCCGCCCATTTGCATGTCGCCTCTCGCTCGTCGATATTCATATTTCATTACATTATCCCCCTATTTTATGTTCGGCTGGAATAAACGGACGTAAAATACTCATTCGTTCTTTTATCATACTACATATCACGCACACTGGACTCCATCCCTCTAAGGATCTCGTCATAACATTTTATGTGTAACACACAGCCAGTCGCACAGATATCACGAGTCAAAATCGTAGTCGCGGCGCTCGTCATTTCGCACGTGGATCTTATTTACACGTGACAGTCATCTATACAATACATTATTTTAAAGAATACATAATACATTGATACAATACATTATTTCACGATATATAAGTATATATTACATTTTCGGGCGACTCAAAATCAGGTTAAAAAAAACACGCACTCAGGAGAGAAATGGATCGCGATCAGTAGTGAACGACAATACCAATATTTACTGGGCGGGTAGGTTATATCTCCGCAAGCTACATCGATTATACGTGCCTTTTATGGCACGTGATTCATCCGTGCATACAAGAACATAAGCGTTGACGCCAACCACTTGGCTAATAATATAGGGTCCCTCAAATAAGTGGAAGAACTTTTGGGTAACCCTATCAATATGACTCGATATATGAGGTACGCGAAGAAGGACCAAATCTCCGACTGATAAAACCACCTTCGACTTGGTCTTCTGGTTTTTCTTTCGCTTCTTGAAACTTTCTTGGAGTCGTTCTTTCGCTAATAGGATAAGTGTATCTCCTTGTTTTTCGGCAGATGCCGGATATTCGATGATTTCACGAATCTTCTCCTTCGCCCGCTTGCCATAATGCAATTCGTACGGCACCGCACCCGTGCTACAATGCGTCGTGACATTTAACAATTCTTCGATTTTTGGAATATATTTGGCCCACTTCGTATGTTGGTCTGCGCAAAAGGTTCTAAATAATCTCCCTAACTCTCTCATGACCCTTTCGGTTGGGTTTGATTGCGGATGACGAATTGACGAATATATCACCTTCAAATTTTTTTGCTGAAGGCTAGTTTTCCATAAGGCGGATGTAAATTGCGATCCATTGTCGGACAAAATTCGAGCAGGTTTTCCGACATTGATGAAATAATCTCCTATTACTTTCTTTAAGATCGTCGCGGTATTTGCCTTTTTTACCGGGTATAATTTGACAAACTTAGAAAACGCATCGATCATTACAAATATATACTCTACACCTCCAATTGAGCGTGGTAGAGGACCGTAGAAATCTACCGTTACCAGATCGTTCGGCCCCTCTGATTCTACCAAGTGATATTCACCCTCCATGCATACAGACAAATGTTTCACCCGCTGGCACAAATCGCATGCCAATATGTATCTCTTTACATCTTTCGATTGCCCACGCCAATAGAATAAACGCTTGAGATGACATTGGGTTTTATATACTCCTCCATGACCAATACGATCATGTTCCGATCGAATTATCATCATTTTCAAACTATGCGGCACCACTATACACCAATCCTCGGTAGATTGCCTACGATGGAACCAAATATTGCGATATTTTTGAAAATGTTGATTCTCGACGTTTGTTTGCAATTTTAGTTCTAACTCCTGGATGAATGGATCTTTTGATTGAATGTTTTCTAGATTTCGCAATTGCTCCTCGAAATATGGATTCAATTCCAGTTCACAAATTAATGTCAGCGCGTCAATTCGGCAATAATCTATCGATTTGATATTGCTCGAAATCAAGTCTGAGATCATTATTTGATCCGGTTCACTTTCGTGAAATTTTGAATCCGGGTTACGACTAAAAAAATCCGCGGAGACATTGTCACGGCCACTACAGTGCTTTACCGTAAAGGAATATTCGTGTAACAATAAACTCCATCGGCACAACCTAGCCGTTCGAAAAGCAGTGCGATTGAGAAAAGTTAACGCTTGATGGTCCGTTATTATTTCGAAATGTTTTCCAATTAGATAGACCCTAAACTTAGTGAGCGCATAGACAATCCCTAAAAGCTCCTTCTCGGTAGTGGTATAATTGACCTCGGCGGGAATCAAACACCGACTAACCAGGGAAACTACATATCGATTGCCATGAGCATCAGTCTGAAATAGGATTCCGCTAATGCCTTTGTCAGATCCATCCGTCTGAACATGGAAAATTTTATTAGCATCGTAATGCGATAATGTTATTGCTCTGCAGAAATTTTCCTTCAATGCTTTAAACGCAACAGCATGCTCGGGTGTCCACATCCATGATGTGTTATTTCTCAATAAATCTCTAAACGGATCGATATAATTTGAATGTTGCACACTGAATTGCCTATAATAATTGCATACTCCCAAGAATTTTTGCAAGTGCAACTTATTATGAGGCTCCTCAAAATTTTTTATCACATCCAATTTATCAGGTGCCGGCGTAATTCCGTCAGCCGAAATAACATATCCTAAGAATGGTACCGAAGATTGAAAGGGTAGCGTTTTGTTTAAGCGCAGTGTAAAATTGTGTCTCAATAATCGCGAGAAGACGGACTCAAGATGTCGGATGTGATCGTGAAAATCGATTGATGTGACTAATAAATCATCCACATAGCAGGTCAAATATCCCGTCATGTCATCCCCCAATGCCAAACTCATCGCTCGAATAAAGCCACTACCAGCCGTTTTTAGTCCAAACGGGATTCTACAAAATTGATATAATTTAGATTCGTGTAAAAAGGCAGTGAGGGGTCTGGATTCAGCCGCCAACGGTATCTGCCAATAGCCATGGGTCAAATCCAATGTGGTCATTATTTTCTTTCCGTAATATTTTTGCATGATTTCGTCGATACGAGGAGGAGATTCATTATCTCCCTCTATCATGTCATTCAAATACCGTGCATCTAAACATAATCGGATGCGGCCATCCTTTTTTCGCACGATTCTCATGGGATTGCAAAAAGAGCTAACTGATCTTTCTATTATTCCAGCAGCCATCATCTCGTGTATTTCTCGATCGACGTCCTTACGGAGGGATATCGGTACCGGGTATGATCGACGAATATAAGGGTTGCTTTTTGCAATCTTAATCTTATGTTCATATATTTGTGTGCAACCGGGTTTGTTAGAAAATCGTTTCTCATATTTTTTGAATAAACGTATCACCTGTTCGACCTGAGCTGGAGTCAACGACGTTAGCTTTCGCGCGATCGAGCTGAGGTCCTCCGAGAATGCTTGCCTTTCCTTCATCAATAAATCATGTACGTTATTACTGTCATTGATGGTTTTATTTATAGGTTCCATATGACCGATATCATGAGGCCGTTCCTCATGCAATAACAAATGTTCGTAAGAACTTCGATTATGATTTATTGACACATTGCGCGAGACTGTATTAGGATTGTCTGAATCTAATTCAAATAAGCGTTGTAGTCCGTAATGATCGGCAATACGAAGAGAGTTCTGTTTCATTTTATGTTTTTGATTATCTCGACATTGCTCTTTGATTATGAGCGTTTCATCGTCGAATTTTGACTTAAGAAGCGTATTGCCGTCTACTTCAATAACATCGCATCTTAAGTTGATACGATTTGAATCCTTTATAAACCTCGTTTGCGAGTGTGACCTTTCTCGAGAGTAATATGTCTCATTATCAACCGACTCTTTTAGTATGTTGTTTTTAACATTGGTTTCTGTACCGCATGAGGGAACAGGACTCGTCAACTGTTTACGATTACATCTATTTTTCTTCTTGACAATCTTGATATAAACATTTTGATTTATGGTTTGGACAACAAGTCTCTCTTCCGACCCAGTCTCGAACGTCACCGAATCCGAGCTCAACTCCTGGCCTTTAATATTAATTACTTTCTTCTCATAATTTATGACAGCGTGGTTCCGATTCAGCCAGTCATTGCCCAGAATAATCTCTGACGTCAGGCGTGGAATAACGAGAAATACGTGAACCATTCGCTGCCCATTTATCGTTATTTCTAACAAAATTTGATATTTGATAGTGGTTGATTTTTTCCCTATTGCCGATGTCACGTGAATATTTGTGACGGGAAATACGTGTTTTATAGATTTACTTATTACATTATAAAAATTTTCAGATACGCAAGTCACTTGACTTCCAGTGTCAATTAAAGCTTCAACTTCTTGGTCTGCGATGACCAATTTAATCCGAGGGCATGTACCTATTGCCACTTTCGGTGAATATAATTGCGACTCGTCGCCGTCTATGTCTCGAACCAAATCTTCTATGAAATCATAATAACCCGGGCGCGGCACGTGGTTTTGTTGTGTCGCGCCGTCCGTTAGTTTAAATTCGAGTATTTCTTTTGATTTGGCTGGGTATGAAAAACTGTTTGGCCGGCTACATTCGCATGATTATATATTCCGCGTACATTAGGGGGGGGGGGGGGGGGGGGGGGGGGGGGATCGTCATGTCTGGAAATCGAGGCGAATTTCGAAAATTCTGCTTCGTGTTTCGCGGCTCCTGATATCCGTTTGATCTGTAACTATTAAACGCCTTATTTCGTCCCCATCCGCTCGACGCGTGGTTTTGCGGAAATATAGCTTGCTCTTGTTGAGAATTGTTTCTGCCTCTATCACATGTTCGTTGCCTATCTTTCCCATCATCATTATTCTCCGTGTATCGCATACCGTTTGTCTTGTCCGTCTGACCTTTCCACTCGTCGATTCGACTTTTGTTTTGGTCCGCGGTATCTAATGATTTCTCGAGTTGAGACAATGCCCTGACGACTTTCTCTCTGGTTGATAAATTTCGTGTGTGACCGTGCAGATGGTTGTAGTTAGTCGTTTCGGCTCAATATCGGTCCAAGATTTTCAGCGGTAAAAGAAAAAACAAACCAACGTTTTACGTTTCGATCCTCTGTTCGGATCCTCTTCAGAAATAATGATTTTATTGCAGCTAAAATAGTCACATTAGGATAATTATAATGATGTTCAGTGTAACAATTAGTTAAAATACATCGCATGGACAAAGATTTTTGACCAATTTTATAGGTTAAGTACTAGGGAATAGACGTACCTTCATATGTCACTAAGATATAAATCAAAAATGTATTTCTCTCGTCATAAATTGTTTGGGAAATATGTATGACAGGCGCGAGTGAATTTCTACAGTATTGAACATGGAGAATTTCTCAGTTCATCCATTTTGTGTGTTCGAGCACATGTGCGATTGAAATCTAACAGTTGATCGTCTGTTAGATATCGTCTGTAAATTTCACATAAAAAGTTGAGTAATACCTTAATTAATAGAACACACAAGAGAAATTCGAGTAATTACCTGTGTCAATTCACGGGTGGTAATTTAATTGTTCGACATTCAATAAGCAGCCATACTAATTCACTCTTTCGAGTTTGAGAACGAGATCAAGATCGATGTTTCAGTTAGCAGAAATACGAGTGTACTGGTGTCGAGAGATCTCTCGGTCTCATTGTATTACGCGACAGTGCCGTACATACTTAATTTCTGCATGTTAGGGGAGGCCATCACTTTCATTAAAGAGCCACGATGGGCTTCACTATTATATGAATTTAAGATCAATTAGGTGTAATATAGTCACAATATTCCAGTGTGTATGTTCATGAGGCTTATTCACTGCTAATGTTAATGATTGTATTCACCGTGGGCTCCGTTTTTATATTCTTCACATTCACCACAGTCAATCATAGGATGCTGTTGTATATAGCACTCAATTTTTGAATATCTGTTCTGAAGTTAATGGAGGAAGAGTGAGACTTGATTTCAATCATTTCTAAAATGAGTCGTTTCTTTAACAATTCCTCATTGCCTAGGATTTTAACATCATCGAAGTTGAATTTGTGTTTTGTCTGAATGCTGTGTAATGCTAATGCAGTGTGAGATGCATCTGTGTGTTTTATGCTATTCTGGTGTTCACTCATTCTCGTTTTTAGGTATCTTTTTGTTTGTCCAATGTACACTGCGTTGCAGTCAGAACATTCTATTTTGTACACCACATTGGCTCTATTCATTAACTCAATTTTGTCTTTGGTAGTTCCCGTTATCAGAGGATCGAAACGTAAAACGTTGGTTTGTTTTTTCTTTTACCGCTGAAAATCTTGGACCGATATTGAGCCGAAACGACTAACTACGACTTTCTCTCTCTTTGCGAAATTTACCGTTGACAAAGCGTCACAGATTTTCTGTGGAAATTGTTGTATTATTAAATAATTGTTTTCATAATCAGATAATTTCGGTTCAAAATATTGTGTTTCGCGAAGCTGCTTGTAGAAATACGATTGCATTGTTCCATCTTTTTGTTTGTATCTACGCGCTGACCACATATTTTTGAATCGAACACGCGTGGGTACCGAATAGAACTCATCACTAAACGCACGTTTGAAGGAGAAAAGATCAGTTATCGTGTGTTTTATCATGTCGTACCATATTTTAAGTCTACCCTCCATGAAACTTTCAATAGCCAGTAGTTGGTTAGCACCGCGTATGTTCTTGATTTTCAAATATCGTTCGATATCTTCCACGAATTCCAAAGGATTTATATCTTCGTGAAATGTCGGGATTTTTACATTTAATTGCACCTGTCGGAGATGATTAACCAAACCGCTTACCAGTTCTTGATCGTCATCCCCCTCGCGTGGTGGGTTTCGCAAAAGCGGTTGACGAATTGTTTGTTGTTGTGTCATTTGCGCGACACGTCGATCTAATTCTGCTCTTTCTAAGTCGATCCTCTGTCGCTCAGCTCTGACACGTCTCCATTCCTCTGCCAATTCATCATTCGTATCTAATACTTCTTCGTCCGTATTATTCGCCATTTTCAGGTCCCTGTTAACGTTTAAATTGATATTAGGATTTTGTTCTTTCTTTTCTTTTGATATACCTTTGTCTTTGCGAGTCTTTCGGCTTATTATTGTCGTCGCGTTCGGTGTCGATTTATCGGTTCGTGATTGTGATCGAGTTTTCGTTGATCGTGGGGAACCATTTGTCTTGTGGGTCGACATTCATACAATAGGTGAATGTATTGACACACGAAGCGGAACGCACAAAAAAATGTAGGCATTAGAGATATTAATAATATTTATAACGGTCGTGTTATTCTTGCCTATACGTTGGGCGCCAATGTGATATTTTATTTCTTTAAATTTTGGCATTTGTTCGATGTGTGCTCACTGATAATATAAATGATCTTTAACGATATTCTTCTTTTTTATTTACCCGGATCTGCCGGCTCGCGTCAACACGGAGGTTTAAATTGAAGTTTAAAGGAAATGGCCAGGGAGAACGCTTGTCTCAAATATATATATAATATCGATATAATTACTAGTACAATTAAAGGGGACAATACACAGTGAACATGAGTTGGCATATTCGCCGCAACGGGAAATATTCGCACATTATTGTGGACGGACGACGCAGATGAATCAAATCGACGGCCTGCTATTTGCAGTCACTTGACAGATATCGACGTATATATATATATATACGTACATCGATGTATATTTTCCAAGTACCGTTATGCCCGTCGCTTCCGCGGCACTGCTGGTCCACTGATCGTATCTTTTCGATGTCCAACGTCGGTGGTGTTCCTCCACAAATCGAGACCTCGATCGTCGGTCACTCCCTTTGATTGAATAGTCCTTGCTCACGCGTCCGATCTCTTTGGATGCTTTTCCTGATCTACCTCTATCGGCATAGAGATAGAGAGATTCGCCGAACTCTCCCCACTATTTCTGCGAATATGGACTCCCGCCCATTTGCATGTCGCCTCTCGCTCGTCGATATTCATATTTCATTACACACCCTTCGTGCGCTGCACCGCGATATTTACCGGAAAAATGACAATGATCGCGATGCTTGATATATTCGGGTGTGAATGGTTTTTGACAAATGTGGCAATTTTTGGCAAAAAGGAAGTCCATTCTTTCATCGTGAGTCATCAGATTCATCGGTTTGATCGATTTCAAGGTTGCACTCAACGGTTCAGCTATTTCTTTTAATTCATTGACAAACCATTCAATACAATCCTTGTTACGATAAATTTTGAATTTTGATTGAGAATCATCGAAGCTACATTTGAAATAAAATGCAATAGTGTGTGGAATATGTCTCTGATATGCTATTGTATTTGTATTGTCTTTTGGTGTGATTGGATTCAAGACACATTCAAGATCGGCGTAAATTACGAATGGAACATCTATTTTATGTTTATAATTCTTGAATTTCAGAATCGAACCCTCACCCTTTGGCATAATAATTTTCGTCTTGTTTAAATCGGTGCAATCAACACCGTGTTTTTCTAGTCCACCTTCCGTATTAAAATGTGACAAACAACGATCGCAGAGCCACGTGGCATGGTCGTGTCTTGAAATTTGTGAGCTTACCAGACGCGAAAGATTTTTGATCCAAACAAAGTGATAAATCGTATTAAAGTTCGGCTCCGGCCCTCGCAAGAGGACCGGAGACGGCTGGTCGCCAACCGAGCGCGTCTCCAGGTGGCGGATAGAAGGACGACCTAGGGAGGAAGGGAACGGCAGGCCCGGGGAAGGGGGCACACAAATGCCTACGACCGCGGAGTCCGGCCGTATCCCGGACGGACCTAGGCCAACGGGTGCGATAAGGAGCCAACCCGGGTAAGACCGGGTCAAGGTAACAAAAACCCCGTCGCGGACCAGACCCCCCAAGCCAAGGTGGAAGCTATCGTGCCGAGGGCTGAATGGCACCAGGGTGTTATGTCGGCAACACGTTGTATTGCGCGATAAGATTTTATTTTGGGATAATAGCCAATAAGAAGAAAGTCTCGAGTCAGTGAAGTAAAATGAGATAACAGTTTATTGTAAGTTTTAGATTAACAAGTTACAATGTTACGCAAGTTAATAGGGTAAGAGCTTCAATCAAAACCAACCGATTAGCTCTGCTTGTCAATTAAGACTGCCTGATAATTGTCGCGATCGTGGGTCGCTTCCGCGAGTCGCTATGCAGAAAATGCATGTTCCGCATTTTGGTCGGTGTGACCATATATGGTCACGACGACGATTTCGATGGCGTGTTTCGCGACTTTACCCTAAAACTGTCTATTTCGCAGTTTGGGGTTTTTGACCTTTACTTGCGCTGTGACCATATATGGTCACAGTGCTCTTTATTTTATCTTTATTTAATTCTACTGGAATGTTCTATTGAAATATTCCTTCGTTGTACTGTGGGCTACAACAAGGGGATATAGTGTCTCTCACGATGCCTTTGGGGCACCCCATCGTATCTAGCCTTACCCCCGCAATAGCCTCTGCGGGGGCGGACCTCCCTTTCCTGACTACTCGTGGGAACCATATGGAACCTCAGAAACATTTTATGTTTTCAAACTCGGCCGAAGGTGGCGCTCTGAACAAGAGCACACCCGAGGTCTGCACAACGGTGGAGAGAGAGGGCCGCCCAGCCCAGGAGGGTTTGGACTCTCCGGTGGGCGCCCTCCCCAACATCAATAGAGTCACTCCTGCGGACCCGGTCTGCGCGAGCACCTCGCAAGGGGGGCCCACCGGCCGGGCCAATAGGAGGAATAGGAGCGGAGCGGCGAGGAAAAGGGCTCGGAAGGCGCGGGAGGCGCTGACGGGCACGATTACCCCGCAGCAATCAGCCACGAAGGTTTCGGCCCCGGTCGGGGGTGGAGGTAAGAGGGACAGACCCTCGGACTCGACCCCACCGGAGGTCAGCAACCCCCCGAAAAGGGGGAAAACGAACACGGTCGGCCCAACCTCTTTCGGCGAAGCAGCGAAAGGGGGAGGCAGGGTGGTAGTGGTGCCGGCGGACTATCCCGCAAGCACCCTGTCAACCGACCAGGCCGATAAAATTGTCGCCGAACTCGTCGAGGCGTTGGGTCAGCCCTCTGGAGGGGGCGCACCCTGCTTCGAGGGGTACGGACATAATCAAGGGATCCTTTGGATCACCTGTACGGACGCGGCGGCCCTCACATGGTTGAGGACCACGACGCCCACACTCAGTCCCTGGGAGGGGGCTTCCCTGCAGGTTCGCTGCAAGGAAGAGCTCCCGAGGCTGACAAGGGTAACAGCAGTGCTGAGCGGGCCGGAGTGCAGGACCGAACAGGCACTGAAACTGCTGCAGATCCAGAATGAGTCACTAAAAACCAACCTGTGGAAGGTATGCAACAGGAGGCTCGTGAATGGCTCTGCGCATCTAGTCTTGGGAGTGGATCCAGCCTCGCTGGAGGCGAGGACAAAAACTGGTCCCCCCACTTCGGGCTGGGGTGGGCGAAGTTCTACCACCAGCCAACCAGAGCGCAGAGTGGACCCAGTGGCGAGCAGGGGATCGAGAAATCGGCTCCCTGCCCCGCAGGGGCCCCTGCAGAGGCGGTGCCCGAAGTAGACACCCCGATGGAGGTGGCGGAGGCGGCGGGGCCGGAGGATCAGGCGGCGGCGGGTGAGGACGGTGTAGGAACCGGAGCCACCCAAGTCGGGGATCACCGCCCAGCCGCACCAGGGTATCGGGGTGAAAGAAAGAGCAGAGGGAGGCCAAACAAAATGGCCCACCTCATTAGGAAAAGCAGGGAAGAGACAGGCCAGGGGCGGCAACGCACCCTGGCCCAGTCCTTCCCTGGACTCACGAGAGGGGAAGGCTCCAGTGGGGTCCCCCCCAACACAGGCAGTTCGGACGCTTCACTTCCCCAGTGAACGTTCCTTCCCCAACACCCATACCCCCATCCCCATCCCGCACTATCCTTTCCCCCCACCGAACTAACCCTCCCCCGGGCAGAGCCCCCATCAGGGCCTGTCAGATAAATCTTCAACACTGCAGGGCGGCGACAGCGCTGTTGCAGGAGACGGTCACCGCGGGGCGGATCGACATCGCCCTCGTGCAGGAGCCGTGGGTGCACGAGGGCAGGATAAGGGGACTATCGGCGAGGGACTGGGACCTCACCTACCAGGAAGGAGGGACCGGTCCACGAGCCTGCGTAGTCACACACAAGAGGTACGGCGCTCTAAAAATGAGTAAGTACTGCAGTAACGATTTGGCAGCGGTGTTGGTAGTGATAAGTTTAGGGGGGAGGACGGTGAACATGGTCTGGTGTTCAGCCTACTGTTACATCCCCATAACGTAACCATCATCGCGCCTTAAAGACGAGCTTCCCTCCTTACGCCAACGCACGACGCAACCCTAACTCGGGGATGAACGCGGCGGGGAGAGATGCTCAGGCCCAAGAGTGGGGACAGACGATAAGGATAAATTTTGCTCCGAATTGGAAAAGTAAGGAGTAGGAGACGGTGGAGACTTTGGCCCAATAAGAAATTTGTAAACTACCCTCTCCAACCCCTACGCAATAGACAAAGATAGTTGATAGACTAGTATATAAGGCCCGAATTTTAGCATAAAAATCAGTTCTTCATCAACATTCAAACTTGTAAGCTTCTCTTAAGTCTTCAAAATTGTAAAAGTCCTGGATAGAGCAAAAACCCTGTACTGCTCTACCAGTCTCAATTCAACCACCAAAAATAGAAAAAGAGTAAGTTACTAACTGACTCCCACAAATTATTGAATTGCGAGGACCACCTCGAGTTCGAAATTCCTTCTCAACAACAAGTCGAATTGCGTGGACCACCCCGAGTTCGACCATCCTCCAATACTCCATATTGAACTGCGAGGCCCACCTCGAGTTCGATCATCCTTCTACACAACCCATTGAACTGCGAGGTCCACCCCGAGTTCGATAGATTCCCCAAAGAATAAATGAGTTGCGAGGACAACAGCGAGCTCATTCCTTCCATCATCCGTCGAGTTGCGACGACCACCTCGAACTCAGAGGATGCCTTCCTTACACATTAATCCAAATTCCTTCTAACTTCTGGGGACTCCATAGTCAAAAATTCATTGATCTGATCAAACTCCATTAGCCCGTTTCCCAAGACTCATTAGCTTTTCTAAGGTCAAAAATAGGGCAACTATTTTGTTACTAGGACGTAACACTACCAGCCCTCGAACTCCCTAGCCCCGCCGCCGACGAGAGAGCTAGAGGCGCTTATCAGCTTCTGCGAAATCAACGGTCTAAAGCTAATAGCAGGCCTGGATGCAAACTCAATGCACCAAGCCTGGGGCAGCTCGGTGAACAATGCTAGAGGCACGGTGCTACTGGACTTCTTAGCTACAAAAAACGTGGAGATTCTCAACAGAGGGTCTCTACCTACCTTTGTCACATCCCACTGCAAGGCGGTGATCGACATAACGCTAGCGTCTAGTCGCTTAGCGAGCTTCTGTGGCGAGTGGAGGGTGGATGCGGAGGACACCCTCTCGGATCACAAGAGGATAAGCTTCCAGGTACAAGGAACGGCACCTGCTGCCCAGATAACGGTCACTCGGAACCCCAGAGCCACGGACTGGGCCTTCTACAAAGAGAGGCTCACGGCCAGGTTGGGTTCACAGGGACTGCGACTGGACAGGGAAAGTAGTATTGAGGCCGAGATGGAGATCATCCACTCGGCCATAATGCAGGGCAGGCAGAAAAGTCGCCTGGTGGAGCCCCGAATTGAGTAGACTTCGCCATCGCTCACGGAGCCTACATAACAGGGCAATGAGAACAAGGAGGGACGAGGACTGGACTCGATATCGGGGTGTCCTAAATGAGTACAAAAAACTCATTCGCCGCTTCAAGGAACAAGCATGGAGGTGATTCTGCTCGGAGCTGGAGCCCGTTTCCACGGTAGCCGCGCTGCGCAGGATCTTCTCCACAGGACCGCCGCAGGGCATCGGCAATATTGTGGTACCAAACGGCAACGTACTTGGGGGCCGGGAAGAGATACTTCGGCAATTTGATCGAAGTACACTTCCCGGACTCGGTCGCAGCTGACAGCCAGGAGCTGACCGTAGTTGTCAAACAGCGACCAGCTGACTGGAAAACAGCAAAGAGGGTAGTGAGCCGGGACGGACTGAGATGGGCCCTGAGCACCTTTGATAGGTATAAAAGCCCCGGTCCGGACGGTCTATTCCCGGCTCTGCTGCAGGAGGGCGGGGAGGGGCTGACCAGCAGGCTGCTGCTGCTGTTTAGAGCTTGCCTAGCCCTAGGGTACATCCCCAATCTATGGCGCGAAGTCAGGGTGGTATTTATCCCTAAACCAGGGAAGTGCAGCTATGACCGCGCCAAGGATTTCAGGCCAATCAGCCTCACATCCTTCCCCATGAAGGCGTTCGAGAGACTGGTTGGACGACACATCAGGGAGGGAGTTTTGGCGGTAACACCAATCCACCCTTCACAGCATGCGTACAGGGCGGGCCGATCAACGGAGACGGCTCTCCACAGCCTCGTCTACGAGGTGGAAGAGTCTCTAAGAAATCGGCAAGCCACGCTGTGCGTCTTTCTGGACATCGAGGGGGCTTTTGATAACACCCCCTTCGAGGCAATCAGAGAAGCAACAAGGAGATTCGCCGTTGAGGTAACAATCGACAGGTGGATCCAGGCTATGCTTCGCCAAAGGTACGTCACCGCATCGGCAGAGGTTGTCCGCAGGGAGGGGTTCTCTCACCACTCCTGTGGCTACTCGTGGTCGACGGACTCTTGACCGCGCTGGAAGGAAGAGGGGTGAACACGATAGGATACGCTGACGATATTTGCATCATGATCAGCGGGGATAACGTGAGGGAGCTGAGCAGCAGGATGCAAAAGGCCCTGAACAAAGTAGAAGAATGGTGTACATCTAAGAGGCTCAGGGTAAACCCGAGCAAAACTGAGATGGTACTATTCACAAAAAGAAGAAAACAGAGGATGGAGAGACCCTCTGTGTTCGGAACACGGCTTGAGCTGTCCCCGCAGGTCAAGTATCTGGGGGTATGGCTCGACGCGAAGCTGACGTGGAACAAGCACGTTAAAACGCAAACCGCGAAGGCTAAATGCACCTTCTGGGCGTGCAGAAGGATGTTTAACAAAACGTGGGGTCTTAGGCCAGCAATGGTGAACTGGATTTACAAGGCCATCTTGATCCCACAGATCACCTACGCCTCCTTGGTATGGTGGCCGAAACTCATGCGGGCCAAATACAGGAAGGAGATAGAAGGGGTATTCAGGTTGGCTGGGCTCGGTATAACGGGCGCCCTCAGCACCACTCCCACGGCAGCGCTGGGAGCGTTACTCCACTTTCCCCCGCTTCATTATGAGGCGGAGAGGAACGCGGTGAGATCAGCTATAAGGCTCTTCTCCTGCGGCGAATGGAAGGGCAACAGAAACGCGGGTCACGCGTCCATTCTAAAGCAGAGCAGGGAAATATGGACCCTGGTCAGCGGCGGAGTGGACAGGTGCGCTCGGTCCTTTGTTCTTCAGAAGAAGTTCGCCACTTGTCTCCCTACAAGGAGCCAATGGCGATCAAACGGTAAGGACCTACTTACACCGGGGGGGGGGGGGGCTACTCTGGTTCACGGACGGCGCCAAGGCGGATGGGAGGGCCGGGGCCGGTGTATGGTCGGGCGGACCGAAGACGGAAGCGTCCTTGGCCCTGCCCGGCCATGCCACGGTCCTACAAACGGAATTAGTGGCCCTGAAGTACTGCGCTGAGCTTATCCTAGCCAGAGAGGACAAGGGCAGGCACATATACATCTGCAGCAATAGTATGGCCTCTGTTAGAGCTCTGGGAGGAGCAAGGAACGACTGGAGCAGATAAACCTTCATAACAGGGTGTCAATCCTGTGGGTGCCAGGCCACAGCGGCATCGAAGGCAACATGAAGGCTCACAATCTCGCACGGCAAAGCCTGGAATCACCCGGGCAACCGTGCCACGTTGGAGTGTCAATGAGAGCCATTGACGACCTTCTCCGCAAGGAGGCTGACGAACTGATCGCTGAATTGTGGAGGGAGGCCAATGGCTCACGTCACTCGAAGGCGATGCTTAGGAAGCCGTCCCGTGCACTCGCGGGCCAAGTGGTGGGGCTGAGCCGGACGGATCTCAGGTGCATCACGGGCCTGCTCACGGGGCACTGGTTCACTAAGGCACACATGAGCCGTATAGGACGGTGTCAGGAGACGCTATGCCCCAGATGTAATCTGGCGGACGAGACGCCCCTGCACATTATCGCCCACTGTACAGCCCTGGATCAGGTGAGGTACCAGGTCTTTGGGGCAGTGGGCTTTAAAAATACAGAGATGGAGGGCCTGGGCATCCGGAATCTCCTGCTTTTTGCGGAGAGAGCGGGCCTCAGGACCCCCATCCTGGAATAAAAATGCGGCGCCCTCAGGGCTCGTGTACAATGGCCGGATGGCTCAGTGCACGAAGTCCGCCACTAAACAACAAACAAACAAACAAATCGTATTAAAGTTTATTCCTAGATCCTCATCAGTATCTTCAGTATTTGCTTCATGCACAAGCAAGTGAATCGTGGATCTATCGGATTTATTATGGCTAACGTAAATAGGTATTACCTCGTTACGATGTTTTTTACCCTCATCACACTCAAGTCCATACACATTGATTGCGAAATTGTTCATTTTTTTCAAATTTCGCAATATCTTTTAATCGCATAGGAAAGTCTATACCCTCATACTTTAATACTGTGCTGAAGTGAGGATATGAAGTCGGTCGAGTCGCATTAGATGACTGTGGATGAAGAGCCGCAGTGACGGCCCACAAGAAACAGTAGGGGTCGTCGTTTTGGATGTTGACGACTGCTTTCTTCTTTTGAATATCACGTGGAAGTTCGACGAATGTGGACAATCCTCCGCGTAATGGTATATGTCTGTTGATGTTCACCGTCAAATTGATTATTTCTATCATGGACCAGCCCGAATCTTTTTCTTGAAAGTCTTCGACTTTCACAAGTAGTTTTTGCACTAACTCGGCGTACCACTGCTTAAAATTTATCGTTGTATACATTTCCTCGTTTCGCGTGTTAAAAAATTTAATCTCTTCGATGACGTCGTTATTTTTGGAGATTGAAAATTTACACGCAAGAATACAATTCACTTTCACACTGCTGTCCTTTAACAGAATGTTTTTCAATTTTCTGATAATCAAACTTTTCGAATCATCGAGAAAAAGTTTTACGTCTTTATGTCCAAGATTGATCACTATTCCGGTACGAATGCTTGATGCGAAAGCCGCCACGGAATTTTCCCACTGAACTCTATCACTTCATCGCGAAAGACCAGCACCAAATTTATGCAAAGATTTAATTTTCGCGTTTATGTTTTTGAGAATTCCGATTGTTGCGGAAATACGATTTTTCTCTCCCAGAGTTGTGGCTGTTTTCAACAGTTTGCTCAATAGTTTAATATTTCTGTGCCCATTTTTTAACCATTGTTCAATGTCGCGGACAGAAAACTTGTCTTTGAGCGATTCGTACGCTCTCTCCATAATTCGAATCAACTTTTGACACTCTTTTGACTCCATTATGGTATTCGCAAAAATAATTAGATGTGAGATATTATTCCAGCTCGAGGATAGAACACACAATGATCTAAGCCCTTTGCTCACATGGTTCTTTATAAGAGAGATGTTAAAAAAATAGGGTAATGCTCCTGCTCTCTCTCTCTCTCTCTCTCTTTCTAAGGTTTGTGAAAGAGAAGGATAGCTAATTTTTAAGCCGTCGTCATCGAACGCCACCCCAAAGAGTTCGAGCGAACTAGATATCACAGCTCGCTCTTTGCGGCAAATGCGCTGCTTGTTCCGTCACAGCGACACGTTCTAATACGTCGAACATTAAAAGATATGGGATACTCATATGCAGCTGTACCGGAGTTATAGATGAGAAAAATTCTGCTTATTAAAACTCGCCGTGGGAATTATCTCGATGAGCCCCCGTCATCGGCGTGTAGCCATAACCCCCCCTCCCCCCACCTTCACTGAAAATCTGCTGTTCGGCATTATCAAAGAATATTTATGCGACGAAATATATCGCGTAACACATAGCGTTAAAACATTATTTATTTGACATTCGGCTGTTGAATAAAGAATATGGCTGCCGTTGTTGATATCCGATATTGGTCATCGATGTGAAAGAATATTTATCTGACACTTTTTAAATAAACAGTACGGCTAAGCAAGATCGGATAACTCACACCTCATATTTCATATCAAGAATATTTATTAGACACATTTAAATAAATAATTTAAATAAACAATTCGGCTAAGAAACATGGGATAACGCGCGGTTGATGCCCCCCCCCCCCCCCTCCCCCCGCCTCCATGGTGTCGTGGAATATTCGAGATTGTCCCCCCCCCTCGTCCCCATGACGTGTGCACTAACGTGTACGCGTTGATCCAGAACCGGCCTTGTTTATCTACTAGGATTCAATACCAATATCGAAGAAAATACAACACACACAAATTATAACGAAATTATATTTATTTAAACGAGAACATAGATAAGATAGATTAATTGCAAAATACGTCCGATCTTTGTTACTTCTCCCTTTCGACTGACTCTCTTATTTTCCTTAACTCTCTTCTTTTATCTTTTCCTTCTTTTGTCCACTCTTATTAAATCCGGAGTCTTGGTAACGTCCACTTCCCTCATATATGTGGTATATTTCTTATTAGATTGCTTATTCCGAACTTGATTAATACTGGTTGGTGGTCGGAGTTTAGTTTATTTATAGTTGTAATGGATGTAATATTTTTTATATTCTTATTTATGGCTATGTCCACAATACTCGAGGTCGAGGGATAGGCTGTAGGATATAATGTATGTTCTGTTGGGGCTATTATGCTAAAATTTTTATGTTCCCTGTAGTTGTGTAATAGTATTCCATTTTTATTATTTGTTGGACAAATCCAAGTTATGTGTTTTGCATTTAGATCTCCAGCTGCTAGGATTTTTGATGAACTGGACATGATTACATTTAGTTCTTGTAAATCTAGTGTATCGTTAAGCCTAGAGTAGAGGACTATGATAGGCAGACCATTTTCTAACTTAGCACCGAGAGATTCTTTGTTTTGGGTGTTGAAGTTGATTTCGGTGGAAGGTATATGGTTTTTGATATATATGGCAAGGCCACCGGTAGGTACTTTCTTATTTTTCCAGTCTTTCCTTAAGGTTTTGTACCCTGGGATATTGCATTTTATAGTTTCGGATAGCTTAGTTTCTCAAACAAGTAATATATCAATCTGGAATTTATAAATAAAGTCTGTAGTTTCATGTATTTTATTCCTTAATCCGTTGGCATTCCAGAAGGCTAGCTTTAATTCCTCCTTATGCGATGTTACACTAGTGGACATATTTAAGAACGACTAGATAGAATGCGTTACATCTGGATATATGATCTGTACATTCATTTAGTTCTTGCTTTAATTGTCTTGGCATTTGCAACATGAGGGATAGGTTGCATTTATCATTTAGTTCTTTCATTCCTTTTGCAATGTCGAATATAGTGTTGATATTTTCGTTTTTATTTTGATTTTGATCAGTTTTTTTGGATTTCTTTGTTGTTTTGGCATACGTATATAAATTTTTCGAGGACTTACTATTTGAAGTTCTAGGTATGTTTATTGTATTTTTGCGTGCGGGATTTTTGTATGTTGTATTTAGGCTTGAGCCGGGGGCGCCGAGTTCCGTAGCGTAGTCGCCGGAGATTTCTTGGAGTTCCGCGGTGCTCTGGCTGAGCTGGTCGAACTAGTCCTGTAGATTTTCTTGGTCGTTGTCGCTGGGATTTGCTGTCTTCTTTTTTGCCAGTCTTGATGATTACATGACGGGGAAGTTTTCTTCTAAGAGTAAGTTTATAGGTATATAATCTCTGTTTAGTTTATTTATTCTTTTGTTTGCTTGAGTTATTGTAGCTTGTTTATATTTTTCAATATTGTTTATGTATTCTTTGTATTTAGAGCATCTGATGGAATTTGCTACGTGTTCTCCCTCGCAGTTTATGCATTGCGGCGGGAATTCTGGTTTTTTGTCACAATTTATAGTTAGGAGGTTGCCCACACATTTTACACACTTGGGTGCGTTATAGCAATGATCGGTACCATGACCGATTTGGCATTTATAACACTATGTGATTATTTTCTTATTTTTATATTCTTCCCACCTCACTTTTATTGAGCAGATGTATTTTATTTTATTTACGTTATGTGTATATATTTTCTTCATTTTGATATTTTCTTCATTTTCGTTTATGGCGATATAGTAGAACGGATTTGTATTTGTGCTAGCATCTTTTTGTTTCATTTGGGCTATTTTTGCTATGCTTAGGCCTTGTTCGATTAGGTCCGATTTTATTTCATCAATGTCAATGTTGGGGAGCCCTTTTATCACATATTTCTTGTTTTTCCCCTCAGGGTTTGCAAAGGTATGGAATTGACACTTTTGGGTTATTAGTTCCTATTTAATTTCTTCATGTGCTTTATTTGTATGTGGTTTGATAGTTAATGCACTACTCGTATTTGTGTACGTCAACGTTGTACCTTTGAAATTTTTCCTCACGTTTTGATATAATTTTTGTTTAAATTCATTTGTTAAATTCGACATTTTTAGGATAATGGGAGCAACTTTACCGTTATTTTTGTTTTGGTTTTCTGCTTTATTTTGCACGTTGATAGTATTATTTTCCGGTTCACTATATTCATAGTTATTGTTGGATCCACCTTGAAAGAGATTTATGGATTTCTTAGGTTTTTTATTTTTTGCATTTTTCTTTTTCTTTTTTGTTTTAATTTTGCGCTTTACTTTTTCCTTGGTGGGGGAGTAGCTTTTACTAGCGTATTCGTTGTTTGTGGAGGGGTCATTTTCCTCCTCCATATTTGCTTGTTATTTTTCGAGAAAGTTGATTTAATAGACTATCGTAGGTTTACGAGCAGAGCATTCTTACGATTGATCCTACGTAAGTGCTCTCTTATTTCTGTTGATCCTCTTTATATGTTAGTTTATAATGTTTGTGTTATGAGATTTCTTCCTGTGTTAGTCCATCTGTGTGTTTGTAGTGTAACTATCGATTTCTAACTATTGTTATCGTGTTTCAGGTTCTTCACTTCAGGGAGGCCGTATTGCCCGTTGCAATATATATATAATTGTACCAAACATGTAAAAAATATAACATTCAAAATGTTAAAATTGACAAATGGAATATGAAATATTTGACAACATTGGGTGCTGCTTTAATTAAATATTGTGACTATTTCAGGAACTTTAATAATGTTCCTGGAATATTCAGAATATTTTTGAAAAATATTGCAACAATATTTTATCTTAATATTACAGCAAGTGGGCATTCAGACATTGCTACAATGTTGCTACAATATTGTTGAAATAGTTCACAATATTCCTGCAATATTGTTGCAATATTTCTGTGCTGTGTCAAGGTTTTTAGAGTATTATTAAGAAATATTGTCGCAATATTTTATTGTAATATTGCAGCAAGGGGACATTTTGGCATCGCTGCAATGTTATAGCAACATTGCAGCAATAATGCACACATTTCAGCAATATTGCAATGTTGTCAATAAAATATTGCAGCAACATTGTTGCAATATTTCTGTGCTGTATCGGTTGCCTGTCCCAATTAATCCACTTGCTTTTTTCAGTGTTTTTGATTTTTTTCTGCAGGAAATTTTATCACAGCATCGAGATCACTTTTGATTGAGTTTTCTTATTCGTTTTTTTTAATTCAATCTTTTTATTACTACGCATGATTCATTTTTTTGCGTATTCTTTCTTGTACTTCTTTCTATGCTTCTTTTTGTTTTTCTAGTTTTTGGCTGGCATGATTGTTTAAATCTGCAAGCTCTTTATGTGACATGAACGTTTACATCTTGGAAAACGTTCAGCATTAAGCATGCACTGATTAATTTGTGAAAGAATTATTTGTTAAAATTATTCTGATATGAAATCATTATTAGGATATCTGCAGGGTCGACGAGGAAGCTGAACTATCATTTCAATATTGCTGATCCATCTTTTAAATTCGCCAATAGATGATTAGCCAATTAATAAATTGAATTTGACTACTCACGAACATTTTCGTATCGCCCCCCCCCCCTTTGGTGCATAGTATTTTTTAATTTCAATATATTTGTTTTAATTTCACAGCCCGTTGTCCGTACCTTGCACAATTGGAGATAATTCAAGAACAGTCGGTATTATTGTTATTTTTGACGCTGCATGGCAAACTCGAGGCACAGGTCGATCATACAATAGCTTGTCTGGTACGGTAATTTTATTTATTTGTCTTATTTCTATACATGCTGTTTGGAAAGTCTGGAAACGGTGGAATATCTCAAAAAGAAAGCATTTTAGAGAAAAAGGTTTCAGATAAAAGTTGTATGGTTATGAGAAACTATTAGATGGTACTATTGAATTGACCTTGAAGAGTCATTTAAAGGTCACGTGAAGGTCACCTCCATTTTTTTAAATGGCACCCCCTATTTTTTATTACATATTCTTGTAGCTGATCTCGAGAGCTTTCCAAAACACTATAATTAAATGTCTTTTTATCAATTACTTTTCGAGTTATAAGGCTTCAAAAGTACAATACCGCCGGTATGAGCGTTAACCGAGATGTACCACGTGGAGGTTGCACGGTCGGATTTACATTTCCTGTGTGTGTGTGTGTGTGCACACGCAGTCAAATAATTCTTCAAGGTTATGTTAAAGTTTTTATTGTTGGTATAAATGTAGTAAAGCCTGAGGTAACTTGACTGCTCAAAATCGGTGCTCTCATTCTCACTCGTGACACTCGCGTCAATTACTTCTCGACTACCGACTGCCGCGTATTCTCTCGCGCAGTCCCTTTTATTGTCTACGCGTATTGTTTCGAGAACTTTCTTTCTCCGAAATCACGCGTTCGTTCACACGTGTGATTGGTTAGTAATTCTAACGTTTTTGGTCTCGTACGCCCAATTGTTGAGGAACGTCGATACCGTGATTATACTAACAATAAGACGCGACTGGACATCGAAATATTTTAACAGTTAATTCAATAGCACCATCTAATAGTTTTTTCAGAACCATACAACTTTTGTCTGAAACACTTTTCTCTAAAATCCTTTATTTTTGAGATATTCGAGCGTTTCCAGACTTCCCAAACACCCTGTATATTGTTAGCGTACAATTAATAGAAATCTCGTTTTTTTAGGGCACGGTTCGATCATTGGACATTATGCGGGCAACATTTTGTCATAAGCGGTCTGATCAAAGCGATGCATGAGATGTGAGAAAGGGCGCCCGAAAAACACTCACAAATGCCGGAAAAATTTGGAGCGAAGTGCTAAAGCTATGGAGCCTGATATGGCCGTAGAACTCATAGCTAACAATGAGCTTCTAAAGCAAGAAAACATGTACATATCTGTGCTAGTAGGTGACGATGATGCTTCTTCTATCGCTGCAGTGCGACAAGAAGTGTCACATTCAATTGAGAAGTGGTCAGATATTAAGGGGGGATTTTCTTTTTTTTCGACAAAAAAATCGATTTTTCGCTGACTGCTGTTTTATATTCTTCAAAGTGTTGAGAATATGTGTGCAAAATTTCAAATTAAAATTCTCAAAAATGGCAAAGTTATAAGCGATTTTATACCTGCGTGTCGACTCGCGGTGGCCGCACGCTCGTTGTCACACGGCAGGGGTCGCCGCGCGCATTATCGCGTTTCTATCGGTTTTCTCTGCAATTTCGCAACTCGTAATATGTCAGGAATGCAAAGGACCGATCAAATTTGGCGAATCCAGTTCTCGCGGCTTGGGTTTTAAAATAGTTGTGCAGTGCAAGTGTCGTGTGCAATATATTAATTCCTGTCCTCTCTTCGATGACAAATCGTGTGCGATAAACCGGAGAATGGTTTTTGTGATGAGACTATTGGGAGTAGGCAGAGGGGTATAAATTTATTTTGTGGCTTGATGGATATATCCCAAGGTTTCAGCACAACCTTGTACTATGCCTCCTTGGAGAACATTTACAGTGGAGCCAAAGCTGTATGGGAGCTGTGTGCGAAAAAGGCAGTGAAAGAAGAGAAAGCGAAGAATGCTGAGCACGGAAATCCAGAGACAGATATTTCTGTGTCGCGAGACGGAACATGGAAAAAGCGAGGATATAGTTCCTTGTTTGGAATCACGACGCTCATCGGCAAATATTCAAGTAAAGTGGTTGACCTTGTCGTGAAATCGTCTTACTGTCACGCTTGTAAATGGTGGCAATCAAAATCCGGTACCGAAGAATACGACGATTGGTTCGAAGAACACAGCAGTGAATGTACGGCAAATCACGATAGGTCAGCTGGAAAGATGGAAGTTGACGCGATCAAAGACATGTTCCGACGATCTTAGGAAATGCATGAAGTACGGTACGCGAAATACATCGGCGATGGCGACACGAAAATATTCAAAGCCTTGTTGGAAGACAAACCTTACGGCGATAATTTGATCGTGAAGAAAAAGGAATGCATCGGGCACGTTGAGAAGCGTATGGGCTCGCGACTGAGAAATGTGAAAAAAACGAAAAAACTTGGAGGAAAAGGAAAATTAACCGATAAATTGATAAAAGAATTAACAATTTTCTACGGTTTGGCTATCAGAAGACATCCAGACTCTGTTGATGATATGTACAATGCTGTGTGGGCAACGTTCTACCACAAGATCTCGAAGAATGAAAATCCTCAGCATATGTACTGTCCCGTGGGGTCACAAAGCTGGTGCAAATGGCGCATTGCCGAAGCCGAAAAAACTCTGGACGAATTTGATCACGAAGCTCCACTGCATGAAGACGTCGCGAATGCTATTAAGCCGATTTACATTGATTTGTCATCGAGAGACTTGCTGGAAAAGTGTTTAGGTGGCGATACTCAAAACAACAACGAAAGCTTCAACGCAACCTGTTAGGTCGAAAGTCCTTCTTTTATGAAGTTCCTTCGTCTTTTTGAAATTTGGAGCGGATCAGCATGTGCTGATTTCCCCTTTGTCAATAAATAACTCTTCGGGTTGAGCCATAGAACACAAGAGTGCATTTTATTGGCTCGTGTGGGAAAAGCCTTGTCGGCATAAAAACCCACGTGAAAATGTGTCGATTACAAGATTTGTACACGATATATTAAGTTCGCGCTATCGTGATCGCAGGAGGTATTCGACATGATTTCGTAATTTATGAGTTTCGTTATTTTAATCAACAGGATCTTGGGCCGTGGCCGTCCTTTTATACAAATAACGATTTTACGAGATCCGAGAATCACGGGCCGTTGCCGTTCTCGCGATCTATTTAATCACCCTTTGCTAACCTCGTTGGTTATCAAAACTTCGTGCTTTCGTTTGGTCTGTCTAATGACAACTGACTCCTCTCTCCCTTTGTTTCGCGTACGCTTCCTAGTCGCCTCGTCAAGCGTTCGTCTTTTTCTATGAGCCCCAGTCTCACTTGTTTTTTCATCTTTTTCCTGAACTTAATCACGATAGCGCGGTACAACAAGTTATATACCTATTCACCAAACACAACCGTTTGGCGATTCGCACCTAAACACCTTCACTGTGGCGCGAAAACGATCGACATCGCGGTTTATTTGGCCGCAGGGATTTTTAACGAAGGCTTTACAGCAGTCCTTAAAACAATGATGACGATTGGAATCGTCGTTGGCCAGCAAGCATCAATATTCGTCGATGCGCGAGATAAGCAGCGGATAGAGAGGTCAACGAGACGCAGCCTCGAAGCAACGAAAGAGGCTCGAACAAGACGCAGAAGCGAAACTGCTTCGCTGAATGAGTTGTTCGAAGACGAGGAAGGCATCCTGTGTGACCCTGGCATAGCAGATTAGATTAAAAATACTGTAAGTACTCGATATGTCCCATAAACTGTACTCACAACTTTAAACGCGTTTTTCTCGAAACAGCTTTTTCACAACTGGTGTGCACGATTTCTCAAAAACTATTCAACCGATTGCCTTCAAATATGGACAGAATGCTCAGCTGACACCCTTTTATCGTTTGATGAAGCAAAAAAGCAATACGTTTAATAGTTTTTTATTTGTAACAAAAAATCGATCAATTTCTTTCGAAAAATCGATACTTCAAGTTAAAAACGTCACCAAATCGTCAATTTTTTTTTAAAATTGTTTTCCCTTCATCGAACGATAGCTATATGTGTCTATAGTAAAATGCTTTTGGGTTTTTGTTGCAGGATGAACGTGAAGGCTGTAATCGTGCACACCATAAAAAAAGGAACATCGCGCGTCGAGGGGGGTGGGAGGCGGATTTTTTGATGAAATTATTTAAAAATTTTTTTGTATGTCGTAAACAGATCAATAAAACTATATGTCAAGTTTCACAAGTTTTTCGTTGTATACTTTCTTCACAAAAAAATTCCCAAAAAGCGGTAAATTTTGCGAAAAAAAAGATAATCCCCCCTCAACCATGTCAACAAAAATTTAATAAAAGCACTGTACGTAATTTCATTGCCTAAGAAGCTTATTGATTACTTCGCACGATCTTCTACTTATCCAATTCGACAAAATAAGGACAACATTGAGGCAACTGAAAGGGCTCTTAGAAATATAGTCAAGCATGCCTTTGATGATCATGACGGATGTGGTAGTTGGTGTTACTATCGCGATTTACCCATAGTTGACAACAACTATCGTCATGAGGGATTGCCAGGTGGAAAAGCACTAACGGACGATATTTTGAGAGGAAAATTGGAAGGAATATTTGTAAAATACGCAAATAATGCTAAAAAATTAGCACCTTGTGGCTCTTCTTAAGCGAACGAGCCATTCAATCTCTTAGTCCGCACGAAACACCCAAAAAATAAATTTTATGGTGCTTCTGAGTCAATCTCCTTTAAAGTTGCCACTGCCGTATGTCAGAAGAGTTGCGGTACTTCGTATATTTCAAAAATATTTGAAAAACTGCAGTTATCACCAGGAACAGGCACGACAAAATATCGGCAGAGGAAAGATGCGCAACGCAGCAAAACAGCAGCAACGACTTTCCAATAAAAAAAAAAGATCTGCACAAAAAGCGAATGCTGCAAGACGCGAGGGCATCACATACGAATCTGAGCATGGTTTCTCAGGAGGGTCAGAAATTTTGTTTGATCAACCTGCCGATTTACTTGGTGAAATTTGTATTTCATTACTATTGATATTGATAACAATTCGTTCAGGTTGAATTCAAATATTGTAACTTTTTTCAGAAAACGTTGACGATGACAGCAAGGATGATAAGCTATCTGATTCGATTTTCGTTATTTTTGATATCGAAACAAGTGACCTTTCAACAAAAACTGCCGAGATTTGTCAAGTATTCTATATTTAATTTATACATTTTTAATGTAATATTGTAAGTATTGGTAGACGTACAATTCACTTTGTTAATTGCTTAATTGTATAGATTGCAGCAGTGCATGACACACCTGCATTCAATGCATATTTGCTTCCTAAATACATGAGCCCAAGGGCTGTAAACATTACGGGGTTGAGGATTCAAAGGGACTGGAGTTTTTGTGGTCTTTTCCCAAGCCTATACTTTTAGTAGCGCATAATGGAATGAAGTGGATATTTTTAAATAATTGAAAATATTAATTATGAAATGTTCTTGCACATTTTTGTTTTATATATGATTGATCAAAATGTATTTTACATTACAGATTTGATGTACCAATTTTGGTTCGGTACATTCAAAAATACAACATGTTTGAAGAGTTCCGAACCATCGTGTGTGGATTTTCGGACAGCCTTAGGGTTTTTCGTCGGCATTTGAAAAAACAGCCAAGAGAAAAGAAAAGCTTTTCCCTAAGTTCCTTAGCACGCGAACACTTGGGCAAAACTGAGGCCAATTCCGCACACAACGCGTTGGCTGACAGCAGCATGCTGCAAAAATTGATTGGCGTCCTTGGGGTTCCGTCACAACTCTTCAAACATTCGGCAAAGACAGTCAACCAATTTATCAACGAAAAGAAATTGGCAAAAAATCGGGCTCGTATTATAGTTTCATTGTTGATACTTCAACCCGAAGTTTCAAAAGGGATGACATGGAAGATGGCTGCAGGTGGAATAAGTTTCCAAATTCTCCAAAAAGTCTTTACTGACCAGGGCGAAGATGGAGTACGCCTATTACTATCCAAAGATGTACACGGAAAACCTTGTGTTACGAAAAATATATCGATGCTCAAAAATGTAATTGAAAAATAAAAAATAAACGTTTAATGTTTTTTCGTCGGGCATTTGAATTCAATTATATATTTATTACTTTTCCTATAAATATTGTTGTATACAAGTAATCGTTATTTGAATAAAGTAAAAACCAATTGCACTAAATATCAAACAACGAACAAATAACTAAATAACAAATTTTAAACATTATGAATTTCCATGCATGCGAAATAACCAATTATGATCAGTTTTTCTTTATTACTTTAGAATCCCCTTTTCATATAACGTTTTCAATAAAACGTAATCAATCGACTTTACTGCTTGTATTTTTTTAATGGATTTATTTTCAAAGATTTGTTATTTTGATAATTATAAAAATGTGTCTCGTTATCTCAAATGTCGAATTCGTAGCGTTGGGAGCAGTGCATGGCGCCGACGGCTGTGGGTGAACATCAGTATTTTTCATTTTCAATCGCCTAATTTGCGAAACCTGCGGCAACCTGCGTTTTTTACGCTTCTATATAAATTATTGATAATTAATTTATAAGTGTAACGAAATTTTTCAGAGTTACTAATCAGTAAATATTTGTTATATTTAATCCAAGAAACATATCAAGCGTTGCACCATGTATCGTAATGGCAAATTTATAGATTTGTACTTTCATTTTTTCGTCTAAATGGTCGGTAAACCTCTTTTTTTATTAGCACAGAGATTGATAAGAACTAATAGATATTTTGAATTGAGATTTTTATTTAATAGTAGCGATAATTAAACGACCTCCTTAAATGGTATCCCGTAACCCGTTATCCATTTCAACATGATCCGATCGTTCGATATATTTTTCCATCTTTCGGTAAAGAATTTTAATCTACCAGCCAGAATACTTACATTAATGAATACTTACAAAGAAGCGGGCCCCTAGTGTTTTTAACGCGAATTCATTGCTAACCCTTGATGTCGTTGATTTGAATTCTTGGGACGAACGTTGTAACAAACTCGCAGTGTTCACGTGTCCCTCCAATTTCTCACCAAAAAGGTTCTCGTCCGTTACCGTATCACGCAACGTATCCCTTACCGATGGACACACTTTTTGTAAAATAAGGCTTCTTCTGATCTCATTTTCTTCGTGTAAAATATCCGATAATATTCAACATGCATCACTCAAATTTTCTATCCATGTAAGATTTTCTTTAGCGTTCAATCATAACATTTGTGTTATAACTTTCGCAACGGCAGGTAATGATGAACTAATTCGACTCTCGGTTAAAACGATACGTTCGTCTCTTTTAACGATATTTTTTACAGGGATGCTTTCACTTCATGATTCAATATCGGAGGTTCCATTCGCTTACAATTTTTAAGCGGAGCGTATTTTTTAGTTAGGTCAGTCTTGACCTCCACTGAAAGATCTGCCGAAATTATATCATTCAATTTTGCCGCTAAATCTTTATGCACGGGCTCAGCAAAAAATCTTCTCCTGTATCAATTTCTTCCCCATTACGTCCAATACCTCTATATCAAGATGTTTTTTCTGTATCAACCAGATCGTTTTATTCCTGACGTAATCATAAAAAACCTCAATCTGCTTTTCAATGTTAATCTCTCCTTCATCCCTAAGATCCCTCGAATAATTGTGCGATGTACGATAAGATTCGGTCTCGCAAACACCGTGTTGCGAAATGACCGAGGTATCGCCTAATACCAAAGATTAACCTCTTTTGTAACCATATGACGGCCAGCTATCTCATTTATGATTTGTCAAGAGTGAGTTGGACTCACTCTTGCTTTGTATCGAAATCTTTTGACAATGACATTCGTCCGTGCGCTAGTTGGACCGACGCACGATTGTCTAGAAAAAAAGATTCGTGTCTATGTTTATTGACGAAATGAGCAATTTTTCCGCTCATTCGTGCACTAATTGGAACGATACACGCTTGTCGAAAGTACACACGTGTATTAGTAACAGAGAAATAAGGATATTTTCCCGTGCCATATCTGAAACATAATAGTCGTTGAATAGACCATTCAATCTACTTACCACGATATGATCACTTTTTCGAGATTCTTCTTTTTTATCTTCAAGCTTTCTTCATTTTCTAACGCTTAAATGTTTCTCGATCTTTCTTCCTTCGTCATCTGACGTATCCGAAGCTTGATATCTCCTCGTTTGATGTTTTATCATGGTGCACTTTTCTGCTGTACGACTGTTGCTACCGGCACAGAAAGGAAGTACTCGTATGAAGAAGGGAGATATTGGACGCTTCCGTGCGTAATGTTCAAGACAACAGCCTAATTTATAGTATTTTATTCCCAAATTTTACCATACCGAAGCATTAATAAAGGGGAACATATCCGCAGAAGCTTTTACATACCTTCATACTCTCGGATACCTACAGGACGGTGAAAATGTACTAATAATTTATCATATATTCGGAACATCTGGAAATACTAAAATATTATACCAACCTCATATAAATACCCTGACTATCCCGTATAGACATTCAAGGGCAAAGACAAATTCATATGTTTGCAAAAGACAAACATAGGAAAAATACAAAAAAATATTGGTAGCCACCAGACTCGTAGAATATAAGACTTCGTTTATTACAAGCGCCGCACCCCATTCACCGTTTCGTCACACTCATCCAATGTTGTCTTTTTTTTACTTACCATTACTAAACCCAGACAAAAGTGTTTACCCTCGTTATATTCATCTTATCAACATCTTATTTGTCTCCATTCTAGTTAGTAGTCGTCAGTCCTATATGTATTTTATCAGATTTACATATAATAGCTCGACAACAGAGACACATAAAAGCAGAACTGTTTTACATCGACCTTCTGCCCCGAAACGCAAAAATCCGATAAAACCTTATTGATTCGGCTTTGCGCCATAAGCATACCAAAATCCAATTATGTGCGATCAGCAACCAAATATTCAGATACTGTACAAGACAGCGAGTGCTCGAAAGAGTCATCTGTCTTTCTACAAACATTACTTACGTCAGTCTGTTTATTTGACACTTGCCTGTTACACTCTCTATTTACCCGGTCTAAACAAATAAACAGAGTTAAAAAAAATTAAACTAGCATAATGCAAAAATTCCGAGCCGTTTTATTTCGTATGAGAATAATCGAACAGAGCCATGACATTTAAAAATTAATTTTATATACCGCAACCACGTTGTCTTCGGTTTTTCGAGCGTGTTGACGGTACCTAAAGTGGGTCTTTTAGTAACTGTCGAGCTGGAGGGGGGTACAAGGAGTAGCACTTTTAACGCCTAGGAGTTAAAAGTGCACTTTTACGTAGGTACTATGTTAGCTATACAAAAAAATGCTCCTATTCGTATTCCGCGCATGCGCTTCTCTCACGCGGCCTGTTCATTGCATAGGTGTTACGTCCTAGCCGGTAATATCAAAGTCGACACAGTGTGTTCGGCCGGTATCTCAAACTCTCGACAGTCGATAACATACCAGCACAGTTACCATCACTCGTCGATCATAAACTCTTAGTTAAGTAACAATATCATTTATTCCTAAGTAACAAATAGACTAACAAGTGCACGCGCAAGAATTCGCATATAAACATCCCGTCAACTTATAAATATCCTGTCCGGCAATCTTTTTAAATTCTTTTATTCATATTTCACTTCGAAGAATGGCTTGTGTGACACCGCCGCTCGATAACCTAGTTATAAATAAACTCTGTACTATTCTCCGAAATTATAATTTGAAACTGTACTTCCTTTCCCACGAGGCGACTATCTCCAGTCACCTCCGCGTGATCGAGATAATCCTCTCCGCTAAGTAAAACAAAGGCTCAAGCAAATCCGACCAATCAAAAATCGACCGCCCTTTTTGTAATCTACCTCTGCGAGGCAGAACTGTCAACTCTCTGAAAAAACTTGAATCAGATCATACTCCGCACTCATCGAGTTCACATAAAAAAAAAACTCTAACTCTGTAAAAGAATCCACGAACAGTCATAAGACATCTACGTAAATTCGATAAACTGTAAAACTCTTAACTCGAACGAGCAATGTTCGCTATCAACTAACCGTTTGAATAAAGTCTACGTTATTGGTTATTACAAAAATAACCGAGTGTGACAGTGTTATTTTCTCGTGCAAAGAGTCTTCGTAACCTTAACCAACATCACAGATTCAAGAGAATCTGTACCCTTAAATATTTAGTTGTGTTGGGTAGCCGCAGCCGATCACCAAGGACTCACTCGCGCCGAACGCAAGTACATTCAAAGTTCGCGCTCTATCTTCGACCGCGCTGTTTCTCCGTACGGTGTCTCCCTCTCGGAACGTAACATAGGGGCCGAGCACTAACTGTAGAGGCAGCACTTCTGTCGGAAGTAGCGCGCCCTGCTGTTTAATACAAGCAAAAAATGGGCCAAACGTATAACAATAGCTTATGTGTTTCTAGTTAATAATGGAAAAAATAATAAAATATGGTTTTCAACCAACAAATAATACACGTATTCGAGGTCAAAACGACATAAAAGGTAAAAAATTACATGAATCTGGATATGTTTTTGATGTGGTTGAAAAAAAAATTATTAAATGGTCTCGTTACCATAACCGCTGATGTTGTTGTTCAGACATGTGTATCTAAAACATATAATGTTAAAATTACATTAAGTATCTGTATCTCTTACTTTTTTAAACTTTATAACATAATTAAAAAATATAAAAAATAATGTTAATCAGAAAATTTTTGCTTTTAGCTAGACGATCAGCGCAATACAAGCGATGTTGTGTGTACGTGCAAAGCCGGATTAGCTCTGGGTAGCGGTAAATGTACGCATATTTGTTCTGTCATCTATTACGTAAACTCACCTGATTCTGCTGATTCCAAAACAAACCATGGTTAAGAATGAGGAAAGCCATCTCGTCGTCAGCTCTTGGAGTATGAAAAAGGAGCAAAAATAAGTAAATTATTTACTCCACCTCCATACACCGATAAGGATCCGAAAGTAGTACAATTAAAGTTGGAATCGGGAAAGTCTTTCCAGAGGATATGTCTGGGTGTCCTCTTTGTACAATGTTAAACATAGACGAAAGAAATGAGAGTGAAACTATTGCAGCTGAATCACTTGTTGCTTTAGTAAAAGTAATTGATAAGCGTGATGTAGAAACAAAGGTGAATAAAGTTATCTAGGAAGTGATTCGCCTGCTATTACTGAATGGATTTATTCTCAAGAAATTTTAGTAGCAAGTGATGTTTATGAGTTTTATTTGAAAGAAGTGTGTTGTAATAATACGAAAGCTATACATATTTGCATTCAAACTATTCTCCAGTCTAACATAATACAGGCGAGTGGTGCAAACAGCGTATCTTCCAAATAAAAGCAAGTAATGGTCACAAGTTAAAAGGGGATCGTTTTGATATTGAAAAAACAATCACTGACCTATTAACACCACGTAAAGTTGCGATACAAGCCATGGCGTACGGTAAGAAAATGGAAAGTGTAGCTCTAAAAGAACACAAAAAGTTTATGGACCAAAATTTCGAAATTGTTCGAGTCGGTGTGGTCGTTAACATTAAGCAACCCTGGTTATGTGTTACCTCCCAAGTGGGTAAGCGAATGGAGCTCCGTCGATAATTCGATGTGCGCGCGATATTTGAATTGGTTCGCGCTAGTCGGCTGGACGTGAGCTCGCCGTCTGGGACTTACTTGTGCTCAATACACTAAGTCAACGAGCCAACATTTGGTATTAATCGTCGAGGTACATTCCTCTTCGAAGACGTTCCTGTAGTAGATTGGTATTTCCCCATAGTCCTCACTATTGATTCGTGTGGACGAATTTGTCGGGAAAAATATTAATTGCAACACCAACACTTCGCATACACTTAACAAAACAACTGTATTTTATTTGAGGTTGAAATTATGGTTTTGGGAATTACAAGTTGAACTTATAACGATTTTACAAGTGATTCTTGTTCGCTTAGGATCTTTTCAGGTTCGAAGTTGATTCGATTTTGTCTGTTCTTCTCGAGGAAGATTCACAATTTTCGCTTTGGTTTGGGCGGAGTTACAAATATTCGATGGGTTTGATTGGCTAAGTTCATTAGCGAGACCCTTCGTTTTTCGCGTAGAGGGGTTTATCTCGATCACATGGAGGTGACTCGAGATAGTCGCCTCGTGGGAAAGGAAGTACAGTTTCAAATTATAATTTCGGAGAACGGTACAGAGTTTGTTTATACTTAGGTTATCGAGCGGCGCTGTCGCACAAGGCGTTCGTCGAAATGAAATATGAATTAAAGATTGTGGGTATTTATTAATTCGAGTGTGGTCCGCTTTTCGCTTAAGAATAAATAGTTTTGTTATTACTAAAGTTTATTATTGGTGGTTGTATATAAGAGGAATGATTATTCGTTAGATGAGTGTTGGTGAGGATAAGGAGCATTTATTGTTGCTCCGCGTGGTTGTTTCTGTAAATAGATTGGATTTCGGGATTTTGAATGTTCGAGAAATATTTTATAAGTGTTCTAGGAAATCGTGGTTTCGTATCTGGAGTGGAAATACTGGTTGTTTCTTACGTATAGTTTTATAAATGCAATGATAAAATGATAATAAGAGAAAAAACATGTACATACTGTTTGAATTTTATTGGCAGGCTGCATTAGTTAGAAGTAGGTAAGGTAGTATTCTATTTTATTGATTGGAGGTGAGGGTCACCCATGCTGGGATGTAACAATGCTGCTCGCCTGATGCTATTTTGATTTATGGTTCTGCTATTTGGCAAAAAGAATTAGTCGAAATAAAGTGTCGTTATACGTGCAAGAAGATATCGATATACGATGCTGGAGAATGGAAAATGTAATGTGCAATATTTGAAATCACATGAAAATGGATTATACCTGAGTACAACTCATTCCGTTTATACCCAGATACAACTGCAAATATACGTTATAAATATCGCTTTTTACGATTTATTCGGAGCTGTGTTTTTATAACAAGTGCTCATGATGAAATTTTTTTAAGTAAGGTAGTTCCTAAACTAGAAAAATTTTATTTTGTGCATTATGTTCAAACTGTATTTATTAAGTATGGTAAAAGTAAATGAAGTACAGACATACTAGTAAACAGTTATATGCTAATTTGTTTTAGCAAATGGAAATTTTTAAGAATTGTTAAATGTTTGTTTCTTCTATATAAATAGAAATACAATCGCTATAAAGCGAAATATAATAATGATATATAATAAGGCCAAAATAAAAAAACCAAATATTTGCGTACGTTATTTTGTAATCATAAAATGAATTATTTAATTATAGTTTTGTAAAAGCTTTGTATTTAAATTATTATGATATCATAGTTTATGTATCAGAGTTTAATAAAAATTACATTTAATTACAATTGTGTATTTCATTTTATCCTCTAAATTTGCAATTTAATCATATTAGTTTATCATTCTGTCATCGTTCTTTTATCAACATGAGGCGTAAGTGACACTGGTGCTTTGGAAAGAATATTAAAGTCTTTTATTCTTTCATTTACTCGTTCAATGTGTATTCTCATTGAAGCGATATTGTAAGTCTCATCAACTTCCTCAGGTGTAAATTGATTTTTGTTGCAAAATGGAGGCATAACAAAAATCGCACTTTTTTCTTGAACTTTTGTTTGTATTTTCGGGAAACCTTTATCTGCTAGCACGACATCACCAGGTTCAATGAAATCTACTAAACCACAACCATTTGCAATTAAACAATCACCGACACGACCACGATAACACTTTGACAGAAAACTTATAAATCCACTTGGAGTACATCCTATTCAAAATTTCATTGTGTGATGATGCTTATAATCTGAATACATTAAAACTCGATGTTTAACTGCTAGTGGAACTTCTGTGTTTACTACGGTGCAGTCAATGATAACACGAGTGTTTGAATAATGTAACTTAAATGATTCTGTTAGGTTTGCTTGAACAGCGGCTTTACATGGCCAGAATATAAAGTTTTTCAATAAAATATTTAACTGTTGCAAATTCTTTACAAATATTCGATTAACAGTAGTCCGATGAATATTAAATAAGACTGAAATCGCAGTAAATGTCAAACCGATTTTTAGCTTCACTAATGTAATTGATCATTTTGTTTTTTTACCAATGTTAGAACTTTTACATTCTGGGAGTTTATTCAAAGGCCATAAAAAGATAGATAATGCTGATAATGAACACCTGTTAAGCTACTCATAGTTTCATTACTTGTAATAGATGAAAATCCATGGAATCCTTTGCAGTGAGATTGTACAGACTTGAAATTAATAATTGGATCGCAACTGGAATCTTGAACGGTTTTTTTCATAGACCGCATCGAAGCTTCACACATTTTATCTGCAGTTTTTTTTACAAATATATTGACTTGGACTGTTGCGGTACTGGTATCATCATGATTATTCATATTACAAAGAAAGTAAGTATAATTATCAGTTGAAATATCAGAAATGAATTCCTCAGTTTGACAAGTAATACTTCGACAGGCTGGCGGAGAAACATTCATAACATTCACATTCCTACGACAGTCGTTCTGAGCTTCTGTTATCATTCCTCCTGCATCTTGCTCCATTTCAACGTCACTTGAATTATTAATATTCTTATCTTCAATAGAATTATTATTGTTTACACTACTGTCGATACTGTCAATTAATATTCATTCATTGACGTTGATTTCCTTATTTAATTGACGTGTTCTTGACCGTTCAAATCGTTGCAGACGTTGAATGGAATTTCTTGTATATTCTTTTCCAGGGAAAATCGAAGGAACGTAAGATGGGTGATGCGAGTTGTCTCATTTATTATTATTTATAAAATGAGCACTACAAATTCTTGTATGTTGATGTGGCTCCCATTCTTTCGGATTTTTACTGAAAAAAAACGAAATTTAAAGGTTAGATTTATACTATTACATAAATTGTAATTTTGGTACGGACCGATCAACCTAGCAACAACCTGACTGAACGATCCATCGATGCACGCACGGCTTCATCATGACATTCCCTAAACGCATCGACCCGCGATGGAAATTTCCAACGCTACTCCACGCGCTACCTAATCACCACTTATTTCAAGCGATTTTAAGAAAACCCAAAATGCAATAAATACAATAGCTCGAATAGCGCAACCCGACACTTCCTGTTAGCCCCACGAGGCTCTTCCAACACCCTCGCCCCACGGTTATGAGCATTCTGATTGACGAATCAATCATCAGTCTAAATTAGCACCTCCATCTTTACAGACGGATCTATCGGTCAAACGTACGTGTACCTTAGGGCAAGTACATCTCGCGTACCGAGAGTCTCGCGGGTGTAACTTTGAGTGCGGGAAATCGAAACAATCTTTTAGAACTCTTTTTCGTGTAAGCCAACCGTAGCGGCGCTTCACGTCTCTCGAAATACATCTGTATCGCGATAATTACCTTAGCGACATTACGCGTCGGAGTATATCGAGCGTAAATAAATCTCCAATCAAACATTACCTCCGTTAAACCTGAGAGCGCTGGAGTCAAGTGAGTCGTATCTGATCCCAAACGCTCGCCCCTTTTTGTCGACTCAGCGCAGACAACGAGATCGTAGCGGTAGCCACGCACACGAGTGTGCGCGTGTAAACCTGTACGGTCAATCTTGTATTAAAAATCTAAATAAAAGTTAAAGTGTATTTGTGTGCATTATCTCTACGGCCAAGGATGCCGCCCCATAACCGACCTTCTCAGAAATCCGCCGACGTCAGCTGGTCGCAGAGCAGAACCACCCGTACACATACACACAAAAGGTGAGGTGCGTTACACCGCTTAAACTAAGACAGAACCCACACGATAAGTACCCTGACAACTCGACTTTTAACATAATAGCAAAATCTTAACATATTACGACGGAAACCCGTACGTAACAATTTAATTATTATTTGTACTTTTTTATTCAAACAAAATACTACTCGGTTTGATTTTGTAATATTTAAATTACAATGCCACTACTGTTAATAATAATTTCTTACTTACACATAATTTTTTACTGCATTTAGCCACTTTATACGTTTATATCAGCCTTCTGTTACGTCCTTGATGGTGATTTGGAACCGGTTGGTAACGCAATTCCGTTGACTCCGCCGATATACTTTGTCAGCGCGAAATTCGAGGAGTACGCTCAGTTTTATCAGAGTGAATTGATATTCTGATCGAGTTGGGATTCGGAAATTCGGAGATTCGAAGATTCGGAGGTTCTGAGGTTCGTTATGAAATTCGACCCCTGCTATGCGCAGTTGAAGAGAACAACACGATGGATAACAGTTAATGATTGAATTTATTCGAACTGAATAAATGATAGAGAATAACATTTAGTTTCTGTTGGTTTAACTGAACTGAACGTCGAACGAGACGTTTTACAGAGAGTGTCGTAACGGATGACTTAATGAGAGAACTCGAGTTGTGTAATAATTATGAGCAATTTTTTTGGTTAGAGCGTCCTTTTTATAGGTGCTCTAATTTTGGGTGGAATTTTGGTTTTCCCTTAGGAGAGGGTCGGGAAGTTCTTGTGATAGACTGGGTTTTTCCTACCATCTCTCGTACTAAGATAAGTCATACTATTTACTTACTAGACGGGACTATCTGCTATGTCGATACTAGGGGTAACTACGCATAGCGTGCTTTTACTGACTAGAGGACATATGCCACCGACGTTTGGTCATTACTGAGTTTTGAAAATTGACTGGGCCTTTAATGTTGGCCAGTACGTAACACTTCCATAAGGCACCGTACTTACTCGAGGGAAAACAATAAAATTTCACTGGTAAATCAACTTGCCACTTAAGACGAGATTTTTCTGTGCATCTTTTGATACAACAAGATTTTACTGATGGAGACATTTTGAATCATTTTTCAATATTTATTTAAATATCATTAATTAAATTAAAAATAACGTGTTGTTGCGTTACTTTTTTGCCCGATTCTTGTACATTTCTGTTACCAGTTGGCGTGCCAGTCTAGCGGCTCGGTCCCTATACTCCGTTGTAAAGCAGAGCTACTGCCATCAATTGTTTAGTCGGCGAATTATTCACGTATTGGATGACGTTTGCGAAAAGGGACAGCGACATAACCTCAAAATCGTCGTAAAACACCGTATCGTCTAATTGTTATAAAAAAAACGTTGTTATAAAATAAAACAAAATGAGCGATAGTGACAAACATAGCAGCATTGACGTGGATGCCAGGCACATAACCAGATATTAAGGAAGCATCGGAAAATACCAAAAACGATTTATTGCTATCGAAATCGAAAAAACATTATGAATGCACGTATGAAGCATTTGTGAAGTGGAAGCGAGAACACAAAATAAGATTGACTTCGAAATCCATCGTTATAGCGTATTTCAACGAATTAAGCAAAAAATATAAACCATCAACGCTATGGTCAATCTATTGCATGCTGAAAGCAACGTTGAAAATCAAAGAAAAAATCGATATTGACACTTACCACATCTTGAGAAGTAAAGTTATCGTACCCCGATAAGCTCACTGCGCATGCGTGAGCGAAACTTAGTATTAAGGCACCGGAGCACACTACTTGCGTTACCGGCAATTTTAGTTGGTTGGTCCGTGACCGTTGCCCACGAGACGTGTGAAATAAGAAGTTCCTTTATATCTAGAAATATACAACAAAGCGTACTTATATCTATTGTCACGCCGACGGGGGGGGGGGGGGGGGGGGGGGGGGGGATTCTCTAAATAATTCGGGTAACAAAAAAAAGGGAAAATATGCAATGCGTGCCGGAAGAAAAGTACGGATAGGAAACGGTGCAAACACTTACTCGTCGCTGAATTCCCTACCGATCCTTCCTCTCTTTCTCTGTCGTGGCTAATCTCCTATTTCTCTCCGTACTCCGATGTTATTAGTTTCCTTCCTTCGCACGATCTCTCCTATGCGACAATTCCTCTTCGCACCTTACTATCACACTCCCACTCCAATAGTTTATGCCTTCACTAATTTCTTTTCGCTCTTTCTCCTTTTCGATAATTCCTTTTCGCTCTTACTCTCTCGCACTCTCACTCGCTTGAACAATTTACTCTTTCACTTCACTACGCTTTACTATCTCCAACTTTCTCACAAATTTTACGCACTCAAAAATCTCTCCTTACTAGCCGGTGGTCAAACTCCAAGTGCGGACTATGCGGTCTGTCGGAAGTGCGAGAGTTTTTCACGGCCTTGTGATTGGTCGGGTCAGTCTAAATTTTTAATTGTCAGCAGCGGCACGGGTCGAGCAGCAATGGGGGAGATGGGTAATCGATAATTTCGGGACGGACTAGGGAGATCTATCGCAGATACAGGTAAGTAGGGCACGTGGTCGATATTACAGGGCCGTTCTCATGGATATCGGGATTACGGGTAATGGTAATTGATTATGCTCGCCGCGCGCTGCTGCCATCTCCTCGTAACTCGAATTACTATGTCGATGGATGACACGTAAACGGGTGACGGGACGATACGTATGAGATTTGGCGGGTACATTTGGATGTGAGAGCGTGCGAGTGTGCCGGTGAGTTCTTTTCTTGTTTGTGGACGTCCTGGGAGTTCCTCTGGTAATATTTTAGACCAGTCGGGGTGTCCTCAGGATATCCTTGGTGATGGCGATGACGATGACAATGACGATGATGGCGATGATGACGAGGGCAGCAATGATGACTATGATGACGAGGGCGACGATGACGACAATGACGAAGATGATAATTACGATGATTACGACGCAAGTACTTGCACTGAGGTCTACTATTGGGTCTTTTCGGGGAGAGGGAGGGATGGGGGTTGTCCTGGGATGAATTTTTACTTACATTTCTTCGCAGATTAGGTGCGTGGAACGGTTGCTTTGGAGCCCACCGGCGGGGTGAGGTTGTGCAACATCACACTATATATAGTTGTCTTTCTCTTCAACCCTATCGTTCCCCTTTTCCTTCGATAATCGCAACACCACACATTCACAGCGGTCATGAAAAAATAGTCAACAGGATTCACAAGCAAAAAGCCGAACGTGCTTTCATCCGAAAACATTAAAAAAATATTGTCTGAAGCTCGGGACAGTGAATATTTAGCAACAAAGGTAAGTTAAACAATTATGAAATATTAATGATACGGGCTTACAATTTTTCCCGTGTAAATAAATGAAACATCTTTTACAGGTTGCTCTCATTTCGGAATCTCCGGGGTTGTCGCAGTAATGAATTAGTTAATATAAAACTGGAAGACATTACAAAACAAGTTGACTTGCTAATTGTTAATCTTCCAATCACCAAACCCAAAATACCTCGTACCTTCGTTATCACAGAGAAATTTACGAAAATCGTACAAAAGTACGCAGACTTATGCCCACAAAATGCAACAACCGATCGATTTTTTATAAACTTCCAAAAAGGTAGTTGTACATCACAAGTTATCGGAATACACAAGTTTTCTAAAATGGGAAAAGAAATCGCCACTTATCTAAAATTAGATGACCCGGCGACATACATAGGGCATGCTTTTCGCAGAACCTCTGCAACATTACCTGCAGATAGCGGGGCCAATATTACAACTTTAAAACGCCACGATGGATGGAAATCAAGCAATGTTCTGGAACATTGCTTGATTTCCATCGTGGAGCTACATCGAGGAATCTATAAAAAAAATAAATCTAAAATTGGCAACGTAATATCAATGGCAGTCAATTTTCCCTCTACCGGACCTTCAGAAGGAAATACTGATGCTCTACGCCGAAACGTTAAAAAATGAAAACCATCACATCCGATAAAGAGAATTCAAATGCGCAATTGAGTGTGGATAGCAACCCAAACTCGCCAACGAAACAAAACTTTATATTAAATAACTGTACAATTGTTATAAATCAAAAGTGAATAGTGAAATAAAACGAACTTGCCATGTAAATATCTGGTCATTTCAATAATGTAATTTCATTTAAAAACTACTTTAACATTCGAAAATTTAATTTCTTTTATATAGTATCAAGCATTAGGTATTCAGCTCTTATGAAGCTCGGAAACGTGGTTTTGTTATATAAAGTATTGTGTGTACCTCGGAGGCAGGGCATTTTAACGCCTCGCACCGAAAACATCGGTTCGGCGTTAAAAGTCCCACTTTCCCGCCTCGGTACACAATGTACTATTCAAAAATATGTCAATTATTCAATTTTCGAATGACTCAAGTTTATTCGATAGCCACAGGTGTACAGATTAAAATGCCGTTTACCTTTTTGAGTTCAGATAAGACAATCAACCGGAATCAGGGAGGAAGTCCGCAAACTTTTTTACGACGTAGGTGCCTTTGGAGTGGTACCGCACACTAACATACGTAATGAAGATTTTTTGGTCTTAAAAATTTCTGACTTACTGTTGAAATGTCAAATATATAGTAAAAAGTTCAAACTTTGTCAAAAAAAAAGTCTCAAAAAAGCTAAAAAAAATCCGGCCGTCACACACTACCTGGTAAAATATAGTATTCCTCCAGGCTGCAACGAGTACTGGTGATTTCAGCATGACAGGGTCGTTGGAGTATGATGTTCCCTTAAAATGTAACTTTAACCCTTTGCACTCGAGACGCGACTCGCGCTCACCACGTTGAAGAGGTGAGTAAAGTGCCTCGAGTGTCTCGAATTGATTATTAAATTGGAATATCCATAATAGGGTGCACCAGAAGCAAGAAAGATGGGTGTCAATGCGCGCGCGATGTTCCCCGTTACTCGATCAAAGTACTAATCACGCCCAACGCTGATTAATTAAAAGATCAGACGAGGCCTGATGTTCTCAGTATCCCAAGATCATTAGCTCAATCATAATATTGTATCCCCTCGAATATGGTGCTTTTTATGAAAATGAACGGGACTACCAACCTGCCATGTATTAGGGTGTATACCTGTATATACAGCCGTTGTTTATAAACATCATTTTGGAAATATCTAGAACATTTTGGGTAGTTTAACATGAAAATATACAAAATGAAAACTTGATAGTTTTTTAAAGCTCTATGAAAATCTAACTGTAAAATAATTATCTTTTACATTGGTGTAAGACAAGTTTGAAAACCTAATTTTGTATAAGAGGCATTTTCGCATGAAGTCATCCAGCCTAAAACATAAAAGTTTTGTAATCGTCTTGAAATTTTTATGGTCGATAGTCCTATTGATAGCGAAGTTTCAGCAAAAATTTTAAAGCTCTAGCTCAAATAGTTGCCTAGCAATAGGGGCTCAAATTTGTACCATGCTGGCCGTCGTGGCAACATTCCCAGGTTTTTATCTTCCCGAGAAATATAGCGATTTTAAAAAGTCAGGCGTGATTTTTAAAGCATCTTCTGCGTACTTTAAGAATATATTTTTTATTTTTAATAAAATTAATAAATTCATAACAATTTTTTAAGGTTAATGTTAAAAATGACTTTTTCTCAAAGATCAACCCCTTCGATTTTTACAAAAAAAATTTATTAAATAGTAGGGTTCTTTCTGAACAAAAAAGTATATAATGTCCAAGATGGGCCGGACCTTAGTTTCGGAGATACAGTAGGATTTACCAGCGAGCGGGCGCTTCACGTAGTGCTCACGTAGAGCTCAAGCCCGAACGTAGCCTGGAGGGTCGCCGCGCGACACTACGTGGAGCGCCCGCTCATTGGTAAATCCTACTGTATCTCCGAAACTAAGGTCCGGCCCATCTTGGACATTATATACTTTTTTGTTCAGAAAGGGCCCTACTATTTTATAAATTTTTATTATAAAAATCGAAGGTGTCGATCTTTGAGAAAAAGTCATTTTTAACATTAACCTTAACAAATTTTTATGAACTTATTAATTTTATTAAAAATAAAAAATATATTCTTAAAGTACGCAGAAAATGCTTTAAAAATCATACCTGACTTTTTAAAATCGCTATATTTCTCGGGAAGATAAAAACCTGGGAATGTTGCCACGACGGCCAACATGGTACAAATTTGAGCCGCTATTCCTAGGCAACTATTTGAGCTAGAGCCTTAAAATTTTTGCTGAAGCTTCACTATCAATAGGACTATCGATCCTAAAAATTTCAAGACGATTACAAAACTTTTATGTTTTAGGCTGGATGACTTCATGCGAAATGTCTCATAAACAAAATTTTTCATCTTTAAAAACACGTTGTCATTAGATTTTTACTTTTAACCTCTCGGCTTCAAACTAGTTTATAACTCATGCAAGTGAACATTTTTCACCGAAATTGAAGTAAGTAAATTTGCAAATATCTTCCGAATAAAGTTAAAATTTAGCTGTTCGCTAAATTTTCGACGCAATCCGAAATATTTACTTTATAACGTGAATGAACAGCTTGCGTGGCAGATGGTACAGTGTTAGCATAGCTAGCCACCGATAATAACATTTCTTATGCCTGACCTGTGCGTCTATGACCTTAGTCTAATGACTGGCCTACTCAGCTACTAGAACAATAAGAGACACGAAGTCACCAAGTGCGTAGAAGGTTACGCTGATAAATTCAACCTATGAATATGTGCTCGATATTTTGCGATGCTTGCGTGGTATTTTTGAATTTATATAACGTCTATTCCCCGTTACATTAGTATTGTCAGTCGAAAATAAGGAGTGCTTATCAGCAATTATCTGTTTAAATAGGGGTCCCTGCCAGTCTAAAATTAAGTGGGTATATAGTAGGCCGGGGAGTTTTCAACGCAGGATACATTTCACTTCGTTTATGTAATAAACGAGTACAATACTATATTAATTTCATTTCTAAAATCTAACATTTCTGTGCCTAACTAGTAGCGCCTAATAAAGCCATGTATTTGGGAGGAGATTGTAGTCAGAATTAAAAATGGGAAGAACGGCTTGTTATTTTTAATACATTTAATATTTCTTATACGATAAGCTGGTAGAGAGAGCTACCTAAAGTTAGGAAGTTACTTGCGGTTAACTACGGTAATTTATTTAGTGAACGGTGTGCTGAGTCTCGTTGAAGTAAAGTCTTTAAGAATTCAGGCCTAGTGGATCGAGTTTATCCGCTTTACATAAAGATATTGTTCAGAACTGTAAATCGAGAAGGAATGGTTGCCTGTCGAGTTTACGAAAGTCCAAATGTTACACGGGGCCTCTAGTGGGGCAGTTGCAATTACTTTCAATTACATCAACAGTAACATTGTAATTACATTCAGCTACTGCAGTAATTTGTATGAATACAGAGAATTTTTCTCTACAATATAAACTAAGAAATCCATGGATAAGGTCACCTGTTTCAATGTTGTTAAAAATTTTCTTACATCGTTTTTTAACTCGTCAAACTATTTATAAATCCCAACTATTAAAACGTTTGCAGATATTTGTATGTCACTCGACCGTGAGCGCTTTAGTAGGGCAATTCTGTAACTCGTTATGCTGTCGTTATGAGCTCATAACGACAAGTTTGCTTTTCGTTATTTACCGAGACGCTATTATAACGACAATTGCGATTTTGTACACTATAATTAGCGAGTTTTTTCCATCCTGTGATGGTACGGATAGCGAGGCTTGGAGACCCCCTCGATATGCGATAATGACCATTGTGACAGCGTCTGGTAAATTATTGACTTTTAATATGTGCTGAAAAAAGTGACAAATAATTATGACGTTCGAAATAACAAATAAGTAAGTAACTTCGACTTCGTAACAATTAACAATTATCTTATAAATATTAATTTTAGAAAAACTTGTGAAACAATCTTTTTTTACACGTAGCGAAATTGCTTATCGTTAAGATAGCGTTCCGAATCGGTATTGTCATAACGACTTACAGAATCACGCTACAGATGCATCTCCATACCGTAATAAATGGATTAACTAAAATTATAACCCAGTGAACACAGTTATGTTTGTACAACATTTCCGCTATGTATTGAAAAGCACATGCAGTGTTATAAGAATATTCATGTTGCTTATATGTAAGTTGCTATTTCTGCCTCCTGAATGTTCCAAGTAACGTAACTTTTGTTACATTACTGTTACATAACTGACGACATCAATAAATACGTATCGGTTATTAAACATTCAGGAAATAGGCAATGTATTAGCAATAAAAACAGTACATATTATAAAAACTCTTTCTTCCGGAATATAGTACGCAAAAATCGGCCTAGAAATTATTTGATTCATTCAATTATGTATCAAACGTATTTTGTATTATTTCTTTATTCTTTATACATGTCAGAATAATGAAAAAGTATTATATATGACTGGTCCCATATGGTTTCGACCACTTTCAGACCCGGTCATTTCAAATTTTGCTGAAAATTTTATATGTTGTACTACCCCACCAAAACAATTTTGTGAATTTTCTCAAATTTTCTTACCCAACCCGAAAAAGTTATGACTTTTGAAAAAAAAAAACGTCTTTCTGCTTTTCAACCATTTTCAAACGGTCATAACATTTTCAAAAATTGATTAATCGAGACGTTCTTGTTCTCAAATTTTTTATTTTTCAGTGTGCTTCTCAGTTAAAAATACAAAAAAAAATATTTAAGTCATGCTCCATGAAATATTTCATTTTTCTAGAGAAAAAACTATTTCTCAAAAATTCCATTTTTTATTTTTGATGTTCAATTTTATTTTAAACTTTGATTTATTCTGAGTTTAATATCGCAAGATTCATAGTGGGTAGATATCTGTTTCTGTTTTTTTTTCAATTCAAGAAAAAATTGCTTCAGATTTTTTGAGAAAAATATTAATTTTTCAAAAAACCCTATATTTTATTAACGATTTTCTATTTTTCTTTTGAACTTTGATTTATTCCGAGTTTAATACCGGAAGATTCATAGTGGGCAAGTATGTGTTTGTATTTTTTTTTCATTGAAGACAAAATTGCTTCGGGTTTTCTCCAATGAAAAAAAAATAGAAAAAAAAATATCTGCCCACAATGAGTCTTGCGGTATTAGACTCGGAATAAATCAAAGTTTGAACAATAATTGAAAATCAAAAATCAACAATGGAGTTTTTGAGAAATAAAGTTTTTTCTTTAAAAAAATGAAAAATTTCATGGAGCATGACTTGAATATCTTTTTTGTAATTTTTTCTGAAAAGGACGCCGAAATATGAAAAATTGAAAAAAAAACGTCTCGATTAAACAATTTCTGGAAAAGTTTTGAGCGTTCGAAAATGGTTTGAAAAACAGAAAGACTTTTTTTTACATTCATCACTTTATTTGGGTCGGCTAAAAAAATTTGAAAAAATTCACAAAAATGTTTTTAGTGGGCTAGTACGACATATATAATTTTCAACAAAATTAAAATTTAGGTATAGTATAGGTATAGTTTGCTATCCTAATCGCTAATGGAAACACGATAGGATTTTGTAAAATAAACTCAATTGCTTTTCTAAATGTTATTCTGAACAAATTAATAGGAAAATACTGAAAAGCAGCTTTTAGAATAACATGAGATAATATTCTTATATATAAAAATGGAAGAATGTTTGTTTGTCTGTGTGTCACGAGTAATCTCCTATACCATTCGTCCGACTGCGATGAAAATTTGGTGAATTGTAGTCCGCACTCCCGAGAAGGTTTCTGCGTTAGTAGAATAATTTTAATTGCCAAAATGAACGCGTACGGGGCAAAACAAAATTAATATTTATGTATATCTATATATAGAGATTATTTGACAGCTGTCAAAGTATGCTACGAAAATGACATGCGAAATAAAAGACACGCTTTTGTTTTAACGACTCGATCGACTCGATATTACACATATCGATTGCGTAATTCATTTGACAGCGAATGTCAAATTAAGAAGGTTTATCTGGTATAAAGTAAGTCAAAACAAAAATTTGTGTGACAAGCGTAGTTAATTCAGCATCTTTGACGGTGCGGCGAATGCTTAACCTCGCCAAAATTACTATTATTCGAGACAAATTAATTTACTATGAATCTCATGAGTACTTAATCGATTTTATGAAGCTCTACAAATGTTCCTTAGATATTGTTTTATTAATTCTGCAATTTTGGTCGAAAACTGTTTGTCAATGGTTGTGAATTTAATGTTCATAGACGGAAGAACCACTGAAACCAATAAAGGTACGTGTTAATTTTAGGAAAAATATGTTTTTATTAATGTCTCGCGAACAAGGTATCCTCGAGACTTCAAATTTGAAGAACACAACTTTATAGATACTGATAACTATATTCTGATTTTTTAATCAATATATGCTTTTTAATTCGCTGACCAGATAAATTTACTTAATCGTGACATTAAATCGGAAAACGATTGGAAGATATGCACGTCAGTCACAAATGAAAAATACATTACGAGCTTCAGAAATGGACGAGCAACGAGAAAGCAAGACAGGAAACAGTTGGAGTACGTACGACGACGTACAAAGTTTCTTAAAATAACAGCAGTAACAGGCGAATTAATTAACAAAGTTTTTGAAAATATTGCACATAACTACAAAAAACATATGTGGTTAAGGGAACGTGCTATATTAGCAGCAAAAACACCAATGTCAAGTATATAAATTTCACGATTCAAAAGAGAATACCATGAGAAGCTGAAATGTACATTTCGATTGCTGCTTTTATTAATCAAGAACAAGTTGTTAATTATGTAACTAAATTATTGAATTCTCTTAATTTGCCAGGATACCGCCGCACGTTGTAACATTAAAAATGAGAGTACGTCATTCTTTTATCGAATCGTTGAAACATCAATCCACCACGACTTTGCAACGGTACTTTGGTTTTCAGGAAAAATGTGATGAACAATCCGAATGAGACTACAAATAAAAATGGATAATTTGAAGGAGAAGACGTGCTGTTGCCACATATCCTAATGATATCAAAATATATGCCATTTGATTTCAAACGTTTGCAGTCTCCGGTACGACTCGCATTTGCAATGCCCATGAATGAAGCACGGGGACAATCGCTAAAAATGTGTATAGTATAGATTATATTTGGAAAGTCTATACTCCGCATATGGACAAAAAAATAAAAAATATTCTGTGTCAAATAAATTATGACACCAAAACGGCGTTGCAACGCAAGCCGGGTACCGCTAGTAACGAAATAAAATAATACAAACATCAGTCAATATACATCGAATATTATTTTCATAACTCTTATCTCTTTCAAATCATTATTTTAATGGAAATATCATTTAATCTCACTCAATACCGATTTTCTTTTAGTAAAATTTATGTTGAGCAATAACATTAGTTCAACAATCAAAATCTTTTTCATCAAATAAAATTATAGATTAAACGAACTAACCTAGTGAAGTTCGATAATAATTGTATGAGCGACTCTTCCGAAGTAATCCAATCCCGTAGTACCCCCACCCAGCACCAATGTTACACCACTTCAAAGTCCAAAGTAAAAAAGTGAGAATAGCGTCCCCGCCGCCACCACTGTCGCCATTCCCGAACTCATTATTTCAAAGTCGTACCGTAACTCTCATGGAGGGTTTTAAGGGCGGGACTGATCCCTTCGGAAGAGGCGTTCATACAATTATGACCAAACTTTACTAGGTAAGTTCATTTAATCTATGATTGTATTTCGCGTCTTTTCCTCGTGATCAAATCTCGTAGATGTTTAAAACTAGTTACGGCACCCCAAATGATAACATGACTCTTTTATTGTTCCAAGATCTACAGTTATGTTCTTATGATTTTACATATTTTTTCCCGGGACCACTGAGTTGAGAGGCGAGAACGCTACTGCCTGTGCCACTGCCTCTCTCATATTTTTTCCCTTTCTAGGTCTTTTTTTTATAATCGTAATACGGATTTTGAAAACGTGTCAGCCGGCGTTTTTACAATATTTCTATCGTAAAATCTTGCGAAAGTTGACGAGTTATTTGTCCATCCGGCCGTTTTGCGAATAATATCCAAGCCTACTCCCTGTCTTTTTGCCGCAGACGTTGATGCATGTCGCGTAGTGTATGCGGTAAACATTTCCGTATCGACCCCGCTTCTCGCCAGCATTTTTTTACCCCCCGGCTAAGCGTTTGGGATGTTACTGTCGAAAACGGCCTTCAATACGAAATACCCAATGCATTTTTCGAACTGCGAATATCTTTGGTTGTTTCCAAGTATAATTTTAGGGTCGATGCTATGCAAATATTTTCTTCCGCAGCGTAAAAGGGCAACACTAAACGAGGTTGTTTCTTGTTTGGTCCGGAAGTTTTTATTCTCTCAGGAATTCTTGTTTCGAGCGCTTCCGTGGTTTCGCAGATGTTTCGTATGTCTATGAGCGCGAAGGTTTGTAATCTGTAACCCGTGATTAGAGCGAGTAGCGTAATTAACTTCATAGATAAGTCCTTTAACGTAATGTTCTCTTTATTCGGTCCCGACGACAGATAGTTTAGAACAATCTTAGCGTCCCAAGTACTGTCGTATTTCGGTTTAGACGGTCTTTTATTGAAAACCGCCTTGAAGAATCTTTTGATACTAGGGTCTTGTCCAATATCGTTACCGACTATTAACGCGATAGCCGATCGTAGGCAATTCAGCGTGCCATAAGAGGCTCCTTGCTCAAAAACGTCTGATAATCCAGTTAGGATATCTGGAACTGAATTTGTAAATGGGTCGATTGATTTTTTGCTACAAAAAAGCCACCACTTTTTCAGGACTGAATCGTATTGTTTTAGGAACGATTCCGTTAACGATGACAGTATTATTTCGATGGCGTTGAGTGGTGTGTTTCGCAACTCAAAACCCTGCCCGATAATATAGCGACAACGAGGGTAAGTTTTCGCCACAGTGGATGAGGCTCCCTGTTGCAAGAAATTAATAAGTTAATGTGAGGCTTGAAGTAAATTGGTTCTGAGATTAGGATCGAATAGAACAACGGAAACCAGGGCTGAGCAGGCCATTCCGGTACGACTAAAATTCCTTCCGTTTTTTCTTCTCTTATTTTTCGGAGAACTTTTAAAATTATCGCGAACGGGGGAAGGCATAGCAGTTTAATTTGTCCCAAGTTTTTGTGAACGCGTCAACTGATATCGAATTGGGATCTTTAGCCCATGAAAAATATTTATCGCATTTTGCGTTTACTCTACTCGCGAAAAAATCGATTTCCGGCGTTCCGAATTTTTTCACAACTTTTTCGAAAGCTTCGTTTGCCAATTCGTATTCTGGTACCGGTTCCATTTTTCTCGATTATGCGTCGGCCACGAAGTTTTCTTTCGAGCTTATATAGGATGCAAACAAAACGATGTTTCGGTCTTCGCACCAGTGCCAAATTTTTTGCGTAATCGTATTCAGCTTAGGAAATTGCACATCCCCCATTCTATTAATGTAAGAAATGGCCGTGGTGTTGTCTATGCGGAGTAGAATATCTATCCCTCGTGTGTATTTTGAAAAGCATTTCAATCCGAGATACCGCTTTCAATTCCAGAAAATTGATATGGCATGTACGCTCGTCTGTGTTCCATGAGCCGCGAGCTGTTCCTTTTTCACAGGCCACTCCCCAGCCCGTTAGTGATGCATTCGAAAAAATTTCTAACCGAAATTCTAACATATTTATCAAGTTTTGCGAGTTATGGATATTGTACCTCCACCAGCGAAGATCTTTTTCAATGTCGTTACTTAATCTCATGGATGCATCGTAATTTCCAAATCGTAACTCCGAAACCGTATTTCACCGCTGGGCAGCAGGAAACAATCGAGCCATTTTTGCGAAATCCCTGATCTTGCGCCCCGGGTTTTTGCCAAACTTTAAAGCTAGATCTGCGATTTTCGTTTTTTTTCTCTGGCGGAAGTGTAATCGTCTAGAATAAAATATGAATCCCAAGTATTTGCAAGCCTGAGCTGGGGAGAGATGACTTTTTTCCCGATTAATTGTGAACCTCAATTCCCCTAGGGATGCTAACGTTCGAGATACGTTCGTTGCGCTCTCTTCGCGCGTTCTTCCCAACAGTAAAAAGCCATCGAGTTTATATTACAGATAGAAATCCCCTTTTTCTGAGGGAGGAGGTTTCATAATTTTTGTGAAGACGTAAGGTGCAGTCGTGAGACCGAAGGGCAAGCAGGTAAATTGAAACAATTTTTCGTCGACTTCGAATCTTAAATAACATTTATTTGATTCCGCTATTGGTATCATATAGTACGCGTCCTTCAGGTCCCCCGATACCATGAACCAATTACGGTTTATTAGTCTCGATGCCGTTTTATGATCCTCTAACTTAAAATGCTCTGCTTTTACGAATTCATTTAACTTTTTTAGATTGAGGATTAATTTATCTGAGTCGTCTGGTTTTTGACGTAAGAAAATACTTAAGATAAATTGATTTACAGTCGATTCGCATCGCTCTATCACTGCTTTCTGTAGGAGTGCCGCAATTTTTGGGGAAATTGGTGAAATTTCCACTCTCGACCAGCAGGTGTTTCTCGGATTTTCGTACTGGAATGGCTTACTCACGAAAGGTATTTTGTACCCGTTTATCCAAGAAATAATCAATTTATCGGAAGTTAGCGCTTCCCAATTTGGTAAAAATGTTCGTATTCTGCCGGCTGGTTTTCTTACATGATTTATCGTGAGCGTCTTCTCACATGGTGCTTCTTGTACAGGGGCTTCTGACGATGCGATGGTCTCTGAGTTCTGTGGGATAGTGAATAACGATGCCCGCCCCCCGTCGCCGAGTAACTTTTGACGACGAGTTTTCGATTAATTTTGCCGCTTTCACGTTTTCGGAAAGATCTTTACCAAACAACCATTCATCTATGGTTGTTGAGTTTAAGGTATCTTTCATCGCTGAATTGATGTTCGCCAGCAGTAAATATCGTCAAATCGATGATTCGTCGTAATGCAAATCCGCGAGCGGTCGATTTGTGTGCCCCAGTATTTCTATCACTGATAGATTTTTGCCTTCTCCTTTATGTTTGATTAATACCGACAAAGCTTTTCCGACCGCCGCTAAGCATTCGGAGATTTTTTCTTGGTAAACCACGATTCTCTCGTCTCTTTTGTGAACGGCCTCTTGTAAAGATGACTTCACCTCGAGGTTGAGTTTTGGCGGGTCGATTCGCGTACAATTGACTGGAGGAGGATACTTATTCAGAATTTCCGTTTGTTCTTCCACCGGAATACCGAGTTTTAGAATTTCCGCCCATCTTGCGCCTACGTCGCTATGCACCGCCTCGGCTAGGACGCGATCTGCCGCGAATCGTTTCCCTGTGACGTTGAGGACTTCCTCGTCTAAGGCTTTTTCGTCTGTGTCTTTTGGTTGCGTTTCAGGCTCCTTCGCCTTATCGTCGTTCGCTAGTACCGGTCCAGCATCGACGTTGCGCGGTGGGGATCGTTGTCTGCGCTGTGATTCTCCACGAGACTTGCGTCTCGCACTTCGAATTCGAGCTTCGCTTGTTGAAGACGAACTGCTCCTACTGTTGCTGCTGCTGACGCTGTGACGGCAACTGCGACTGTTTCTACCTATAACAGTAATGTACTTGTTTTTGTCACCGCTGTATAAAGCGGATTTCTATTTTTGTGGTGATAAGAATACCCCATCCACGAGTAATTTTCGTTTGAGCATAAGCTCCTCGTATAGGTTAGGGCCTAACGAGTATTTTTCTCACTTCCAAAATATTTGACGAGTGTGCTCATGCACAAAAGTACCGAATAGGTTAGGGCCTATCGGACTGACGCCATTGTTGTCTGATCGTACTCGAGACGGATTAGAGTCCGTCGAGTATGGATTTTTTATTTTTCTCATGTAAATTTTGAGACTTGCGATGAGAGGTTAGAGCCCCTATTGCATCGCTCGGGCCGTTGTGCTCGCGGGATATTCCCTAGACAACGACCCTCCGCGGAACAGCTTAGTGCCTGTATTTCGCGAATCGCCTTACTACTCATCACAACCCAGGTTAGTGCCTGTAATGCGTAGTCTTTTTCCTATATTTTGTTGAGAATTTCATCATACTTACTTTCCCTAGAGGATCGCGACGTTGAAGAATCTCGCGAGGACGTGCTTGACGAACTCGAGTATCTTCGTCGGCGATTTTTTGTTCTTTTCTTTTTCTGTCGTCTCAATTGTCCTTTCAACTTTTTTATTCTTTTTCTCCAGTGATTCTCCTTGTCCGATTCGTCCTCTTCTTTCCTGTTCCTCTTGCGTTTATTTCCCATCTTGCGTGGATAGGTGTGGTTGCATCGGCACCAAGATGAAGAATGAGTTCGGAAATGCCGACAGTGGCGGCGGTGGGGACGTTATCCCCACTTTTTTACTTTGGACTTTGAAGTGGTATAATATCGGTGCTGGATGGGGGTACTATGGGATTTGATCACGAGGAAGAGGCACGAAATACATTTGCAGTGGTTCGAGAAAATGCTTGTTTGAATTAATATTTTAAACATATAAATCGTTTTATTCAATCATTTTTTTATCAGTTCTTCAAAATAACGGTTAAGTCATAAAAGTAATATCATTTATATATAACTTGGACGTAATCAATGCAATATTGCACGAAGGGAACACTGTTATACTGCTAATATATAACACGGTGACCTCCACGCAATATAAAATAAATGTAGCAATATTGTATAACTTACATATAACTTGGATATAACAAATGTAATGTTGGATGGAGATAACATTGTTATATTTCTGATATGTAACATAGTTGTAACCGAGTTATATAACATAAGCCTAACAATGTAATATAACTAATATATAATATACATGTAACAAATGTAATATAACTACTTACTCTTATGTTATATAGCTGTTACATTACATAGTAGTGACCAATATAATATAGCTTTTAACTTCCATATTGTATAACTGTTATAAACTGTGTTCACCGGGTATTTACTGATATGGCCGAGGCTATTAAGCATTTCTAGACCACGTGTGTCCTGAGTAACACGTCTTGAGTTATTAAGGAAGCATCTTAGCTTTACAATAATTCTTACAAAAATGGTTATAAAGGACGAGGTCTCTTATATAGGAGTTTTCCATTTTAAACCCTGCAGTCGAATATCTTTAAACACTACCATTTTTAATAAAAATGCATTTTTTTAAGAAAATTTTAATTTTTATCAATATTTTTCAGTTTTGTAGATATTTTTAGATTTTCACAAATATTTTACTCGACAATTAAAGTTTACTAACAATAAGAGAAATTGCGAAAGGTTAAGATTATGTAAGAAGTCTTAGAGAATTAAAAAAAAATCAACTAATTAAAAAAAATTGATTTATGTTTTCTAAATGCACAACTTTCCGTACTTTTCATTTCCGATGTCGAAAATAGTAGTTGTTATTAATAAATATTTTGAAAAGTGAAAATTCTATTAGAAAATAAGTCCAATACTTGAAAAAAAATCAATCAAAAAATTTTTTTGTTAAATTGTTTAGGACTTAAAAAAAATATTCTGTAAGAACCGTTAGCTAATTTTAAACATTCCAGCTACTTCTCTTAAACAGCTACTTTTCTCAAAATTTATAAATATCGCAGAAATTTCTGTCAACTCTGCTGATTATCTAAAAGAAAATATGGATTTTATGAAAATATAATTTGCATACAAGATTAAATATTCTATTTTTTGTTTAAAACAAAGTTTTAGTTATAAGATTATGCTTTGTCGTTGCCATACAATTTTGTTCACTGCATTGTGGCTACTCTTGTGCACCAAAGTTTTGTATGTCCTGAAAAAGTGAACTTGCATCATTATTCAATAATTGAAAATAAAACTCAGAGTCTGAGCTCTTAAATGGCAAAAAGATTTATCCAATATTTTGTCCTTAATGAAATTATCGCTATTTGACAGAACATAATTTTGGTCCTATTCATCACACGTGGATGAAAAAAAAAGAAATTTGAAACGTAAAACCTCTTCTTTATCATGCTCCAAGTTGTGTGAGCTATAAAAAAAATGAAACTTTTACAAGGAATAGAAAAACATCGTTTAATTTCTTGGAAAAGTGTAGATCATAGCGATTGACCTGCTAATCGTCGGACCCTTAGAGTATCATATCTAATTTTTAGTCGCAAAGTTAACGTCACGATCTAGTAATCAAGCTTTAGGAATTGAATGACACTGCCCTCAAACGACGATCTCACACATCAATGCAGGATTTAACTAGATTGTTGTTTCATTTGTGTACAGAGTTCGACCAACAATATTAGTTTAAGAAATTATATTTATTAACAAGACAAAATAATTTGTTATGGCAACTTGCAAATGAAAATAAAACGCAATCCACCTAACAATCTTTATTATATCCACCCTTTAGTCCTAAACTATCTATTAGTCCGCAAATTTGGCAATATTGTTCGATTGACCCCCGCATATTGGCATGCAACCTTTTATAATACTTGATCATACGTCTGTAATTGAAGCTCATGGAGGAATATAGATCGTAAAAATCTATTCCAGCTACGCCGCATATGAAACAATGATATCTGCATGTGAATAATTGTTGAATATTCAATATTACCTACCTCATATATAGGGATAGAAAAGAACGCGGTCGAATAGTTTGAAACTAGAAAGACAGAGAGTTTTAAGGCGATCGCAACGAACGTCCGACCATCTAACAAGGACACAATAAGAGAATTAATAAGAGAAAAACCACAAAATTCCGTACATCGGCTTCGTCATGAACACATTTAACAAAAGAGCGAAGGGCGCCGTGGAGGTGGCTGCGGAATGCTGCATCGGAGATAGTGAAATTCAAAAGTTCTACTCCGGCAAAACGATTCTTTTAACGGGCTCAACGGGATTTATGGGAAAGTGTCTGGTTGAAAAATTGTTACGGGGTTGTCCGGATTTGGCAAAAATTTACATTATTGTCAGACCTAAGAGAGGAGTTTCGATTGAAGAAAGATTGAAGAAATACTTCGATAATGTGGTAGGTTTCATACGCAATGTTGGGCAACTATATCTACATAGCAAGTATCTACGCAGTTGGCATCAGTACAAGCAAAATGATATAATGCAATATGATATATAATTGCTCAACAATATTACTTAACTACACGGAACTACTATTGATAATTCCAATGAGTTCATGAAATGGTTACAAATCATTATTTCCTGACTAGCAGACATAACAATTCGGGTGGCGTATGAAAATGTAGACCTCTGGATTAAATATCATTTTACGTTATCTATATGATGTCTCTCATATTTCTTTATTAAAATCGAATTTCTCATCATATTGCTAAGCCACAGTAAGCCATTAATTAATGTAGGAATTTTGCATGGAATTGGCTTTTTGTCCTTCTCTGAAACCTTTGAATTGATCCATAATGAATACATTTCAAATAATTACTCATCAATTGCACGTTTAACCGTCAGATCAGTAACCGGGTACCCGGGTATCCATTTCAGTTTCCAAGGTAGAATTTATTAACGTCCGCTTAAAAAAATGTTATGTCACCGCCCGGATCCCCAAAACTGAAGTAGTTTCACACCAAATTTTCGTTAAGATTTTTTGTGATCAATCATTCAATAACAGTTATTAACTATCAAACTCGATACCTCCTCCGTTCAATGACCGGGTCCCCGGATACCCACTACGATCATTACGAATGAAAACTGGGTTTATATACACTAAAGAGACCGTTTATCGAAGTATTTATGTAACTTGACTTTTGAATAAATAATCGTTTGTAATTTCCTTCATTTAAACAATTTTTATTATAAACAATAGTAAAGATAGTAGGTAAAAAAAACATCATTCCGTTTTTTTTTCATTTTAGTTATTTTTTAAGTAACAAGTAAATTCAATTACTTCGCACACTCATCACATGTCGTGGTTGAAATATGTTCATCACAAATAGGGAACTCACATACCGAACATAATTTTCAAGTTTTGCGACGTTTTTTAAATTCGCTCTGGAGACAAACATGGCATACACCAGTAATCTTTTTCCTTCCGGTTGAATCGAGCTGTGCCTGGGATTTTGAAGATTCAGATGCTATTTGTTGCGCATATGGATTTATAGCTCGACCAAAAAAACTTTCAATCGCCACTTTCGTTGTGAAATGCCTCATAATTTGTGCATTATGCAAACGATTTTCGACGAATGGAGTACACAGCTCTCTGCCCAATTGCCGATAAAATATTCGTCCTTCATACGATTTTTTCGAGAGGATTTTTTTATTCTCATAATAAAGAATATATGCTGCAAGGCAAGCGATATCGAGAATATTGTAGAAAAATGCTAGAGGCCACCTGCGTGTTGATCTTTTTGTAGTATATCTACCAAGCATTTTATCCATCGTATCCACTCCAGCTTTTGACCAATTATAAAATTCAATAATTTCGGGTTTTTCTTTGCACCATCACCAATCTTTGCTTCCTAATGCATGGATGACAGCATAATCACTGCCTTTTTTCGGCACATAACTGCACATGGTTACTTTTTCATGAAAGCCAAACACAGTGGATAATTCTTGTCGTGTTTTCAATGCAGTCATTGCTGAAGGAATATACGTCTTATTTTTCTTCAAAGTGCCAACAATTGTTAAATCCCAGGATGGTAACAATTTTGCCAATGGCAGAGTAGTGAAGTAATTCTCCATTGTAATGTTTCTACCGGATCCTTTGTACGGTGCAACCAAGTCTTTGACAGCTCTCTCACCAACGTTTTTCTCACAACCGGCACTCGATTTTCCAGTGTAAAGCTGTCCAGTGAGTGGATATGAACTTTCAGCATCACATATCCACCATACTTTGATTCCATACTTGGCCGGCTTTGATGGAATATATCGAGTAAATTTAGTTCGACCCCGGTATGGGTAAAGTTGCTCGTCGATTGTCAGGTGCTCTGTTGGCTTATAATGTTTTGCTAAATTACTATTGAGCATTGTCCAAATGTCTCGTATTGGAGCAGCTTTATCACTCTCCATGCGCTGAGCACGAGTATTGGCATCATCAAATCGAATAAAACGAATGATGATCCAGAAGCGAGCGATGCCCATTGCTGCATGATACAATGGATATGAGTACGACTGCCATATATCCTTTGTATTGTCAGTATTCGAGATGTTAGCGCCAGAAGTTATCAAAATAGCCAGGAATGCATAAAATTCCTGCAGCTCAAGATTTTTTCACACTAGTTGTATTTTTCTGGATTTTTTAAGTTTTATGCTGTATATGTTGAGCTTGCTTTTTTTATTCGTATGGCGTATAATAATATCAACCATTCCCGGAGTGAAAAATAATTTGAATGTGTCGAGATTTGACAGCATGTTGGTGTTCCTATTAGGTCCACATCTTTGTCGCACAATATGACTACCCGATTAGCCGTGTGGCGCGGTAGGTGGGTACCCGGGTACCCAGTTATTGAACGAATGGTGAAAGTATTAGTCCATTGAAGTGTTACATTGACCCTGCATTTATCAAAGTCAAATTTCATTAATTGCGGCGGACAAATTAAATTTGTTGCTATTGCAATGTTCCTAATAATTAGTTATGAACTCTTTTCCGCACCACCTACGAGGAGTTAATAATAATAATTAGTTATGAACTCTTTTCCGCACCACCTATGAGGAGTTCATAGCTTTATTATGAATATTTCAATAACAACAAATAAAATTTGTCCGCCGCAATTAATGAAATTTGCAAAGAAACGACGCATAATCGTTCATTTTTATGTCTACTCTCGAGTACTCCGACACTTACCTTTGCAGCACTGTAAAATGTTTATAAATAAATAAAAGTTGACACATTTATATTGAAACTTATTCGTCAGAAGGTGTTCTATCGAAATGCATTGAACATATTTTTCTGTAAAATGAAAAGAAAAAAAGTTACAGCGACTCAAAAAAACGCTGTTTTTCCATTTGGTGTCGTTTGTTGTTAATAACTTTGTTATTTTCGATTTTACGACAAAAAGTGAAGAGAGTAAATTTGTCGAGAATTTGATTTCAAACAAAGAACGATAAAACAACTTTCTTGCGCGGTGGATAGTTTCATTGTTATAATGCAAGAACTGTTTTACCCCTTTTTCAAGATGGCGGGTTTTCCTCAAGGGTTACAACCCCACAAACTTGGACTTAAGCTTCCTATACCATTCCCTATGCATAAAGAAAATTGCTGACTTTGACAAATGCAGGGTTAGGCCTTATTTTTGTAACATTTCAATGGACTATATGGTTATTGACCGGGCGGTTAACCGGTCATTTGAAAATTTGATACCAAACGAAAAGAATCAGTGTTTGACTCATACGTGTCAAACAAAGTAATAATTGTGCCAAGGAATGACTTTTGTCACTCGTACAGCTGGCAACAAGGTTCGACGCTTTCCAGCTCTGAAAATTCTTTTGCGCAGTGCCCCGTAAGGATAAGGATATTGAGTGTGAGAGTCCGGTAAGAAGGGACATGGGGGCTTAACTATAATCACATGAAACGTGAATGAGTGTCCCGAGCGCTGGCCGAGCGATTGATGTATTAAAAATTGCACACCCCGCGCCGCCGTATGCTCGCACTCAGGCCTCGTCCTAACTACGTTCATTGTTTTCGAATTAATTAAAAATATTGGGAGACATATATGTGGGACGTTGTATGAAACAATGAGTAAGATAAATTCATTTTTCAAATGCATCGATTTTTTCGAAAGTGAATCTGCTTTACTAAGTACTTGTAATAGCCGTATTAACTATTATCATTAATTTGTGGAATAATTTAAACAGTTTGTAAACTGGAAGAAAATTAAATTTTATCACATGTCTATTGTGTTCGCAGCTTTTTGACACAGTGCGGAAAATGAATCCCAATTTCCAATCCAAAATTCACCCCATCGACGGTGATCTGCAACGCGATAACATTGGCCTGTTAGATAAAGATAGAAACACTTTGATCGAAGAGGTGAATTTCATAATTCATAACGCCTCGAACGTGAAGTTCAACGAAAAAATAAGTGTTGCTTTAAAGATCAATGTACTGGGAACAGCAGCAATGATAAATTTGGCGAAAACATGTCGGAACCTCGAAGCATTCATGTATGTGTCCACAGCCTATTCCCATTGTTATCAACAATATATAAAGGAAGAGGTATATGAATCGCCCGCAGATGCGAAGACCGTACAAGACATGTTAGCTATGGATACAATTAGTAAAGACGGTATAAGCGATAAAGAACTAAATAGCATTCTCGGAAAATATCCAAATACCTATTGCTTCACGAAAGCTACGGCTGAAGGTTTAGTTGATCAACTTCGAAAAGAAGCACCATTTCCCTGCGTAATCTACCGCCCATCCATTGGTAAGTTTTGCAAATGTAAAATAACTTTATTATTCTGATTAATTTTAAGCTTTATTAATACTACAATTTGTCAGTTGCTATTTTACCAACGTTCCAGCTAATAACTGTAACGTAATCTAAAAAAATGTTGAAAAATTAGCTTATTGATAGTAATCATATCAAAGATCCCAAAACTAGTTAAATGTTTTTTACGAATTTGGATAATTGATAATATTCAATTAATCTTATTAAATAGGAATTTAATCTTCTTAAATTTGCAACTCAAAAGCTATGGAGCAATGATGTCTACAAAAGTGTAGGTACTACGGCACAAATTTGTTTCCTCTCGATTTTAGCGAAAATCAGTGTTAATGTTTCAAGAAACTCGAAAAATGGTAAAAATGTTCAAATTTCGCAAAATGCTTGTGCTTGGTTCATTATTCAGAAAGTTTAAGTATTGAGGCAGTACTTTCTGTGGATATGCTAGAAGATATTTGATGAGAATTAAGTGCATATTTGATTTCATTAATGCTCGTGAAGAATCAAAACAGTGGTTTAAATTTGAGAACATTTAGAAATCAATTAAAAACAAAAGGTATGAATGAAATCTTATCCACTAATCCATCTGGCTTATTTACAAAATTTCATCTGCAGAAGCCAAAATTAAAAAAAAAACTCACTCGTTGAGAGGATATTGTAAGTGAATAACATTTACGAATAATCCATAAGTAAGAAGTTTTTATTTGTTAATTTTTTAACCCAAAAATAACGATAACGAGCAGCGTCAGGCTTTCAATTTTCAACAATCTTTCGTTTGTCTTTTTAGTGTAAGTGTCACCAACAGAATGATAGATGTTTCTCGCACTTCACGATTTATTTCTCACCGATAACTAAAGTTGCTAAAAGCATGCGTAAGCTAATTTGGCAGCGTGTCGCATGTAAATGTCGTGTTCCTCTTAACTGAATGACGCTGAATATTGCTCTTAGGGATAGCCCGCTTAAGGGCTTGTGGAAACAACATTAGTCACTTCGGCTACTTTGTGCATCAAATGATTAAATTGTGGAAAATAAAACATAAAGGTAACAAATATTCTCGACAGTCTATATTAGAGCCATCGGCACAGTTGTCTTATCTGGCAGTAGCGTTGGAAGTGCAAGAACGAAGAATATTCATTGGGATGAACATATATTAAAACTTATTGTTAGTCCATTAGTACATAAAATCAGTTGTACTGGAAGCATTAACATGCATAAAAGAATCAAAATACATCGCGTAGCCGAAAGACACCGACATTCAAATAAGACAGCCAAAACGAACGGTCAGGGACTTTCCATTAAATTCTTGTGGCTATTTGATCACTAAAATAGTCTAAACACTATCGTTTCTGGTAAAATTTCTCTATACGGTGGGCCTGACAACAGCCCCTTTAATGTTTTATTATATACAGTTCACTCGTACATACGTGTCTGCAACGGTCTCCTATTTAATTCTGGCTTGCTACTCTTTAATATAAAAATAGCATGCATACGTAAGAATGTTTGATTGTACCCGGCATGGGGTTGATAAATCTCAGATTATAATAGTTCCCTTAGAAGTTAAGAGAGGTGAGCCCTCCTATTCATCAAATTTGCAATTGACGTGATTCCGACTCCGCTGTTTAGATGAAGCACACTGTATAGCGATGTATATCGAAGATTAGCGTTGTTTAATTGCAGTGTTGTCCTCGTGGAAAGAGCCCGTGAGAAGCTGGTGTGCTAATCTAAATGGGCCAGCTATGCTATTCGCTGGTTATGGATTAGGAGTTGTCCATGCTGCATACCTGAAAGATCGTGTTATGGATTTTATTCCCGTCGACATGTGCATCAACTCAATGATCGTTGCAATCTGGGACGCTTCAAAAAACCGGTATTTTCTTGAAAAAAGAACAATGAATACATAATCTTTATTATACTACATAGATGTTTTATGACAATTATAATACATGTCGACATTTTTCAGGAGACACGAAAAAGAAACATTGGTGTATAACTATGGTAGTAGCACAACTAAGCCAATGACGATACGGAAATTTAAAACAACGTGTACTCAGAATGGAAGAGTAATACCAACACCGTCGATACACACATTGTGGCCGGATTTCGTTATCATGACAGAATGTGTTTACTTCTTTGCTCTACTTCATATTTTGTTACACTTTATACCTGCGGTTATAGTGGATACACTATTATACTTCAGAGGGGAGAAAATGCAGTAAGTAATAATGCACATTTAATAAGTTATAGCTTGTTGAACATTTTAGTCTAATTTTTTTTGTTACTGGTTATAGCATGCTTTGTGAGCCACAACAATAACACAAATTCTACTGCGAATATTAACTTATAATACTTTATGATTAAATACAGATTATAATAGAGCTTTAGGCGGTATAAACAAAGTTTTGATTGCATTCATCTCTAAGTTTTTGAGAATTACGCCGTTAAAATAAACTTAACTTACGTTCCATAAGCTGAATGTGAAATTCACTACTTACTACAGTATGAAGAATATTCACAAAGAAACTATAGAACAATGTATGGCAGAAATCTGTGCCGATTGTAAGGTCATGATTGTCTTGGGGATTTGTTAAATTTTGAAAAAAATTCCCCATTTACGATTTCAGCAATCATAAACGACATATAAGATGTTTCTCGCATACTTTAGATGCTCAGGATCTCGCGTTGTCAACGTCTGTCTCGTGTACTCTGCACCATGACCCATGCTTACTGAAATCAATCCCTATTGATCGTTAAAACTTTCTTGAGACGGCAAACCCTATATAATTGCGTAAAGCATATTCCCAAACTGAGTTTGTAAAATAAACTCACGCTCCATTATGTAATAATAATCCTCAATATTTGTGTACGCTGGAATAGGCTCTTAAAGCCAACCCCCTTGTGGGAGAATTTTGACACAATTCAAACTCGTTTCTTTGGAATATATGTAAAGTTGTCTCTTTATATATGTACATAGACAATATAATACTCGCACAATATACAATATTGTCTACGCATATATGATACATAATAATGTCGGTTCACAGGGCGACGTCCGCTTATAAAAAAGTAACTCTCTCATACTCCAAGTTGACGTACTTTATGCATGGCGATTGGAGGATACATACGACAGAAATGTTAAAAGCTGTTGACCGTATGAATTCCGTTGATCGGCGATTGTTCTTCTGCGATGTTAGAGAATTAGACTGGACTGATTATTGCACCACATATTGGGATGGACTTCGTCTATATCTCCTCAAGGATCCAATCACAACATTACCAGCGGCAATGAGAAAAGTTGGAAAACTTGAAGTTATACATAACATTCTTAAGTATGCACTAATACTTTCAATGCTTTATATAATAGTAGTGCATTTGTTTTTATAAAGCATCATTTACAGTTGATTTCTGATATTTTGGTTTACCCTGTTGGCATAACCGTTAGAATCGTAAAGCATCACTCGTATATCCGACCAATACAGAATAGTCTCAATGAAATAATACTTTACGTTTCAAAAAATGTACTGAAATGGTACCAAATGCCTTTATAATTAGATTTTCTTTATTAGAATTAGGAGTCTAGTAAAGAGAGAGAGATAAAAAAATGATCGAAAAACATGCAAAACCATAAAAGGGCGTTATTCTCGTTTACATACAATCATTTTATGAGTTTATAATTCTGTTTGACATGCTTCCATCTTTCACAGTGTATGCCGTGATGTTTTACACACACACGTGACTCAATTCTTCAACTTTTTTTTTGCTTTCCCGCAGCCGAGATATACCAATTATACAACACTACAAAAATACGCAACCTATAATTCGACGACAAGATAAAAGCTATAAGTCGCAATAATCAACTCGTACAAAGTTTAACGCCGAAGCGTGATATGTTTGCCTACAAATTCTTCTGAAATTATCGTATGTTATCGCTTGACTTTCAATTTCAGGTTTTTACTTACCAATGTTATTTTTATTTCTACTTGGTTCGTTTCTCAATCTTAAGTATGATCTTAATTTTTCCTCTGGCCTAATTTTTCTTATACAATTGTATTTCTCAGTAACTTCTATCAATTATTAATAAATTTATCTTTCTACCTTACGATTTTATTGGAGGTATAATTTCTACTGATAAATTAATATCTTAGCACTACATACCTATGCCGTATTTTCTTTCGACCTCTTTCCGTTCCTTAAAAAATGCAGCAGCTCGATTCTATAGTTTTCATTGATTGGTTTTGTCGATGTTTCCAACTTTTCTGATCATTCGCTATTTCACCATGGGTTATTGCTTGGACTTCTATTGCATTGAGAAGAAATTACAGGTTTATTTTGAACACGTTGAGCTACAATGGGCCGAAAAACCCATACAGGCGCCGCTGTCACCTTTTTATACTTAAAGACTATGTTCGATAAAGTCGATATGACAATTGGAAGTAAATATTAGTACGAAAGGGCAGGCCCGGCGACAGAAATGTTGAGCCCCGTTACCCGGATTCCCATGTCACAGCCGACACCTAATCTCCAATAAATACAACTATATTTGCCATTTCGATATCTATGATCACACTCCATATAATCATATTCCAAAGGAAAATCTCCAAGTTAATTATAGTCACGGTCTTACATACAGGTCTGTCAACTCCCGGGAGTGGGGGTGACTCGCTTGTTGAAGCAGTTTTTGGAAGTTCACGGTTTGGCCACATGCGACACTGCAACCGAGTGCCGATTGGATTGCGCAAGCGCACTATTAACTTGACTAGCAAAAAATAAAAACAATATTATTGTCGGTCAATTTTGAAGATTATTAAATTAAATATCGCACAACATTAATATGAGCCGAGAAAATGTTGAACGTAAATGGAGAAAAAAATCGCACAGAGCCAACGAAAACGATGATTATGAGGTTATGTCATGTCGACACTCGATAGCAGCGCTGCAGGTGGCGATAGAGAGAACTCGATTTTTCTGCTTCAATATGCGAGTCACTTTAGCCTTCCCCCACTCCCGGGAGTTGACGGACCTGTATGTAAGACCGTGATTATAGTCAAGCTGTTCCCATACTGTAGGATCTAAGATCAAACTCCATAGCCCTCGTACGATAGGATAGCCAGCGGGGGCGGGGGGCTCATTGTTCGACCAGGTGTCCGTTAGGGACACGTCTCCTGAGGTAGTGTGCAAAGTTCTGTTGCTGTGAGTACACCAGTTCATACGTAGTAATTTTTTCAGTGAAACAACTATTTCCATTTCGCCGACAACGTGATGGCCGATTGCCGAGAGCAACGCGCGGCTGTGAAATTTTGTTTTCTGTTGGGGAAATCAGCCAACTATTGTAATGCTTAATACTGCTTATGAAACAAAGCAGCAATCAAGCCAGTGAAGACACCTGGCTCTCCTCAACCCCAAAAAGGTCGCGAAGTGAAGTCAAACATCAAGACAATGTTCATTTGTTTCTTCAATTGTAAAGGTGGTGTGCATGCGGAGTTTATTCCCCGGGTCAAATTATTAACCAGAAGTTGTACTTGGAGGTTTTTAAAAGATTAAGGGACAGTATCCGGAAGAAAGGGGCAGATCTTTGGCGCACAAACGACTGGTTCTTCCGCCATGACAACGCGCTGGCTCGCACCGCTTTCTCCGTAAAGCAGTTTTTTTACCAAAAACGGCATGACGCCAATCCACCCCCCCCCCCCCTGACCGGATCTGGCCCCCTATGATTTCTTCTTGTTCCTCAGACTGAAAAGGGATATTAGTGGAAAGCGCTTTGCCATTGTGGAGAAGGTAAAACAAAAATCGCTGGAAGGCCTAAAGAACATTACGATAACCGAATCAAAAAAATGTTTTGAACAATGGAAGAATTGTTTGGAGAGGGGCGTTGTAGTCAAGGAAGAGTACTTTGAAGGTGATCAAAATTTGGTATACAAATATTAAGACATAAAGAAGTTATGATGAAATTCCCGTTTTTGGGATCCCTCCTCGTGTAAGAATGCAACACTAACAATAAGGGAAGAACGATACGGACGGAATCGTAATTTTTATACCAAGAGCCAATCTACAAGTAAAAGACACACATTTCAAGCTTTATTTCATCAGATTTTATGCACTATTGAATTAATGCGCGCTGTGGAAAATTTTTGACAAGAAGATGTCGACAAATGTACGCGTCAGCCGCGTCGTAAGACGTTAGGCCCGATCGCCTTCGGGAGGAGGAAACTTAATTAGTAGCGTAAGCAGCCGCGAGAGGCGTAAATGTTTGACAGAGTTAAGATGGCGACCAAGCCTAAAAGGAAAGCACACTTGTTATCCCTCTGTGCATTTTGTTCAAATGAAAAGTATTATAAAGGTACAAGTGGTTTTACTTCTGTTCAAGCCGACTCATCAACAATTTTCCCAGCATATGAAAAAAGCGTATACGGAATTCCGCGTGAATGCACTGGCAACATTTTTTCAGGAGACTCATACGGTAACCGGCGAAGGCGGAGACAAGAGATAGAAACCATTGCCCCTATATTTTTATATATGTTTAGTTCTCGCTACGCCGGGAACTAATATTAAGCGCTTCGTCGTTAAGATTTCTTTCTCACACGAGTCAAGTAGCCGCGTGAAATTGCAGTGCGCGTTGCGATCGCCGTTTACTCACGACAGAAAAAAATACTTTTTGATGAGCGCATCATTTTTGACGCGCTCTACATTTGCGTATATTTGGCAGTTGGGAAGAAACCACGAAAGACAACAGGACAGAACACAACAGAATAAAATGGAATATAACAGAATATAAAATTACGGAATAGAAAGTATATATTTGGGAATAAAACAGGAATTAGCTCATAAACATTAAATTTAGTTACATAATGTATTGTATGTATTTATTGTCTCCCCTAAGGGTTAGAAGTTCCTCCGTTTCTCCTCTTTTACATTTCCTTAGATTTTCGCTTTACATTATTTCCTTCTGTGCCGATTACATTCTTTCTTACATTTCTCTTATACTATTCTTTCATACTATTTACCTTTATATTATGCTCTACTTATAGTTCTTATATTTTTCTTATGCTACCTTACTACATCTTACTTTCTACTTCTATTTTTCGTTTCGTGTTGCCCGTGTCGCCTGTGCCCTTTTTCTTTGTTTCTTTGTTCACTTTTTTTTTATACATTGACCTTTCTGCTTTTCTTCCGCTCCCTGTTTGCTCTATTTTTCTTTCTCGTTCGCTCTCACCGTTTAGTCTTATCCCGCTTCTCTTATTTTATATTATATTATTATTACATCTTTCCCCTCCTTCCTCTCTTCCCTTGATTTCCGTTTCCGCTTCATCCTCTCCAATCACTCTTTCATTCTTGCCTTTTCACTGCGTTTCTCCCCTGTCTGTTTCTGTTTCTTTCCCTTTCCTCCTCTCTTTCATACCTTTTAACCACTTCTCTCCCTCTCCCCTTTCGTCTAGTATTTCTCTTATCCTTTCTCCTATCCCTTTTTGCTCTTCTCTCTCTCCTCCGCATCTCTCCAATACGTGTTCCCATGTTTCTTCCCCCTCCCTACACATTCTGCATCTTTTCTCCTCCACCGACTCCCAGTAGTGCCCCCCCCCCGCATTTCATTTGCCAGTCTGTATCTTGCTATTCTTCTATACCTTTCTTCCTTCTATCCTGCTTTCAGGTACCCCGGTATTCCCTTCGTGACTATTTTCTTATACCACTTGTAGCTCGAACTTACTATTCTTTCCCATCTCTCATGTGCTCGTCCTTCTCTATCTTTTCTTTCTACCTCTTCGAACGTCTCCTGTCTTTCTGCCACTTCCTCTCGTTCCTCCCGTTTTTTCATATCTTTCCTTCCCTTTTCCCATCTCGTTATTCCTTCTTCCCCTTCTGTTCTTTCGCTCTATTTTATCTCGCTTACGCACATCCTCCCGAGTTCGCTCCCCTTTCCTGCTTCTAGTTTTTCTTCATATCTCCACGCTCCTCTTCCTGCCCTTATTTTCATTTTCTCTCTTTTAGTCTCTTCCCTTATCATATATCCTGGTGTTTGCCAGACTACTCCCAACGTCCATCTCAGCTATCTGTCGTGTATCCTTTCCATTACCTTTCTTTCTTCACATCCCTATATTTCTGCTCAATATCCCATTACCATTCACACTAGCGTGTCAAATAGCTATATCTTTGTATCCGATTTCCTTTCGAACTTCCTTTTCCCTATTCTCCATACCTGCTTCATTACCGTTCCTGCATTTCTTACCCTGTCCTTTATTTTTGCTTCTTGTTCCCCGTTTCTTTTAAATGCCTATCCCAGGTACTTGAATTCCTTTACTTCTTCTAGTCTTTCTCCTCTCCATTTTCATTCTTCTTTTTTCTACCTTCCGCCCCTTTTCCTAAACCTCATCACTTTCGTCTTCCCTACGTTTACTTCTAACTTTTTTCCTCTACATATTTTTGTATTCTTCTTATTATCTCTTTCATCCTCTCCTCCTCCTCTGCTAGGATAACTAGATTGCCCGCGTACGCGAGCGTGCAAATAGTTTTCCACGCTATTTTGACTTCTCCCCGACCTCCTCTCAACATCTTTTCCTCCATGTCTGCCATCACAATGTTAAAGAGCGCCGGACTTACAATTAGTGGACATCCTTGTCTCACTCCTTTTGCCGTCCAAAATCTTTCTTCTGTCCCCGCCCCTTTGCTCACTGTTTCTCTGTATATCTCCTCTATGTTTGTCCTTAACGCCTCTCTCAATCCTCTTTCTTTCATTGCCTCCCGCAATACCTTCCTATCTATCCTATCAAATGCTGCTTTTAGGTGTATAAACATCACTACTACTTTCCCTTTCCTTCTACTTATTCTCTTTCCTATTATGTGGTTTAGCACGTATATGTCTATCGTCCCTACCCCCTTGCTAAATCCCGTTTGGTTTGCTGGTATCATCCCTTTCCTTTCTATCTCTAGTCTCCTCCCTAATATCGTTGTGTATATCTTATATAGCGATGGCATCAACGTCACTACTCTGTAATCCTCTACCTTCGTACCGTCTCCTTTTTTTACAATCGGCCTTATCGCCCCCTCCTTCCATCTCTCTGGCCATCCTTCCCCTTTCCATACCCTGTCGCAAATCTCCCATGCCATCTCCACTACAACTTCCCCTCCGTATTTCCATACTTCATTCGGGATCCCATCGCTTCTCATTGCCTTTCCCTCCCTCATTTTTTTGATCGTTTCTCTTACTTCCTCTTTCATTATTTCCTCTTCGTTGTCTTTCTTTCTCTTTGTTTTCGTTCCTGTTCTTATTCTTCCTTCTAGCCCTCCCAACAGTCTCATAAAGTGCTCTTTCCATTCTTCTTTTCCTATCTTCCCGTTAATACTTTTCCTGTTTTTCCACCCTCTGTTTATTGTCTCCCATATCTTGGCTTCCGCCCTTGCTTCCGCTATTTCCTTTTTTATTCTTTTTCTCTCCTCATCTCTTTAGGCACTCATCATATATGAAAAGTGCCTATTAATATTGCCCTCCAAAAATCTTCGTCACGGAAGCCGTCCGTCCTCACTAAAATCTCAGCAACGCATGAACGGATCAAGCTGAAATTTATACAATAGTACAAATGTATTTCACTAGAACCAAGATACCTTTTATGTATAAATCCATTCGGACTTTGTTAAATATAAAAGTTGTCAAAAACATACCTGTTTTTGAGCCAAAAAGCTATTTTTGTGTCTGTCCATGTCCGGATCTCAGCAATCTGCAAACCAATGTTTATATAACTTATAGAATTTTTTTATAAGACCTCAAAGAGGTATCTTCTAGAATTTAAAGACTTTGCAGTTCTGTTAACTGTTCAATTAAAAAAAAACACGATTTTTTGCATTTTTTATTAGTTGCACGGAGACGTATGAACGAATTTTTTTGATTTTCGCCTTTTACTTTCTTAATACCTTTAAAATGCTCCAAGAGTTTCAAGTCATTTGAACAATTATAAAAAACTTTTTTTTATAATTTTTCAGCATGTTTTTTGCCATAAAATAACACTATTTTGACAAAAGTTTTAAAGGTTTCTTATCATTGAATAGAATATTACACTTCTTGGAACTTACTCAGGTTGTTTACACTTTTATTACTTATATACATCAAAATTATTCATAATACTTACACTTTTTTATTTTTTTTCACTTCTCAAATATTATTAATTTAGCATAAAAAAAATAACTTCGAACGTAATTTTACACTCTCAAAATATATTTCTTCACAAAAAAATGTGCATACAGCTACACCACATTAAACTGTATCAAATTACGCGAATTATCACTTAAAACAATACCAATTAATATTTTTCAAAAGTATTGTAGGAGTTATTTTTCTTAAACCCTACAGGCAGTGAAAAGCGACGGGAGATATGAAAGGATGTAAATAATTCACCAATCTTCTATATGAAATAATGTATTCACTGTTCTTTACACGTCTTCCATCTTTAAAAGTATCGATTACTTCTGTCGTCACTGAGCGTCTTCTTTCAACTGACTCCATTGGGCGTCACAATACAACTGACTCCATTGGGCCTCACAATATACAGCGTGAATCGCATAAAGTTACGCATAGCGAAATCTGAGGTAGATGAGGCCATTACGAACAAAAGTTGCAAATAAAAATTAGGGATATTGTTAATAATTTAGGAGATATAAATATTTAAAGTTGGTCCAATCAGAGTGCGCCGAGAAGCGTTGAAACCGTCCACCCCCATCTAGCCGTAGATATAGCATAGATTAGGGCGTTACATTTGGATTTGTCACATTCAGAGCAGTCAATTTTATTGATTGTATTAGTACGCAGTCATTTTTTGTTCGCGGTCATTGGTTGCTCTGAATTTTGCCCAGCGTGCCAATAAGCGTTGAAGCTGCCCACCTCGACCCCCACCCTAGCCGTAGATATAGCATAGATTAGGGCGTTACATTTGGATTTGCAAAATTCAGAGCAGTCAATAAGATCGCTTGTATTTTTCCGCAGTCATTATTTTTTCTCGGGCATTGGCTGTAGCCGCCCGCTCCCCGCACTAGGCATAGAGACATAGCAATGTATTAATCATTGACTGCCCGCGTTCCCCGCTATATCGCCGCCCGCGTCTCCCCGCGCCCTACCGCGCCAAGGCTTTTGTTTCTTTGGCCACCAATCTCGCGAATTAATACAGGATATTTAAACTTAAAAATTGCGGAGAAGGGACAACGAAATTCGCCATCCATTTTGTAGATATTTTATACTTTTTGATCTAGCTATCCACTACTTAATACAATAATTGCAATTAACAATTAATTAACACAGCAAAAGTATCTGGAGCCGTAATAAGATAATGTAATGTAAAAAATATTGAAATAGAGAACATGATACAATGGGATGTTTAGTATCTCCTATATTAACAATATTTAATCGTAAAAGAAATAATAAAACATGCAAAGACTTGTCGTGTTTGATCTGACCCTTGCTGGAAACTACCATAAATAAATTACTAAAAATCTGTCGCACCATTGATGTATTAAAAGAAGAATCACGCTGGACGCACGTTCACGGCCAAATAATTATCTACAACCCAATCTTATTACGAGGAATGTAATTAAAGACATTAACACGACTTTAAAATTTTTTTTATTTTGTGTTTTCTTTTGTAATATTAACAAGCAAGTTCAATGTACCATATTTATAACAGTTCAACATTATTTGCGGAATGTGACATTTTTTAATTGGCACTGCAAAGTGCGTAAACCAAAATAAAAACCTCGCTTTTAATATCTCTATTAAATTCTTTGTAATAAAACCATAAAGAATGAAATAAGGAATTACCAAAAGTTTTAACGATTAACTACTCTCCTGTACCGAAAATGCATAAAGTGTGGTGGAAAAATATGTTTGTAGCGGCTAAGTATACTTCACGTTATCGCAATTCTCTAAAATCTTATGAATACGATGTACGACTTCTCCATCGATTCGCGTATTCGTTCTGAAAAATCTACCACCAATAAAATTGTGACCTTATCGTGAAAGCTGCAAGTTGATTATTGCTACATATCTCTCATAATGAAAATTTGAATCGAGATTTATAGCTTCGTGACGAAAAACTTATTATTAGATGCTATGACATTATTTCGTGGTAAGGAAATAGGGTAAAACCGGAATAGATACCGCACTTTTTGAAAAGGGCTCTTCATTTTTAAAATATTAATTTACCATGTATAATTTCTATGATTACAACTAGTTTAATCTTTTATATTGCAATATGATTGATTTTTGTTGACCTAAAAATAACTTTTTGCGGAACAATTTATTTTGGGATAGATGCCTACCTGTAAGGGTAGATGCGCCACCATGAAAATGCTAAAAAGGATAGATGCTTACAGAGTAGGAGAGATTTCCTAACGAATAAAATAAATAAAATACATAGTTTCAAAATATTTTATTAGTAATCTTTAGAAGATACGAGTCATTCTAATATGACACGCATAACCATAATTAAACTTGAGCATTTGTTTAACAACAATATTAATATTTATGTTTCAACGAGCACACTGAAAACTATTTTAACATTAAGGCATAATTTTCAGAAAATTAACGTAATATAAAAATGTTGATATTTCTTATTCAAGTTAAATTCAAGTCAAGCTGAAAAGTGCTTTCAGTTTGCCACATCTTGAGCAATAGTTCCGGAAAAGTGTGCATGTTTTATCTAGCCACTTTGAGCGTTCGGATATAAACTAAGCCATCGTTCGGATAATTGAGGGTTCCGATGATCGAGGTTCGGATAATCGAGGTCCTACTATACATAACAATCAATTTAATATAATTTATAACACGATATTAAATACCTAGCCATCATTAACTGCGTTATGTTTTTAGCAGCATAACGCCTTCGTAATACTCGTATTCTTACAAGGAACATCACTTAAGTGTCCCTCTCCGATTTCGCTGAAACTTTGTTCTGTGGTAGAGTATCGAAAACTAAGCGATACGTATCTTTTTATCGGCGGAAAAACGGTTTTAGGGAGTGAAACACACCCTCAAAAATATTTTTTTTATTTCATTTTTCGGCGATAACTTTTTAACGGTAAGAGATATTTAAAAAATTCAAATCGCAACAACCCTTATTTTTTTACGTACTATACATTGGAGATAAGATCCATGCAAATAACAATAAATTTCATATTGTTTATTGCAAAATTCGAATTTTTTCATACGTATGAGAGTTATTCCTCCTAGAATTTTTAATCGATTGAGATGTAAATTTGCATACTCGTGGAGAATGGGAAATTAACGAATATATGTTTTTTATTTTTTCGATATCTCGCAATTAAGGGGTTGTAACTACCTATCGATTTTTGAGGCAAGAGCATCGTATACTCAGCTAGCATTATGGACTTCCGGGATAAATTTACCTTTGTGTGCATGTTTGTAAATATCTCCGCCCTCGCCACCCCTCAACAAAAAATTAAGGAACGAACCACCCTTGTGTTTATCTTTCCCCCACCCTCTATGAGAACGAGATGGATCTAATTGAAGAAAACCTGTTCTGTTTTTATGGTAACACAAACATGTAGTTGGGGTGTTTTTGCATTTTTTCCAAATAGCAACCTTAAGGGGGTAAACTACCCTCTACCCGAACTTTCTTACCGGGGTCGTCTTTTCCCATTTAACACGTCTTGGCCGATCCAAAATATTTCCAACAACTCCGAAACGACGTTTCCTCATATTGCGAACTCAATATGAGACCCTGGAGGGTAGTATGGGATAATATTTTGTTCCTGGTGGTGTTGGAACGGACGCGCGGTTAATGGACGAACTCACGACATTATATACGATAATGAAATATAGAAAACTTTATTATTCAGACTACTTTACAAACTCTTTTTTATTCTCTTCGCTTTTAGCCTTTTTCGACTTGCTCGCACGGCGTCAGCGTCTTAACTGACTCAACACTCTCGCGCGCGCTCTGGTGGCGATCGTCGAAATACTCGAGCAATCGTGGCGCTATCATCAGTTTTTCAGATTCCTACAGTAGTTTACCCCCTTAAGGTTGCTATTTGGAAACAATGCAAAAACACCCTAACTACATTTTTGTGTTACCATCAAAACAGAACAGGTTTTCTTCAATTACATTCACCTCGTTCTCATAGAGGGCGGGGGAAAGATAAAAGGATGGTTAGAGAAGGAAAATAGAGAGGGGTTCGATTATCCTATCACGATCAGGGTCTCATGGTGGCCAAAGAAACAAAAGCCTTGGCGCGGTACGGCGCGGGGAGACGCGGGCGGCGATATAGCGGGGAACGCGGGCAGTCAATGATTAATACATTGCTATGTCTCTATGCCTAGTGCGGGGAGCGGGCGGCTACAGCCAATGCCCGAGAAAAAATAATGACTGCGGAAAAATACAAGCGATCTTATTGACTGCTCTGAATTTTGCAAATCCAAATGTAACGCCCTAATCTATGCTATATCTACGGCTAGGGTGGGGGTCGAGGTGGGCAGCTTCAACGCTTATTGGCACGCTGGGCAAAATTCAGAGCAACCAATGACCGCGAACAAAAAATGACTGCGTACTAATACAATCAATAAAATTGACTGCTCTGAATGTGACAAATCCAAATGTAACGCCCTAATCTATGCTATATCTACGGCTAGATGGGGGTGGACGGTTTCAACGCTTCTCGGCGCACTCTGATTGGACCAACTTTAAATATTTATATCTCCTAAATTATTAACAATATCCCTAATTTTTATTTGCAACTTTTGTTCGTAATGGCCTCATCTACCTCAGATTTCGCTATGCGTAACTTTATGCGATTCACGATGTATATTTTTTCCCTTCTTTTTTTTGCACTATTATAATATATGTACGTTTCTTCACTCTTTCCTTTTTTCTTATTTCCCCGGATTACCTAAGGTGTAAGCTACGGTAAATTTGCTGTGTCTACGTCCGACAGTGGAGGCTGGCTCCAATTGGTGGCGTGGGTATAGTGGTGCTGATTCTTCTTCTGGCTTCGGTGCAGATTCATGCATGCAAGTTTTCGCTTGTCTTTCATCTGGGGTTGTCTTCCCCATCGGTAGTAAGAGATGTATTAGTGAACTCCATATGGCACCTAACAGGTGGATGGACCATCCGTACGCATCATGCAGGGCGTATCCATGTATGATCGTATCTGTGTTGAGTTTAACTCCTCTTATTATTAAGATGATAGCAAGTATTCCTGCGCTTGCGGTGCCAAAACTCGTAAAATTAGTCCATAATCTCTGCCAGATACTATCCGTTAATGTTCGTAATGCATTTTCGTCGAATAGGTTCGCGATGGATATTCCTTGTTGCATCGTTGGCTCTCCGGCTAGGCCTCTTGCTACAGCATTGTGTATTGCCGGACGCTCTGCATGAAACATTATAGCTCTTAGCTTATCTAGATCCTGTTGGCTATAGATCCCGCTGGTGGCTAATTGCCCTGGATTAACATATCTCTAAGTCGGACGCGTGAGAGGTTTCATTTTGGCTGGTGAGGGTGATTCGACGGGCATTGGGAGAAATTTGTACCATGCGTCTTCCAATTGGTACATTGTTGGTACCATATGGTTGCATATTATCTGACTGCCAGTTTGAAGTAAAATATGCGTGCGAGGCGAGAGGAAAGCCGTTTGGTTTTCTCTGAATACGGGAATTTCCTGGTAACATTCTTCTGTGCGCCTAGCGCTAGTTTCTACTGGAATGCATTTGATGGCGTATGCAACTTCTCCTGCTATCACTTCCGTATACCCAGGTCCCTTCATTAATTGGTATGCGAATTCGTCTGGTGCTTGTGTGGCTAGCGTAAGAGTGTTCTTCAGCATCTGGCTTTCGAGGTTACAATGTTGCATTAACACCTTGTGATACAAAACGTTCATTTGTGTTCGTATGTGTTTTTCTACGTAAACGAATTTTGAATTGATGTACGCAAATATGTCCAAATTTTCTATAGAAATAGGTCTGTCTGGCACCAGGTTCTCCTTATGACCTTCGATGATATATAGCTTGGGATGCTCCGTTTGGGGCAGAGTGTATCCACAAACTATTTGCCTCTTTCTTTTCGTTACGGCAAAAGTGGCATGTGTAGTTGCAACCGTATAGACGATTTCCGTTTCTTCTTCTAGGGTGCTGCTTATCTTTTTTACTGGGCCATTGTATAAAACATCATAGTGGTCGAAACGGCAATTTTCGTAGGGGATCGCACCCCAATACGTATAACCTCCTACGAGATCCATGCAATTCCCTCCCGTGAATCGACATGTAAGCCCGGAACGCATGTTTATTATGTTGGTATTTATGTTGACGGTGGCGTAATAGTCTCGTATTGTTACCCTGACTACTGCCTGTACGATTACATCATCCCAAGTACCGTAAGGGTCAGAATACTGCGCGCCTTTGCAAGTGCCATCCATGACAATGCTACCGGCCAATGTTGCGCTGCGAAACATTGTCGAGTTTGGCTTGATCCCGGCGAACACCGCAAATGGAGTTAATCTTAATATACCCGTCTGATATAGTTTAGAGCAAACATCCAAACTCACATCATTGACATACTCCGTTTGTCCTTGGGCCACAACTGATATGTGAGATTGCATCCCGCAATAGTAGATGATGCGTTCGATCGATACCTTACATTGTATGATTTTATTTTTAGTGAAAGTATTTAATTGCAACAATTGGATATGGACTTCCTCCATGTTTGGTTTTACCAAGGGGATGTCGCATTCTTCGACGTCGAGTAGGGATAGGGTTGTTGCGTTTAATTGGTTGACTCCGCAGTCGTATCCAATGAGTGCGGTCCCCGGCTGAATTAACCCCATGGTTAATAGCATGAGGAAAAAGGATGATAGTCTTTTTAGCTTTGGACTTTTCTTGATCTTTATTCTTGTGTCATCGTCTGATATCCGGATATTTTCATAAATGGGCTGTGCCTTCCTCATATCTTCGTAAATTATCTCAGTATCTTTTTCTGAATTTTGTTGGGTTTGTACGGGACGGGAAATTTGTAATTCGGAATCTTTGGCGCGGATTTACCAATTGTCCAGGATGAGTTTCTTGATTTTATGGGCGTTATTGAGTGCACAATTATTTCTTTTTGACAGAATCATGCCGTGGTGTATGCAATACTCGGGCGTTGATTGTGCCTGGGAGAGTAGTAACCCACTCTCAGCGACATTTATTATTTTGCAATCGATAATGTCAGATAAGAACTCCGTGTTGTCCTTCCCATATGTATAGATTACTTTAGCATTCTTGGTGATTCGACGCAATTTTTCGAACATCCATGAGAACGGCACGTCTCCTTCTTCCCATTATAGTCCATGCGTCCTCCGTCTCAAACATTTGTTACTCTCTTGGGTTGTTTCATTCAGGCAATGGTACCAATAAGATCCTTCGAGTATCCATGAGTCGGAGTGCGGATCAGTTATAGATATTATTGCGATTTCTTTGGGGAGGACCTTCCCGTTGTCGTCGATGAATCCTTCTATGTCAATTACGTATAGTTGTTCCGGCGCCATGTTGGAATTGGCTAGTCCTATATAAAGTGAAACGGTATGAAATAATCATTCTTCATCGCTACTTTCGCTTAGATCTAGGTGTGATAAGCGTAGTCGATTTGGGTGAACTATACGTATCTCACGACCTATTTTGATTTTGATGTTTCCATCTCTTTTTATTTCGATTACTTCATGCGGTCCGATATAGTGATAGCCTAGTTTTCCTTGTTTTTTTCCTTTCACGAGGTATACATAATCTCCGATAGGCTGAATTTATGTGAATTCCCTTTTTTATCATAATATGTTTTTGATCTTTCTTTGACAATTATAAGGTTTTCCTTGACGATTTCTCTGAATCTGGTGAAGTTTTGTGGCTAAATTACTCAGATATTCGTTATAGGTCAACCCTTCTTCTTCGGACTCTTTCTCGTACGATGGTTGGCGAGCTAGTTTCCCAAACACTAGTTCGTATGGGGTGTGTTTTGTTCCTTCGTGCGTACTTGTGTTGTATGAAAAGGTTGCAAGTTCTAGTCAATCATCCCATTCCTCATCTTGGTTTACATAATGCTTTAAATATTCGATTAAAGAATGATGCGATCTTTCCAGAGGTCCGTTTGACTGGGGGTAAAAAGCGATCGTGCAAAATTGTTTTATCTTAAATTTCTTAGCCACATTTTTCATTAGGTTACTCAGGAAGGTGGCGCCTTGATCAGTCAAGATTATTTTGGGTGCGCCGAACGTGCAGATAAATCGTTTCATAAGTCCGCTAGCGATATTCGCTAATGTAGCTTTCGGTAGTGCTACTGCAATTGAATATTTAATCAGTAAATCTTGTATGGTAAGATGGTCCCAGTTCGAAAGTGCCCTTCGCTTGAACCGAACGCGTCATTATGCGTGCCTAATTTTCAGTGAGCGCTTGAAAACGTCGCCAGTTACAGAAAAATAAACCGATTGACGATTTTCAAAATGGATTCGAAAGGGGAAAGTAAGTATAATATCATCATGTGGTGAAAAATTTGTAATAATAGTGTATGCGATATCAGTTAACGAAGGATTTTTCCGACAGTTAACGTAGAATTGCTACTGAAAATTGTAAACCCGTAGAGAAAAGTTGAATTGTAAAGCGTTGTAAAGCGGCCGGACTTATTCTAGATTGTGGATTATTCTATTGCTTAATGGAAACAACAACAAAAATATGCGCATTCTTGCGCCGCCGCTATTGGTACAAGGTTTAATGATAAAAAATGCATTTTTCTCAATTTCGAACAATTAAAACACAAAATATGGAGAAGTGATTCAGATAAAAGTTGTGTGGTTTCAAATTATCTCTTCCGGGGCGTAGTCACGTTGTGAGCACAGTGCCCCACGTGGACCCAATGAGGCTCAAATAGATTTTTTTTATCATTACCCTCAGATTCCATAGCGGATTTATATCAAATATGATACAAAATATTTCAATTTTGAAGCGCGAAATCTAAAGGATAAGGATTTTTTTTAATTTCCTTATAGTTTTCATAGCATTTCATAATATTATAGTCTTCTATAATATTTTGGAATGAGTAATAGTGAGTAAGACTGAATATGTCATTACTTATTCATATGTATTATACTTTAACATTTTAGAATCTGCCGACAATGATCCTGCAGCACCTGGATTAACGAGAAAAGATATTTTCGCACTCATGAAAAATAATTTGAATCGTGGTGCAGCTTCAGCATATCTGGAAATTGAAAAGTTCATGTCAGAGAAACTACAACGACCTTTTACTCTGTCGGATGACGCGAAACTTGCAATACGCGCATTATTGTCCCAATTTAATGAAAGGTGGAAGCAAGCTTCGAGGCACGAAGACAGAATTTTCGACAAATTTTCCACATGGCTCAGCGTGTTTGTCCCCCTAGAAGAAATTCAAGAAGCTTCAATACAGTCCAGCAGCATGGGTCGGCCTTCTTTAGGATTTGCTGAAGCTAGTGTGCGCTCAAAACGGAGGAAAACTGAAGATTTGCGTGCAACTAGAAGTACCGAAGAACTGTCTTATGCGGCTCAAATGAGCCTTCGCGCAACTGGTAGGCTTGATGCTGCAAAAGTTGTTCAAGATGTGACGCTGGGAAGTCCATCAAGAGCTCAAAAGTATAGAAAATTTTTGGAAACGATTTCAGAAATTCCTTATACTCCTGATAAAGCCCTATCACTTGTAGTTGAACTTGATATGTCAAAACCTGACTATCAGAAACTTCGGAATTCAACCAGAGAACAGTGCTGTAAGTTATTTCCGTCGTATAATGTAATACATCAAGCAAAGCTTCAATATTATCCACCGAAATCAGACATTCGCGTTACAGAATGTAGTGCTGAAGTGAAACTGCAGTCTTTGCTGGATCACATAATTCAGAGAATCTTGTTGATTCAAGACGAAATTATTAAAAACTTATGTCAAGAAAGTGTTCGGAACTTAAATTTAATTTGTAAGTAGGGTTGCGGTGACACTTCTGGCCAAAATGCATATAAACAAAGATTTGCCGATGATGATGAAAGTAAGTCTGATGCTAATACATTCTTCACATCGCTTGTTCCATTGCAGTTGATAGCAGTTGACCAAGAAACAAAAAATACCCTTGTTGTATGGAAAAATCCCAGGCCATCATCTACCCGTTTTTGTCGGCCAATTAGAATTCAATTTTTGACTGAAAGTAATGAAGCAACAGTGAGCGAAATTGAGTTTATTAAACAACAGGAAAGTAACCTTGTCCCTTACGAGACTGTCATTGGCGGAAAAACAATAACCGTTTTTTTCAAACTTGCATTCACCATGATAGATGGTAAAGTTTGCAATGCAATCACGAATAATGCTTCTACTCAACGTTGCTATTTATGTCAAGCAACATCAAAAGACTTCAACGTTATCGATGCGAAGTTGAAAAGAAAAATCAATGAAGATTTTGTACAGTTCGGGTTATCGGCTCTGCATGCGTAGATTCGCTTCTTCGAATGTTGTTTGCATGTAGGGTATAAACTTGGCATTGAAAAGTGGCAAGCGCGTACTGCAAATGATAAAGAAGATGTGAAAAACCGTAAAGCAACTATACAAAAAGGTTTCCGCATACGATTGGGTCTCGTAGTTGATCAACCAAAGCCCGGATTTGGTAGCTCCAATGACGGGAATACTATTCGACGGTTTTTTGAAGATTCAACCACTTTTGTTTCAATTACGGGGATAAATGAAGATCTGATCAAACGATTTCACGTTATATTGCAAACACTCTCGAGTGGCTATGAGATTGATATAATCAGATTTCAAGATTATGCCGTGCAAACAGCAATGCATAAAATTTTGATTCATAGCGCAGCGATTATAAAGTCTGCAATATTACCAATTGGACAAATATCCGAAGATCCACAAGAGTCTACCAATAAATGTATAAAAAAGAATAAATGCGATTTTTCACGAAAATTTTCCCGAACAAAAACCATGTAAGACGTTTTTTCACGCCTACTATTAACGTCTGATCCATATATTTCTAGCCTGCGCAAATTACTTGGTAAGAAAATGAAATCGTTGCTACCAGAAGCAATCCAGTTATTAACGGCGTCAAGCGTCTCAACAAATGCAGGGAGCTCGGGCAATGCGTCGTCAGTTGAATTCACTGACTGTGAATCAGATTGTTCTGGTGATGATGAATAAAGTTGTATGTAATCGAATGTATCACGATGACTGACCAGTTATTCGGAATGTGGAATTTTTTCCGTCAGTCACTTGTTTTTATAAGCGAATACATATTCATTAAGAAATATAATGCTAATTTTTACACTTTATACATATACGTTATTTTAATCTCAATACTTTGTATCAATCTAATTTTAAGGAAACCCTTTGCAATGTGACATAAATATAACGCCTTTTCTACACAAGTCGTACATATTAAATCCGCTATTTTGTATTCCCAAATTTTTATTTCAGATTCGTAATCAGCGACCCCAAAAATCCCCGAGTACAGACCTTCAGACGAATTGAAAACTTTTCAGACTTTTGGCCGTAAATTTGGGTTTCCGACCCACAGTGCGCCTCTTAGGCTTGACTGATGCATCCATTCTATGCCTCAATAGCTTTCCCGTCAGACTCGCAATTGATGACCACCGCTGTGGTCAAGATCCAAAATAGACACGGAAGGGTTATCTCAGCCTGGTCTTTGCTAGATTCTTGCTCCACGGTCAACCTTATTACAGGGAAATTTGCGAAACAATTAGATTTGTCTAGGACAACATGTGCAGTTAACATTGGAGCAGTGAACAGTCTATGCACAATTTCCAAACAGCATATTCGAGCAATTTTTCAGTCAACCTACAATAACGCTCAATATCAACACAATTTCTTAATAGTACCGAGCATTGCACATACAGTGCCCAACGAAACGTTTCCGCATCATCTTTTCAACATTCCCAACAACCTCAAGTTGGCCGATCCTCAATTTCATTTGCCTACTCGTAAATCAGTTGACGTCCAGTTAGCCTCTAGTACTACATTGTCCATTCTCGCCGTTGGTCATATTAAATTACGCAACGAGGATTCGAAAATTATCTTGCATAAAAACGAGCTTAGGATGGATCATAGCCGCAGGAACGGAGATTCTCACTCCAACGAGACAGACATCTTGTAACATCGTCAGATTAGACAGACTCATCGAGCGTTTTTGGCTCACTGAAGATTTCGATCACGAGCCGGTCCGATCTCGTGATGAAGTCACGTGCGAGCAACACTTCTGTACCCACACGAAACGCGATTCGACTGGTAGGTTGTGACGAATTTTTCGTCCCACCTGAGATGGCAGCATGCAGGGGGTCGGATGTACGACCCTGGGTGCCGATAAATAAAAGAATCAACACAACAACGTGCCACCCCAGTTGTCGGCTACCGTTTTCCTATGTCGGTGTTTCTCGTCGGGGCACCGCGCGTTAAAGTCCGTATAAAATTGGCGCCTCAACCTATGGAGTTCAGGGGGTTCGGCGAGGGAAACGGTGTTGGAAATCTTCGTGCCTGGTGGCAATACTCGTGAGCCAACCGCCGAGACATGGGACGCCTGTCCGGCAAGGTGACCGTCCCCCGTCCCCGTCGCCCGTTCCGGGCTCCGGGAGGGTGGCGCGCGGTGAGGAGAGTGCGTCGGTGAGTTCGGAAGCACTCGGCTCCTTAGCGAGCTGTGCACGACTCTCGGCGCGCTCCCCCCTCCTCCGCTTGCGCCAGTCGATGGCCATCGAGGGGTACGCGGCGCAGGAGGACCGTCGAGAGACATCATACATGCAAGGATTGACAATGTTGCCGGCATTCCAAATTCACAGCAATCCAGCTAAATTTAGAAGAGTAGGGGGAGCACACTTAGGCCTGAGTACGCCGGCCGGACAATGAGAGAGCAGAGTTCATCGGACCACCAAAGCGGAAGGAGTTTTTGTTACAGTTAGCGCGTCAATAAGAACGTTAGTTGTGTAGAGTGTGCGACGCGGTGTTCCTGTGAGAGAGTGAGTTAAACTATTTCCTCTCGAATTGCTGAGGGTAGCCAGGGATTTGGGCAGCTAAGATCAACAAGGTTGGGTATTTGGTGGTAGTCCCGCGTAGTAGTATTTTTCTTCTATTTTTGCGATAGCCTCGCGTTCGTCGACCGTAGAGTCAGTAACAAAGATCAAATTAATCGTTATAGCTGCCCAACCCTCATCTAGCCTCCAACCCAATTAATTATGTTCGCGCGAATTAATTACGAATGCCTGCGCGTCATGTGACTTACCTCCAGGTTATTGGGTATACGCGCCGCAGTTAGAACTAAAGTAATGATCGTCCAAGCGTCATTCCTGTACCGCATGCCGCCGTCCTCTACGGCGGTCACGCCGTAGTGTTTACATGTTTTCGTCGAGTCGCTGCGCCCGTTTCTATGTCATTTAGAAGTATCCGTAATATTATAGCGAATTTGCGTATTCCTTCTCTCGTCGCGTCGTACCATATTAGGATAGAGTATCGACGCTGCGTTAATTAGCGAGGGGCTACCTACCATTGATGAAATCTTCATGGGGGTTACGTAAGATGATTCGTTACCTACAGGGTGCTACCTATTATTATTATTTCTCGTCATGGGGGTTAAGTAATATGATCCGTTACCTACAGGGTGCTACCTATTATTATTTCCCGTCAGGGGGGTTACGTCATATGATTCGTTACCTACAGAGTGCTACCTAAAATTCTTATTCCTCTTAAAGGGGGGTACATATTACCAGCTATTACCGACCGGATGCTACCTCATAGTATTTATTCTCTCAAAGAGGGTTAACTCTAAGTATCAGGTATCTACAGGGTGTCGCCGAATGTCATGCATTCTCTCAGACGAGGCTATCTCCAGATCCGGTTAATTAGGCTAAAGGCAGGTCAATGTTAGCTCCCGCTACCGAGCGGTTGCGAGTCAAACTACATAAATCGGCTTCAGTGTAACCAGTGTCACAGACCGTAGCCAATAATAAATAAAATTGCTACCTCATCTAAGTTGCATGGTGTTGGTCAATATGGCATCCGATCGCCCCTATCCTCCACGTCCACCCCCGTCTGCCTTACCGATCAGCCGTCGGGCTAGGCAAGCCGAATTGACGCCCGAGGTCCCCGCGCTCGCCTCTCGGGGTGGAGCGGGGACGTGTGGGGGGACCACCGGGACGGCGAACTTAAATAAAGCTGGCTTCGGTCGGTGGTACGCGGTCGTACCTGGTGCCCGTCCGTATCCGGTTGACCCCTACTACGTCGGCAGGTCCTGCTTCCCCTACGCCGGAGCGGTGGAAGCCAGCGCGGACGAACGCGTGCTCCTCCTCGGGACGCGGGATGGGAAAGCCTCGGTAGGTGCGGGAAAACCCGTTACAAGCTATATCGTTCGTCTTCCGTTTAGAGACAGTAAATTCAATCTTGGAAAATCGCGGCAGCAGGCAGTAAAGAGATACTATGTGCTCGAAAAAAAATTAGAATCCAACCCTTATCTCAAAGCGGAGTATACGAAGGTCATGGAAGAGTAAATCACCTTCGGTCACATGACTCTATGCGACGAGACGAAAGAAGGATATTACCTTCCTCACCACGCTGTTATTAAGACGTCCAGCGAGACGACCAAGGTCAGAGTGGTGTTTGATGCGTCAGCGAAGACTTCGACTGGTATTTCATTGAACGACACTCTCATAGTGGGTCCGACGATTCAAAATACCATCTTCGAGCAAGTTCTTCGTTTCCGTACCCACTCCAATGTCATCACCGCAGATATTGAGAAAATGGATCGACAAATTCTCTTTCACCCCGAGAATAGAAAGTTTCAAAAGACGTTGTGGCCTTATCAAGGTAGACTTAGAACATTCCAGCTCAATACCGTCACTTTCGGCACGGCTGCCGCCCCTTTCTTCATGATTCGCACCATGCAACAACTCGCTCGCGATGAAGCTCACGATTTCCCTCGTGCGAGCAACCTTCTCCTTCGTGATTTCTACGTCGACGATTTTATTTCTGGAGCCCATTCTCTGGACGAAATCCTCGCCATACGCGATGAAATGACTGCCCTATTGCTCCGGGGAGGCTTTCATATTCGACAGTGGGCATCGAATCATCATTCGGCCTTGAACACCATCGACAAAAGAGTTTTCGACTTAGATTGCATAATTAAGAATGAGCCGGTCCAAAAAACGCTCGGTATCATTTGGGATTCTCAAAATGATGAATTACAATACATCCTGAATCATGTTGATCCTAAGGTCGTGGCAACGAAACGAAAATTCCTGTCAGAGGTATCCAAGATTTTTGATCCTCTCGGTTTGTTAGGACCAGATGTTCACGCATAATTCGTCGCTAAGCATATTTCATAGTTTAAGTTTCGCGCACTCACGGCAATTGACCGAGCAGGCGTAAGTGTCGAGCGAGCGATCTCGTCGAAGAGAGCTGGTAGAGGTGGTGGGGAGAGCGAAACCGAGGCAGTTAGTTACAATGCGCATGAGCGAAGAGACACATTTTTGTATGTTCATGTTACCTATGTTGTTAAAATAAAATTGGGTAAAAATGAGAAAATCAACGGAAGTGGACTGAAGTGAACTTAATTACCATTTACCACTTTCGACACCAGTGATCCTCTATGCTAAAGTCTCAATGCAAGGTTGTTGGAAGGCAAGGATCACTTGGGACGAGTCTCTTCCTCAAGACATCCATATGAAATGGAAAGCTTTTGCAGGTCAGTTACCATTGTTGAAACCAATCTCGTTTCGTCGTCAACTTACAACTTCCAACCCGAGTCAAGTAGATCTTCACGGATTCCGCGATACTTGCATATACGGATATGGAGCGTGCCTGTTTAATCGATCCATAGATTCCCAAGGGGTGGTTTTGGTAAGGCTGGTCTGCAGCAAGTCCAGAGTCGCCCCTTTAAAGGGAGTCACGATTCCGCGGTTAGAACTATGCGCCGCGTCTCTTCTCAAGAAACTCTATGTGGAAACCAGAACGCAATTTGAGTTTCCAATAAATACGGTGACATTGTGGTCGGACTCCACCATTCTCCTATGTTGGCTGAATAAGGCCCCTCATCTCTTAAAAACCTTCGAAGCGAACCGAGTTCAGAACATTCAATCTGTAGAAGATCAGGTTACATGGAGATATGTGAAATCAAAGGACAACCCAGCTGATGCCCTTTCCAGAGGGCAATTACCATCCGAATTCGTCAGCAACTCTTTGTGGAGATCAGGTCCCAGTTGGTTAGTTCGTCCTGAAACCGACGGGCCCCCGTTGGTCGGATCCTTCCCAATGGAAGTACTAGGTTTAAAAAGGGGTATTTGTCTTTTAAACACTCCTCCATGCAATAACATCTATGCACGGTTCTCACGATTCGATCGGTTCGTTAGAGTTGTCGCTTACATCTCGCGTTGAAACTGGCAAAACCTTCAGTTCAACGACCTAGATTGTTTTCCGAAATCTCAGATGCGGAAATTCCGACACGCAAAATAGTGGTACTAACACGACCACTAGATTGTGCGGAAATCGTAGATGCAGAACGTCGCATTATGTTAATAATACAAAGCGAAATATTTTCCGCAGAACTTTGACAACTGTCCAGGGCGCCCGGCAAGGGCCCGGGCCGCTCTCGAAGGAGCACTCGATTCGATAGTCTGCATCCGTTCATAGACGAGTAGGGTCTAATTCGGGTAGGTGGAAGGTTGAAGCAATCAGAGTTTCCATACAACCAGAAACACCCGCTACTCCTGCCCAACAAACGTCCGGTCACGGACATGATTGTTCGACAGACACATCGGTCGAACTTACACGCGGGAATGCAATCCACTTTGTATACTCTTCGATCGACATTTTGGATCCTGAACGGAACGGATCAGATTAGAAAGATCATTCGTCATTGCGTGGAGTGTCTTCGTCAAAGGCCTAAGCGGCTACATACTCAGATGGCCGCTTTTCCTAAGGCATGAGTAAATAAATCGCCGGTTTTCTCTTATATGGGAATCGACTTCTTCGGTCCGATAACCGTCAAGGAGAAGAAACATCACAACAAGCTATTTCTCAAGACGTATGGTTGCGTGTTCATGTGCATGGCTTCAAAGGCTATGCACATTGAGCTGGCAACAGATCTCTCTTCCGAAGGTTTTCTGGCTGCGTTCCGTAGGTTTGTCAGCCGCAGAGGTTTGTAGCGAAGAGGATAGAATGGCACTTCAGCCCACCGTTATCTCCACATTTAGGAGGGATTTGGGAGGCAGCCGTAAAGAGTTTCAAACATCACTTGAAACGTATCCTGAAAGACCATCACCTCACTTACGAACAATTAAATACTCTTCTGATCGAGATATAAGGTATTCTAAACTCACGATCGTTGTGTACTCTTTGGGCTGGCCCCAATGACCCTCTAGCGATAACCCCGGTTCATTTATTGATAGGGCATCCGTTCAATGTCTTACCCGAAAAATCTTTTCATTCAGTTCCAGACAACCGGCTCTCCACGGACAACTTTATCACGAAGGCCAGTCAGGATTTTTTGAAAAAATGGCCCAAGGAATACCTCCATGAGCTCCAAATCCGTCACAAATGGCAAAACGGCACCGCAGAGCTGCGGCCGGGCTCGGTATGTGATTCTCATGGACGACGTCAATGCGTGTTCACGCTGGCCGCTGGGTGCGATCATCGAGGTGTTCCCGGGAAGCGATGGCATAGCGCGAGTCGCATCAATCAAGATTGCGACTAGTATATATAAACGCAACATAACTCGTCTGTGTGTTCTCCCGTTACTCGAACGTTAAACTATCAATTAAAGGATATGTATTGGGAGCGAGTCTGAAAAAAAACTCTGTGATATGCGAGTCTAATCAAAGGGACAGTCCCTCCAAAGGAAACTGAATCCATGTATTGATAGCTGCAATGGTCAAGAAACCAAAGAATTAGTGGAGTTGACCTCCATCTTGTAAATATGTTGTACGGTCCATCTAGGGAGCCTATTGCAAGCGTAATCTAAATAGGCTATAAGCGTTGATTACTCTAAGCATGGTATTTCTGATATTTCAGCCTGCGTCCAGATATCCCTGTGGGATATCTGTCCGCAGCTCGCGCCGGGAGTATGTTGCGTTGCAACATGTACATGTGACCGGAGAGAGTGTGTATGTGTGTGGCTGACGTGAGAGCGAGGCGAACTAGCATGGCCGCGACGTGCGATCACGCCAGCCTGTCCCGCGCGACCATGTGACCACGCATTGTTCGGAAGGGGATAAGGACGAGAGTTCCGATGCCGCGGAAAAAGAAAGAGCGGCACTTCTTCTTCGAACGTCGTCTGGGGTAGTTGACTACCACGATCAGGAATCATCGATTCCTCGTTACCCAGTAACGCAATTCGAATCTATATCAGGAATCACCGATTCCTCGTTACACCGTAACGTTCAGATTTCTTCCTTGTCTTCCCACGGTTGCCGAGTGTGAAAGAGTAGCACGTCGTATACCTACGTCATATTCGAAATCGCGATAGCTGACCGCCACGTGGTCGGGTAGATAATAGACTTAAAGTAGTGTTAAACGTGTGCGACGCCAGTCGCAAGTGTATGAACTATTAAACTTGGATTTTTATGCCAGTAAGACTTTTTCCCAATACATCTGTGTTCAATTTATTATTCATTCCTTCGCGTCATAATTTAACACAGCTGAACATGCCGCCTATGGCATGGCGGCAAAATCTAACGACTAAACATAAGTCCTGAAAGCGGTGGTGAAAGCGAAGCCAAGGGACACAAGGGTTCCGATCTAAGATGCCAATGTTCTCTTCAACTGGTTGTCCAGAAGAACAACGAATTTATCCTTTTTTGAACTCTCACGGAGGACATCAGCTTTGCTTTTATTAGCTTCGGGGCGAAGAATCCACGATCTTACGCTGCTGAGGATCTCTCGGGATTTTTTAACGCACTTGGGAGATGTGATTCTCTTATGGCCGATGTTTGGCTCAAAAACAGACCGAGCAAGCTTTAGGCAATCAGGCTGGAAGCTGTCAAGGCGCGAGAGTATTTGGCTCTGCCCGGTCATCTGGATAAGAGCGTTGCTGCAGAAATCGGAGGAAAGACGAAGAGATGATAACAGAGATGAGATGTTTATTACGGCCACAGGCACGGTCATAGCCGCAACAAGAACGGTAATCGCCGGGTGGGTGTGTTCCGTGCTAAGGGTCGTCGGCATAGATGCGACACCAGGTAGCGTCAGATCAGCAGTCGCTTCCCGGAGGTGGATGGATGATGTCCCAGTTCAAGAGATACTGGATAGAGGAAACTGGAGGTGTGCGAAAACCTTCCGTAAGCATTACTGCAGACAAATTGAAGGGACGAACCGAGACCCAGGTGGTCTACTTGGTTCAAATTTTGAGCCGTTGTAAGAATAAAAAGAAAAGGAAATAGATAAAGGTAAAACGGGAGGTTGTTTGGACCTGTCAGTTTGGCGATTTAGCGGCCAAATGTAAAAAAAAAAGAAAGAAAACCCTGTTTTGAAAGAAATCAGATGAAGGTTTTATTATCATGATCTCACATAGCATTATTATAGTACAAGGTAAATCCCGCCAGCAGATATCAAACACGTCTCTCAACGAGATGCTGTGTATCGGTTCCGGAACATAACCCGTATTTTGTTATTATGCAAAACACTAGCATTTTCCAGTGCACATAATTGAACATGCCACATGGAATAGCTTACTAGGTGCGCACCTAAATTCCCGGGTTTCACACATGGATGTCGCTAGCGACACTTGTACTATGGGGAACATAGTCGTATTACGCCGCGTTTGCATGGACGGGCCTAAAGGCGCCCGAATTGAGTCGCGGCAGCCGATCAATCGTGAGGCTTACCGCCAACGGATGGCGACGCCATAAGGCGAAGCGTAGCTTTCCCTTCATCAGTCACAGTCTAGTCCTCAACGCCATAACATCGATCTCAGTACATGTATTATTGTTAAATAGTTAAATAAAGTTTTGCATTTTAGTATACCTACTCTAATATATCTCTCACGATCACAGGATTCCTGCAGTCCCGTGGATTCCGCCTTTACATGAAGACTCCGCATCACCGAGCTCCGGCAATCCCGACTGCAGCGCCGCCATCAATCAATCAGGAGCAACATTGATGGACGAGAGTCCACGTGCTCTATGTAGCAACCCGAGGGAGCCATGTTTTCGTTTTAACCTTGCGGGGTAAATGCTCACGCAGTGTCAGTCTATACCATTTTTGGTATAATCACAAAATATAACTTGTGACATGATTTTCCCGATGTAGGGAAAAGTCACAGTTCCAAGGCCGTATCGGGTTGCCCTCGCCGCACAACCCAACGATCGTTCGTGCTACCGATTCTTTAATTTTTTTGAACTGCCGTTATAGATAGATTTTGGAAGATGACAGTGTTGTCAATGAGATGGTTTTAGGGAGGAAACGGCACGGCGTCCGATCCTGACGAGGAGAAGAGTGCTCGACGTAACGAGTTACCCGTCAGGAAAGAACGGCCGGCGAGTACGCTCGGAAAATTGATGCAGGTCCGGCTGCAGTACCAGCGCCCCGATGTTAGGTGCATCGTGCATGAGGGGAAGCGGAGGTTTTAGGACTGCGGGCGAGAGCGGGAACCTCTCGTGCTGCCGACGTAAGTGCTCCCCTATGCACGATGACCATGGGGATATGATTTTCGGCGTACTCGCAAGATCTCGAGTAACGTCGATAATTGCGATTTCGTTCAGGTAAGTATTGTGTCGAGCGAGAGGGCAGTAGCTCTCGGTGATAGATTTCGCATTTTGGACGATCGAAATTCGATTGGCTGAAAATCAGTTGTTACCGTGTCGCGCTCGAGATCAGAGGTGTCTCGCGAAGCATCGTAGAGAGAGCGAGGTGTCTCTGTCTCGCATACGCGCGGTGCGTATGCCGAGTTCTCTCTCTACGTATGCGCTCTAGTCGTGTCTCGCTCTCACTTACGTGTAGAGTGTAAGTCGCACTCTCTCCCTCTAGGCACACGATCTAGAGTCGTTGTTCGTCTCTCGCCGAGGTGAGAGGTGTAAGTTCGCGTACGCGCTATAGGGAGTTCCGTGTCGACCCGGCTCCCTATAGATGAAATAAATTCGCGTTTTCTCGGTCGCTCTCGTAAAACAAATTGGTTCTCGCAATATAAAAATTAATCTATCGATTCCGATGGTTAGAAATTAAGCTCTCGTGATGGTTATTGTGATTTGTTTTGCTGACGATTTCGTGCTCAGAAGTTTTCGTGAGTGAATTCGTAGAGTTCATGTTCTCGTTTTCCGATCGAGACTCAGTCTCTCGTGAAAAATTAACAACGTTTTGGTGCCATCTCGGAGTGACGTACCCCGACCCTCTCTACCATAATCGACAACCTGAGCGGCCGAGCGTTTCCGGTTTGTCGATCTCGCTGGCGCATCCAGGTGGACCGGATTGTCACCTCCGGCGAAATAAAAGTGACCCGATCCACGCAGGTAAGTCGTGAGCATGGAGGGGCCGGATCGTTCCCTCCCGACCCCCAGGTTGTGCCGGTTGTCGATACCGGCGATATAAAAATCGACTGGCGCCCTGCCGGCAGAATTGCGGGTGCGGCAGCGAGAGAGACGAGAGAAGGTGACGATGGCGGAAGGATTCCGGAAATTCGTCACAAACTTTATTCAATTTTACATCACAGAATATAACTTATTTGGTTTAACAAAGGTCTTTGCTTGTCGCAGTCAGTCTTTATGATACAGTTGGTTCGGAAGCCATGGAGTATCTCCTCAGTGTTACCAACTCCTAGGACGATCAGCCTTGGCCATAGAACAAACACATTTTCTTAAGAAGGGAGAACTCGAACCAAAATGGCGAAGCGACATTGTTGTGCCACACGATTTCGCACTACACTTTAATATTTTTAGGGATCTGTTACTAAAGGGTTAGAACTCAAATGATAGACAAAAAAAATATAAATAATTTATTGACACTTTGAATAAGAGAAAGGAAAGACGGATACGTGCACGAATCCGTCGAGCCGCACGTACAGGTTAAAGATTACTTAAAGACTATTAGTCCAGTCGGAATATACATAATTTCGACCAAGTTCTATTCTAAGAGCCCAGCGCTTAGCCAATTTTTCCTAGGTAGTATGGACCCCCACGAATATGCCCTCAATTTGTCCCCGACAGAACCCGTGTTTTGCAGCCAGGAAAATTATTTAAACCAATAAAAATCGGTTTTTTCGAGTTTTCTTGGTTGGAACCGGTTTTTTTTTTTAATTTAGAATAAAAGTTTTGCGTTACCATGTCCTCTACAAAATCATTTCTTTAGAAAAATTACGTAAGATTGTTAGTTTAACAGTAAATTGCAATTCATTCGGTTGCACGTATGCAACAATTCACCATATTATAATAAACATTTCGATTTTTAAAGCAGTTTATCATGTGGATAACGCCACTCCTAAGAGAGTCATGTAAAGTTTATCGCCGTGCGTCGCAAACTTTAGCAATAATTCTCGACCTACGAAAAAAAAAGGGTTTGCCTTTCCCGTCTTTCCCTGAAGGCGCACGGCGGCGAAAAAAATTCAGGTGATTCGATTCACCAAGTATTTTGAGGAATCGATCGACTAGAAAAAAATCGTTAATAAAGATGTTCCTTTTCGGACGATTTAAAATTTTTACTTATAAACAAATAGGAATAACTCCTTAATTCGTTGACGTAAGTAGAAACTTTTTCAGGGATCGTATGCATATTTCCGAGACGGGCAATTAAAAAAAAAGTCTCAATATGTCAATTAAAAACAAAGATATGGATATTTTTACGTTTAGTCAATTTAACATTATTCTAAACAACATTTTTGCAAAATTCAAGTCTTACAGCTTTCTACGCGCTTTTCTACACAATATCCAATTGGATGCACTCTCCCGAGCGTTAATTTTGTTGCAGTGGCCGAGTCATTTTAATCGGCCGCGCGCGGATCTGCACCCGCCGTCGTCGGCGCGGTCGGGCGGCGTGGTGGGGGTCGCGCTTCTGGCCCCGTGCCTCGTCTCGAGCGCTTACTCAACAATTTATATGACTTCTTTAAAAATTGACGTATAATAATTTTTTTTTTAAACCAATGTATTTTTTTCCCCTCAACTCGAATATGCTATTGAAAATTAAAGATCTTCAGTATTATTGCACGTCTCGACTAATAGTGGCTGATAATAATTTTTGCATCGCAATTTTCATTGCAATATTTCACGCATCGTAATATTCAACATTTTGCATTGTTATATTATCGTGCCAAATAAAATAGTAAATGTAATGGGGCCAAACATATGACGAAAGTATTTTTTGCGAAATCTCATTTATTACAGTGTATTATTTACAAAACTATTAACTGAAATTTGATTACAAAACTGTATTATATTTTATAATTAAACCAATTTCGCCCTTTTTCGTTTGTTAGATATGATATCGTGCGGTTGCGGTATGAGTAAATGCACATCAAATTGCGGGTGTCAGAAACTTGGTTTGAAATGCAAAATCCTTTGTAGTCGATGTAACGGCGTCAATTGTGCGAATGCCAAGGATCTTAAACTAGTTTTGAGTGACGATGAAATCAATGAGGATTCTATGCACTTAACCGATGATATGTACGCGGCAGAAAACGATGTAACATTTTCGATAACCGAAGACCCTGAGAATACGATGTGTAATTCCGATTATGAACCGCAAGGAAAAAGGGCGAAATTGGTTTAATTATAAAGTATAATACAGTTTTGTAATCAAATTTCAGTTAATAGTTTTGTAAATAATACACTGTAATAAATGAGATTTCGCAAAAAATACTTTCGTCATATGTTTGGCCCCATTACATTTACTATTTTATTTGGCACGATAATATAACAATGCAAAATGTTGAATATTACGATGCGTGAAATATTGCAATGAAAATTGCGATGCAAAAATTATTATCAGCCACTATTAGTCGAGACGTGCAATAATACTGAAGATCTTTAATTTTCAATAGCATATTCGAGTTGAGGGGAAAAAAATACATTGGTTTAAAAAAAAAATTATTATACGTCAATTTTTAAAGAAGTCATATAAATTGTTGAGTAAGCGCTCGAGACGAGGCACGGGGCCAGAAGCGCGACCCCCACCACGCCGCCCGACCGCGCCGACGACGGCGGGTGCAGATCCGCGCGCGGCCGATTAAAATGACTCGGCCACTGCAACAAAATTAACGCTCGGGAGAGTGCATCCAATTGGATATTGTGTAGAAAAGCGCGTAGAAAGCTGTAAGACTTGAATTTTGCAAAAATGTTGTTTAGAATAATGTTAAATTGACTAAACGTAAAAATATCCATATCTTTGTTTTTAATTGACATATTGAGACTTTTTTTTTAATTGCCCGTCTCGCAAATATGCATACGATCCCTGAAAAAGTTTCTACTTACGTCAACGAATTAAGGAGTTATTCCTATTTGTATATAAGTAAAAATTTTAAATCGTCCGAATACGAACATTTTTATTAACGATTTTTTTCTAGTCGATCGATTCCTCAAAATACTTGGTAAATCGAACCACCTGAATTTTTTTCGCCGCCGTGCGCCTTCAGGGAAAGACGGGAAAGGCAAACCCTTTTTTTCGTAGGTCGATAATTGTTGCTAAAGTTTGCCACGCACGTCGATAAACTTTACGTGACTCTCTTGGGAGTGGCGTTATCCACATGATAAACTACTTTAAAAATCGAAATGTTTATTATAATATGATGAATTGTTGCAAACGTGAAACCGAAAGAATTGCAATTTACTGTTAAACTAACAATCTTACGTAATTTTTCCATAGAAATGATTTTGTAGAGGGCATGGTAACACACAACTTTTATTGTAAAATTAAAAAAAAACCGTTTCCAACCAAGAAATTTCGAAAAAAAACCGATTTTTATTTGTTTAAATAATTTTCCTGGCTGCAAAACACGGGTTCTGTCGGGGACAAATTGAGGGCATATTCGTGACGGTCCATACTACCTAGGAAAAAATTGGCTAAGCGGTGGGGTCTTAGAATAAATCGAATATCTATTTCGACTGGACTATATTTAAATGTTGGCTAGCTGGTCCTTTTATACAGTTATAAATTGGAACAGCTTGACCAGCTTTGTTTTGCTATTGTGTACTCCAAATCTGGTTTACATTATTTCTCAGATTTGGAAGTTAACTTTTTTTCGTAGAATTTTGTCTGAGTCGGCGTTCGCATAGCCTAATATCGAAGGCGGCTTCAATCGCGCAATGCCGATTCAGCGTATTGTTGGCCTACTCGGTTGTATGTATTACTTACATCAAGGTAGCAACTTTTACGTAGAATTATTCTGGGTCGGCGTTCTCATAGCCGAAATTCAAAGTCGGCTTTAATTGCGTAATGCAATTAAAGTGGATCGTTGGCCTACTCGGTTATACGTACTACTTACATCAATGTAGTAACGCTCGATTATCGGGGCACAACAACATGCACGCCACATTACCCCCCCCCCCCCCCCCCCCCGAGTAACTTAGTTTCTACGTTACGAATTGAATAGTCTTCTTTTTCGTTGGTGCGTAAATTTTAACGGTCTGTTCTCTAGGATCGAAAGGATCCGCGTCTGTAATAGGAGCTGTTAAAGAATGGGAACTGCTTCCTGATTGGATGATATAAGCTGGTTTTAGCCTTTCCGTGATGACGTTCTTGTCCTGTCCGTCGACTCTGATGGTGAATATCCGGTCAGTAAGACGAGCGAGGACTTTATATGGTCGAGAGTACGGAGGCTGTACGGGTTTTCTTATCGCATCCTCACGGAGAAAATTGCGTGTACATGTATGGAGGTCGGTGTGTACGAACAAACTCTTCTTAATGTCATGCGTTGTAGGTGTAGATTTGGGAGAACGCATGTGCTCGCGGAATTTTTCCACGAAAATTTGCGGATCGGTTGGCATCTCTTCTTCGGTAAATAATTCTCCTGGTACGCGAAGTGGCATCCCGTAGACGAACTCAGCGGCCGACGCTCCGAGGTCCTCTTTGTAACAGGTACGTAAACCGAGTGGAACGGTGGGTAGTAAGTCGACCCAAGGCGTTTGTCCGTAACACTTTATTGCGGTCTTAAAAGTTCGACGCCAGCGTTCTAAAATACCATTTGTAGCTGGGTGGTAAGTGCTTCGTGTGCGATTCGCCCCGATCAGGTTCGTGAGGGCTTTGAAGAAAAACGACTCAAACTGCGATCGCTGGTCTGTTGTTATGGTGCGAGGAGATCCGTAAGGAGCGACCCAATTTATGTAGAAAGTCGTGGCGACTGTTTCTGCTGTGACGTCTTTGAGCGGAATAGCTGCGGGCCAGCGCGTGAACCTGTCGATAATAGTTCGACAATAACGAAATTCACGAGCGAGTGGCAATGGGCCGACTAAATCCAATTGAATGTGTTGGAATCTGCTGCTAGGATCGGTGAACTTTGTTGGAAGGTTTTTAGTGCGCTTCTGAATGTTGGCTCTTTGACATGGAAGACAGGCGCGGCTACAAGAAAGGATGTTTCCCCTCATGGACGGCCAAAAAAATCGTTGCCGGATCAATGGAGAAGTTGTACAACCGCTGGGGTGAGCTAGGAGGGCACTGTGTCGAATATTTTCCTTCGTAAGGTTTCGGGAACATAAGGTCGGATAGCCCCTGTTGAAATATCACAAAATAGTTTATCTTCGGTGTCTAAAGTCACCTCTTGGAGTTTAAATGAAGTCGACTCTAACGACGACGGGCATCTGAATTGCATTTAAACGTGAAAACGCGTCACTGATGACGTTATGCGAACCGCTCACGTGAATAATGTCGGTGGTAAATTGCGAGATAAAATCGAGTTGCCTGAGCTGCCGCAGCGATGCTTTCTCTGGCTTTTACAGAAATGTGTATGTTAACGGTTTGTGGTATGTCTTAATGACAAAATTACGACCTTCAACCCAGTGTTTGAAATGTTTAAGAAATCTGTAAACGGCGAGCAGTTCCCGATCGTATGTGATGTACCTTCTCTCAGTAGGGCTTAGTTTTTGCGAGTAAAAACCTAAAGGTCTCCAAATACCTTAGACTTGTTGCTCTAAAGTACCTCCGATGGCGAAATCCGATGGATCGGTGGTAAGCGCTAATGCGGCATTGTCGACCGGATGATCCAAAAGCATCGCTTCGGCTAGGTTCTGTTTACAATTGGTGAAAGCACGTTCGGCTTCATCTGTCCACTGTATCGGGCTTTTATCATTCTTCTTGGTATTTCGCAAATATTCGCAAAGAAGTGCTTGTAACTTTGCTGCCTGTGGAAGAAATCTTAGATAAAAATTTATTACACCCAAAAAACAACGCAATTCCCTGACAGTCTCCGGTTTTTTTAAGTTTAAAATGGTATCTACTTTTGATGGCAGAGGTCTGGATCCTTCCTCATTAGTGAGGTACCCCAGATACTCGACGTTTGTTTTACCCCAACGGCATTTAGAAACGTTTATCGTGAGATCATATTCTTGTAGACGTTGAAATACGAGCTGTAAATGCTCCCTGTGTTCTGTCTGATTGGCTGAAGCAATTAGAATATTGTCGATGTAACAATAAACGAAATTTAGACCACGCAGCACAGTATCCATAAAACGTTGAAAGCTTTGGGCGGCATTACGTAACCCAAAGGGCATTGCAACGAATTCGAAACATCCGAAAGGCGTGACAACGGCTGTTTTAGGTATGTCGCTTTCAGCAACTAGCATTTGATAATATGCTCATACGAGGTCTATTGTTGAAAAGATTTTTTTACCATGTAATTTGCAGGAAAAATCCTATAAGTGTGCGATCAGGTAGCGATCCAGAACAGTGACCACGTTCAATTGGCGATAGTCTCCGCACGGACGGTAATCTCCCGATTTCTTCCTTACTAGGTGTAAAGGACTAGCCCAAGGGCTGCTCGACGGACGGCAGAATCCTTGCTCCAGTATGAACTGGAACTCACATGAGGATGCTTTCAGTTTCTCGCCCGCCAAACGGCGGGGACAAGCGACCACTGGAGGTCCGTTGGTGATGATATGATGCTCGATCGGATGCATTGCTGCTCTACGGTAGCCAGACGGTGTAACGATGTCAGTGAATTCCTTTAACAGGCTGCTGAACTCAGAATTGTGGTCGATGACGGAAATTCCGTACTGCGTGGTTTCTGCAACATTGTCGAGTGAGGTAAGGCCGGTTTTTGCGTTAATGAGGCATCTTCCTTTGAGACCAATTAACAATTCGAAATGAGAAAGAAAATCCGACCCTAATATGGCCGAAGACACGTCGGCGACGATAAACTCCCATTTGAACTGTCGGCGCAAATGTAGGTTGACGTGTAAAAGATGAGTGCCATACGTTTTTATCTCAGATTGGTTAGCAGCGGATAATTTTAATGTGGCGATCTGAAATGACCGTTGAAAATTCTTACGTGGAATGACAGATACGTCTGAGTCTGAGCCGATTAAAAAACGTATCACGCGAGTAATCTCTGTGACGTGGAGACGGCACTGTGCAGGTACACCACCGGTGGCCGTTGAGATAGACGGCGGTGTTACTAGTTGGGGTGTGACACACTTGGTCCCTCGATCGCACATGGTTGGTCACATCTATGGGCTTTTACCCCGAACTTGCGATGATAGAAGCACAAGTCGGACTATCTCTTACGGCTGGATGACCTCGTGCGGCGTACCGCCATTGACTTTTTACTCATATTTGACTCGTTCTCCTTACGCACCTCCTGAAACAGTTTGGAAATCTTTCTCTCTACCTGTTTTATTCGTTCGTCAAGATCTGCTACCTCAAAGGTCCTCCCCGGTAATTTCTCTCTAATCGCCATAACTTGTGAATGAGCGGTGGCCTCGGTAATCTTGTCGGCGATGTCGGCTAATTTTGCCAAGTCAACGCCTTCACTTGCCGATAGTACACAACGTACACTTGTAGGCATACGTTCAATCCAAAGCGAGTGGAGTAGGTGCCGAAATTCTGTCCGAGGCGAGAGTACGCATCTCCCGTAGGAGTTGCGATGGCTTTCTGTCACCGAGCTGCATTTCCGTCAATAATCTATGTAATTATATTTCCTTAGAGTCTGTAAAACGCTTGATTAATTGGTTTTTCAAGGTTTCGTATCTTGCTCCAATCGGCGAGGAATGTATGAGGTCGGAAACTTGCTCGAGGACGGTGAAGTCTAATGCGCCAACTATCGTAAAATATTTTGAATTATCTGCGGTAATCCTGTGAGCATAAAATTGAGCCTCTACCTGTGCGAACCACAATTCTGGGTCGTTTTACCAGAACGGGGGTAATTTGATACTACGTACTTTTGCTAACTGAGAAGACGTAGGTGGGTTAATGTTGAAAACGACGTCGCCATTGTTCGAATTTGTAGGTGTGGAGCTGCGCATCGTGGGTACATCCCGCTGTGTTCCCGAACTCACGGCGCCGTTCTCCGCTTTTCTTGGTGTGTGTGCGAGCATTTTAGCACGTTGTCGCAAAATATACACTCCAAAAATTTTATTGTTTTACCGTTTGTCTTTCCACGCGCTGTTGGCACTAGATTGATCGCAAATGTCTGCGATGTAGGTGGATACGCGAGATTATTAATTTTCGGCACGAGGCGTGTCTGTATTTAGAAGGCACGTGTTTTTTTTTCAAAAGTTTTAATCACATCGGGGTCACCAATTACTGCGGGATAAATGCTCACGCAGTGTCAGGCTATACTATTTTTTGGTATAATTACAAAATATAACTTTATTCAATTTTACATCACAGAGTATAAATTATTTGGATTAACAAAGGTCTTCGCTTGTCGCGGTCAGTCTTTTTGATACAGTTGGTTCGGAAGCCATGGAGTGTCTCCTCAGTGTTACCAACTTTTAGGGCGATCAGCCTTGGCCATAGAACAAATACATTTTCTTAAGAAGGGAGAACTCGAACCAAAATGGCGATGCGACATGCACGCCACAACCTATGAAACCAGTTCGTCACGAGACGCACGTCGATCGACACATATACAAATTTGTACAACTTAATAAAGATATACGTTTATATTTTCCCTATAATAGAATCTCGTGAAACTCGCTCATATTACCGACGAAATAGCTGGACTCTAAGCTACTAAATATATACCGCTACAGTACTGTCGGGATATATATGCTCAAGTCCAGCGTTTCATCGTATAGAAAAATGTACACAAGGTTTGTATCTCAAAAGTCAAATAATATATTTTATTGAGCTCAATATACGAATATGATAATTATGTACACTCGTAAATGGTATCGCGTCTCGTGGAGAACTTCTGTCGGAGAAAGCAGGCGGAAGTCGTAACGGCAGCGGATCGTTACGTAAACCACGTGAGGTCCCGTCCTTCGATGTTCGCTCCTCCGACTGGTTGTCGCGTTGTCACCGTGACCATCGGGATTCGGTGTTGTGGATCTGCCTTTAATTAGGGCGGCATCCACAGTACTCGGCATAGAGGTCTGAAATTAACTGTGTTTATAGCTTGGACCACTGTTGAGTATACCCAGTGATAATATGAACACTTATCGTAACACAACGACCTTTTTTCTAACTTCTACCATGTCAAACTTTGTGCCGAAAAACAGCATTTGCGGAAAGTATTACTTTTCTGCTTAAACTTGAAAAAAACTGCAGCTGAAGCATGTCGCTTACTTGAGGAGGCCCACGGTTACCATGCGCAATCGAATATAACATGTAAAGATTGATAGAAGCGGTTGAGAAGTGGCGATTTTGATACCGGCGATAAGGAGCGCTCGGGAAAACGGCAAACGTTTGAGAACGTCAATTTGCAAACGTTATTGGACGGAGATGATACACAAACGGAAGATCAACTTGCCAAGACATTAAATGTGAATCGGCATTGCATTCCCAAACGTTTGCACGCCATGGAAATGGTTCATATGGAAAGAAAGCGGGTTCCGCATGCGTTGACTGAGAGACAGATGAAAAATCAAAAGGCCACTTTCGAAATTTTACTTTTGCGGCACCATAGAAAAAATTTCCTGCATCGAATTATTACTGGTGACGAAAAATGGATATATTTAGAGAACCCCAAACGCACAAAACCGTCGGTTTCCCTTGGCGAAGCATCAACATCGACGGCACGGCCAAATCGCTTCGGAAGAAAACAATCCTCTGCGTTTGGTGGGACCAGAAAGGAATTAGGTACCACGAGCTCCTAAAACCTAGCGAAACTCTCAATGGGTATCGCTATCGACAATAGCTGATTGATTTAAATCACCCATTGCTCAAGAAACGGCGCAGAATGGGATGCGAGAGACGAACGTGTGATATTGCAGTAGCACAGCGCTCTGTGCTCAGTTGCATGGTCCAGAAAACCATTATAACGCTTAAATGGGATCTCCTACCGTACCTGCCATATTCGCCAGGTATGTCCAAGTCTGACGAATACGGCATAACGACCCGTCCGACTACCACAGTCGATGGCGCATGGTTTGAGTGGGCTGCACTTAGCTAATTATGAGGCAGTTCAAAATTGGTTTTTGGAATGGGTTCAGTCAAAAGACGCTTCCTTTTATCGTTGCGGAATTTATGTATTGCCCGAGACATGGGAAAATGCGTGAACAACGATGGACAATACTTCGAATAAACCATTTTTTGTATTTGTCTTCAAATTTTTTATCTTTCATTGATCAAAAAACTCGGAAACTTAGTTGTACAGCTAGTATATCTCAGCCTTAACGGGGGAAACCAGTTTAGACCGATCGAAAAATCGTCTTTTTTTTTTATTTCATGAATCGTTAGTATAACTATTCAAGAATATGTGGTCAAAATTTCAAAGCAAAATTCCCATTAGTTCGAATGCAATGAGCACTTAAGTGACCGCCCGTCGGTTCTGTGAAGAAGCGCACGGTAATTATAACGGTGATGGAGATTCGAAAACGTTCACAGCAATTCTAAATTTGAATCCCTACGGTAATGAACTGAAAGTTGTTAAAAGTGAATGTATAGGCCATGTTTCAGAAAAGGATGGGAACTCGGCTCCGAAACATCAGGAAAGATCAAAAACTGGGCGGAAAAGGAAAATTGACAGAGGCGTTGGTGAAAAAGCTCAGCACGTACTACGGCTTAGCGATTCGAAGAAATATAAACAGCGTCGAAGACATGAAGAAGGCTATAATGGCAACTTTTCAGCACATGATATCCACAGACGATAATCCACAACACGACAACTGTCCAGAGGAAGAAGATAGCTGGTGCAAGTGGCAGCAAGCTAAAGCACTTGGAACAGAGCCTGAACCGCACCCTGCCCCATTACACCCCGACGTTCAAAAAGAAATTCTTCCGATATACGAAGATTTATCGAGAGACGATCTGCTGACGAGATGCTTAGGCGGTCATACGCAGAATGCGAACGAAAGTTTCAATTCAACCGTTTGGCGACTGGCTCCAAAGCATCTACATGCTGGTTTAAAAATAGTCGAGATTGCAACATTCTTGGCTACTGCATTATTCAATGAAGGAAATTCAGCCCTTCTAATGCTGATGAATGAATTAAATCTCGTCGTTGGCTCACAGAGCTTCAATTATGCCGAGAGCATGGACAGAAAGCGCGTGACGAGACAGAATAGACGCAGCTCATTGGAGACGAAGGAAGCTCGTATAGCTCGTCAAGTGGAGTTGCAAGCTAAAAATGACGCATATGAGCAAGAAGAGGGATTGCTATATGCTGCTGGAATAGCTGATTAATCGGTGAGCATTTTTTATAATTAATTACTGCCTTGAATTTCTCGTTTTCGCTACATTTTATTTCAAACGCGTTTTTCTCGAAACGACTTTTTTCGACTTGCGTACATTCTAGCTCAAAAAGTTATTGATCAATCGTTCTGAAATTTGGTGTAGATATTCTTTATTCAATTCCACGTAACATGAACCAAATTCGGGGATTATGTTGTTATTAAAAATATATTTTTTTATGCAAGAAAGATGAAAAAATATAGTATAAAAACATGACATTGTGTTCAAACACCTCAAAAACATGCAATTTTCAATTTGTTTGATCAAAATTAGGTTCATATTCTTAGAAAATATGTTTTTAATGAAAAAAAAAATATCCTGATGATTACAGATAAAAATTGGGACATCAGGGATGTACGCCAGCCAAATGCTCGGATGGCAATCGCCCGTAGACTGCACGCGGTAACTCCACTATTTCCGGCGGAAATCGTTTGAAAAAATTTTAAAGTGTACTTGAAAACATAAATAAAATATCCTCCAAGTTTAAACAATTTCTGATTATTCCTTCCTGGTTAAAAAAAATCATGAAAAACAGCAAAATTTCGACCTCATAAACCGGTTTCCCCCCTTAAACGAATTCGGAGGTCGCCCTCTAACCAATTTTGCACGAAAAGCCTTTTCATGACCCGAATGCAACACACATGCATTAAATCAAGAACATAAGATGCAAGACCATGCCCCCCTCCCCATGGCCTTGCGTCTTATATCGGGGGGGGGGGGGGGGGGGGGGGATTTTTTAAACTGAATTAATTTGTTGGATGTGATATTCTTTCTCTTCCATATGACGAAAAGATTCACCTATTCTCTTTGAGCATAGCTAGATAGACTATTCGGCGGTGCTTCCAATTTCCATGTACCGTACATCGCTCGCAAGCACTATATCCACCATGACCTTTAGTCAATTTCATAAAAACCCACAGGGTAGCATTGTAAATGAAGATCTAAAGGATATACATAGTGAAGTATACGTTAGAAATTATGATACCATACGCTGTGACCTTATTGATTTCTTTCACAAAGTCTCGCGAATATAAATTCGGGCTATGTGGTTTGGTTTCGTCGCAGAATAATGCTACCAGATAAGGTTTGTAACCATGCGGACTACTAATAAATCGAGTTCCCTTCTCATTTGGCATAACAATAAAGTATCCCCCCCCCCTCCCCGTGAGAGCTCCTCGCAATGCATTGCAGGTTATGCTAACCGCTGGTAGTAGTTGATGATAAGGATGAAATTAACGATGGAATTTAAAAGCTCAGTGAAAAATAGTCCTATATTGATAAACTATATGGTACTTTAAAGAACAAGTTGCTGGCCTCAAAATGTGAACTCGGGTCGATTATACTGCCCGTTTTCTCATATCTTTGTTCAGTTCTCGCATAATGTTCACATGGCAAACTTAATGAGATTTGCTTAATGATTTGAATAGCATTCGCTAGGTGATTCAAAAAAATCCACTGTTTTTTCAAAGCTATATAATGCGACTATAAATAATCGTAGAGCAAGTGTTAATATCTCATTTTAAAACTAACATTTTGTACTTTTGATTGGGTAGCTCTCATGCCAGTCGATACTGGCCTGAGAGTTTTTTCGACCCTCTCAATTTCAATTTTTAGTCCAAACATCTGATCCTAAATAAGAGAGTGAATCTGGAAAATGCACAATATTTTATTGACTTACTAATGATTAAATGACCTCTCGAGCTGCTAGTCGAGGATCAATTAAATATTTTGCGATTTTCTTGAACCATATTGTTTTCCATCAACATCCACATCATAAACCCCTTTCTTCAATCTTCTATGCCTGGTTTGCTCGCCGATAGGGGACCCGATGTAATATGGCACAAAATTTTTTAAAAATAGCATTTGTTTAAAAACTATCTATAGTAATGAATTTTATTACGATATGTCGTCACAACTTAGTAAGTTGATGGTGCCGATCGGTTTCATCTACGGCGTCGCTCTACACGTCAACCGTGCGGGTGCAAGGGTATGTAGGTACCTAGCTCCCGCCGCGCCCGCCGCGACTCGATGTTACCACTTACAACTTATCAAGGCCTTTCTTTTAGTGGTGATTAAATTTGTTTAACTTATGGCATAAGTGGAATTGCCTAATCGAAACCTGTAACGAAGAGGAGATGTCGCGGAAGATGAGTGCATTCTCGACCTCACTTATGTCATAAGCTGAAATTATGAAAAGAACGCCAGATTAGAGTTTGAAACCTCCTTTAAAATAATCGATAAAAATAGTGGGCAACCGATTTTGAGTACACCTCGTTCCGCACGTTGCATGCTCCATTAATATTCTTAGTGTTAATATTTATTCACCGCTACGATTTAAAAATATTGCAGTTGGAAATCAAATTAAACGTACAATTTTTGTAAGACTCTGAAATAAAAGTAAGTTTTAATGCACGAAACATTTGAGAATAAATAATATGCATGTATGTAATTCTTTCTCGGATGTTAGCAACCTCCGTAAAGGAGAGCGGCAACTGGGTTGAGTGCCAACCGAGCGCGTCTCCAGGTGGCGCATAGGAGGGACCAGGGCTCAGGGGCCTCTGCGGTCTGGGGGACCGGGGCGTCATGAGGCGACCGGAAACCCTGACGGGAGCTCCCGTCGGGCCCTGGCCTGCGGAGGCTATAAGGGATCCGGTCGGGGTAAAAGCCGACCCAGGAAAACTAAGGGCCCGCCGCGGACCGCCTCCCCGAGTCCTAAGGTGGGAGCTATCGAGCCGATGGGACTTGTAATGGCACACGGGTTAAATGTGTCGCGTACGATGCCGTTTGGATACCGGGCGCCCTCCATCTGTAACAAATGCCTTACCACTGCAAGCAGGCTCTGCGGTGGCGGACCCTTGTTCTTTCTGTATCCTCGTAGGAATTGTATGGACGAATTCGATAAAATCAACCCAACACCAACCGGCGATGTGGTTTCTATAGAGGCCTATTCGTCAATCGTGACGATGGAAATGGAGGAGGCAATCCCCAGGGACGGAGAGGCTACGGCCTCGGTGGCCCAGGTGGAGAGCCAAGACCAGCCCATTGCAGAGACGGCGAGGGGAGAAGAGGGATGAGCGCAGCTGGTCTCACGGGCGCCCCTGCAAAGAAGAAGGCCAGGAGGGATCGCTGCGGGGCGGCTAGGAGAAGAGCCCGCAAAGCCATTATGGCGGCGCAGGGCTCAACTCCGAAGCAAAACGACGGCGACTCATCCAGGGCTGAGATTAACGCCTAGAAGGAGAGGAGCGGGGACGAGGGCCAGGTCTCAAAAAGACCCAGGCCGTCGGACTCAACCCCTCCTGAGGTACACAAAAACCAGAAGAAGGCCAGATTCTCAACACCGACCGGGTACGGGGATGCAGTGCTGGCGGGTAAGGGGGTGGCTATTGTGCCATCCGATTACCCTGAAGCCGTCCTCGACTAGGAGGGGAGCGAACTGGTGGTGAGGGCGCTACTCGGGGCATTGGATGCTGTTCCAACGGGACAGGCCATGCCACGCTTCGAGGGCTGCCGTCTCGACCGGGGAGCTTTGTGGGTGACCTGTGCTGACGACGGGGCTAAAGCATGGGTGAGAAGCGCGGCCCCTAGCCCGAAGCCATGGGACGGCGCTTCCCTTCTCGCTCTAGAGAGGGAGGCGCTGCCCAGGCTGAGAAAAGTGATAGCCGTGTTCCCCAACACATGGGGGGACTCGTCGCAGACGGTCCTCAATAGAGTAAGTCGGCAGAACCAGGGCCTGACGACCCGCACCTGGAAGTTATGGGACAGAAAAGCCGTACGCAACAGCGTACACCTGGTTCTGACGGTTGACGAGGCCTCGCTGAAATCGCTGGAGGCCTGTAACTTCTCGCCGCACTATGGCCTAGGAAGGGCCCACTTTCATGTGGTTCACCCGAAGGCTGGAGGGGGGGGGGGCAGCGCGACGGCTACGACCAAATTGGCGGAGCCGGTCGCGGGAGCGTCGGCTGGGTATTCCCGGGAAGCCAAGGCTCCCCGAAAAGGGGCACATATCATCGGGAAACCCAAGGCGAAATCGCCCGAGACCCGGCAGACGCCTAGTACGGCGGATAACGAAACACCACCCCTCGCGGCACCGGCGCGGGAGCCGGCGCAGGAGCCGGCGCGGGAGCCGGCGCGGGAGCCGGGGGCGACTAAAATCGTCCTACGGCCGCCGATCCTGGTGCCGACGGAGGGTGATTCGCGGAAGACCGACGGAGCGAGGAGTATGACACCTGCGAAAGCGAATATGCCCAGTGGTGTCGGTCACCGGAGGGAGCACTGGCTTAAGGAAAGGGGACCCACGCCTGGGTCGGGGGGAGTTAAGCCCCCCGGATCCCCGAGGCGTGGGGGCCATCCGAAAGACCGAGGTGCCAGAGCGTCGAGGGGCAGGCCCTCTGCAGCACTTACGGCGGCGAGGGAGGGTCTGGAGGAGGTCCGAGCAGGTGTCCAAAAGACCCTGACTGTGGCTCCCTTGGGCCAGCCGTCGCTACCCAGCGAGTCGGAGGAGGAAGGCGCTTCGATGTCGCATTTGGGAGAGGAGGCCCAGTGAGCAATGGCTCAATGGGACCACTCTCCTATCCCCAACCCCTATCCTATCCCAAATCCTAATCCTTCCCACCACCACTTTCCTTCACAACGCGCGAACAGGGACACGCCTGCAGTCTTAAGAACTGCGGGCCGCAGCAAGGTTTCGCAAATAAATCTGCAGCACTGCAAAGCGGCCACTGCTCTCCTGAGCAGGGACCTAGCAAGGCTGCACACAGACTTGGTCCTGATACAGGAACCCTGGATACACAGAGGGCTTGTTAAAGGATTAAGTCCTACATTGGGATTACTGATCTATATGGAGGCAGAACCTGGCCCGAGGGCATGTGTCTTCATCAATAAGAAACATGGGGCCCTCAAATTGAGTAAGTTCTGCACAAGGGACCTGGCAGCAGAATCTATCAGGCTAAGTATGGGCGGTGTGGAAACCGAACTAGTAATAGCATCGGCATACCTCCCATGCGACTCTGAGGATCCTACTCCCACGAGGGAACTCAGGGAGTTGGTGGACTACTGCAGAAGCAAGGGAGCGAACATATTGGTGGGATATGACGCTAACTCGCACCACACCATATGGGGCAGCTCCAACATAAATGAGAGGGGTACTGCTTTACAGGAGTACCTGTGCTCAACCAATCTTGTGATCCTCAACAAAGGATCCAAGCCTACAGTTGTTACCTCGCGCAGACAGGAGGTAATAGATATTACCCTGGGCTCACCAGGAGTGAGCCGAGCGGTGTCAGATTGGAGGGTAAGTGGGGAGGGGAAGACACCCTCTCGGATCATCGCAGGATTACCCTCTGCTTGGCTAACGACGACAGTCCGACCCCGGTGGAGATCTACAGGAACCCCGGGACGGCGGACTGGCCCGCCTTCAAGGCAGAGCTGGAAAGCGGGCTTGGGGAGCTGGGGGCCGCATAGGGACGAGGGACGGGATCGAGCAGGAAGCGGGGAAGCTGCAGAACGCTCTGGTCCGGTCCTTTGAGACCGCCTGTCCGCTGAGAGAGAGGAAAATACGCAACAAAGTGGCTTGGTGGAGCGGAGAGCTGAGCCAGCTCCGCTCTCGCTCGCGCAGGCTACTAAATAAAGCCTTAAGGATACAAACGAACTTTGACAGGGAAACCTACAAGGAGGCTCAGAGGGCCTATAAAAGGCTCAACAAGAAGTCCAAGGGCGAGGCCTGGCGGGGCTTCTGCACGGAGGTTGAGGCACTACCACTAGTGGCCAGACTCCGCAGTGTTCTCCACAGGACCACCTAGTAAACTGGAGGGACTCACCCTTCCAAATGGAAGGCCCACAGGGACAGCGTCGTGAGGAGGCGCTCACAATCACTAAGCCGGGCGATTGGAAGACAGCGGTTAAAGTTGTCTCGATAGTCAGGATAGAGTGGGACTTTCGACCAGTACAAGAGTCCAGGGGCCGACGGGATATTTCCTGCTCTCTTTCAGGAGGGTGGAGTGGCACCTAAACCGCATCTTTCGGTGCTGTCTGGCACTACGATACGTGCCAAAAGCCTGGCTGGCGGTCAGGGTGGTCTTCATCCCTAAACCGGGTAAGAGCACCTATGACCTAGCCAAGGCGTTTAGGCCCATCAGTCTAACATCTTTCCTCCTGACAACGCTGGAAAGATTGGTTGATAGGTATATAAGCGAGGGAGCACTGATTAACAGACCGGTGCAGACCTTACAGCACGCATACCAGGCTGGCAGATCGGATGAGACGGCGCTCCACAATGTCGTCATTGATATTGAGAGAGCCCTCCAATGGAAGGAGTCAGCTTTGTGTGTATTTCTCGACGTTGAAGGGGCGTTTGATAACACATCCTTCGACGCCATCTGTGTGGCAGCAGTGGTACCAGACGAGCCCCCCCGGAGACAGGAGGTCTTTTTGATTCTCCATCCATTCCTGCCTACTGGGAAAGAAAACCTGGAACTTGTGGCAGAACTGGTAGGTCCGTGCACAGCAATCTCCGTTTAGTGCAAGGACCTCGTCGAGGTCCCTGTCACGTTGCAGGAGGGATGTGTGGCCCGTTCCTCTCCTCCGCCACTTTCTACTGTAATGGAGGAGTAACGCTGCGTTCCTGGCGTTAGCCTCCGTTGTTATGGGGGGGGGGGGGGGGGGGCACCACATGCAGTAGGGCCCCCATGGCCAGGGTCGGGGTCGTCCTCATCGCCCCTGTTATCCCTAGCCCTATTAAGCGATAAACACCGTCCAGCTTCTTCCTGTTCGTGGCCCACTTAAGTGCGGGCCACCATACCAGAGAAGCGTATGTTAATTGAGGCGTAGGTTAACCTTGGCACTGGGGAAGACGGCCTCGATCCTTCAAGCGGAGGTGTATGCTATTTGGGCCTATGCAAGGATCATCCTAGGCAAGAGGCTCAAAGGCAAACACATCTATATATGCAGCGGCAATCGGGCGGCTATCAGGTCCCTCCACCGAGTGGTGGTGACCTCTCGTCTGGTACTCGACTGCTATGATCTGTTGGAGCAGGTTGCCTGCAGCAACAGAGTCAAAGTGATATGGGTGCCAGCTCACGCAGGCATCCAGGGCAACCAGGAGGCGGATTTGTTGGCCAAGGCCGGGGCCGCGATCACTGACCCGGGCCAAATCCGCCCCGTACCCCTTTCCATGGACCACTTTCCGACCCTATCAGAACGGTGGACAGAGGCACGCTTCGCGGATCTCTGGCGCCAGACAGAAGGACTGGGCACTTGAAGGCTCTGTTTCAGGGGCCCTCAGTACGTCTAGGCACCACGCTGGTAGACCTAGACAGACGCCAGTTAAGGGCAGTGGTGGGCCTGGTCACGGGACCCTGGCACACTGGCAAGCCCCTCAAACGCCTGGGTCTAACCGAAGACTCACTCTGTTGGAGGTGCAAGGAGCAGGAGGAAACTTCACACCATGTGATCAAGGAGTGCAGGGTGCTAGAGGACGTTCGCAGGAACTTCCTCGGAGCCCCTGCCTTCGAGACACTCAGCCTAGAGGATGTCGGGGTGGAAGGGCTTCTACGCTTCGCGAAAGAGGAACAACTACTCGACGTCCTTTCTTAAGGAAGCACAACCTCAAAAGGGCTCGAGCACAATGGTCGAGAGACTGAGTGCTCGGCAAATTATACAACAACATGTAATTCTTTATTGTTCTTGGGGTTACTAGGCTTCCGTTTTTCCTTTAAATTCTCTTCTCTTATCATATTTACATTACCTTATCCTATTACGCTTTTCTTTTTTTTCTTTTTTTTTACATCTATTTACATTTTCTTATTTTACTTCTTATTTCTATCGCCTCTGCCTCCGCTCGCACGCTCGCTTTTTTTTGGCCGCTCACCCATCTCTACTTTTCCTTCGCCGCTCGCTGGCATTAGAGTCTCTGATTCGCCACCGTTCTCTCTCTTTCTTATTTCCTTATTTCATTTTCTTATTATCTATTGCCTTTCTTTTCTCTTCTCCCTCCCTTCTTCCGACTTCCGTTTCATTTCCATTCATTCCATTCCTTCTTTCGCACCTTTCCTTACCTATCCCCTTCTTCATTTTCTTGCTCCACCCTTCTCTTGTGCTTCCTTATTTCTTCTAGTTTTTTCATCCACTCGTCTCCTCCCCCCGTTTCTTCTAGTATTTCTCTTTTTCTCTCTCCCATCCCCTTCTTCTCTTCTTGCTCTCCCACACACCTCTCTAGCACGTGCTCCCGCGTTACCCCCCCCCCTCCCCCCGCCCACTCTGCATCTCCTTTCTTCCTCCTCTTCCCAATATCTTCCGTCTCTCATTTCATTGCCTAATCTATATCGCCCTATCCTCTTATACCTTTCTTCTGCCCACCCCACCTTTAAATATTTCGGTATGTCTTTCGTCCGTATTTTCTATACCATCTGTTATATCTCGACTCCCTGATTTTCTCCTATCTTTCTTTGTCCTGCTCCTTCCTATTCTCCTTCTCTACCTTTTCGTATCCTTCCGTCTCCGTTTCCTCTCCCCCTCCTCTGTTTCTGCCTTTCTCTTTCAACCCTTTTCTCTCCTTCTCCCATTTCGACAACTTCTCCTCGCTTTCTATCTCCCTTTCTTCCATTTCTTTTAAACAATCTCTCGCTATTTCACTTCCTCCTCCTCTTTTCAACTTTTCCTCATAACTCCATGCCCTCCTTCCCGCTCTTGCCCTTAGCTTTTCCCTCTTTGCTTCCTCTCTCACCATATCGCACACCCAGATCTAAAGGGGGCTAACTCGAAGTTATGATTTTTGAGTTAGCCCCTAGAGGCTGACCCCTAGGGGCCTCCCGAGTGTTCACATCGCACACCCAAATCTAAAGGGGGCTGACTCAAAAATTGCGATTTTGCAGTGAGCCCCTAGGTAGGTTAACACAAACATCACAATTTCGAGTTAGCCGCGTTTAGATCTGGGTGTGCGATATGTCCCGGCGTCCTCCATTCTACTCCCAATGTCCACCTTATGTATCTCTCCTGCATGCTCTATTCCTTTCCTCTCCTCCCATCCCCAAATTTCTACCCCATATCCCATTACTGTCCACACTAGTGTGTCGAACAACCACATTCTCCTTTTACAATCTTTTCCAAATTTCCTCTTTCCTATACCCCACACCTGCTTCATTACCGCTCCCGCTTTCCTGATCCTGTCCCTTAGTTGTCCCTCTTGCCCCCCGTTATTTTTGAATACGTACACTAGGTACTTGAATTCTTTCACTTCCTCTATCCTCTTCCCTTTCCACTTCCATTCCATTGCCTTACTCCTTCCTCCTCCCTTCCTGAACCTCATAATTTTCGTTTTATCCACATTAACCTCCATTTTTTTATTTCCAAAGTAACCTTCCATTCTCCTGATCATTCTTTGCATTTCTTCCTCTCTTTCTGCCAACACCACCATGTCGTCTGCATACGCTAAGGAGCATATTCGCCTTTGCCCGACTCTCACTCCTCCCCACCTTCCCTTCCTTAATTCCTCTTCCATGTCCGCTGTTAACATATCAAAAAGTACCGGGCTCATCGGGCACCCTTGTCTTACGCCTCTTCCTGTGCAAAACTCCTCGCCTATCTCCCCTCCTACTTTCACCCTGCTCATTGTCTCTATATACCTCTTCCATTCTCTCTCTTAACCCTATTCTTACTCCTTTCTTTTCCATTGCCTCTATCAGTGTCCTTCTATCTACCATACCGAGCGCTGCCTTCAAGTCCACAAATGATCCTATTACCTGACCTTTCTCTTCCGCTAGTTTCTTATTCACGATGTAATTTAGCACATAAATATTGTCCACCGTCCCCATCCCCCTCCTAAATCCTGTTTGGTTCAGTGGGATTATTTTCTTTCTCTCCGCCTCCTCCTCTAATCTCCTCGCTAGCACTGTTGTGTATATCTTATAAATCGTCGGCATTAGTGTTACGCCTATGTATTCTTCCACTTTTCTCCCTTCTCCCTTTTGTACTATCAGCGCTAGTATCCCTATTTTCCATTCCTGTGGTCATCCTTCCCCTTTCCAAACCCTTCTGCATATTTCCCATGCCACCTCCACCGCTTTTTCTCCTCCCCACATCCATACTTCTTTCGGTAGCTCATCTTCCCCAGCTGCCTTCTCTTCTTTCATTCCCTTAGTTACTTTCCTTATTTCTTCTATTCTTATCTCTTCCTCTTCTCCTGTTCTCTCCTCTTTTTCCGTCCCCATCTTTATTCTTCCCTCGACCCCCCCCCCCCCTAACAGCCTCATAAAGTATTCCTTCCACTCGTCTTTTCCTTGCCCTCCGTTACCCTTTTTCTGCTTTTCCTTCTTCTATTTACTATCCTCCACACGCTCTCCTCCGTCTTCGCATGTGCGATTTCCCTGATCATTCTCTCTCTCTCCTCCTTCTTTTTCTTCTCACAAAGCTCCTTATACTCTCTCTTTTTCTGTGTATACTTTTCTTTCGTGCTCCCTTCTCTCTTTCCCTTCCTTAATTCCTTTCTTACCTCCGCTTTCTTCTCTTTGCACTCTTCATCCCACAACCCTTCTCTCCTTCTCCCCTTCTCCCCCTCTCCTTCCTTTTCCTCACTTTTCTTAAACACCCCTCTTATTTTCTCTATTGCTTCCCTTATCGATCCTTGCGTCTCCTCTCCTTCTACTTTAATTCCCTGTATTCCTTTCTTATATTCCTCCTTCCTTTCCTCCGACCTTTTGCCTCTTCTCGTCCCCGTTTTTCCCTCCCTTCCTTTTCCTTCTTCTCTCCCCTTCCTCTTTTGATCGTCACCACGAGTGGTTGATGGTCCGATTCCACCCTATCTTCTACTTTTACGCTTTTTATTGCCTTACTCGTATTCGCGTCTCCCAGTATATAGACAATTACCGTCTCCCCTCTCGTTCCTACATATGTGTATTCTCCTTCTTCGTCCCTCTCTATATTCCCGTTCATAATCTCCCACCCCACTTCACCTAGCTGTTGTAACCCGATAATAAGTAGTACGTATTAAGTAGTACATACACCGAGTAGGTTAAACATTGCGCTGACTCGGCATTGCGCAATTGTCAGAAGCCGCGCGAACGCTGACGCAGCCGAGTTGCAAATTAAAATTACTTCGGAAAAGAATCTCCAAATCTGGGAAAATAATGTAAACCAGATTTGGAGCACAAAAAACAAAAACAATGTTGACTAAGCTGTTCCACTAATAATCCTATAAAAGGACCAGCCAGCCAACATTGAGGCAGTCTGAAATTTAACTTTATAACCTGTACGTGCGGTACGACGGATTTACGTAATAAATCCGTCTTTCCTTTCTCTTGTTCTTGTGCAAAATAAACTATTCTTATTTTTACTTTGACGTTTCACTTGGGTTCTAACTCTTAATTAGAATATCCCTAAAAATACTGTGCAGTACGTAATCGTGCAGTACAACATTGGTGGCAGCGGTGGGATTCTAAAGTGACACAAACATAGTAAATTGTTGCCGTCGTCGCAAGGACGACCCTTCATTCCGAAGAATAGCAGTCATCGTCAGTGCGGAAGGCAGACTCCAATTGGTCCGCACCGAACGATAAGAAGACGCACCTAAACGAGAGGATCCTAGGAAGACGTACAGGCTTCACAAGATCCAACGGGGATGTCGAGAATCATCTGGCTGTAAGTCACATTTTTCTCATATTATTATCCCAAAAGTAAAGCGCTACGGACGCTGTGAGATATTGCCGGAAAAATTCTCGCAAAAAGTGACGCGCTAGTACACGGGAAAGATGAGTACTACGAGAACACCAGTGGACGGAATTAACACGCAGAGGGGAACCGATTTCGAAGAAACGAATGATCTTCAGGATCTCGAACAGAGCGTGTTCGAACCCCGGCGTACCGTGCTGGCTCGTACACCCCCACGGGGGGACGTGGTACCTAGAGGGCCTTCGCGAAGGGCTCGAAGCGAAGGAAATTCGGAATACCATCCAGACATTAGTCTTAGGGAATCTCCGATGGACGCCAGACGCAGGTTAGGGTTACCAAGTCTTGCGCTTCCTCCGGTAGCAAGAAATCTTCTCAACGACCTACCGATCAAAAGGGAAGAACCCGAGGATGGACGAATACAGCTACAAGGACCGCCTGCTTCAGAGGACGCGGCGAACGACCGCCTCGATGCCCTAGAACGACTAGTCGGAGAACTGGTCGAGGATGTTCGCGAAATTAAAATCCAAATATACCCGACGCAGCCACAGCGCCAACGGCCGGGGGTACAATTTGCAGACCCGTATGTGGAAGAGCCCAGGTATATCGACCTTGGGTTAGCCCTACGGACTATCCCGAAATTCGAAGGAAAAGATCCAGGTGATCTAGACGAATTTCTACTCTCTTGTGAGACTGTATGGGATAAAGTGCATCCCAGAGAGCAGGATACTCTCCTCGCTCTGATTAGAAGTGGCAAAGTGTGTGGTCGGGCCTCGCGAGAAATGCGATATAAAACGACACACTCTTTGGCCGAATTACGAACAGAGCTAGAGGCTCTGTACGGACGACGGAAAACCCTCGCCACCCTGCAGTACGAATTTTGCCAACTGCGACAGGGAGGGAAGGAAAGTGTCTCCGAGTATGCCGCAAGGGCAGACCGTTTAACGATGGAGTTAAACGATACATTGTGTTCGGGAGTGGACCCGCACGGGGCCCGGTATATCGAGGAAGCTACTAGCAAAACGGCCCAAATGAATTTCGAAAACGGGCTGGAAAAGGAGATACAGGTAATCGTACGCTCACGAAATTACCCAAGTCTGCACGAGTCCGTGGTGGGGGCCATGGAGGTTGAAAAACTCATGGGACATATAGGGAAACCCCATACGGAGAAAAGGGAAGTGCGACGCTCCTTACCAGCCACCGGCGCTGCTCCACCGAAATGTTTCGCGTGTGGAAAAATAGGACATGTGCAGAAAGATTGCCGACAGTCCATGGGACGACGCAGCCTCCCAACTCAGGCTCCGCACCGAGTTAATCAAGTAGAGTCAAGCTGCTCTTACTGCAGAATGACGGGGCATGAGCTCAGGGACTACAAGCAACGGCTATTGGCACCCCCGCGGAAAGATAGGGACTCAACAAGGACGGCACCCTATCGCCCGAAGCATGACTCCCGTACGATAGACTCGTACGATCTAAATATGATTACGGCAAACCCCAATGAACGCTCGATAAATCAGTTAGAAACGCGAGTCGGCGCTGTCAGCGATTTCCACATAGAGTCGCCGGAGAGTCAATTCGGAATACTGACACTGAAAGCCGACACCGGAGCACAAATCAGCATTATCAACCGAGGCGCCGTAAAATCCGGGACAGAGGCCGAGGATACAAATATTTCCATAACTGGCGTAGGAGGTCAGGAAATAAAAGCATTGTGCACGGTGAAACTGAATCTCACCACTCCTAAAGGGAAAATCGCTCACTGGTTTCAAGTAATTCCAGATAAGATACCCCTGGGAGTCGATGGTTTTCTAGGAATGGATTTTATGTGAAAGCACGCTGTGAATATCTTAGGAGGCAGGGAAATTGTTATAAATGAACACTGTATGCCCTTGATCCAAGGGACGACGAAACTTAAACTCCCGCCTCGCAGCGAAAGTATCACGTACGCGGCTACGGGTTGCAAATTTGTCGGAATGACAGAAAAAAGAATTTTGACGGACGGAGTCGTAATGGGGGCATGTGTCACGAAGCCACAAGGAAACAGCTGCATGGTAAGTGTAGTAAACACGACGGCCAAGGAAGTAGAAATCGTACGACCCATAGTAAAACTCGAGCCGCTGCCGTCAGCAAAAGAGCCAGCCGGCCTCGAGGCGGCCCCAAGGTCGACACACGACGTAGGCGCAGTCAGCACAAAAGACTGGGTTAGGCGTCTCAAAAAATTAAAAGAGACGGTAGACACCACACATCTCAATCGCGAGGAATCAGGATCGCTTTGGGAGATTTGCAAGGAATACGCCGACATCTTTCACCTAGAAGGAGATAAGCTACCTTGCACCCATATGGCGGAACACGCCATACCATTAAAAGACGGGGTGCTATCCATAAAGGTCCACCCCTACCGCCTCCCCGAGACGCACAAACAGGAGGTGCAGAGGCAGACCGAAGAGATGTTGCGTGATCAAATCATTCAACACAGCAAGAGTCAATGGAACGCACCATTACTCGTCGTCGCAAAGAAACCTGACGCAGCAGGTCGAATAAAAAAGCGAATCGTCGTCGATTTCAGAAAGCTGAATGACGCCACCGTAGGCAATTCATATCCATTGCCCACTATCACGGACATTTTGGATCAATTAGGCAGGGCATGCTATTTCTCAACCCTCGACCTTGCATCGGGGTTTCACCAAATCCCGATGGCCAAAGAGGATCGGGAGAAGACCGCCTTCTCCACTCCTAAAGGACATTTCGAATTTCTTCGAATGCCGTTCGGACTGAAGAATGCCCCGCCGACCTTCCAAAGACTAATGAATGCCGTTTTGACGGCACTGGAGGGGATAAAATGTTACGTATATCTCGACGATATCGTAATATTTGGTACGACCTTGTTGGAACACAACAAACGGCTCCGGGAAGTTTTCCAGCGGCTAAGGGAAGCCAAGCTATCCCTTCAGCCCGAAAAATGTCGATTTATGCGTAAGGAGACGCAGTACCTGGGTCACATCATCTCCGAAAGAGGAGTACTCCCCGATCCCGGGAAAATCGACGCCGTACAGAATTTCCCGACGCCGAGAAATGCTAAGGGCGTTCAATCGTTCCTAGGGTTAGCAGGATATTATCGAAAATTCATACGAGACTTCTCCCGAATCGCTAAGCCCTTAACCCACTTGATTAAAAAGGACACGGCATTCGAATGGACGCCGCAACAAGAACAATCGTTCCACGAGTTGAAGGCCGCCCTGACCACGGCGCCGGTACTACAATATCCGGACTTCAACAAGCCGTTTATCGTGACCACAGACGCTTCAGATAAAGCTATTGGAGCCATCCTATCGCAAGGCAACGTAGGCGAAGACTTGCCCAACTGTTATGCGAGTAGGACGCTAAACAAAGCCGAACAAAACTATTCGACGACGGAAAAGGAATTGCTGGCCATCGTATGGGCGATAGGGCAATTCCGTCCATACGTATATGGTACACGTTTTATGGTGGTAACGGACCATAAGCCTTTAACTTGGTTGTTTGGGGTCAAAGACCCCGGGTCGAGACTCATGCGGTGGAAATTAAAATTGTCCGAACATGAGTTCGATATCGTGTATAAAGCGGGTAAGCGAAACACAAATGCTGACGCATTAAGTCGCATATGTGCGACCACGCGCTCGCAAGTAAGCAAAAATCAGCTAGTGGATAAAACAGGAGATACCGGCGACACGAGTGCTAAATTTGAAGACGCCAGAAAAATTTCGAGGAATTCGGAGTCACGAGACTCACTCAGCAACCCAGACGGCACTCACAGGTTGAGCGAAGAAGAAAAGGAAAAACTACTACATGAGCATCATAGTGCTTCCCTAGGCGGGCATCAGGGAGTGACCCGAATGTTGAATAGATTACGATTAAATTACGACTGGCCAGGGATACGTAAGGACGTCGAGAATTACGTGAAAAAATGTGACAAATGCCAGCGAAATAAAATACGCCCCATGGTCAGAGCTCCAATGGTAATCACGGATACGCCAACGAAGGCGTTCTAGAAGTGTGCGATGGATATCGTAGGACCACTGCCAGAAACGGAAAAAGGGAATAAGTACATCCTCACTTTCCAGGACTTACTGACCAAATACGGCGTGGCCATCGCACTACCGAATCAGCAAGCGAACGAAGTCGCTAGAGCATTCGCCGAGCAAATCATCTGCCAATACGGTACGCCAGAGACCGTACTCACCGACCAAGGTACGAATTTTCTGAGCGCCACATTCAAGGCTATCTGCAAACTGCTGCAGATAGAGAAAATTCAAACAACTGCTTACCATCCCGAGTCCAATGGTGCGTTAGAGCGATCGCACAGGACTCTAGCGGAATATTTAAAAAGCTATGCAGACGAAGATCAAGGAAATTGGGACGAATGGCTGCCGTACGCCATGTTCACCTACAACTCCACTCCTCATACGGCTACCGGCCATACCCCGCACAGCCTCATATATGGGAGTGAAGCAGAATTGCCAACAGCTCTGCAGAGAGAACCAAGGGTTACCTACTCGTATGACGACTACGCACAGGAACTGCGCGAGCGTCTTCGAGCAGCTTGGACATCTGCAAGAGACAATTTGAAAGTCGCAAAGGAGCGAGCTAAAATACTGTATGATCGGAAGAGTAAGCCGCTAGATTTCAAGGTAGGAGAAACGTTCTCCTATACGACGAGACGGTGCGACGAGGCAGATCAGCCAAATTGACGCCGAAATGGACGGGTCCGTACATCGTCGAACAGATACACCCGCCAACAAACTATGAGATCCGGAAAGGTCGACGCAGCGTGCGAGTGCATGTGAACCGCCTAAAAAACTATATTGAACACTAAGAAAAATATATATATACATATATATATATATATATATATATATATATATATTGTGACGAGCTCACGTTCTGAAAAATTTCGTAAAACAGATGCCGACGAGCTGCCAGTCCAAAATCTCTAATGACGCCCAATTATCCAACTTTTCTCTCCTACCTTTTAGGCGCCAGGTGTTTCTACCAGCCCGAAACACCAAGGGCACAGTCTCGTTTATCTTACTCTCTCGCGATTACACGGCTAACAACTCAGGAATGGGGGGCGGGGGGATTCGTAGGGCAAGCATTGATTATTACAACGATTATGAAATCACGGGTGAGCACCTCTTTTCAAATTCTCAACATACAATTTAACTCGTATTTATTAATTCCCGCTCTCGGGCAACAACGATAATATCATACACATTCAGAAATTCTTATTCTACATTTATTCTACGCGATCAGCTAAGCGTCACGCTATTTGACCTTCGGTTTGATAGAGAGAGACACAGCTGGTTTCCGGAGACGCCGGAAAGCACAGCTAACGACTTGGGCCTACGAGGGGGGTGCGGGACGGACACCCTCTACCACCTCGCGTACAACCACGGAGGATCCGTACGTTGAAGAAAAGAACTGCACCACGTGCGCCTACCTTCTCGATTCGCAGTATATCCCGTCCTTGGCGTCGCACAGCGGTACTCGGGCGTCGTCCCTCTCTCTCGCTCTCGCTCTTCCGTCGTTTCCTTGGACTCGCTCTCTCTCCCTCGCACACACTCCAAATTCGTGCAATCCTGCACTTCGCACTCTTTCTCTCTCTCTCTTCACTCGTCTATTCCTCTCGAATCTTACTCGCCACGTTCCTTCTACTCGCACACTCGTCTCACTCACTCTTCTCAACTGTTTTTCTACTCTTTACGCCCTTTTCACTCTCACGTCCAAGCTCTAACTCACTTCTTTCTCAGTCCAAATCTAACTATCTCATTCTCTTATCGGTGACCAAAATCTAACTCTTCTCAATCCAAACCCTAACTCCCTAACTTATTCTAATTCTTCTTTCCTTGACCATCGGCTCGCTCGTACTCCTCGCTCCCTTGTTCCTCTGTCGGCGAAGGTGGGGGTTCTCACGGCGATCGCTCCTCGATCGCCGGCACAGCCATCCCTCTCGCTCCTTCTGCCTTCGCACGGCGTCGCTCTCTCTCGTCGTTGCTGCTGACGGTTGGCGACCGCTCCCTGTAAATAAAGGAAGCCTCGCCGACAGAGTGTGTCCTTCTATCTCTCTTATCTTCACAGGAGCGAGGCGTCGCGACTCTGTTTTTCTTTCCCGAATCCTAATAGCGAGCGCGATCTGCGAGGCGAGTACCGCCTCGTCACAATATACATCTTTATACGTATCTTTTCATTATTTAATTATTTTATCTGTATGAAAAAAAAAAAAAAAAAAAATTCTGTGTACGTATATGTATTATGTAGCTCCGCCATTCTCCTCGCGCTGTTCAGAAAATATACCAACAAAATAGCAAACGCCCACAACAGGCCAGCACGTGAATTCTGACCACACTGTTACAGGGTAACAATGATGAGTCAGCTATCGCTGGCCATTGACTCAAGACCGCCGTACGAAGTAAGAAAATTCAAGGACGCCCCGGGAATCTACTACGAACGGATCGGAACGTTGAATCTCTGCACGGACGCATGGACGCTTGCAGTGCAGATGGATCTAACGCATCTTGCCTTTATGGAATCCCGGATCTCTCACTCCCTCTCTGACTTCCGGGAGAAATGTGAGAAGGTCATAGGGCCGGCAAATTTCTATGGACGGATGCTGGACCACATCGCTCGACTTTCGGAAAATATTCAAGAAAAAGTCGGAGTGGTCCACGACCTCGTAGGAGCCGACCATCCCAGAAAACGACGCGGTCTTGTCGATGCACTAGGTTCGATCTTGAAATCGATCACTGGAAATCTGGACGCAGCCGATGGAGAACGATTAGAGGCGGAAATCGCCGCCCTCCGTGGATCAGGGGAATCCCTTAAAGAAGGGATGAAAAAGCAACTCCAGGTCATAGAGACGACGCTGGACGTATTCAATAAGTCATCTCTCGCAGCCGACCGCAACTACGCCAAGCTATTAAAAATGGTGGATTCGGTAAACAAATACCTGACGAATCAAACCGGGACATTACGAAATGTGCAACATTTCACCGAAAGTTTGACGCTCATGGAGGACTACGTGGAAACCTTTCTGAGGGAAATCAAGGATGTAGTCGACCTATTCGCCGGCGTTACAGCAGGGACCGTGAGTCCTGCCCTCATCACGCCACAACGATTGACGCAGTATTTGACCGAAGCTTTACCTCACCTCCCAAGAGGACACAGTTTTCCGCTACCTGTTACGAGGAAAAACGGAGCAGAAATGTTGCGCTTGGCGACCCCAGAAGCCTATCGAAAAGGCGAAATAATAACGCTGTTGCTAGAAATACCACTAGTGGAACAATCAGAATTCAGCCTAAATCGTATGTATCCCCTTCCCGCTAAGGGAGTAAACGATACTTTTTTCTATTTGGAGACGCCCGAAAACCCCATAATAGTGGATAAAGAAAACGGGAACTTCCTCCAGTTAACATGGATGGAACTAAAAACGTGTAAGGTGCAAGGAAATCGATACCTTTGTCGCAACAGGTACCCTTCCATCGACATAACGGAAAATGCGCCTTGTGGCGTACTTATGTTCACCGAAGGAATGTTGGCCTCAGGACACCGATGCCCAAAACGGGCCGTCACGTTGAAGGACATCCTCGTCATCAGCCTACAGCAACCAGGACTATGGCTATATGCAGCACCGCACGACGAGGTCATGAGTATTGCATGTGATGATGCGCCATCAAAAGCAGTAATCCTCCGGGGAACCGGAACACTCACCCTTCGTGGACGATGCACCGCTAGTACGAGGAATTTCAAAATCAAAGCAGCAAGGAGCAAGATGCAACTAATACAAGATAATAGCTACTTGCCTGCGCACAATTTAACGCTAACGACGGACGAAGAAACAGCAATACCGCAAGTGGTAGACGTCTGCGAGGGAATAACTCTAGAACGAGTAGTAAGCAACCCCGATGAGCTGAACAAACTCGGTGTTCGCATCAGAGGAATGGCAAAAGAATTGGACCAGAATCCGTCTACTGTACCACACCATCGGCCAGTACTCCTTAGGGACGATATCTCTACTCGTCCTCGCCGGGTACATTATAATCACTTGTATTAAGCGAAAAGCACTAACTTAGCTCGCCGGAGACGAGCGAAAAGAAAAAATTACATTATTTCTTTTCTTTTTAGGGGGGAGGGATGTTGTAACCCGATAATAAGTAGTACGTATTAAGTAGTACATACACCGAGTAGGTTAAACATTGCGCTGACTCGGCATTGCGCAATTGTCAGAAGCCGCGCGAACGCCGACGCAGCCGAGTTCCAAATTAAAATTACTTCGGAAAAGAACCTCCAAATCTGGGAAAATAATGTAAACCAGATTTGGAGCACAAAAAACAAAAACAATGTTGACTAAGCTGTTCCACTAATAATCCTATAAAAGGACCAGCCAGCCAACATTGAGGCAGTCTGAAATTTAACTTTATAACCTGTACGTGCGGTACGACGGATTTACGTAATAAATCCGTCTTTCCTTTCTCTTGTTCTTGTGCAAAATAAACTATTCTTATTTTTACTTTGACGTTTCACTTGGGTTCTAACCCTTAATTAGAATATCCCTAAAAATACTGTGCAGTACGTAATCGTGCGGTACAACATAGCCTACCCACCAACTTTCTCCCATCCTCATTTACCTTTTCGTCTTTTGATTTTCTTCCTCATTCCTTCTCTTCCTCTTCTGTCCCCGCCCTTCCTCCTTTTGTTCCCGTCCTCGCATTGAAGTCCCCTCCAATTATCATTCTTTCCTTTTGGTTTTGCCCTTCCATCCACCCTCTCATTTTTTCTAACTTCCTTTCCATATCCCCATTTATGTATACCGCCACGAGCGTCCATACCTCTTCCCCTGCTCTCACCTTCCTGTACATCATTCCCTCTTCCTCCTCCTGCTCCTCCTCTTCGCTCCTTGTCTTGTCCACTTATACCCCTTCGGCAACTTACGCCTTATTTTCTCCCAATTCTTTTCCTCTATGCACGTTTCCGTTACCGCTATTACTTCCCATTCTTCTATTTCTTTCCAAAAGTCCTCGTCCTTGTTTCCTAATCCTGCCACATTCCAATACGCTATTTTCCATTCCTCTCTTCATTCTCCTCTCTTTCCTTTCCCGCCTTTCTCCCGCTTTTTGACCCCCTCCCCCCCCCCCCCCCCCCCCGTCTCTTCCTCATTTTTTCGCCACTCTTCTCCTATCCTGCCCTCTTCTCCCTTCTCCGTCTCCATCCCCCATTCTCTTCCTTTTTCATCCTTCATGCTTTCCTTCTCCTCATCCCAAAACCATCATTTCCCATTTGCCCATAATTTTCCATGTCCCACCTTTACTATCTTCCCCTTCCTCTTTTCTCGTTCTCCTATTTCTCTTATTTTCCATTGCATCCTTCTCTCCCTCCATGACAGGTCTTCCTGTATTATCTCTCTCTCTCTTTCCTCTTAAAATCGCTTTTTTCTCATCACCTCTCTTTTCCCTTCCTCTTCCACTATTGTCACTTCCATCATCGACTCTCTTCTCCCTGCGCCTGATTTTACTATCCCTTTCACTCCTGCTATTTTTGCCTGCACTCCTATTTTTCCTAGTATCCCCCTCACCGTTTCTTCCACCGTCCCCCGTTTTCCCCTCTTCCTCTCTCTCTTTTTCTTTTTCTTCCATCCTCTTCTCTAATTGTCCTATTCTTTTCTCCATTCCTTCTTTCTCCCTTCTCCATCTTTCTTCTCCCTTTTTTATCTCCTCTTTTATCTTTTCCATCTCTTCTTTCATTTCTCTCATTTCTCCCCTCTGCCCCTTTATCTCTTGTTTAACCCCCTGCAACTCTTTCCTTATCTCCTCTCTCATTCCTCTTATCATCGCCCCTATACTCTCCTCTGCCGGAGAGATTTTTTACATACCAAATAAACTTTGGTGTCGTCGAATAAAGCTCCGAAGAGACCAAAGTTTAATATGTAAGTAAAAAATTTAATTCTATTATTTTCATGGTATTTAGATCAATCGAGCTTCGACGGAAAATAGATGGAAAACAAAATTCGAAAAAAAAATCTGAAAAAATTCTCGTTAATTCATTAAGAAGTATTACAACTTTTTATCGTCTTGAAGTTTTGTTGTAAACCTCATCGTTTTCGTCCTGCGCAGCAATTTTCAAATCGTCTATTTTTTCTCTAAACATGAAATATCTTTGGAAAAAAAAATCGTACAATTTTTTCTAAACAAAAGAAATTGAAGGTTGGACTGCTCCCTTTACGATCACGGTTAAAGAAAAGTGCTAAAAAAATTCTACTACGAACGGTGTCCACTTAAAGAAAAACAAGAAAACGGCCAAAATTTTTTTTTTTCAAAACTGGGTGCCAATAATAAAAAAAAATCGTAAAATTTTTGTAATATAGCCAAAATGAAGGTAAATTGCTCCTCTTTAAAATGACGCTGGTTAAATTGGCCTAGGCCAATTACCGGCGAAATGACAAAAAATCGTTCCGACACTTTATACTAGAAAGTGTCCACTCAATTTCGTCACTGACTGTATAAAGAAAAAAGTATTTAATATAATTATGTACATAATAATGCGCATTATGGGTAATTAACAATTATTCATCGTAGTCATCGTCGGAATGGCTAAACGTATGATCCTCTGACTCTTCTTCACCACTAAAAATAAGGATTTCGTCAATGATCAAACGTGTACCATCACCCTCAAACCATACAGGTTCAACAGTACCATTCTCGAGTGACCACCCACATCCATTTATGGGCAACGTAGCCGAAACGGGTTCTGTTGATTTTTGCCACATAGTATTTATGTAAATGCTTCGTGAAATCTTTTGTTTCAATGATTTCCAGCATGGTGACATCATACTGGAATCAAAATTTTTAACCGGTTTCAAAAAATTATCCCTAGACGATTTTGCTGCAAAGTCGTTTTGAAATATTAACAGTCGAGCCAGATTAACGTCTTTACAATCTTCCACACCATACAGAGCGGACTTATACATACTGTTGCAAAATTTCCATTTTATTGTCATTGTTTACATCGTCATCATTTATTAACATGCGATATTCGTGATAGAATTCAATTTATTTTTAACCAATTCTTCATTAATCAAATTATGTACTATTTTTCGAACACTATCTACAAAGAAAGGAAAATACTTACATTTTCATTATGCACCAACTCAAACTCATCATCTTGTAGCACTGTAAGTGATATCCATTTTCATCCTTACGTTGAGGGAATTCAATTGCACCGTATTTAAAATTACGTCTTTCTCGAAAAATTTTCATCAGACGACATTTTTCGAATGTGTGATCGGTGAAATCGGTCAAGTTACTGGCATGCTATTGTGACAAGATCTTCCACGTCAAAATTTCGTCAAAGATGAGAAGACCGTCCAGTACAAAATCTATAATAACGCCCAAATATTTTTATTCCACACTTTCCACTCACTGATAAGGCGCCAGGTGTTTGTACCATCCCCGTAATACCAAGGGAACTTTCTCGAACTATCTTTCTGCTTTAGCACCGCTAGCGGTCAGGGTAATATTGGGATTCGGAGGGCGAGCAACAAAATAAACGAAAATCTCGCGTGAGTACCTTTCATCAAAATAGTAAACGACCTTTTTATTAACTCTGGCCCACGTTTGGGCACCAGCAAAATTAACAACAATTCGATACAACAATGATCATTGACTTTCTCCAACAATTACCGCCGAGTGCGGTTTGAGCCGACGAACAGAAAATTATTCGTGCGTCGAGCACGCACGTCAAGTTATCCCTCGTGATCTTATGTGTCTGAGCGAGACACCACTATCCCTCGGTGAACCCGGTAGACACAGCCACGTTGGTGTAACGAGATACGTTGCAAGACGGACACTACCACTACGCGTTCGACGACTCGCGAGACTCGTATCGTCGAAGAAAATAATACACCAGCGAGTGCCTACCTTTTTGGTTCGCCGAGATCCGTTGTCTTCGTCACATAGCATTCCTCGTGGCCCTAGTCCATGGGTCGTCTCTCTCGCACGCACGCCTACGGGTCCCCTTACACAGTCCGATTAGACCGCTGTCCAGCGCGGCTCTCTCTCTCTCTCTCACTAATCCGTTCAACACCCACACACTCAATTGTAACGTCACTACTTCCTACTCTCGTCCTATTTAATTCTCTCGAATTAATCCCCTCTCTATCTTATATCCCAAAATGCTCGTTACGCGACCGTGGTCGGATTCCCTAATCCCGCGTGAGCTCGTCGCTCACGCTTGCCGGCTTCGTCTTGGCCCTTCGGGGGAGGTGGGGGTTCCTAGCGACGATCGACTCTCGATTGCCGGCACATCCATCCATCTCGCTCGCTGTCACAGGGCGTCGGCTATCTCATTCGTTCGACAATGTTTACGTTTTCGGCATCGTGACTCTGAAACTTTTCGAATACTCTCCGGCAGAGTACGCTCTAGAGCACGACTTCGCTTTACCACGGCTGCGAGACGACACGACTCTGCCTATCCTATCCCTGTCTAATATTCCGCTGAATATTTCGATGTAACGCGACTGCGAGGAGTGTAACGCCTTGTCACACTATATAGAAAATACAACTTCATTTTTAAAAGTGCCTATAAGTATGACCCCAAAAAATAAACACTACAAATATTTGCGAACTGAGTTTGAATCGATCGTTCCAATTAAAGCGTCTTCACTAAAGTTCTGTCCTATGCGGTTATAAGTGAAAATCTAGAGTACAGAATAAGCCCGACCCGCGTCACTTTCTGTCTTTTTCTAACAATTGACTAATTACTGCTTGAAGGTTGGAACAGGATGTGTTCAGAATCTGTTGCCAACTATTGCTATCGATTTGTGAGATAGTAACATGATTTATGAAAAAAATAACAACAATCGTCCGAGGGTTACAAAAGGTTGTTACTGTTTTTTCTTATGTAACCCTATATATATTGATTCAACTTATCAAGCCCTTCATTTTGGCGTTGGTTTCATCTTTTCAACTTATGACGTAGATAAGTGTGGTCGACAATGCACTCACCTCCGGCGACATCCCCCTTCCTCGTTACAGGTTTTCATTAGGCAGCCCTAGCGTTTCTTTATTATCATGCGTTTCATAGCGTTCCTTTATCATATAACCCAAGCCGTTCTGAAAATCTTTATACTATTGCATTGTGCTCGGCACGCTATTTCAAATTTTTTAAAAGTCAACACGACACGACAAATGGTTGAGGGGATTATCACTGGCCGGAAAGCACCAGTTGTTTTATAGCAAGAATCGCCTGATGAATGCTTGCCGCTTCTCCCACCACTAATTAGCCAAATCGGCATCGAAAAACAACCTCGTCGCTAATTGTTTTGTACATTGGTGCTAATTTTCTATAACAACATAATTTATTACAGCGAACCAAATAAGAAATTATATTTAGTTCCTATCTAGAGCTTCCGCTTACGTCAATTTCATTTCTAGTTAAGCCGTACGTATGGTATATGTCGGGACGACATCGGTGATTAGTAGTATATGGTGGTGGTGGTGGGGCCACTCCCCTTCTATGTTCCCGTAGGAGCGAGAAGCACTGCGGATTTCGGTGTTTCGTTTATTTAATCTCTACGATTAATATTTTAGAAGAAAAATAAAACAATAGATTGCAATCGACTGTGTCAGCGCGTCATTTTAACTTATGGTACAATTGTACGCCAATATAACTAACTTGGTAAGTCAGAATCCCGTTGTTATATTCGACCATACAATATTAATATTGCAGTCAAAATAAAAACGTTAATCTAGTTGGCTCTTCCTCAATACAGCAAATATGAATTTTTATTCTGGTATATTTTTCCAAAATGGCTGACAAGTTGTCTGCTCCCATGCTCACTGACTAGACCAAGTTGCAATGGGTGTATCGGTCAATCTTAAAGGGTGGGTAATAAAAATGACGTACGATTATTGATATTCAATCGAAAACATCCGATGCATCCTGTCACCATGCGCGTTTATTTATAACAAGCATCAGAAAATGGCCGATTTTTTTTGTCAGAATGTCCTAACTCGTTGTTTCTTTATACTTTCAATATATCTCGTATATTCCATCGAACTGTGACATTTTTCAAATATGTTCGCCGTCATTATCTAAACCCCGCTCCACACATTGGCTGAGATGTCTCGCCGAATGTCTCTCACGAGGCGAATGTGGCTCTCCACACTCTCATGTCACTCAGGTGATTCTATTCCTTGTCTTTGGCTCCGATGGAGTTAACAAATGCCCGAATATGTGGAGCGCGATCTTGACTATGATATGAGACTCTACGACATCCCTGTGACTCATTTAAAAAAATTCGACACCTTACCGAGACGACGAGAGGCGATGTGAATTTGTGGAGCATGGCTTAAGATATACGAGGCATATCGCATGAAATCATCCACCCTAAAAAGTGAAAGTCTGTCAATCGTCTTGAAATTTTTATGATCGACCGTCCTACTGATAGTGAGGCCTCAGTCAAAAGTTAAAGACTCTATTTGAAGGGGTTGCCTAGCAACAGGGGTTCAAATTTCTGCCATGTTCGCCGCCGTGACTACATTCCCAGGTCTTTATCTTCCCGTGAAATACACCGATTTAACCCGTTAACTGGCAACTACGAGATATTTCGTAGTAAGACGTCTGGGCCAAAACTGCCAGCTACGAGATATCTCGTGGTGTTTCCTCCATGTTTCCTTTAAAATAAAACCGTAGCGTCCAGGGCAAGACGCGCTAAATTTGCGTGGCAGTCGATGGGTTAAAAACGTCAGGAATGATTTTGAAAGCTTTTTTACGTACGTCAAGAATATGTCATTTATTAAAAAAAAATAAATTCATTAAACATGTTAACGGTAATGGTAAAAACGTCCGTTTCTCGAAGATCGACCCCTTCCATTTTTATTTAAAAAAACTTTACAAAATAGTCAGATTCTTTCTGAGCAACAAAGTATAGGACGACCAAAATGGACCGGGCCATAGTTTTGCAAATACAACATGATTTACCAGCGCGTGGCTGGTACGTTCGAACTTGAACTCGAACGTAGCCAGTAAATTCATCATGCAACGCTGCGCGGAGCGGAAGCTCGCTGATAAATTATACCGTATTTCGAAAACTAAGGCCCGGACCATCTCTTGGTCATTGCAGACTTTTTTGTTCAGAAAGAATTTTACTATTTTATCCATTTTTTTAATAAGAATCGAAGGGCTCGATGTTTGAGAAAAAGTCGTTTTTAACACTAACCTTACCAATTTGTTTATAAAATGATTAATATTGTTGAAAATAAATAACGTTTTTTTAAAGCAAACAGAAAATGTTTTCAAAATCACTCCTGATTTTTTTAAATCGGCGTATTTCTCAGGAAGTTAAATACCTGGGAATGTAGTCACTATGACCAACATAGTAAAAATTTAAACTCCTATTGCTAAGCAACCACTTGAGGTAGAGTCTTCAATTTTCGACTGAGGCTTCACTATCAGTAGGACTATCGATCATAAAACTTTCACCACGATTGAAAGACTTTCACTTTTCAGGCTGGATGACTTCAGGTGAAATGCCTCATACGGCTTACCTATTTTGTACATGGAATAAACCCCGTTGTTCCAATAACATAGGCAGAAGGTAATCATTTTTTCATGATGTACTGACAATGAACATCACTTAGGTGTCCCCCTCCGATTTCGTTGAAACTTTGGTATATGGTAGACGATCGAAAACTAATCGGCACGTATTTTTTATCAGTGGAAAAACAGTTTTAGGGGGTGAAACGCAGCCTTAAAAATGTTTTTTTTTTTCATTTGTCGGCCATAACTTTTTAACGGTACGAGATATTTAAAAAAATCAATTTGCAACAACCTTTATTTGTTCACGTACTACTACACATTGGAGATGAGAACGATGCAGATAACAATAAATTTCATATTGTTTATAGCAAAAATCGAATTTTTTCATACGTATTTCCGAGAATTTTTTATCGATTGAGTAGTAAATTTGCATACATGTGTAGGATGGAAAACTACCGGATGCGTGTTTTTGGATTTTCCGATATCTTCCAATTAAGGGGTTTTAACTGCCCTTCGATTTTTTAGGCAAGAGGATCGTATAGCCAGCTGACATCGTAATTGCGGGCTAAATTCACGTAAATATTGACATTCGCGTGCATGCTTGTAACTATCTCCCGTAGGAACAAAAAATTAAGGGGCGAACCATCCCTCTATGTATCTTTTTCCTACGTTCTATGAGAACGCTGCGGATCTAATTCACGGAAACCCGTTCTATTTTGATGCTAGCAAAAAAATCTAGTTGTCTTTTTTGTGGTTTTTTTCCAAATAGCAACCTTAAGAGGGTAAACTACCCTCTACCCGAACGTTCTTACCGCAGTTGTCTTGTCCCATTTAACGCGTCGTTGCTGATTCAAAATATTTCTAACAACTCCGAATCGACGTTTCCTCATGTTGCGAACGCAATATGAGACCCTGATTGCGAGAGCGTAATCGAACCCCTCTCTATTTTCCTTTTCATTTGCAATTTAAAAAGATGCCACGCTATTTTGATGAATATGAATTTGGATACCTGTGGATATTTCACATTAGTCTCTAATGGATTAATCTGTAATGAGTATTTTGCATTAATCTCAACAGGGGCCGGGGAAGGGAGACTTTGAGATCTGCCTCTTACTCCTCACTTTTTTAATGTTTATCAGAAACATGTTTTCTATACGCGCACGGATAAGTACTTTTTCTACTTACTTTCTTTAATGCGTTAATTTTGTTCATTTAAAGAAAAAATGCACACATAGAAATGCATTCTATTTAACGCATTAAAGTAATCTATTCTATTTAAAGCATTAAAGAAAGTAAGTGGAAAATTTATTTATCCGTGCGCATATAGAAAACACGTTTCTTATAAACATTAGAAAAGTAAAGAGTAAGAGGCAGATCTCGGTGCCCCCTTCCCCGGCTCCTGTTGAGATTAATGCAAAATACTCATTAGAGATTAATAAAGAGTAATCCATTAGAGACTAATGTGAAATATCCACAGGCATCCAAAATCATATTCATCAAAATAGCGTGGCAAGTTTTTAAATTGCAAATGAAAAGGGAAATAGAGGGGGGTTCGATTACGCTCTCACAATCAGGGTCTCATATTGAGTTCGCAACATGAGGAAATGTCGATTCGGAGTTGTTAGAAATATTTTGAATCAGCAACGACGCGATAAATAGGAAAAGGCGACTGCGGTAAGAACATCCGGGTAGAGGGTAGTTTAGCCCCTTAAGGTTGCTATTTGGAAAAAAAACACAAAAAAAGTCAACTAGATTTTTATGTTACCATCAAAATAGAATAGGTTTCCGTCAATTAGATCCACCCCGTTCTCATAGAAGGTAGGAAAACGATACATACAGTGGTGGTTCGCTCCTTAATTTTTTGCTTGTACGGGGGATAGTTACAAACATGCACACGAACGTGAATATTGACGTGAATTTAGCCCGGAATTTCGATATGCCAGCTGACTATGCGATGCTCTTGCCTAAAAAATCGAAGGGCAGTTAAAACCCCTTAATTGCAAGATATCGAAAAAACCAAAAGCATGCATCCGCTGGTTTTCCATTCTCCACATGTATGCAAATTTACATCTCAATCGACAAAAAATTCTCGGAGATACGTATGAAAAAATTCAATTTTTGCAATAAACAATATGGAATTTATTGTTATCTGCGTCGTTCTCGTCTCCAATGTGTAGTACGTGAAAAAATGAAGTTTGTTGCAATTTGAATTTTTTAAATATTTCGTACCGTTAAAAAGTTATCGCCGACAAATAAAAAAAAAACCATTTATGAGGGTGTGTTTCACCCTCTAAAACGGTTTTTCCGCCGATAAAAAAAAATACGTGTCGATTAGTTTTTGATCGTCTATCACATACCAAAGTTTCAACGAAATCGAAGAGGAACACCTAAGTGATGATCCTTGTGAGTCACACATCGTCGATTGCACAGCACACGAATCTTGAACGGATTGCGTCTTGTATGGAACATTCCTGATAACTTCAACATTTTCCATACACCACTTCCCATATACAGCATGTTAGCCAACTCTGGTAGTAGGAAATACCTAGACAGTTGGCATCAGTACGAACAAAACGGTTATTTTTAGTTGTCCTACAAGGAAAGTAAGCCGAAATCGAGCCTCTTACACAGTGGACTAATTAAAAATTATTTTTATTTACCGTATCGACTCATTGTTCTATTATTAATAATAATTTTGTCAAAGTGTACTAAAAAAAGAAAAACCTGTGAAAAGAAAGTTCTAGGGTAGCATTGTTGACTTACAGCTTAAAACTGTATGCTTTCCGAATGAAAATCTTTGCGAATTTTCACCGCAAACCAATTAAAAGAAATCGTTTTACTTGTAGCGTGACCAACTGCCTAGCTATTTTCTGTGCCCAGATAGTTTGCTAATACACTTTGTATAATATATCCATCAAGTAAAATCCATACAAATAAACACAGTTTGTCCACGCGAAAGAATATACTTTCACTGATTACTTGCTTATCGTCGTGGTTCTATCATTGTTCAATCAACATGTCGAGAAAGCTCGTTGCAGATGGCATACTTTCGTGGGTTGCAACATTTCAAAGAGCGCTTACAGCTTGGAGTAAACTTGGCATAACACATCGATATTCAGCTCTATTTTTTAGAAAAGTCATAACATCAAAGAATGAATTTGTGATGCAGGCGATGTTCCTTAAGGCAAGGCATCGAGCAAAAACGATTGGCGTTGTACTCGAATGGTACGAGACCCCCCATATCAGCTCCGCACTGAAAGCATCGCACAACGATTACAACTTCTTGCCGTTGCAAGCGTTGTTCTGCTGCCAAGGCCCGCTGCAGAGTTAAAGAAATGAACATTTAATGTCCGATCAAAATAAAATAATAAAAATTCGAAGTTAAAAACAATTGGATACTTTTTCTCGATCGCTCAGACTAAGAAATCGCTGTCGTGATTCTTCCTCCTTCCGCTTCAGTTCAAACTCCTTTTTTTTAATCTTTTCACGTTCGCGCTTGGCTCTCTTCTGCATTTTCTTTTTCTCTGCTTCCTCGTGTTCTATTTCCGGTGTGAGAGGTCCCGGTATTTGCGACTTATTATAATCATATTTATCAGGGTAACTGCCCATGAAACGTCGAAACAAATTTCTCGTTTCTTTATCCATTGTTGCGGCATACGGAGTTTGAAGTTTTTTATTTTTATTACAAGGATCCGAGCCATATTCGAGTAAAGACCTGGAATATGTTATTGGATACATGAAACTTGTTTGAATAATACAAGGATAAGAAAAAATCGGCACTCTTCGAGCCCATTGAATCACTTATTCTGACCCACCACACGAGTTTCAAGTGTCCACCAATTGCTGCTAAGTGGAGCATAGTATTGCCATCTTCATTAGATTCGTTCACTAATTTCACTACTTCTTCCATCCGCAAAATAGTGGATTTTTCCATAGTTAAGTCGCAGGTAGGAATAACTTGATTCTCCAGTTCTTCACACCTCTTTGCTTCGACTAGAAGGGAGTTCCATAAAACCGCGAGAGATTCATTATCCCCAGACTTACTTGCTTCCCAAAGCTGCAACTTTGCACTAGCCAAAATCTCATTTATAGATGACTCTGTTGGAATGAAAATGTAAATGTAATTTTTTACTATATACAGAGTGGGACCCATAAAATATTATAAAGCGTAGTGCTCAAAATATAGATGATATAAGCAAAGTTTCAAATAAGAAATATTTTATATGGAGGAAGGCATGGTGAAAGTCTTCAATGGGAGGCATGGTGGAACTCTTCAATTATGAATACCAATGTTGAAACGTATAAAATGATCTACGATAAAAGATCTAAAAGTTGAACCCAATCAAATCTATTGCCATTATTCATTGAGAACGTTCCATTTTTCCTCTTTCTTGATCGTTTATGAATAAAAAAAAGTTACTATTTTTTTATAAATATAAAATCAATATAATTATCAATAAAAAATTATCATAAATGTAATTAGATTTTTAAATTTTGTTCATAAATCCAATGACCTATGCCATACTCAACAACCTCCAATTTGATAAAGAAACGAACTAAAATCTTTCATTCATGATAAGTATGGACACTCTGATGGAGTAACGACATTTATAAGTAAGCAAACTGACAAAACGAATCTTCAAATTAATATCTCACAAGCGTCAGGATTGTTCTTTTTCTTCACTCATACCATCTGCCCAATCCTTTTTTCCTTTTCTTTTTTGACGCCTGATCTTTCGATTTTTGATATGCCTCGGGGCTGTATCTTGGAATGCACGCAAATGATCGTTGAAATCGATCTCAAGTTCCTGAGCAGTAAGGGAAATATCCATAATCAAGTTTCCAGGTTGATCCATATCCGATTCAGACGACGATTGCGCCAACCTGGCTACTATATCTAAAATGTGCGAAATGAAAAAGTAATTCGTGAAATCTTGAAAATTCTTTAGTCGAATGGCGTACCAGGTAAAGGACGTCGGGGACTCTTTCGCGGTTTCGCCCGATCTATATGAGTGCGAAGACTCCGGGGTTGACGTTCATCGACTGCTGCTGTACACGAAATACGTCCACGCGGATATTTTCCATGTTCATAGCGAATATTACTCGTATCGGCAGGTAACTCTTTGCATCCACCCAAAACGTCTGTTTTTTCCGACACCTCGCTGAGTACATTGTCCCTGAATACTTTTTTGCGAACCGGTTGACGCGGCGAAGTAGGAAAGCAATCCGTGAAATCGGAAGCGGAACCTTCAAAAGTAAAAAGTATAACAGTGGCTTTAAATATGAAAAGGAAAGGACCATACAAGTCAATATTTTTCAAAGGTCTTCGCGATATGTTGCGCTGCACAGTTTCTCCTTCCATGAAGAATATCAAACAACCTCTTTGCACCCTCATACAGATAGAAGGGTGGAAATTTATAATTCCCAGGATTTATTGATCGAATAACGTATGCGCGGCACAAAGCATTAATGAGCAATTAGAAAAAAAAAATAATTTCAATCATATTTAAACAATATTCCCAAATTTCTCTTTCAAATACCCATATCTCAAGTTTTTTACTGTGTAACGATATTAAACTTGATAGAGTCAGACGTTGGCACTTTTTTCTATGACGGATTCTTTCATAAATGTATTTATTACATTTTTTTAACTTTTCATAATATGTTGAACTTTTTTGAAAACATTAACCAAACGTTCAGGAATGCGAAGCTTCCTCGGCAAAACAATATTTGATTTTTCGATTTCAAATTACCGTAAATTTCCATCGTGCTGAGAATATCGTAAACGCGGTTGACTTCGCTAAAAGTCGCCCGACGAGTTGGAAATGGCAAGGGCCTCAGGCGTAAATCATTTTTATCCAAAGGTGGATTTTTTCCCCCAAAAAGAACAGTACGATTGTGAGGTCCAACTGCACGATAGAGAATCAGCGAGGAATTGGCTATGTGCGTCGTCCATGACTCCAATATGTCTTGAATATGCTGCAAAAACAGTCGATTGCGGAATTTAAGTACACTGGTCGATTGAAACAAAATATTTAAATATGAGGGGTTACAAGCTATAATCTCCCTCCGGTCATGAGGCATAGTTTTAAAAGACTATAATCAAATTGATTAACACAATGCAATCGAATGAAATGATTTATAACTCAGCGCCTTTGTGTTCTAATTCTGCGACAATTAAAATAAATTTCATTTTTAAGCTGTTGGACCACAGGTGAGAGGTAATCGATCAATCGATTAATCAATTTGTCGGGGTATGTAACAATACGATTTAAGTACATGTTCCATTTGTCACTAATTGTTTACTTGTATAATTGTAGACCATCGCTAGACAATAAAAAAACAAATTAAGAAATCAACATGAAGATGACACTCAAGATCAACCTTAAGTTATCAAAAGGTATAAATATTAAAAGAGCAAACTAAACTGCTATAAAGTGTTGATTTATAAATCCTGTCCTATAATATTGATAGTTAAATTCATGGATCTCATTGTCAACGAACGCAGCATATGAAAAGAAATAGTACAGAAATAATGGTATATATTAGTGGTTATTTATAGAAAAATTTATCTTTCAAATATTGTTTTTATAAAAGTGAAGGTTTCGTTACTAGTTCTATTGATTCTTATTGATTTTTTCACCTCTTGATCAAGCAAAAAGTTTTGCCAAACAATCCACGTGATTATCACGGAATGGATGGCAGTTGGCATAGTTTTTATTAGAAACAAATCGGTAAAAATATGACCAGGTGAACAAGGTGGAAACTTTCATATATTCGATACCATTAATATTCTGTTTCTCAACTGCGATAGACGAAAGACATTTACAATTTTATTAAAAAATTCATCTTAATTGTGTACGTCACTAACGAATATTTACCTGTATGAGGAGAGCTTCATTGTAACGCCGTAAGCTGGCTCCCGCGCTTTTAGGATATCCTCCAGTCATTCTACTGTCACGTGCACTCTGTGACGAACCTTGTTTAGCACGTACAGTGTAAGAGTGAAAACTTTTATGGACTAAAGCTTCACCATCTGTGAGAAAAAGACAAAGGCAGTAGGTAAATCGAAAACGTAATGCACCTCGTGCGCTTCGTTATAAAATCATGATAAATTAAATGAAAAACCTTGAAAGACTGCTGCAGCAAAGTGTCCACCGCCCAACATTATAACTGTCCACATCGTTTTCTTTCCACTATCAAGCGCCTGTGCTATAATTTCACTGTCGATGTCTGGTATCTCCTAAAATTCAACTAGCTTGAAAATGACTATTAACCCACTTTTGTATTCTTTCCTTTCGTTAGCTAAAATACCTTCTTTTTGTGAAGCAAACATCGGTAAATACTAAATATGGCACCCTGATCGTTCTCGAAAAAGACTTTCGAGTGACGAGTTGCTATCGCCAGAAGTGCCTCCATTTTTTTTTTCTGAAAAGCTTCTTCATCCATTTCCGTATCCGAACTATCCGACATTGAGCCACTTTGCATCACCTTTTTGTCGTTTTTTGTACTTCTACCAGGGGTTGTACTTTTACCATCTGCCTCGTTCCCTCCAACTGGTTCGCTCGGCGAACCGTTCTCCGAATTTCCAGTTTCTTCCTCATTTTCTGATTCTATCTCACTGCCCGACAAACTCGATACATCATCTATAAATCATGCGAATTATATGAGTGTCTACATTCTTAAGAGACAAACAAATCCACCATTCTACAACAAGGTTTTCTAAGATGGAGAAGGCTTGCCAATGTGCAGTATCAAAGTGATTCTCCTCAAATACACTCCCGCTAGTGCAATCCTGTGAGGTGTATTTGTATCATTAGGTAAAGAACGTGATCAGAAAGATTCAAAGCTGCTTTTATCTCATCAAGAGAGAGAGAAAGAAATCATATCCCGAGAAGACTGTATCAAAATACATTCCATTGCGCATCATCGGCTATAGTGTATAATGTATAAACATCGATATAATTTATAAAAGGGAAACGTGTTATTAAATACTGAAAATTAAAAAAAAAAATGAGTATTTATGAATGATAGCCAAAATTTTGAAAAGTTCTAAAAAACACTATGAAATTCATGATTTATCTACTTGTAGATTGCATAATGTAATGTGTACTTTAAAATGTTCAAATAAGACTATAGCATATCACACTTAAACAAGATTAATTAGCTCGTCGACCTCATTGAAGTATGCTTTGTAATGAAATCTTGCTTAAATGCTGGGGACATTTTGGAGTACCATGATATGTTCATAATATAAAGTTTCAGCACTGTAACTCAAAAATAACACGAGTTACCGCATTTACAAGCCCCTTCCAACCTTCTACCAATGCTCATATGAAAGCAGTGCAAAGAATTCTCACTTGTTACCACCTAAGTTATACCAAAGCTTTATCGTTAGTCACTTTGAGCCTGATATGTAAAAATTATAAAATACCCTCCATTGTCAACAAACCATGAACCTGCATATTGTTGAGATTCTTTAATAAATTCCTTAATCAAACGATGCACTAATTCAAGCTTTGCAAACTTTCTACAGAAGACGGAGCTCGAAACGCCACTTTGCACATATATTGGTTTGCATTCCGCATTATAATAATATAGAATGTGAAATAATACTTTAGGAGTGTTTATATTATTTCGATTTTATGTTATATGTGGAAATTTTCGACAAACGTGTTGTACCCCCAAGGCAAAATCTTAATCACCGTATTTCACCGAATATAAGATATAAATAAAAACATTCATCAGCTACATAAAATACACAATTGCATTCTACCATATTTACCCACATTTAATACTGAATATTTTTTGACAATTTTTCCTTCTTGGACTTGTTTCAATAAAAATTAAGCTGGTATCAGATAGTCCATTTTTCGCTCACTTCGGTCATTCATTTGGCATCTTTTACTCGAAATAAATCGTCCGAACATAAAATGAATTCATTAGTAAAAAGATCCAATGACGTTGGATTTCAGCATTTGGCATTTTTCACTGAAAGTGAACCATCTGATATCATCATATCATTGCTTTACAAAAGCAAAAGCATGTAGCCTATTATGAAAAAGTCTTTATATTCATAAAATTTCAACTCTTCGCATTCTGTACAACAACACCTTTTTCTTATATATAACCTCCTGAATATTTGCAATGCTTTTAATATACTAATTAAAATATCGTGAAAAATTATTTTTTATGCAAAAAAATCTTCTACAACACTGCAAAAAATGTCGATAGACAAAATATAACTGCTTATTTATAAAACTTTTTTAACTAGCCAAAGATAACCAAAATGGAATGTTCAAGATCAAATTCAAACCTTTTCATATCGATTTTAAACATGCAAAGATTAACAGGTATTTGATCTCCAATAAATTGTCATCCAAGAAATAATCACCTTTATCAGCGAGGAAACCAAAGTCATCCTCGGTAATAGATTTGAGTCCAAGCAGACGCTGCTTTAGATTGTAACGATGCCAATCCAACTTATAGTGAAGACGTTGCTGCGATTTGTTCTCAAATATCGTATTACAGAATGAACAGCATAACGAATCTGATACCACCAATTCTTCAAGCTGACCGAGTACAACTTCTGCATCTGGACCTGCAACATTTATATATTTCTGTTCATTTGTACACAGTGATGAATGAATAAATATACGCTGTGTACATATTATATATTAACATGATCCGATGGCACTAATGACAAAGTATACAATATGCTTATACTTATAGTTATATATATCGTATTTTATAAAGATGAATAAATCACACGATTTATAGCAAGATCAATGATATTAAATAACGCTGGTGTTTGACTGAGAGATATATACCGTATCTAGTAGACTAGATGTTTTCACTAGAAGGGGATAGATAATGAGTGTGAATATCATTGTGTAAACTCCTGGGCCAAATCATAACCTATTCTTTATTAACACGTTAGTCTCGGATACCAATTCCACGAATGATCGAACTGTATGAGGCCAATTATTTCAATCGTAAAACAATGTATGGTATTATAAATTTGATCAATTGTAGTTACCGATTGATGATTTCGATTGCATGCATTGTGCAACTTTGATTCCTTTGGTGATTCTATCAAAATCTTCGCGGTTATAGATTTTAACGATTCGGTGCTCCATTGTAGAAGTTTTCTTTTTGAAGCCACTTGAATTGATTGATAAATGAATTGTATATAGGCACCAAACTAGAGATGAACAGAACAGTCCAAGTCCGTGAACGTGAATTGCGTTTATCGATATACTTCTTATCCTGGATACCTACGACGTGCTAATGGTGCTACTCCTCGTACTACTGCCCCCACTGCCCCTACTGCCAATTGGAATGATCAAAATTCTGCAAGTACTGCGCGAACAAACATAGGGTGCGTTCCACCAACGAATTCAGACGACTACCGGGGGCTTATTACGGTTCGCGAATCTAGTGAAAATGACAAAACCGAGAGCTATGTAAAATTAGCCGCTCGATTTTGATTTTTGCATCTGTTTGTCGATTGTTTGTGATTGTTCGATTAATTAAAACGTTTGTTTAATCATATTTTTATGAAACAAGCAAAACAAAAAAGAGCGTTAAGTTAGCCGCAAATTTCTGAAATTTTGTCTAATTTGTTTTTTTCCAACGCCCATCCATTCGAAATCGTTTTTTTTTTAAAACAAATAATGTGATTCGAACGTTTGTTTGATCGTTGTTTTTCCAAAAAATAAATAAATACAATATAGGATTGTTGTAGCTTTTATAGGTACTATAGATTCTGGCTTGACCAGACGTCATATGTGTTCGCATCGTCCGCATGCATGCAATATAACCCCAAATATAACCTACAATTCATGTTGTGACACAGGATTATTACTTGATGTTTGACAAGTTTACAAATCCTGGCCTTCAGCAGTTGAATGCATCTCATGTTGAGCATCCTCGTAGTTTTATGGTAAGAAAAAACATTCTCAATTTGTTTTTATCTTTGCGTAATTCAACTCGTGTACGAGTTTGCCGATACAGGTATACTGATTTGTTCATTATTCAATATGAGAATTACATTAACGAAAATTACTTTTTTTTCTCATCTTTTCAACAAGATTTTATTAATTGCACAAAAATACCCAAACTCTTCCAAATAATAAATGGAATAAGTGTAGTTATTTTCTTGTTAGGATATAAGAAAACATAAAAACAAAGGAGGCTTCTTGTTGGATATCATTACGAATTACAAATGTATAAATACTCTTAGATAAAAAGTTCATGAATTGAAGCCAAAAACTTCTACCTGAGCATTTACTTTGCGGAACAATCATGATCTCGATTCAATACACACAATAATACTCTGATTATTTTTTCTGGTGAATAAATGGCATTTCAGTAAAACGAAATGAAAAGTGCAATATTTGAAAAAGATTTTTATTTGAATAAAAATGTGTATATCTATTCGATTTAGAAACATTGAGTTATTTCTATTACCAGACTAGCATTAAAATTATCTCCGGGAACCCTCCGATCAGAATCTCATGCTCATCAGTATTATCGCCGTAGTGCACCGCAAATAAACTCAAATAGATCTTGTCCAAGTTTAAATACCAAGGCAAATCCTCCTCCCATTCCTTTTCGATGGCTCAGAGATATCGATAGTCAACGATTCGTGTTTTGAGGAGTGGCCAGGTTCATTGGATTACCAACTTACAAGGTCTCTTATCTTTCCGTCGAGAAATTAATACTATCCTCCGAGAACAGTTAGACTAATGTTATTTGTGAGGATCACATGGCAAAGGACAAAGTCATTATTCTTCGTGTTAAGAGATTCAGCAATCATTTTCATATCTATTTTTTGTTGTTGTATATGTTGTTTATAAGAATCATGTTTCTAACTAAATGTTTCAGAACTTTTTTGCAACACATTCGTATTAATTCAGTGACAATGAGTTCAAATGCACCCAATTCGTCTCGAAAATTATTGAAAAAAATATATTAATCGTGTATCATTTCTTTTTGTTCTTCTCAACAAGTATATTTGCACAAAATTTCGTTTCGAATATTTTTTTCGTATACCTATTTCGAAAGGAATTGTGTTTTTGTATGATTTCAAATGTAAAAAAATGCATTTTCCAAACATTTTTGCAGATGACTCAAGAACCTGAACTAAAATTTTTTCTCAATATTATTCAGTTTTTTTTTATTTTTTCAAAGCATTTCGAAGTAATTGACGTAACTTTGTTTGACAGCTGATATATTTCAATAATCTTGCAAGAATATTTTCATGATATATTGAACTAAAATATTGCACGAAACGTTAAAGCAAATTTACTTGAGTGTATCTATGTCCCCCCCTTCGCAACATTGCAATTTTGTTTCAAAAATATTGTGGGAATAATGCAAACTTTAAATACAAAATGTTGCCATAATATTTTCAAAACATTTCAATGAAATATATCTTGCAATATCGAGGCAAGACTGCAGCAATTTAGAATTGATTCAAAGATTTTATCGTGACAAATTGTTTAGGTGTATTGAAAAAAGTTATGCAGAAACCAGAAAAACATTTGCAGCAATTAGGGCAGAGTTTTATGCGTCAGATCATTTCAACGAACCTTTTTTGTTTCTTAATCACAAAAATCTGTTAAAACAGTTCAAAATTCTCAAAATCAAACATTTTCGCATAGATTATGAAGATACACAAAATAACTGTGTGCTGTTAAAAGACGATTGCATATTTGTATGTTTAAATATTATAATCAAAATAACAAATTAAGATCTCCACATAATTGGAAAAAAAATGTAAAATTATTGGTGAATTATATAGTCGATAGTTGTTGAAAATTGGTCAATTTGACAGCTAATCCTAACTTATCCTAACCTTTATCCTATCCTACTTCACGTTTTTGAATTGTATAGAGTCCAGAGAGAAACCTGAGAGAGCCCACGGAGCGAAAAGCCATAGTATAACTAGTATGGGCACTCTTTGTCGGCACTTTGATCTTTTTGTCGTCAATTTTCCGCCATGTTTTTGGTCTAACCTCCAGTGACGGATCATTTGTTCTAGGAACCCGCGGTATATTACTATCTCACCAGGGACGTATATAAATTTTATAAATTGAAAAAAGAAATTTTTTAATTTAAAAATTATCTAAAAAATAAAACAAATAAAAGCTGTTTTTTGTCAATAAATAAAAATTATTAGAGATAGATTTATTAGAGATAAAATATATTAGATAAAATTGATAAAAAGATGAAAATATATATAAACTAATTTATACAGATTAGAACCGATTGTATACATAAATAAGAAAATAAAAAAATGAAATGGTTTGCATATTTTATTATTTGAAAACTAATTGTTATTTATGTCTATCATTATTATTATAAATCATTACATAAATATAGGAGTTCGGTAATCATAAGTAAGGTAAAAATATATGATTACATCAATCATTTATTAATTACATAATGACATACAAACATCTATTACAAAATTACATTAATTATACAATTAGTGAATAAAGCCATACATATATCATAGAAATATACAGCCAATTATTCCAATTGCATAAATTCGATCTTCAAAATGATGACTGCAAACTCTGTTGGTTACGTATAAATTTTTGGCTGTTTTCAACATTAATTCGGGACGATTGCAAAATATTATCCACTTCCTTGCCCTAAAATTATTACAAATTATTTTTTAGTATAACATTCATCGAAAAAATTCTTCCTCTCAGTCTACCTTTCATTATCGTTAGGAAAGCGAAAAAAAGAACGCTCTGAATTTGCAGTCGTATTTCTGCAATTTTTAACGCTGCACTTTTTGTACCCTTCGATTTTATGCATTTTTTTTTATTGCAATGTATTATTTTCCGACGTTGTTTTAAAAAATTTTAACCTCTCAACTGACTGTCACAGGCTTCACATCACCACTTATGAAACAATTTTCTGATTGGTGGCGCCCAAAAACATGGCGGATGGATGCGCAGAACGGATCGACGCGAACCTCGAAAATGCTCGGAGTGCCCATACTAGTTATACTATGGAAAAGCCTAGGACAGACTGGTGGAGCTCGGTTCCGTAGAATCTGTGTGTCCGTTCCGTGAACTAAATTCTCAGCCGGTAAGTGATGGATGCGGATAAAGAAGTATGCTCTGTATTATCTGCTCCACTGCTGAGCTGTCGGTTTTGCTTACCCACACATGTAAGCTCACACGCACGCCTATTACAAAGTAATACTGCGGAATCTAATACTGCGGAATCCCTTCGCCACTTCGGCTTTTCTCGAAGATTCGACAAAAGCGGAACGTAATGATATTTATTCGTTTTTCACTCATGAGAATTATATTTCTTGACTACCTGCTTATACAATTCTTATATGTATGTACATCTTGAATGATTACTGGGATAAATTTGGTTGGAATTTGAGATCCATCTGATGCGAAATGAATCTGTCAATTCATTCTCTCGTACGTCGAATTTATGTGCGTGAAAATGTATTTTACATTTTCGAAATTCATATTTCTGCAAAGAATTCTTCATTCGCAATAAATATTTCTTATAAATTAAGCGCCAAAATTGGGAGATGACATTCATTTTTGCTCAATCGTAATCGATTACCTTTTAAAATTCTTCGTTTCTTTCTGACCATTTTTTATCAAAATACCGTTTTTAAAAAATCACTTAAATTTTGGTGCAAAAAGGAATGGGATGTTTCTATTTTGGCGCTTAGCTTATAACAAATATTTATTGCGAATGAAAATTTCTTTGCAAGAGTACATATTTCGAGTATATAAAATATACTTTCGTACGTATAATTTCGACAAACAGACCAACGAATCGACGAACGAACGAATCGACCAATTTCAATTTCCAAGCGAATTTATTTGAATGGTGAATAATAAAGTTTACTCATCATTCCTGAATCTCACGAGTTCATGAAACCCCACTCCCAGAAGGTATTGAAATCACTATCATCGTTTCCGGGTTATTAACTATTTTAATACGCGGCGCGAGAGGCTACATGTTTAATTAAGCCCGCCCCGCTGTATAGACAGAGAAAGGTTATCACCTCTCTGTCTTACTCATAGTGCATATGGGGCCTTCGCTAACTCAATGTGCGACTGTCACGGACACACTCGCCGGCATTGATGCTCAGTGCAGTGTCTCACGGCGCAGCTCATAGATGCGACAGAGAGAGAGAGAGAGAGAGAGAAGTATTGGCCATCAGTGATGTGTACGACAAAGAGGGCCACTACTCGCAACGTACTCGGTTCGAGGGTCTCCGGAGCCGATGGGATATCTTCGACAGCTTAATCGCGGGAGTGCGAAGATCTCGGTGTACCTACTATTTTTCCTTTCGCACGAAAAATAACGGGACTAGGTTTTCATGTGACAACGCTTCGATATAGCCTATATAAGAGAAGATTTGTTGCAACGTTAATTTGAAAAAGCGGTGGTCGAATGGTTAGCGTTTAAGCTCCCGAATCGCTGGATCGAGTCTCGCGTATTATGTTTTTTTTTTTTTTTTTTTTTTTTTAAATTTATAAGCCAAATGACAATGGAAATTCAATAAAAGTTTATGCAAACATTACGTATTTATTTATCACATTTCGCTCGAATGATAACGTACATCTGAAAGAATATGGGCAGTGTTGAAAAAAATATACAAATTAAAAAAAAAACATAACACGCGGACTCGACCCAGCGATTCGGAAGCTAAAACGCTAACCACGCGACCACCGCTTCTTCAAAATTACGTCGCAACAAATCTTGTCTTGTACAGGCTATATAGTCCATTGAAATGTTACATTGACCCTGCATTTATCAAAGTCAGCAATTTTTTTTTCTGGTGCATAGGGGGAGGTATGAAAAGCTTAAGTCCAAGTTTGTGGGCTTGTAACCCTTGAGGAAAATCCGCCATCTTGAAAAAAGGGGTGAAATAGTTTTTGCAAAATAACTATGAAACTATCCACCGCGCAAGAAAATTATATCGTCGTTTTTTGTAGAAAATGAAATTCTCTAAAAATTTGCTCTCTTGATTTTTTGTCGTAAAATCAAAAATACCAAAGTTATTAATAAACAACGACAAAAAATTAAGGAGTAATTTCCTTTAAGTCGCTCTAACTTATTGTTTTTGCATTTTTCAGAAAAATATGTTCAGAGAAATTTTTTGGCGCTCCTTGAGATGAACAAATTTTACTCCCCATTTTTTAAATTTCGTTTATTTTTAAAGATTTTACAGCCATTCAAAGGTAAAAATGTGCGTCGGCACATCATACTTTGGGTTTGGGTTTTAAATCGTTGTATTAATATAACAGAAAAACTATCCACCGGGCAAGAAAATTGTTTTATTATTTTTTATAGAAAACTAAATTCTCTACAAATTTACTCTCTTGACTTTTTGTCGTAAAATTCAAAATACCAAAGTTATTAACAAACAACGACAAAAAAGTGAACGAGTAATTTCTTTTAAGTCGATCTAACGTTTTGTTTTTGCATTTTTCAGAAAAATATGTTTAGAGCTTTTTGATAAAAGATTTTTAGACGAACAAATTTCACCCTTCACTTTTTAAATTTCATTTATTTTTAAAAATTTTACAGCCATTCAAAGGTAAAAATATTCCTCAGCACACAATATTTTGGGTTTGGGTTTAAAATCGTTGTATTGATATATCAGGAAAACTATCCATCGCGCAAGAAAATTATGAAGTTGTTTTTTGTAGGAAATTAAATTGTCTACAAATTTACTCTATTAACTTTTTGTCGTAAAATCAAAAATATCAAAGTTATTAACAAACAACGACAAAAAATGAAGGAGTAATTTCCTTTAAGACGTTCTAACTTTTTTTCTTTTCATTTTACAGAAAAATATGTTCAATGCATTTCGATAGAACACCTTCTGACGAATAAGTTTCAATATAAATGTGTCAACTTTTATTTATTTATAAACATTTTACAGTGCTGCAAAGGTAAGTGTCGGAGTACTCGAGAGTAGACATAAAAATGAACGATTATGCGTCGTTTCTTTGCAAATTTCATTAATTGCGGCGGACAAATTTTATTTGTTGTTATTGCAATATTCATAATAATTAGCTATGAACTCGTAGGTAGAGCGGAAAAGAGTTCATAACTAATTATTATTATTAACTCCTCGTAGGTGGCGCGGAAAAGAGTTCATAACTAATTATTATGAACATTGCAATAGCAACAAATAAAATTTGTCCGCCGCAATTAATGAAATTTGCAAAGAAACGACGCATAATCGTTCATTTTTATGTCTATTTTCCAGTACTCCGACACTTACCTTTGCAGCACTGTAAAATGTTTATAAATAAACAAAAGTTGACACATTTATATTGAAATTTATTCGTCAGAAGGTGTTCTATCGAAATGCATTGAATATATTTTTCTGCAAAATGAAAAGAAAAAAGTTAGAGCGACTTAAAGGAAATTACTCCTTCATTTTTTGTCGTTGTTTGTTAATAACTTTGATATTTTTGAATGTGCGACAAAAAGTCAAAAAAGCAAATTTGTAGAGAATTTAATTTCCTACAAAAAATAATGGAACAATTTTCTTGCCCGGTGGATAGTTTTTCTGTTATATTAATACAACGATTTTAAACCAAAACCCAAAATATTATGTGCTGAGGCATATTTTTACCATTGAATGGCTGTAAAATCTTTAAAAATAAATGAAATTTAAAAAATGAGGGGTGAAATTTGTTCGTCTAAAAATCCACTATCAAAAAGCTCTAAGCATATTTTTCTGAAAAATGCAAAAACAAAACGTTAGAGCGACTTAAAAGAAATTACTCGTTCACTTTTTATCGTTGTTTGTTAATAACTTTGGTATTTTGAATTTTACAATAAAAAGTCAAGAGAGAAAATTTGTAGAGAATTCCATTTCCTACAAAAAACGATGCAATAATTTTCTTGCGCGGTGGATAGTTTTCCTGTTATACCAATACAACGATTTTAAACCCAAACCCAAAGTATGATGTGCCGACGCACATTTTTACCTTTGAATGGCTGTAAAATCCTTAAAAAAAAACGAAATTTAAAAAACAAGGGGTGAAATTTGTTCGTCTCAAGGAGCGCCAAAAAATTTCTAAGAATAAATTTTTCTGAAAAATGAAAAAATAAAAAGTTACAGCGACTCAAAAAAACGATGTTTTTCCATTTGTTGTCATTTATTGTTAATAACTTTGCTATTTTCGATTTTACGGCAAAAAGTCAAGAGAGTGAATTTGTAGAGGATTTAATTTCCTACAAAAAACGATGCAATAATTTTCTTGCGCGATGGATAGTTTCATTGTTATAACCCAAAAATTGTTTTAACCCTTTTTCAAGATGGCGGGTTTTCCTCAAGGGTTACAACCCCACAAACTTGAACTTAAGCTTCCTATACCATCCCCTATGCATAAAAAAAAAAAAAAAATTGCTGACTTTGATAAATGCAGGGTTAGGCCTTATTTTTGTAACATTTCAATGGACTAATATCGAAGTGTTGTCACATGAAAACCACGTCCCGATATTTCTCGTGCGAAAGGAAAAATAGCAGGTACACCGAGATCTTCGCAGTCCGGCAGCTAAGCTGCCGAAGATATTCGATCGACTCCGGAGACCCTCGAACCGAGTACGTTGCGAGTAGTGGGCCTCTTTGTCGCACACATCACTGATGCCCAATACTTCTCTCTCTCTCAGGGTTAGGCCTTCTCTCTGTCGCATCTACGATGCGACAGAGCGCCATGCGACACTGTACAGAGCATCAATGCCGGCGAGTGTTCCGTGACAGTCGTACACTGAGCCAGCGGAGGCCCCATATGCGCTGTGAGTAAGACAGAGAGGTGATAGTCTTTCTCTGTCTATAGAGCGACGCGAGCTTAAAAATTTTGCCTCTCGCGCCGCGTATTAAAATAATATTAATAACACGTAAACGGTGATAGTGACGAGAAACTTTAAAGGAACTTTATTCTTCGTTATAAAGTAGGGATTTTAAATATTTGGACTCAAATTTTGTTCGTTCATGGGCACACGCAAAAAAAGCCGTTTTAAACATTGAAACTGCGATAAAATGGGTATAAATAATCATACAAATTTTGTTTTTCTCTGAAATTTTAAAACAAACCATTCTAAAAATAATTACGTATATTCTTATATATAAAAATGGAAGAATGTTTGTTTGTCTGTGTGTCACGAGTAATCTCCTATACCATTCGTCCGATTGCGATGAAAATTTGGTGAATTATAGTCCGCACTCCCGAGAAGGTTTCTGCGTTAGTAGAATAATTTTAATTGCCAAAATGAACGCGTACGGGGCAAAACAAAATTAACATTTATGTATATCTATATATAGAGATTATTTGACAGCTGTCAAAGTATGCTACGAAAATGACATGCGAAATAAAAGACACGCTTTTGTTTTAACGACTCGATCGACTCGATATTATGTAATGGCCACACTATGCTCCTCGCGCTGCTGCTCGTGCTGCTCCTCGCGCTACCGCAATAGTTTCGTAGGTGGCCACACGCTGCTCTATTCGCGCTACTCCTCGCCATACTCCGCATTCAAATATTCGCGTCTCGGAAAAAATGGAGGACGATGTTGCAGCAGCGTTTGCACTATGTTTGTATAACGTATTAAATTATATTGATGTTATCGAAGATAATATAAATAAACGTCGTCGCCCTCGCCAACGGAGATGGTGGATGAGGTGGGTGGCCAGTATACTCGTCCTCGTATTGCCCGCGAAAAACCGCCATAGAAGGAGTAGTTGGCATGACGAGGAGCAGCGCGAGGAGCATGACAAGGAGCAGCGCGAGGAGCATGACGAGTAACGTGGCCACACTATGTCGCTGACTACTTAACTCGCTACTTTCCTCGCTAATCGTCGAGTGTGTGGCCGTAGCATTACACATATCGATCAGAGATAAGTATCGATTGCATAATTCATTTGACAACGAATGTCAAATTAAGGAGGTTCATTTGGTATCAAGTAATTCAAAACAAAAATTTGTGTGACAAGCGTAGTCAATTCAGCATGTTTGACGGTGCCGCGAATGCTTAACCTCGCCAAAATTACTATTATTCGAGACAAATTCGAGACTACTATGAATCTCATGAGTACTTAATCGATTTTATGAAGCTCTAGAAATATACCTTAGATATCGTTTTATTAATTCTGCAATTTTGGTCAAAAACTGTTTGTCAATGGTTGTGAATTTAATGTTCGTAGACGGAAAAACCACTGATATCCATAAAGGTACGTGTTAATTTAGGAAAAATATGTTTTTATTTATATCCCGCGAACAAGGTATCCTCGAGACTTCAAATTTGAAGAACACGACTTTATAGATACTGATAACTATATTCTGATTTTTTAATCAATATATGTTTTTTAATTCGCTGACCAGATAAATTTATTTAATCGTGACATTAAATCGGAAAACGATTGGAAGATATACACGTCAGTCACAAATGAAAAATACATTACGAGCTTCAGAAATGGACGAGCAACGAGAAAGCAAGACAGGAAACAGTTGGAGTACGTACGATGACGTACAAAGTTTCTTAAAATAACAGCAATAACAGGCGAATTAATTAACAAAGTTTTTGAAAATATTGCACATAACTACAAAACACATATGTGGTTAAGGGAACGTGCTATATTAGCAGCAAAAACACCAATGTCAAGTATATAAATTTCACGATTCAAAAGAGAATACCATGAGAAGCTGAAAAGTACATTTCGATTGCTGCTTTTATTAATCAAGAACAAGTTGTTAATTATGTAACTAAATTCTTGAATTCTCTTAATTTGTCAGGATACCGCCGCATGTTGTAACATTAAAAATGAGAGTACCTCATTCTTTTATCGAATCGTTGAAACATCAATCCACCACGACTTTGCAACGGTACTGTGGTTTTCGGGAAAAATGTGATGAATAATCCGAATGAGACTACAATTAAAAATGGATAATTTAAAGGAGAAGACGTGCTGTTGCCACATATCCTAATGATATCAAAATATATGCCATTCGATTTCAAACGTTGGCAGTTTCCAGTGCGACTCGCATTTGCAATGTCCATCAACGAAGTACTGGGACAATCTCTCAAAATGTATATAGTAGAGATTATATTTGGAAAGTTCATGCTTCACACATGAGGAGAAAAACAAAAGTTATTAATTATCCAACTGAATTCCTGAATTCGTTTCATTTACCAGGCATAGCGCCGCACGTTGTAACATTGAAAACGGGCGTGCCTATCATACTTTTACGAAACATCAATCCACCATGACTTTGCAACGGTACTGGGAAAAATATGATGAACAATATCAGCGAAACTACAATTTAAAATAGAAAATTTGAAGGAAAAGACGATGTACTGTTGTCACGTATGTCAATGATACCAAAATATATGCCATTCGATTTTAAACGTTTACAGTCTCCGGTGCGACTCGCATTTGCAATGCCCATCAACGAAGCACGGGGAAAATCGCTAAAAATGTGTATAGTATAGATTATATTTGGAAAGTCTATACTCCGCATATGAACAAAAAAACAAAAAATATTGTGTGTCAAATAAATTTTGACACCAAAATGGCGTTGCAACGCAAGCCGGGTACCGCTAGTATATCATATTATAAATAATGTAAAATACATTTTCACGCACATAAATTCGACGAAAGAGAGAGAATGAATTGACAAATTCATTTCACATCAGATGGATCTCAAATTCCAACCAAATTTATCACAGTAATAATTCAAGATGTACATACATATAAGAATTGTATAAGCAGGTAGTCAAGAAATATAATTCTCATGAGTGAAAAACGAATAAATATCATTACGTTCCGCTTTTGTCGAATCTTCGAGAAAAGCCGAAGTGGCGAAGGGATTCCGCAGTATTAGATTCCGCAGTATTACTTTGTAATAGGCGTGCGTGTGAGCTTACATGTGTGGGTAAGCAAAACCGACAGCTCAGCAGTGGAGCAGATAATACAGAGCATACTTCTTTATCCGCATCCATCACTTACCGGCTGAGAATTTAGTTCACGGAACGGACACACAGATTCTACGGAACCGAGCTCCACCAGTCTGTCCTAGGCTTTTCGCTCCGTGGGCTCTCTCAGGTTTCTCTCTGCTCCGAATTTTGTAATCCCGTTTGTTAAGAAGAATTGCGCAACAATCCGACGATTGCTTGGCGAGAATTTTGTTAAACAAAAGTAGTATTATCGAATGATCAAAAGGTACTTTTGATCACCAATTAAAATTGAACATTGTCAACTTCTGGACTCATTATTTGCAACACAAGAACCCAAACCCACTGCGAAATAACAACAATAGTGCTTATCACGACTTTTATCTACCGTTAAAGTCTGCATTACGGATCAGACTTTACATCGATACCAAACATGTAAAATAAAATATGATATGTGTAAATTTGGACAATTAGAATCCGAATTCTGTGTACTTAATACCATTGCGCCACAATCATAATCTGTAGGAAAAAAGCTAATAAAAACAATCTGTAGAATACAAAATTGTTCAAGAATTCCTTTTTACATGTATGCTTTACATAACATTTTTAAGAATTCTGTAGTGCCAATATTCGAATTATATGCAAAGTTTTTGCAAAATATTGCAGCAAAGTTCCCAATATAATATTGGTAACAAATTTTTGTGCAATATTGTACACAAAACTTAACCACAATAACTATACAATATATCGTTGCAACTGCAATATTGCAACATTGTCGTAACACTGCCACAATATGATGTGCTGTACGGGCTAAAACAAGAAACTAAAGCTTCGTGAAACGTTTTCTTTCTCTGAATGTTTATGTGTATATTCCCTTACAATCTCGATATACTTTTTCCACCTGGCTGTAAAAGCTTCTATGTTATGTTGAATACACTTTGCATTTTTGAAAGGGATAATTAGGTACAAATTTAAAGGGATAATTAGATATGAATTAGGTTATGAGCATCTCGGTTAATGATGGTTAATGCTTGCACTGACAAATGTAGGTTATGATAGTTTTTATTTTACGGTGATATTGTTGTACATATACCAGAATATACTATCTCATTATTTATGATACGTCTCTTGATTGAATGATGTATGAAGTTAGTAAAGCACTGTTTATAATTTTTTTCTACCAAGAGCGCGACAACTTTTAATCCCATTGAAAATTCGTTTATGAGGGGAAACAAAATTCATTTGTCAGGCTCAAAGGCTCATCATTTTATTCGCATGTTTTAAGAAAAGCGTATAAACCTAGATTTCCATGTATTATTGAACAACAATGACATGTCATGTTATTTTAATATTCCACAATTAAAGTTTGCACACTCGATCGCAGATGTGTGACTTTGCATTCGAAAATATTATCGATATAATTACATAACCTTATTTCATTTGGTGTACAGGATCGACGGCATGCAATGCTTCGCAAGAGTGCAGTTCAAAAGGAAGTTGCAAGTGAGGCAGTGAAACAAATTATGAACCACTTTTGCACACACAAGGTTCCTTGCTGGTCGGATGAAATATGAAAGCAGATATCCAACGCCCTGAAGGAAAAAGGATTCGCATGGACTCCTGAATGTGTATACACCAATGTCAAGAAAAACCGACGAGATATTTTGAAGACGGCAAGGGAGAACACGTGAGTGATTGTCGTTCAACCCGATTCGAAAAATGAATATGAAGTAAGTTCGCGTGAGTGTGACTCCGACGAAAACAATAATGGTGGTGCTAGTCCAGAGCGATGTAACTCTACTCATACAAGAAACATTGGCATTACGTACAGGAGTATGGGAAGACGTAATCGCTTCTGCCATTTGGCGCAAGTTCAGGATGCATTGCGCTATTAATTTTAAAAGATCGAAGGTGTGCAAACTTCCAGACAATGAGGGATTTCATATTACATTCAAAGGATACTGCAAACACAAAGAGTGTCCTAATAGTGTCGTGCACGGTTCAGCTGACAAAAAACTAAATGAGAAAGGCATCACATTGGTATGGTATGTTGCTACATAAAAATTTTTAAAAGTTACAAGTCAGCGAACTATCAAAGATTTTTTCGCGCGCTGTGTGGCACTGATGATAGACTGTTATTCTCTAGAAAACTTTGAAAAAGTTCTGATACTCAGTTGCGCTGTTGCATTTCATACTCACGAAGATTCTGTCATTGACCTACCGGCAATATCAACTCCTAAAGATGCGACGAAAACATTGGAAAATCTCATTTTTGAAGGAGGCATCACGGACGACACGAAAAGCTACCATCATTCGAAGAAATCTGAGACTCCATTCGGTGATCAGTTTGAAAAAATCAAAGCTACCGAAGTTGAAGAAACAGAAGAAAATATTGCGAACGACCAGGATTCTTGTATAGAAAAGTGGGTGGACGGTGTGCGAGCACGAGCCCAAAAAATTAACTGTCAAGGTGAGAATCTTAATCCTTTTCACTTACCGGCTTTTATTGAGCCCCTTATTAAGTTGACCAAAGGATTTCTGATTGGACAACTGTTGGAATGCCCAAAAGCCCTCGACGAGCTTCTTCTAGTATTGTCGAAGCGTATTTTCAGGAACTCAAGAGGAACACACTGAAATATTACATGCTGAAAGTTTCGATTAAAAAATTCATCAGAGAACATATAAAAGATAATGAAGAAACTAATCGCATATATTCCGGTACCATTATGCAGTATAATAACGATCGTTTGCGCAAAAAGAAGATCAAGTCAGTCACCGATGTAAAAGCTGTGAAAGAGATTGAAGTTGTGAACACCGACATTCACGATATCTACTACAATGTCAATGCTGAGGCTGTAAAAAAAGTGGCAAATGTGAATGTTAACATGTTTAACAATGTTTTCCATACAGTGGAAATATTTTTTGAATATCACGAGCAAGAAAATGTTGACGATCCTGACTTCATCGTTTTTGAAGATTGGGGAGGAAGGGGCAATGCAGTGTGTTTCGACAAACGGAGACATAATGCTGAAGATTGTGGAATCCTTAATAACACCAGAAATGTTTCATTATCATGCGTTTCAAATCCTGGCCCTACACTGGAAACCAACGATCGAGCCGTATCTGATGAGAAAGAACAAGAATTGTATATCCATACCCCATTCGACCATAGTTATGAGAAACTGGAACCTTTAAAGGGCAATGATCAAGAGCTTATCTATAGTACTTTCGAAAATAGTTTGAACAAGCGGGCCAATTTTTCTTCCCATGTGATTGAAAATTTAAATCAACCAGCGGAACGTTCTAAATTCTTCGGACCGTATCGAGAGATTCGACAGCAGAATTTTCGTGAGGCAGAAAAAAAAATACTCACCTGGCGAAAGCTGCACCAATTTTGCCAAATGGATCGCTTTTTAGTTCGGTTAAATTCCAAAAGTGCACGTATTTCATTAGGAATACACGTTCTTTCGACGCCATTAGTCAGCTGTTGGCAGGTGTTGGAATGGATAACCCTAAATATTTTTATTTTTTGGAAAAATCACCAAACAACACATTAACCCTTTGAGTGCCGGAGGTATATATATCGGCTCTTGTTGGACTGGCGAGAAGTGCCAGAGCCGATATATCGGCCCACGCCTTGTAGCGCTTTACTATTTGCATTGTGGGAGAACTCTATCTCAAAGTAAATTTAGAATACGTTATAAATTATCTAATTTCATTACGAGAGAATAAAAATAAATGGTTCAACATAATTTTGTTTCAGCAATGTTATATTACCTATACCAATTACATATGTCGAAAGAGATAATCCGCCCGGTGCCTACCGTGTACCTTCGAGTTATGTTTTATTTTTGTTATGTAATTTTGTTTATCTTGTTACAAAATGCATTGGAAATGCAAAGTATATACTTCATAATAATTGGCCCATATAAAATTATGATGGAAAGATGACTGTTTGTATATGCAAATATGTTTTGTATAAGAGAACTCAACTTTTACTTTATTTATAAACATTTATATTTTTGTTGTTTCTAAAATTTTAATTGAATACAAAAAAATCTAGTGTAATTATTTTGTTCTGTATTTCATCCACAATATATGGTTTTTTGAATCATGTAAATATTGTACGTCGTTTGGTTTTTATAAACATTTTCCCGAATCCTTGGAAAATTGTAAAATTCGGCTGGTTTTTCTCGCATAGGCACCTCTATTTAGCCCGGCACTAAAAGGGTTAAACTTTATATTGGAATGTATTAAGACCGGGGTGTCGAAAAACTTATTGATCGAAAGAGCCAAAATTCTAGCTGATATATTTGCTCCCAAACCTCAAGGAATAGTAAATGGAAAACCATTCGGTTTTGAAATTGATGCTCAATAGGCCAAGCAAATAAACTTTTTTTTTGACAAAAATAGCACCCGATAACGGCGAGTGCCATCAGACGCGGAACAGCCTCCCGATCATAACTGACCACTTTTCGACTCCTGATTCCCATTTTATTTTTTCTTATTAACAAATTAGTGAAAAAAAACACATTTTTTCGTTTTTTGTTTATAAAACACAAAATAATGAAGGAATCTGTTTGGTCCCAATGGAAGAATTGTAGGTAATTAAAATACGCATAAAATGAGCGCTGAAAGAAGCCAATCGGTCAATAATTAAGGGAGATACACTGACAGAACCGAGAAAAAAACGCTTGTTTCAAGAATGTATAACTCTGCCATTTTTTAAGTTGTAGGCCAGGCTCTGCGCGAGATAGTAGGTATTGATATGTACTTTTTGTGTGCGAAATTTGGGCGCTGTCGGATAATTAGTTTTTGCGTTATTGCAATGAACATTTAATTCTTCCATATTTTGCGGAGAGGCTCGATGCTCTGGAGGTCGTCCGATTTAAGTTTAACAAGCGGCTTTTGAAACTAGAACTGTTGACCTATAAATCGTCGATTTTAGATTTTCGTTTAATTGCGTTTAAGTAGGTGAAAATCGCGCCTAAACATGACCAAAAACGCCCGAGTGCGCGAAAGTGGTCGAGTAGTGGGGGTAGATCGGCAGCCGCGGGGGAGCCGCATATATAGTAATAGAAGCGCGCTCGGCCTAAGTTTCGTATCTATTTATTTAATTATTTCAAGAACCAATGGGACTATTTTAACATTTTTTTTAATTCGGGGTAACTCGGTCATCGGAATCTGATTCTTTACTCAGGTTTCATGTAAAATGAACGAAAAACTTGTTTTCCGATGTTTTAACCTACACGTCCTCACATTAATTATAATGCAATTATCATTTTTTAATATTCAATGTTTCACTTCGTACATTGAACAATTAAGAATATTATTAAATATTATTCGAATATTATTCAAATATTTCAAATATTATTCAAATATTCGAATTTTATTCAAATATTTTAATATTATTGTTATTATTATTATTTGAATATTATTGGAATATTATACGAATAATATTTAATAATATTCTTAATTGTTCAATATATATTATTATATATTAATGTGAGGACATGCAGGTTAAAACATCTGAAAAAAGTTGCTCGTTCATTTGACATGAAATCTGAGTAAAGAATCAGATTCCGGTGTTCGAGTTTCTCCAAATTAAAAAAAAATGTTAAAATAGTTCCATTGGTTCTTGAAATAATTAAATAAATAGATACGAAACTTAGGCCGAGTGCGCTTCTATTACTATATATGCGGCTTCCCCGCGGCTGCCGATCTACTCCCACTACTCGACCACTTTCGCGCGCGCGGGCGTTTTTGGTTATGTTTAGGCGCAATTTGCACCTACTTAAACACAATTAAACGAAAATCTAAAATTAACGATTTATAGGTCAACAGTTCTAGTTTCAAAAGCCGCTTGTTAAACTTAAATCGGACGACCTCCAGAGCATCGAGCCTCTCCGCAATATATGGAAGAATTAAATGTTCATTGCAATAACGCAAAAACCAATTATCCGACAGCACCTAGATTTTGCACACAAAAAGTACGCATCTATACCTATTATCTCGCGCAGAGCCTGGCCTACAACTTTAAAAATGGCGGAGTTATATATTTTTGAAAAAAGCGTTTTTTTTCTCGGATCTGTCAGTGTATCTCCCTTAATTATTGACCGATTGGCTTCTTTCAGCGCTCATTTTATGCGTATTTTAATTACCTACAATTCTTCCATTGGGACCAAACAGATGCCTTCATTATTTTGTGTTTTATAAGCAAAAAACGAAAAAAATGTGTTTTTTTTTCACTAATTTGTTAATAACAAAAAATAAAATGGGAATCAGGAGTCGAAAAGTGGTCAGTTATGATCGGGAGGCTGTTCCGCGTCTGATGGCACTCGCCGTTATCGGGTGCTATTTTTGTCAAAAACTGGTGATTTTAGAGCTCTATTGCTTGGCCTACAATGCAATATTTCAACAATAATTCAGGGTGCATTGCCTAACGAGCCCAGTATCATCAATAGATTCAAATCACAGCATCATCGATCAGAAAGCTTGCACAGCACTCGAAGAAGCTTCACAATTTTCTTCACGATAGGAAAATATGAAATGGCAGTTTTGCCACTAGGATCAATGCCTCTCACAAGAAAACCGAGCCATCATATTTTTATCGAACTAGATGTTCCTGAGCAAGAGAATTTACAAAGAACAATCAACAGATCACTGGGACAGTTTCCACTTTTCCTACGCCTGGGCTCCAATAACCAAACAAGTCAAGAATACAGGTACAATCATTTACTGAAGCCCAATTTTCAATAACCCTTGAAATCATATATTTTTTACAAACATTTAATTAAAGAGATCCAAATAAAACAAATATTGTGGTGTCTAAGAAATCGTACGCGTCTATCAAGCAATTATACATTCATGTATTTATAGTCCAAACATAAAAAGCGCGTGATTGATTGAATGAACAATTCAAATAATTAAGAAACAAGATGAAGAAAATCTAAGATAAACGATTTTAACTATAACGATTGAATACGAAATCCATATATGTCAATTAAGAAATTTTGATGTTTTTTTCAATCTTTCGGGAGTTGTTGAATACTTACCGGAACATTACATCGCACACGCACGAAGAATAGGAGGATACTGGCAAATATATAACGATTATGACAAAAAAATTACTGCATTGACTTCAAACACCTGCATTGAGCCACATTTGGCTGTTTATACCTGGATTGAATCGCACGGTAAACAAAAATTGAAATTCGGCTGCGTAATTAAATCCAAACATTGATTAACATTTTGACAACTTTCCTAAAATAGTTGTAACTTTTTATCAAGCGTTTATGTATTTTTTTCAGGCCAATTATTTTTCTAAATAAGACGATCTCATTATGTAAATTGTCCTCCATTCTCAAATTAAATATCGATTTGACCAATTTTCTCATTCACATTAAACTGCGTATATTAACGTCGTATTCCTGTAATCTTTGATGTCCCAAGAGTTTGATCGATCCAAAATGATTAAAAAAAACATCTAAAATTAAGTTCAAGCTAACGACTTTTGGCACATATCCCAATATTTACTTCTATTTTTTTTTCTAGAACCCCGAAACAAAACGGTCAAATTTTTATTTATTTTCGATCAAATTAAGCCACGATTTTCACTATAAGTAATAGTTGTCAAAAAAGATCTCTAACGAACTTGCAACGTTATTCCGTGCACTAATAAATTTTTAAGTGCTTTTATCATGAAAATTTCTCTGCTAAAAAAAAGTATGCTTCGGTTCAGCGAGACAATTAATTTAGTTTTGCATTTTTTTCCAGAGAGCGTCGCAGGCTCGATGCCGTTGCAAGCCGCGATTACTTGTGGCGATAAATTTTCGATTACATTTTTAGATGGGACTGTTGTATGACAACCAAGTTCGGGATTCAGATGGCAAATTATCGGTTCAGGGTTTGAGTCGAATACGAATGATTTGAAGGCCCAAGCCATCGATAGAGGCATTGCTGCGTATCTGAACGCCGACGCTCCTTGGTCCCACAGCAGCAGAGGGTTTGACCACCAAGTTAAAGGTTTGAGTAACGTTTGCTCGACATTCTCATTCTTAAACGATACTAATAAATGTCAAGGCCCATCCTGAACGTCGATACGAAAATCAATGAGACGTGTCTAAAAGCTAAATTACCCTAAACAAATTAATGCTCCTTCATTGCTTTACATTATTGTATTATTTTTGTTTTTTCTCCTCGTTTTTTCAGCAACGAGAATGTTTTTATCATTCCTATAAATATATTTGTCTATTTTATTACACTTTTGATATACAGGGTGTATTGCGTAAAGGGTGCCAGGCGGTATTTCAAGGCAGATGGGCTCATTACAAACAAAAGATGCACATAAACATTAGGGATATTGTTAATAATTTCTGAGATATACATTTTATAAATCGGTCCAATCGGAGCACGCCGTGAAGTGTTGAAGTGCCCCCCCCCCCTCCCCCCCGTCATCTAATGCCTAATCCACTGCGCTATCTCTACGGCTAGGGCAGGCAGTGGGAGGCTCCAACGCTTCTCGGGACGGTCGGCAAAACTCAGAGCAGCCAATGCCCGAGAAAAAAAATGATTGCGATATAATACAATCAATGAAATTGACTGCTCTGAATTTTGCAAACCCAAATGTAACGCCCTAATCATGCTATCTCTACGGCTAGGGTGGGGGTGGGCGGCTTCAACACTTCTCGGCGCGCTCTGATTGGGCCGATTTAAAACATTTATATCTCATAAATTATTAACAATATCCCTAATGTTTATTTGCAACTTTTGTTTTTAATGAGCCCATCTATCTTGAAATACGGCCTGGCATCCCTTACGCAATTCACCCTGTATAAACGAAGTGCTTCATGAAAAGCAAACAAGATTTTAGTAAGTTATGCAAACCATCTCATTAAAAAAAAAAAAACATTTAAAAAAAAACTAAAGCTTGTTTGGTATTTGAAGGGAGTCACAGATATCTGAAATTTATAACTAAATAAATATATATATTGCAACACTGCAGCACCCGAAGACCAGCGCACCTGAGGCAAATTATTAAAATTAATTGAGCTCGAAAGTCACCAGAGGGCGATATTTCTGGATAATAAACAAGGATGCAAGGTATAAATACCTGGACAAGGAACCAACACGCAGCTCTCACTTGGTCAAATAGACTCTCGATACTTACCTGCCTCTATCCAACGTCTGAAAGTTCTGCTCCGACAGAAAAGACGGAAAGTCGTTTGGTTGCAGGGATGATCTCGTGCCTAGAAAACAAAAGGGTGAAAGTTAGTCGAGAGGTCGACAGGGCAGTCGTTACCTGTGTAAGTTGAAGACCATCGCATCAAGGACTGGAATTTTTCAGTGAAAACAACGTCGAACCACCAGTACCAAGCACCACCGAACTCGCGAACATCCTGCTTGAGGTCCAGGTGACAGTTACACTATCTGCAAAAAGAATAAAAATCATATGCAGTTGAAATTGACTAAAATAGAGTAAAGAAAATAAAACAGGAACAACTCACCAAAATACACCCAGTGGCAATATCCAACTGAGCGGTGATGCGACAAATATTATCGCTGAAATAAAAATAAAAATAAAAACCCACAAACATCATATAAAACACGGAATACCGAAAGAAAACACTACAAATTAACCGGCACATAGAAAACGTGTGAACTTGACACGGAGATTAGAGCAGTGGTTCCCAATTTTTTTTCTCGACGGAACCCTTATCGATCATACTTTTCTAGGCGGAACCCTTTTTTTATAAGAAAAAAGATAAAGTTGTGGGTTGAATACTTTCATGTTTACCTTGAAAAGAAAGATCAAAAGTTTTGTGTAAAACTTACTTTAGTGCGAAGAGTGATATTTTTTAACATTTTTTGTTAAAATAGAATTGAAATCAGGCTTTATGTCAGACAGCTGAATACGAAGATCTGGAGCTGCATCCAGTCTGTTTCTGTATTTGTTTTTTGTGTAAGCGCAAGCCGAAAAACCAGTTTCACACCGGTAAGTGGTCACAAACGATAACAAAACTGTGATAGCCTTATCGACGATTCCTCCATATTCATTTTTAAGTTCAATCCAAAATTCATCCAGATTAGTTTTTTCTGAATTGAACTTTTGTTGTAAGGAAGACGAACATTTGATATCTATCAATGTCTCGTACTCTGTTCCTGTTAGCGTCGACGGTTTCCTGTGAACTATGAGTGGATTCTGTACCCAGTCAATGTCCTGCAGCGTTTTTTTTTCAGGAAAATACTCTTCCAGAGATTTGTTGAGGGCCATCAAATATTCGTAAATGCATTTTTCAATATCTGAGGTTACTTACAACTCATTTTTTTCCCCTGAAACTCGTTTAAAAGAGTAAAACATTGGTACTGTTTCTGTTCAACACATTCTATCCAGAAGACAAGTTTCTTTCTAAGAGAAGAGATTTTGTCGTTTACTGTAAAAGTAGTTGTGTTTCTTCCTTGCAGTGACTTGCAAATTATATTCAGTTTGTCAAATATGTCTGCCAAATACGCCAGTTTCATTAGCCATTGCTCGTCGTGCAATAGTTGAACAAGAGCACTCAAAGATGAAGAAAGCGATTCTTTGGAAAAGAAATACCATTAGTTCGTTGCGCAATTCGAACAATCTTAATAATACTTTTCCTTTGGAAAGCCATCTTACTTCCGTGTGAAGAAGTGACTGATGCTGACTTCCTATATCTTCACACCCTTTTTTAAAAAGTCTCGATTGGAGCGGACGTGATTTAACGTAATTCACAATTTGTACGGCTTGATCGAGAACTTTCTTTACCTCGTGTGGCATTTTCTTTACGACAAGGACATGTCGATGTAAAATGCAGTGACTGCTGCTACATTTAGGTGCAACATTCTTAATTCTTGTTACAGTACCTTTCAATTTGCCAGTCAAAGCGGCAGCTCCATCGCCACATACATCGATACATTTGTTCCAATGAGTGTTATGTACATTCATGTAATTATCAATGACTGAAAACTTCTTCTCTAGTGGTGTTGGTCTCCAAAGGAGCACAAATAAACAAATCGTCTTCAATAGATCCTCCGAAGGGGTATCTCATGAAAACACGCAGTATTGATAGTCCAGCAACATCTGTACTGTCATCACATTGTATTGCAAACATATCACTACTTTTCAATCTACAAATCAATTCATCTTCAATGTGGTCAGATATTTTATGGATTTGATCGGATATGACGTTATTGGAACTCTGAACTGCTGCAACTTTCTTCGCTGCGTCTTTGCCAAGTACACACTTGACAATTTTTGTCATACAGGGTTTTATTAAAGTCTCTGCAATCGTGTGTGGTTTGCCAGCATGAGCAATCCTGTAACTTAGCAGGAATGATGCTTCTGTGGTATTTTCGTTATCAGTTTTAACATATATGCGTAAAGCAGCCACACTGGTTTTATGTGCATCTTTGTATCTTTTGAAAAAGTAAGCTTTTGTCTTTTAATTGCGGGTGGTTGGTATCAAGATGTTATTTTAGCTTCGCAGGTGCCAGAGAGCTATTACATATGGTTTGTTGCAGATAACGCATTGATTATTCGGATTCTCAGGCATTCCTACAGAAATAAATCTGAAGGACAGGGAGGATTCGTCATACTTTCTCTTTTTTGAAGTAGTTTTGTCCTGAGATTGCCCAGCCTTCTTGGTCGTTGGTGTATTTTGTCCATCCTGCTCATGACAATATCCTTCAGTATTTACGATATCCTGGAATGAAATGAAAAATATTAGTAATGTAACGGATGGTGAGCAGCGATGAATGAATAATTATACGTGTTTGCGATGATACAGATTGATATTTTATTGAATAGTGGAAAAGGTCTAGTTGGTTAGGAAGTCGGAGGAGAACTGTTTTAGATGATGGAAGATGCTGGGAGAAAGGGTTGGAAAGAAAGAGTTTAGGAGTGGAGGGGATGTCGCGTGAGGGTGATAAGGGACCGTGGGATTGTGGAGTCAGCGGAATTGGGAGTTAGCAAGAAAAGAGATTAGGAGTAGGTGAGAACAGTGGGAATTAAGTGTGGGACCGTTACACTCCCCTTCTTGGGAAAAGAATGGATGCTCCTGCATCCGTTTTACAAAATTTTGTTTGTGTTATGTGCTTCTATATAATTTTAAGTGGTTTGTTTACAAAAAGAATTTCGATTTGAGTGTGCGATTTTATATAATTTGTTTTTTAAATAGTTTGTGGTGTTTGCGTGTGTGGTTGTATCTCCTTGCTTTTATATTGGTCGTTCTGCTGGTTTCCGTAAAGGTTTCTGTAGAAGTTGCTGTTTTTTACCTGTAACTTATAAAGATGCATTATTCTTTGGGTTAGTGGGTGGTGGTGTATTACGGTGAGAGGGTAGGTTTGTGTGGTTGTATGTATGACGTATGTTTATAAATGTATGGAGTGGTTATTTGCCGTTTGGTTGATTGATCCTTATTTCCTTTCAATTTTTGTTGAATGGTGTGTTTTATGCTTTCCCTTGGTTATGTGTTTTATTTTGGATGTGGCCTTGATTATTCGTCCTGGTTATTGGCTTGTATTTGATCTAGCTTGTGTATTTTATGTTTGCTCTTTATTATTATTTGTTTCCTTTTGTTATTGTATTGTTCGTCGTGGTGTGGCTGCTAGAACATTCTGAATCTTTTATTAGCTTGTTGGTTAGTAGAAGAGGTACTCGTATATTATCTAGGATTGGTTGGTTGGCTTATGTGGGTGTTTTGTTTGTGGGTTGAATGGATACGTTTTAGATATAATTGAAAGTTTTATTGTAAAAGAAAGATAAAGTAAAGAAATTATAGGTATATGTTTATAATTAAGTATATATGATTATATGATTAGATATATGTGGTTAAGTATATATATGGTTAAGTGGGTAGTTTGATTATGTTTATAACTGTTTTTAATGCTGTTTGGTTTTCTTCTTTTTTTTTTGTTAGATCGTTGTTTATTGTGTTTGATTCCAAGGGCTATATAAATTTTCCCGTTTCTAGGAGAATTGCGGTGATATTTAGATTGTAGTTCTGGATTGAATTTTCTATTATTTTTGTCATATTGAGTTTTAAGGTTGTAGAGAAATTTGTCTGGGTTGAGGATGTCATGTCGATGCAATGTGTTAGTTGAGTCGTACGGGTTTTCGCTTAGTATAGCGGGCTAATATTTAAGATGCCAGTATTTTTTATTGTGTGAATGGATGACTGATGGTTATCGCAGCTGACGTAGAGGTTTTCTGATTCTAGTGCTGCAAAGAGCCATGTGTTTGTATCTGGGATCCTCGACCAATAGGTGTGGCGGAGTGTTTTTAGCCGAATGTCGCATTCTGCTAGATTCTTGAATTGAGGGTTTGACAAGAGTTGAGTCTCGCATTGGGTATTTTGATCTATCTGTTGGACGGGGTTGACCTGGTTGCATACGTAGTACGACATTGTGATTTTACAATTTGTTAAAGTTTCAAGGTTAAAATATTTTTCGTAGTTTTCTGAGATTGCTGTATAACTGAATGCTGATTTGATGAAGGCAAAACGTGCCTCGGTTTTGTGCGAGTTGTGTAACTCTTATTAAGGGGTTGCTGCTTAAGGCGTGTGAGTGGCATCTGTAACATGTGTCATTTTTATTTTATCTATGTGTACTATTTTCGTTTTATCGTCCTTAATTTCTAACTTAACATTATGTTTATCTAATACTTCTAAGATTTTAAATGGTCCTACATAATGGGGGTCGAGTTTTCCTTTTCTTGGTTCCTTTATGAGGAATACTAGTTGTCCTTTTTCGTATTTCAGTTCTGTTACTCTTTTATCGTAATGTCGTTTTGTTCTTTCTTTAAATTTGATTTGTTTTTCCCATGCGGCTTGTCATGTCTTTTTTAAGTTGTTCGTGAGGTTTGTCATGTAGTCGTCATATGTTACTGTTGTTTCTGGGGGTGGAAATTCTGAAGGTGTACGGGCTGTTCTTCCGAAGACGAGTTCGTATGGTGTGAATCCGCTGCTTTCGTGTGTGCTTGTGTAGTGAGAGAATGTTGCGAGTGTAAGGAGTTCGTCCCAATTGCAATTGTCGTCAGTGAAATGTTTTAGAAATTCAGTGAGGCTGTGATGATATCGTTCTAATGCGCCATTTGATTGAGGATGGTACGCTGTTGTTTTGTATTGTCGAATTTGAAAAAGTTCTGCGAATTGTTTGAATGTGTCAGACATAAAGATTCTTCCTTGGTCCGATAGTATTGCTCGGGGGGCACCAAATGTTGTTATTAAAGCTGTAGTAAGTGCTTTAGCGATATCCGTAGAAGTTTGATGTTTTAATGGAACTGCTATGGCGAATTTACTGAAGAGGTCTAAAATGGTCAAGATATATTCGTGTCCCTGTGTGGTTTTTGGTAAGGGTCCTACGATATCGATTGCGACCTTGTCGAACGGTTCTGCTGCAAAATCGGTGATGATCATGGGTGCTTTATCTTTCACTCGTACCAGTTTATTCTTTTGACAATCGAAACAGTATTTGATGAATTCTCGAATGTCGTTTTTGAGGTTTTTCCAGTAGTATTGTGATAGGATTCGATTATGTTTTCGATAGTCCGTTATGTCCACCGATTGTTGAGCTGTGAAACTCTTGGATGATATCTTTCCTGCGTGATTGTGGAGGTACTGACAGTAGACCGTGGCATAGTGTAATGTTTGTACGTGAGTTTGTTGATTTTTCTCGTACAAATGATTTGATGTATTCCCAAACAAACGGATTTAGAATTTTAGGATCCTTTGGGATCGTACAAGTCTCTGGCTGCAATTTGTTGAATACTTCGAATAGTGTTTTTAAGCAATTTCGAAGTTCTCTAATGGACAGTGAATCTGTTGATTTCTGTTTACAGATGATTGTGAAATAGCAAGTGATTCCTCGGCGAGTAATTAGAATGTCGCCAATTTGGGGGTTACAGTCCAAAAGTGATTGTTGGTTGATTCTGCCTTTTTCCTGTAGAATTTCTGATATCATCGTATTCATTGTACAGTCTGCTGATAGAAAGTATGCGATATTGTCTTTTCGTGCTAGGATATTTTTTTGGGTGGTGGTAATTTTGTGTTTGTTTGTTATATCTTCCGTTATTTCTGTCCTTCTAGTTGCGGGGCGAGATTTTCTGTGTGTTATTTTCTTTCTGTAGTATTGTGATGGTACAAATGGGGTATCACTGTCTGCCTCTGTTAGGTTGTTTCCACTTGAGGTGTTTTCGCCTGATGATGGGTTTGATGGATTATTCGTTGATTCTCGCTGTGGAGTAGCTTGTCTGGTGATTCGTTCAACATTTCCGGGTGGACATCGAAATGTTGGCTCGATTGTTGCTTGTGTGTCGTGCAACTGTGGTACTTCTACTGGAAGGTTGGTGTTATTTCCGATATTTCCTTCAGGAGATAGATTTACTTCGTCGTTGTTATTTGAAGGTGACTCTGCTAACGAATCGAAGTATTCGGGTGTCATTTCCGGTGAGTATGGTCCTATGTTCGTGATACGTTTTGGCTTCTTTATGAACGTTCGTGGTGGTGATGGTAATCTAAAATTCGGCTGCACTTGCGGCTGTGCATTTCGCTGTTGATTCTCTTCCTTTGAGGCGTTAATTTCTTCGCTGGTGAAGTTCGGTTGCGCTTGCGTCTGTGCATTTCGTTCCTTATTTTCTTCGTTTGATTCGTTAATCTTTTCCTTGTTAAAGTTCGGTTGCATCTGCCCTTGTGCGTTTCGTTCTTCACTTTCTTCATTTGGTTCATTAATTTTTTCCTCGTTAGAGATCGGCTGCACTTGCCGTTGTGCATTTTGTTCTTCATTCTCTTCATTCGATTTATTAATCTTTTTCTTGTTTTTGTTATATTTTTCCGCTGTTGCTTCATCTCGTGTCCTTGGTCGTTTGCGCGTGTTTTTCGTCTTTGCTTCCTTTGTCGTATTGTTCCTTGTGCGTTTCCGGGTCGTTATATTTTTTTTGAGTTCCTCCTCCGTTGCTTCTGTTTCCGTGATGACGTCTGTGCTATCTTTTCCTATATTTGTTTCCTCTTCTGTTTGTGGAGATTCATCGTCGATTTTTGGGTCTGATTTAGATTGTGTGTTGTTTTCATGTTCGTTTTCACTTTCTGTTTTCTGTCCGTCTTCTTGTTTCTTTTTGGGTGTTGGGTTGCCTGATTCTTCGTCTGAATCAGAGCGTTGTCGTGTGTTTGGCTGGTGTGAGTGTTTCGGTCTTTTTGGGGTGTTTTCTTCTTTTGAAGAACTGTCTCTGTCTGATAGGCATGACGGCAATGGGGTTTCTGGATAGTGCATCTGCGACGTGGTTTAATTTCCGGGTTGGTGTTGTATTTTAAAATCGTAATCGTTGAGGGTCATTTGCCAGCGCTGAAGCTGCTGTGGCAAATCGGATTTGTTATTTAAATATGTTAAAGCTCTATTATCTGTAATCAATATGAATTGTCTACCGTATAGATACGGGCGAAAATGTTCTACTGCGAAGACTACTGCTAACAATTCTTTTCTCATTGTGTCGTACGCTTGTTGTGGTTTCGAGAGTGTTTTTGAATAGAATGCTACGGGGTGGTTGAATTTATTATATTCTTGACTTAGGACTGCGCCTATTGCGTAGTCTTAAGCGTCTGTGGTAAGTGTGAATGGTTTTTCAAAATCGGGATATCGCAAAATTGGACGTTCTATAATTTTATTTTTCAGTAATTCGAATGCTTTTTGGCATTCGTCTGTCCATTGGAATTTCGCATCTTTTTTCAATTGTTTTGTTAGTGGTGCTGCGATTTTTGCGAAGTCTCTAATGAAACGTCTATAATAACCTGCAAGTGCTGTGAATTGTTTTATGCTTTTTTTATCAGTTGGAGGTGTGAATTCTGTTATGGATTTTACTATTGTGTTGTTGGGTTTTACGCCTTCTTCCGTAATTGTGTGCCCTAAATATGTGACTTCTGTTCGCAAAAATTGACATTTATCGGTTTGCAAGGTTAGACCTGCTTCGGTTAGGCGTTTCGCTAATCGCCGAAATTTTTTCGCATGTTCCTCGAGAGTGTTAGCGTAAATAACAATCTCGTCCAGGTATACGAACAGGTCATTACCCTGGAGTCCTGATAATACGACATCCATCAATCTGAAATGTTGCGGGCGCATTTTTCAACCCAAATGGCATACGGTTGAACTCAAAATGTCCGTTTGCCGTTGAAAATGCGGTTTTTTGTTTGTGGTCGGGATCCATTTCGATTTGATGGAAGCCGGACGCTAAGTCAAAAATAGAGAAGTATCGTGCTTTGCCCAATTGGTCCAGAATATCTACGATACTCGGTAATGGATAAGCATCGGATATTGTTTCCGCGTTTAATTTGCGAAAATCGATAACCATTCGCCATCTCTTGTTGCCCTGTGAGTCTGCCTTTTTGGGTACGACCCAAACTGGTGAGTTATAGGGTGAGAGGGAAGGTTGGATGATGTTTTTCTCCAATAAATTATTAACTTGCGTTTGGATCTCTTTTTTGTGTACAGGTGGAAATCGGTATTGTTTTGTGTTAATAGGTTTGTTGTCTGTCGTGGGAATTTTATGTTGTGTTATTGTTGTGTGACCAAGTTCGTCGTTTGGGTTTGGGAAAAAAGAGTTTTGGGTATTCAGAGACTAATTTTAAAATGTGTTCTTTTTCTTCGTTATTCAGATGATCTAAATGGAGCAATGATTTAAGACTTTGTATTCGTTCTTCATTATTTTCGGATACGTTTGCTGTGTAAATTAATGCGTTATTGTTTTGCGAATTTTTTGTAAAAGTCGGTTTCGAGTTTGAATGGTGTTTCCGAAATGATCTCGATTGGATGCAATTCTATGGATGGAATTTCCAATTCTATTGATTTTGGTTGGCGGTTGATTACTTGTAAGTATGCAATTCCGTTGTTGTTTTTTACTAATGCGCCACCATAACGTATACGTTCTTTGGTTTTGTATTTTGGGACATAGCCCTCTGAAATTTCATTGTTTTTGATTCTTATGTGCATTATTGTTTTTGATTTTGGTGGGATTGCGATATATTCACGTTCGGAAAATGGTATAACATGACCATGAAAGGTTATGCATCTTTGTGTATATAATATATCGGCTGGAATCTGTTTGAAGAATGCGTCGCCAAGTACCGCGTTTTCCTGGATTGGAAATGCGTCGGTGACAACATGAAATTCTGCTTTTACTGATTTAATTTGGATTGAGCATTTTCCTCGAATGTATGTTTTGCCGTCAGTTATACCTGTCAATTCATAAAATTCTCGTGTGTCGATTTCTGTTGTGGGATTGAGTGCGCTTCGTTTGATTAGGTTTATTTGTGCACCTGTGTCGAATAATAAGTTTGTTTCTCTGTGCGTAAAATCAGGTGAGTTTAATGCTATTGAGGGAGATTTGTGATTCTTCGAAATTCCTAATTTAAGCGTTGCCTCTTTGAATTTAATTCCGATTTCTTTTAATTGATCGCGGTTAAGGGTCTTTAGTGCTCTGATAATGAGTCTCGTGTCGCACTTTTCCGCGAGACGTTGTCTTAGTTTTTAGGTCTAATTTTTCGAAAAGTGTATCAATGTGTTCTGTGCTGTTCGTTCTTGATTTTGTCGGGGTATTTCTACCGGGTCATTATTTTGAGAATTTCGTTGCTCGGCATTTGAGTCCGTATTAGGTCGTTCTGATATTCGTTTTGGTGTTGCTCAAATGAGTTGTTTCTGTATCGATTTTGGGAATTGTCTCTGTATTTATCTCGGAAGTAGTTTTTGTGTCTGTCGTTCGAATTACTTCTGTTTGAATAATTGGTATGTCTGTCGTTGGAGTAATCTCTGTGTCTGTCGTTTGAATAATTTCTGGATCTGTCGTTTGAGTATCTGTCGTTTGAACGATTTCTGTATCTGTCGTTAGAGTTATTTCTGTACCTGTCGTTTGAATATCTGTCATTTGAACGATTCCTATATCTGTCGTTTGAGTATCTGTCATTTGAATAGTTTCTGTATCTGTCGTTTAATCGGTTTCTCGAATGATTTCTATATTTGTCGTTTGAGTCGTTTCTGTATTGGCCTCTAGAATTTCTAGTTTTGTTTTGAGTGTATCTGTCTCGTGAATTATTTCGGTATCGGTCGGATGTTTCTTGTGAGCGCCAAGAATTTTTACCTTCGCGCATGTTTTTTATTGTGAAGCAGTCTTTTGTGTCGTGTGTATGTGATTGATGAAGTTCGCAAAAATTTTCTGGGTTTTTGTGTTCTGTGAAATGTACTTTTGCAATGTTTCTGATGTCGAGTGTTCGCTTCGCGCACGCATTCGCTTTTGTTTCTCGATTTCGTATTCTATTGTTTGAGCTCGATCTATGATATTATCAAATGTTTCTGCGTTGTCTAGAATCAAATGAGAACCTATTGCCGGTATTAGTCCTCTAACGTAAGCTCTTTTTGCCCTAGCTATTACTTCCTCGATTCGTGTATCTAAAAATGTTCTCTGTGCGGCTGCGTTGTATACATCCGATAATTTATCTATTATATTATTGAGAATCTCGCGCGTTCTCGTTGCGTATTCAATAACGGTTTCACCGTAATTTTGTGGGGATGATTCTATTTCATTTTCTAAGTCTGCCAAATCTTTATTTTTACTAAATGTTTTCTTTAATATTTTTAGGAGTGATTCTAGAGAATTTGGGGGGTTTGCTTCGATAACTGAACGTGCGATGCCGTTTAGTTTGAGTGGGATCATTTTTAATAATTTAGATCGTTCGCCATCTGAAAGGCATTCATTGACTCGTTTAATTGTTTTTGCGTACTCTTCTATTTTTATATTTTTCCCATCGTATACGGGGACAACTTTAAAAGCGTCTCTAAATGTAAATGTATTGTTATTTTCGGCCATTGGAATAATTTGGTGTTCAATGTTTGGGTAAAAATGTGGGGGTACTGAATTTCGCCTATTTGTCCTACGGGGTGGTTTGGTCGGTGGATTGGAGATTACACCGCGATAAATTAAGTGTGGGACCGTTACAGTAATATGACGGCAAGCTGCAGTTTGGTGTTGGCTAAAAAGAACAGTCCCACCCCAAAACTTCCCTTGGCACAGTCTGGAATGTGACCTCTTTTTCGGACGCGATCCGTTTATATCAAAATTAGATGGCACTGCTGTTTAAAAGGCTAGAGTAGAACACCAGTGCGTCAATAATCCATATTTTGGACTGTTACGTACGGGTTTCCGACGTCATATGTTAAGATTTTATTATGATTTGAAAAATCGAGTTGTCAGGGTACTCGACGTGTGGTTTCTGTTCGATTAAAGCGGCATAACGCACCTCACCTTGTTTTCGTATGTGTGAGTGTGTTTCGTCGATCTGCTGGCGTCGGCGAATAGCTGAGGAAGTTGGGTAGGTCGAAATGAGTTTTTCTCTCAGTTCGCCGATAGTAGTGAGCCGTTTATTTGTATATTATCACAAATACGATCGTAGTGGCTTACACGGGCGTGCTCGTACTCGACGCTGCCACCACAATGTATTGGTCCCGCTGGGTCGGCAAAAAGTAGGAGCTGAGCGTTCGGAGAGTGATACAACTCGCGGAGTCTACAATTTGTTTATGGAATGATATTGTTCGAGCGAGGATCTGATTTGAGGAGAAGGAAAAACAGCACGCACACACTCAAAAAAAAGCTTTGACACAATTTTCACAACACTGTTGATCGTTTATTTTAGATCTATCGATCAGTCAATTACAACAGGTTGAGCTGGTCCTACGAACAATGACGCGATTAGCGCGGGTCTATTTTACAACGATGGTCGATGTATTCTCCTGAGATGGGCTCGAAAGTTTGAGTTTAACTTAGGTTAGCGCGAAGGTCTATCAAAAGCGATGGTCAAATGGGTATATTAAACGACGGTCAACGAAATATTAGAAGTTTTTTGAATATTAAACTGAGGAGACGCACTTAGGCTTACGCAGTTCGATATACAATGGCCGAAAAGCCGGTTCCGGCGAGCGACGAGGCGAACCTACACGTGACCTAGAGAGGGGGTAACGTCGCTGTCATCGATCAAGAGTTCGTCTCGTCGATAATCGTAGAACGTTGCGCGGGACCATTCGAACCTTCGGCGTCGCCGAAACATCCTCCCCACCGTCAGACGGACTGTCTGACACGTAAAGGTCTCGCGGTGGGCACCGAGATGGCGTCCTCTCTGTCGGCGTGGACTGGAAGTAGGATGAGCTTCACCAGGGGTCTGGTGAGCGTGGTAGTGGCGGTTTTGATAGTGGCGACTCGGGCGAGTCCGTCCTGTCCAGGGTGTAGCGCAGTCACTCGGGCCAGAGGCCACTTGGTTGGAGGGGTCCGTTCGTCGCCGAGTAGGACAATCGATCGCACCTGCACCTCGTGAGATGGTCGCCGCCACTTCGAGACGGCCTGGAGCTGCTGCAGGTATCCAGTAGACCACCGAGTCCAGAAGGCTTGGAGCTTCTGCTGCAAAAGTTGCCAGCGAGCAGAGCGGGAGAGTGACTGGTGTTCCAGTGAAGGTTCTGGGATGGCCGTCAGGGGTCCGCCAACGAGAAAGTGCCCGGGCGTGAGCACGTCAAGGTCATCTGGATCGTCGGAGAGGGGCTCAAGCGGTCGAGAATTGAGGATGGCCTCGACCTGGGTAAGAAGTGTGGAGAACTCTTCATAGGTGAGCAGGTCGTTGCCGATGGTCCGGGAGAGATGGTGTTTCACTGAACGGACAGCGGCTTCCCATTTTCCGCCAAAATGCGGTGCGCCAGGCAGGTTGAATGACCATCGAGTCCCCTCGTCAAGCAGTACTTTCGCGAGTTGGTGAGATTCCTTGGAGGCGGACAAAAACAGTGCTCTCAAGAGCCGGTCTGCTCCTTGGAAGGTGGTGCCACAGTCGGAGTATAGGTGGCGGCAGATCCCGCGGCGCGAGACAAATCTTCGGTAGGCGCCCAAGAATCCATCTGCAGTGTAATCAGATACGACCTCGATATGGACAGCGGAGGTCACCATGCAGACGAAGATTGAGAGCCAGCCTTTGACTGAGCGGTATCCACGTCCCTTTCATGAGCGCAATGCCACCGGTCCTGCGTAGTCCACTCCAGTGTGCAGGAATGGTCTCGAAGGGGTGAGCCGGGCAGAGGGAAGTTGACCCATGAGCTGTTGAGCTCGAACAGCCCGGTGACGAGCGCAGATCACGCATCGCAGGATAAAGGAACGAACGAGAGCCCGTCCGCCTAGCACCCAGTACTCCTGACGAAGTTGAGCCAGAGTGAACTGGTTTCCTCCGTGCAGTGTCCGCAGGTGAGCTTCACGGATAACAAGCTGGGTGAGAGCCGACGTGCGAGGAAGAATCGCGGGGTGCTTCTGCTCGAAGCTGATGGGAGCGCGTGACAGGCGTCCTCCAACTCGAAGAGTCCGCTGTCTGTCGATGAACGGCGTAAGGCGTGCAAATGGGTGTCCAGGGCGTACGGAGCCGCCGCGAGAGAGCAGGGCTAGCTCAGTTGCGAAGTGCGCCGCCTGGATGGTCCTGATCCAAAACAGGCGAGCCACTACCATGTCCCCAGGGGACAGTGGGAAGACCGGCGACGCGCCGGGTATGCGACGGAACCTCGCCACTGCACGTTGACAGATAGCCGTGACGCGAAGCAGGCGGTGAAGCGACGAGAAGCGGGTGATGAGATCCCAAACATCGGGAATCTTGGCGCAAACGACGAACACAGAGCCTGGCTTTTCCTCGAGATGTGCGGATGGCGCTGGTGGGACAGCCAGAGCTGGCCACTGAGATGGGCATTGGCGCAACCAAGGAGGCCCATGCCACCAAAGAGGGTGCTGTGCAAGCTGAGCCACCGAGATACCGCGTGAGGCGCAGTCTGCAGGATTATCAGTTCCCGGAACGAGCCGCCAGGTAGCCGGTAGCTCTTGGATAAGCTGAACCCGGTAGCGGACGTACTCCTTCCAGCGCGCGGGTGGTGAGCTGATCCACGCTAACGACACTGCAGAGTCGGTCCACAAGAAAGTGGGGATGTTGACGAACTGGAACTGGCGCTGGACGTACCCGACGAGCCGGACCAGGAGCACTGCTGCGGTCAATTCTAACCGAGGTATCGTCAGTCGTTTGAGGGGAGCCACACGGGTCTTCGAGCACACGAACGATATGAGTGGCGGGGAGCCCGGAGTGGTGACTCTGAAAAAGACGACCGCGGCCATGGCGACCTGGGAAGCGTCCGCGAACCCATGAACTTCAATAATGGTGGTCGAGAGGAGGCCGAGCCACCGAGGAATCTTGATGGAGTCGAGGTCACGTAGCTCTAAACGGAACTGAGCCCACCGATGTGAGACGGTCGAGGAGAGTTCGTCATCCCATCCTAGCTGATCGAGCCACAAGTCCTGCAACAACACCTTCCCACGGATTACCACTGGAGAGAGGAAGCCGAGTGGGTCGTAAATTTGAGCCAACTCCGACAGGATAATTCGTTTGGTGATAGAGGGGCGAAAAGTGGACTGTAAGGAGAATGAGAAGGAATCGTGTTCGGGATGCCAGGACAGACCGAGGATCTTAGTCTCCGAAACGTCAAGGGTCCGCGCTACACCGGCGGAAGACGGGAGGTGGAGAGAATCCAGGAGCGGGGCATGGTTAGTGTGCCATTTGGAGAGGGGGAACCCCCCGGCCGCGCACAGTCCACGGACCTGGAGGCCGACTTCGACGAGCTGATCTGCAGTGTCGGCACCCCCAACAGATATCGTCGACGTAGCGGCCGTGCTGCATGGGGGCGACTGCCAACGGGAAGCGATGGCCTTCATCCTCAATGAGTTGCAGCAACGTGCGACCGGCGAGAAACGGAGCTGGTCTCATGCCATACGTGACGCTGGTCAGCTGGTAGATAGAGGGAGAGTCGTCAAGGGAACTCCAGAGAATTTGTTGGAACCGCTGATCCTCCTCGTGGACCTGAATCTGACGGAACATCTTGGTTATGTCCGCCATGAACACGAAGCGATGTCGCCGAACCTAGAGAAGGACGTCAGAGATGTCAGCCTGGAGTTTGGCGCCCGTGTGGAGCAGGTCATTAATGGATGAGCCTGAGCTGGTCGCCGCCGAGCCGTTGAACACTACTCGCAGTTTGGTAGTTTCACTTGACGCCTTGATCACACCGTGATGCGGGAGGAAGTATGGACGAGATGAATCCCACCCGAGACCCTGCTGCCAGAACTCAGAGACCCTCAACCCTCCTGGAGACAAGTCTCCATGTGCCAAGGTCATCTCCGAGGACCGACAGGTACGAGCCGGGCAAGGAACGATCTTCTTCATGTGTACAATTGTCTCATATTCCTCCAGGAACTCGGAGTAGAGATGTTGAAGAGGTGGATTACGCTGGAGCCGGGCACGGAGGCGAGTAAAACAGGTGAACGCAGCGCGGTAAGAGTCACCAAGAGTGGCGGGAGACGCGGAGGACGGAAGTCGTACGATGTATCGCCCAGAGCTGTCTCGACGATGTGTCGTCTTGAAGTGCTGCTCGCAGGCGACCTCATCAGGAGTGAGGAGAGCCGAGGGCGAGCTGGGCACTTCCTCCTGAATCCAGAATTGGCTGAGGATAGAGCGGAGCTGATCGTCGGATACTCTGACGTGCAAGACAATTGCGCCGGTCTGAGGAGAGGTGTCTGTAGGTCCGAAGACGAGCCATCCTAGTTGGGTTCGCTGGGCAACAGGAAGCGACGGTCCAGCTTGGATCACTTCCGGAAGCAGGACTTGGCCGAAGGCGTCTGCTCCGATCAGAATGTCCACCGGAGCTGGCGTACGGAATGCGGGGTCAGCCAGTGCCAGATGATCCAGGTGTGGCCAATCAAGATCCTCGGCCGAGAAGGTAGGGAGAGCCGCTATGAGACGGTCAATAATGTGCGCCGTCACCTCAAACTGAAAGGACGAGTACGCTGACCGGATGGTGAGCGACACAGATCCAGTGGTCGTCCCGAAGGCGGAGTCGCCGACTCCGGAGAGCTGAACAACAGAGGGGCGTTTAGGTAAGTGAAGCTGTCTTACCAACGCTGACGACACGAGAGAAATCTCCGAGCTAGGGTCCATAACGAGCCTTGCCGGGTGAGTGTGGCCGGAGTTGAGCACGAGGCGGGCTGCGCAGGTCGCGAGCAGGACTCCATGGTGAGGAAGCGTAGCAACTTCCTGGCTTCACAGTGGACCAGCTCCATCTGAGGAGGAGCGAGCCGGACTGAATTCGCGAGCGATGGAGACTTCAGCGTCCTTCGGAGGGTCCGGAGATGCGACCCGAGGAGGCGAATCCGGAACGGGAATGACGGTACCTGGTGGTCGAGCATCCTTCATTGCTGCATGAAGGAGCGTATGATGCCGCTTGCGGCATGACTGGCACGTGCGAGTGGTTTGGCATACCCGAATGCTGTGCTTCCCCAAACAGTTGAAGCACAGATAGAGCTGATCCACTGCCGCCTTCCGAGCAGCAACTGATAATTTCCCGAATGCGGCGCAAGAGGATATATAATGTTCCCCCGCACAATACGAACACGGGTATCGGTTCGCAGCTGGTCGGGACTGCTCTCAAGTTGACGGTGGAGCGGCAGCAGCGGTGAGGTGGACCTTGGCAGTGGTGCGGGTCGGCGAACGACGACGAGACGCCGGTCCAGAAGTCGAACTATCGGGAGCAGTGAAGGCCAAGCTCTCCAGGGCGCGCGCACGTCCGTAGATAAATTCCTGGAGCTGGGCGAAGGTTGGAAACTCGGAGGAGTCACCGATCTTGTTTTCCCACGCCTCTCTGTATTTTGGACTCAGCCGTCGCACAAGCAGGTGCACCAACATGGGGTCCCAAGCGTGAGTATCGACGCCAAGAGCGTCCAATGCGCCCAATGCCTCAACAACTGTGGACACGAGACGGTGCAATTCATCGGCGGTGTGAGATGCCATAGGAGCCGAGCCAAAGAGTTGGTCGAGATGCGCCGTCCTAAGCAGACGGGAGTTTTCATATCGGGTAACGACCATATCCCACGCCGTCTTGAATGAGTCCTCCGAGACGGGCACGTTCGCGATGAGCCGAGCAGCTGAGCCGCGAAGACTAGTTCGTAGATAATGCATCCGCTCTACGTTGGACACATCCTGATTGTCAATCACGAGAGAGGTGAACAAATCTCTAAATGACCTACAAGTCGTGAAAGAGCCGTCGAACACGGGGATGGCAATCTTCGGAAGAGCACGTCGCGTGGCTCTAATGGGTGGCGTCACGATGGCCGAAGGTCGTCGCGTGCTCGATAAGGCAGCGTGACCGCCGGCAGCGTCGATCACAGTCATTAACTTGTCCCGCGTGGAGACATAGTCGCTCAGAGCGACATCGAAGACCTTCTCGGTGACGTAGTCGCTCGAAGTGAAATTCTCGTGCTTCCCCCCTGCCGCGATAAGCTTCTCGTGTGTTGACTCGAATTTTTCCCAGTACGAGTCGAGCATCTGTAGTCGGGCGTCAAGAGCAGAGCAACTAGGCTGGGAAGACGCCTTGATATCCGTAACAAACTGCAAGTTAGACCGAATGAACTCAGCGCGAGAAACTTGCAGCGAAATTGTTACTTCTAGCTGGCTCATGTTGCGCGGATAGCGACACGCACCGTTAGCTGAGCTGTCAAATTCACTCCCCACTCCGACGGTCAAAATGGCGCGCACTGAGAGTCACGCTCCACGTCGCGGTAACTACACTGCTGACTGAGCAGAACTCTCTCTCCCCACCGTGAGCAGTAGCGCGAAAGAGAGAGGTGGCAGATGCAAGATGGCGTGAACTGCCGAGAACGCGCGCCGACGTCTGTCCGAGCTACGGGTCGCTCCCCACCACGACAAGTGCGTGCGAGAGAGGGATAGCCGGTCCAAGATGGCGAGAACGGCTGAGCGGCGAACGCGTCTCTCGGAACGTACGTTATGCTGTCGCACTCCCCACTACCCGTCCAAGATGGCGCGCACTGAAGACCCGTACACACTACGCGTACACTGTACAGCACCAGCGCACGTTACCGCCTTCGAACACTCGCGTGACGTCCCAAGCTCTGACCGTTAGACGGTTAACCGTCGACTCGCACTACGCTGTTGGTTTCCTTTGTCCTCGATCCGGCTCGAAGGACCAAAAAATGTTCGAGCGAGGATCTGATTTGAGGAGTAGGAAAAACAGCACGCACACACTCAAAAAAAAGCTTTGACACAATTTTCACAACACTGTTGATCGTTTATTTTAGATCTATCGATCAGTAAATTACAACAGGTTGAGCTGGTTCTACGAACAATGACGCGATTAGCGCGGGTCTATTTTACAACGATGGTCGGTGTATTCTACTGAGATGGGCTCGAAAGTTTGAGTTTAACTTAGGTTAGCGCGAAGGTCTATGAAAAACGATGGTCAAATGGGTATATTAAACGACGGTCAACGAAATATTAGAAGTTTTTTGAATATTAAACTGAGGAGACGCACTTAGGCTTACGCAGTTCGATATACAATGGCCGAAAAGCCGGTTCCGGCGAGCGACGAGGCGAACCTACACGTGACCTAGAGAGGGGGTAACAGCGCTGTCATCGATCAAGAGTTCATCTCGTCGATAATCGTAGAACGTTGCGCGGGACCATTCGAACCTTCGGCGTCGCCGAAACAGATATGTAACACTCGAAATATTCTGACGCGTAAAGCCGCTCCGGTAATTGTATTCCGCGCCTCTTCCTCCATGATCAACATGTAGTACCTCCATTCCACACCGACTTCGCCACAAGCTTTATAGCAGTTGAAAAAAAAAAATTTCGTCGCCCCTGTCCCGCATGCATTCCCCTTCACTTGTCATTCTTCATCTTTGTGCCGATAAGCCACAACGTGTTTCGGAAAACATCCAAAAATGGGAAAAATACATAGAAGTTCGGATACAGAAAATCGGGAAAAACATTTGGAAGAGCGGCTGAGACGCCTGGAAAGAAAATTCAACGCAAAAAAGGCAAAAAAGAAAAGGCGCCACCGAAAATACAGCTCGTCATCATCAAGTCGCGATTCGTCGCACGATAACAGTGCACACAGACAAACGAGGAGGACACGAACATAGCCGCCAAACGTTACGATCGCGAGAACCTAGCCCAGACGTTTATAGTAAGTATTCCGAGGTCTGTTTTTTGTTTTAGGTTATTGCAAGGATACAACACGATACGTGCGATGACGGATCATACGGGCATTCTTTCAGTCTCTGTAGAGCTGTCAGAAGAGCTGTAGCTCAGTCAAAAATCGTATGGGAAAATAGATGTAGCTATAGGCGGAAATATATGCCAAATAAATAGCCGTTGCACGGCAATACTCTCGCAATAATTATCAGGTGGTAGCCTGCCACTGGACTATGTATAGTTTCAGTGAATCATGCAACGACGTTCTGGTTGTAGGGAATCCCGAGCATCCACAAGGGCTCGAGGATACAGGAGAATCGACGAGCGCTCTTTCGACATCACGAGACGCGACAAACACTGGTGTTCCGGTGGTGACAAATGATGTTATTTTGTTGCCGGAGAATCGAATCTCCATTAAAACAGGCGATCAGAGTACAATGGAGGAAAACAACGAGACAGGAGCCTTATCGGAGGATGTATTGAGGGCGATGGGAAAGCGTATCGCGCCAGAAAAAATCGTTGGCACAGCGATACATAAAGACATTCCCGAACGCTGGCTCGAAGTTTTAAAAAAGGGCCTCACGGCGAACGATCGCTCAGAAATTCTCAAGAAATATCCCACTCCCGAGAATTGCACTCTGATCGACGCTCCGAAATTAAATCCAGAGCTGAAAGCGGCAGCTACTGAAGCAGCCTTAACGAGGGACGCTCGAATAGGGTCAAAGCAAGAGCGAATCGCGGGCTGCCTTACCGCCATCAGGAAAGCGCTCTCAATCGCGCTGGGCGGCAATGGAGACGCCGAGAATCTCATGATCATCGAGTATCTCTGCGATACGGGAAAGCTTCTGACGGATCTCCAGCGAGAAGAATCGTCGGTGCGAAAAAGCCTGATTCTAACGGAGGTAAACGGACCCATCAAGGAGATGATCCAAAACTCGGAAGCAGATGAGTGGTTGTGTGGAAAGAATTTGGAAGAACAACTGAAGAGCGTGAAAGCGGTGGAACGATCGCTCAAAGATCTCAAGCCGCCGCCAAAAAACCAACCTGCAAGAAATCCAAAAAACTTCAGAGCCCCGCTCGGTTCGTACAATCCAAAACCACAGACAGCGACGACGAGCGGGCAAAAATACATGTCGCGACCGCAAAAAGGGCAAGAATTGTCGAAGGCGCATTCGTTACAGAGGATGCAGTCGAACCAACCGTGCCGGAAGTCATACCAGCAGAAAGATCGCAACTACCCGAGGCATCGTCGCTAAATACTGTAGGTATTAGAGCTGGGCGACTACGCTCGTTCGAACATGAATGGCGGAGGTTTACCTCTGATGTGAAAATTCTCTCATGGGTTAAGGGTTATAAAATTCCATTCCAAAGTAGCCCTTCTTAGGAAAAAATCCCACGAGAGTCGGCGTGGGCGATAGAAGAGAGATCTCAGATATCTCTACATATTCGGGAATTGATTGCAAAAAGAATAATAGCTCAGTGCTCGGCGGTAAAAAATCAGTTTGTGTCCAATATTTTTCTTCGGCCGAAGCCAAACGGATCTTCGAGATTAATCGTAAATTTAAAGGGACTCAATGATTTTATCCAATGCGAACATTTCAAAATAAAGGACCGGAAAACGGTGATTCAACTACTGAGCCCGGATATTTTCATGGCGACCGTAGATCTCACGGACGCGTATTATATTATTCCGCTCGATGAAGCTGATAGGCAATTCGTCAGGTTCACATTCGAGAACAAATTATTCGAATTTACGTGCCTTCCTTTCGGCCTCTGTACGGCGCCATATGTGTTTACGAAGCTAATGAAACCGATTATTACTTACCTGAGACAACAAGGATTTTTGTCAGTATTATACATAGACGATTTGTTACTCATGGGCGACTCTTATGAAGAGTGCTCACGAAACGTTTCGGAAACCTTAAAAGTACTCGAGGAAACAGGATTCATTGTTAACGAGGGAAAAAATATGCTTACTCCATCGCAAAGGGTACAATATCTCGGGTTTGTATTTGATTCAGCGAAATGGACCGTAGAGCTCCCGGAATCGAAAAAAGAAATTCTCGAAGAGCAAATCAAGCGAATGAGTGTGAAAAGCAGATGTAAAATCAGAGACTTTGCGGAATTCTTAGGAAAATTAACAGCCAGTTGCTTTGCGATCAACTACGCCTGGGGCTACACGAAAGCTTTCGAAAGGGAAAAATTTTTGGCTCTAAGAGAAAGCGGGGGAAATTACGAAGATTACATGAAACTTCCTAAAGATTTATCAGGCGATTTTGCTTGGTGGAAGACTGCAATTCGCAACGCACGGAACCTCATAAAAGATTCTACGTTCGTCATGGAAATATTTTCGGACGCGTCCTTAACAGGCTGGGGAGTTTTTTGTGGTGGCGAGCGAGTTCGGGGACATTGGACCGAAAATGAGCAACAGTTGCATATTAATCACCTGGGATTACTCGCAGCATTCTTCGGACTGAAATGCTTCGCGGGAAATATGTTAAATTGTCAGATATTATTACGGATAGACAATACTACGGCCATTTCGTACATAAATAAAATGGGGAGTATTCAATTCAAACATTTAAATCGTATTGCGAGAAAAATTTAGCAGTGGTGCGAGTCAAGAGATATTTGGGTCTTGGCATCCTATGTGAGTTCGAAAATGAATGTCGAAGCTGACAAAGAGTCTCGAGCACTCGAACCAGAAACTGAATTCGAATTGTCAGACACAGCATTCAGGAAAATCGTAAATACTTATGGGAAACCGGATATAGATTTGTTCGCGACGAGAAACAATGCGAAATGCGAGAGATATGTGTCATGGCGGCGAGATCCGAGCTCGTTCGCCGTCGATGCATTTACCATTACGTGGAGGCCACATTTTTTCTACGCATTTCCGCCATTTTCTATAATCGCGCGAACATTGCAAAAAATGAAACAAGAAGGATCCCACGGTATTATAGTTGTACTAGACTGGCCCAGCCAGCCTTGGTACCCGATGATTCAAGCACTCGCAATTTCAAAGCCGCTCTCGTTTAAGGCAGTAGTCTGCTTTAGGAGCTGAAAAAAAGCGTTTTTTCAACAATTTTTTTGAAAGGGAAGGAAATGATTGCGGTAAACGAAATTTGGAGACGATAGTATATTATGTTCAAGCTTTAAAAAATAATTTTTATTATTACAAATTATTGAAATTTGCCAAAGTTGTAACGATTTTTCTGGGGCGCCTGGAGTGTGCACTCGTAAATTGGTGCCGGTGATGGAGGTCGTGCGATGACTCTGAAACAGTGGAACCAAATTTTTTTTTAGTTTTTATAAGTTCCTTTTCTATATGAACTAAAAAAATACCGAAGAAATGACGAAATTCCAAATTTTTTCGAAGTTTGAAAAAAAAATTCACTTTTTTGAAAAAAAAAATTCACTTTAAGTTGCAAAACAAGTAATTTAAATAGTACTTTTGTCCAACTTTTTTAGTTCAAATAGAAGATAATTCAATACTGAAGCTAGATCACTTTGGTTTTTTTCGATTGGACATATATTGTTTTTACTATCACCGGCACCGTTTTCCAAAACTTGTGAAAATGAAAACTCGAGAAAACGGGCTGTAAAGTTTTCGGTCCAAAAAAATGTAAGTTTTTGGATACTTACACTAATTAGATGTTAATCGGCTATCCCCGGGCCATACAATAATCCTTCCTCTTCTTCAAAAAACTCGTTTTGGCGGAGGCTTTCCGATCTTCGAGCTGTACGAGCCTCCTTGCTGGAAAGTGATGCGCGCCGGTTCTCCCGCGTTATGCGCTCAGCATCGACGGTGTCAGCAAAATTTTTGCATTGCTGCCCGATGACAATATCGAGGAGCTGCATGGTAGAAAGCACAGCTGAATAACCTTCGTTGAAAATGCCTGTAGCCATATTTGCTGCTATTTCGACGATTTTATACCCGGAATTTACGTGTTTCGGATTTAGGCGCCCCACACAATCGAATTGAACGATTCGTTCGAATTTTGAGTGTGTCCGCCTAAGCACCGCGTCAATAAATCGTCATTTGAAAGATCTTCGTAAATTGGACGAATGTGCTTCTCTACATTATCATTAATTAATCTTGCCGGGTGTTTGAAAGATGCCAGATTATTCGCCGCTTTAGCCTTGCGCCATTCGCACCAACTCTCCGGGCCTTCTGGACAATTTTTATGCCGAGGGTTTTTATCGGTGGAACAATAATGGTCTAATGTTGCCATAATAGCTCTCTTCATACCTTCAACTGAGTTCACGTTTCGACGAATTGTCAGACCGTAGTAAATCGTCAATTTCTTGATGAGACTCTCCGTTAGCCCGTTCTTTCCTCCAAGTTTCTCAGTTTTTCTTTTATTCCGTAAACGAGTACCCATACGCTTTTGCATGTGTCCAACACACTCATTTTTCGTCACTGTGCACTCGTCCCCGTAAGGATTGCTATTTAAGATTCCAGTAAAAGTTTTGGAGTCGCCATCGCCGATATAATTACTGTACATAACTCCGAATTTCTCGCCGGATCTCGGAAACATCTCTGTTATGGAATCTACCTCCATCTTCCCAGACGAACCTGTATGATTTGAGGAGCATGAGTCTTTATGATCCTCATACCACTCCTCAAATGCATCTTCATCCAAACTATTTTTATGTTTGGTACACGAATGACAATAACCACTTTTTACAATGAGATCGATTACTTTGCCACTGTAGTATCCGATGAGCGTTGTTACACCGTACAAAGAAGTATAACCGCGCTTTTTCCACGATCCATCGCCCGAAACCTTCAAATGATTTGCAGGTCTTCCATGTTCAACGTTTTTTTCTTTCTCTTCCGTGACGGCTTTTTCGCAGGTACTCTCAAACAGTGTCTTCGACGCTGCGTACAAATGCTGAACGATTTGTTGATAAGTAGATTTTGTAAAACCTGCAGAAATATCCATAAGGCCGCAGAATACGTTTATCCCTTCTCGTCCGATACCAAGAAGCCTCATAACAAAAACAATCCGTCTGTTGATTTCGTAGCCGGTATTTATAAATGGTCCTGACTGGATTTCGCGTCGACCACACCTACACTGAACAACAATTTTAAATCCTAGGCCTCGATGACCGCTTTCTGCAAACGTTAATTTTTGTTTGCATGATCTGCAAATTGCGATTTCCGAAAGAGCGAGTGTTCGAGCGAGGATCTGGTTTGCGAGGGAGAGGGTGAGAAAAAAAACACTGTGCACACTCCACCTATAGTCACCGCGTTTATTTTTTGTCCAGTTCGTAATCTACAATGGGTACGAAACCCGAGAGCCGAACGAGCCTTCCGATTGAGCCGGTCGAGCAGTCTAGTATGGCGAGTCGGCGTATTCCACAATCCAAAATCAGTCCCCAAATTTCCTAGTCGTTGTCCGTAGTCACCAGTCGTTTCAAACGTTAAACAGAGCCAAGGTCGAAATAGTTCAGAAGCGAGACAAGGAATTCCGGGGATGAGCGCGGTCGATTTACTGTATATGAAGCTAAGAGATGAGCGCGTGACACCCGTGTTAGAACGGTATAACACATGGCGATTAACCGGCGACCGTTAACCGCTCGCCGTTAATCGCCTGACCCCGGGAGGGGGAAGCGTTAGCCGAACTCGCGACGCTGCCACCTCGGTTGGCACGAGCTGGACCTCGCTGTCGACGTTGCCATACCCATGCCGGCGTAGCCGGAACAGCGAGAAACACCGATATAAATTCAATAATGCGGTAGCAGTGCGATGAATGAATAATGATATCATCGCTGCTTGCTGCCTTCAACTTTTGCTCACTGCGACTCGTGTGTAAGTCTCCGTCGTCCGATGATACACTGGTAAAACGATTGCCGTGAAATTTTCGCTTTCGCGGTTCCGCAGCACGCTGTCTTTTACATCGATCACCTTTCGGGTAGCTTGACATTTCGATGTGCGCTCGGCAAAATCAAAAATTTCGAGAGCTATAGTTTACCGTTATATTGTATACCGTTATCCCAACAACTACTCAACACAGACCTTCTAGAACCTCCAAATAATATTTCAAAGGACCGTTCAATGCTTTCAGGTATATACGAGTACAGTCAAACAATAGAATACACGAAGGGGTGGAGCGCGCGCGCTCGGGTCTACCCGAGCATTCGCACCTGCTCGACGCTCGGCCACTAAAACTGATCTAGCTTCGAAAATATGTCAAATTGGCCTATAAAATTTTGAACACATATTCTTGGATAGTTTTGGAATAGATTTAAGACAAAAACGAAAAATCGATTTTTTGAAGCCTGTAAAGCAGACTACTGCCTTAATAAATGAAATAATAAGTTGATAATAAGAATAAAAGATATACATAGTATTTGAATTTTACCGGCAGGCTGCATTGTTTCGAAGGTAAGCAAGATAATAATTTAATTTATTGATCGGAGATGTGCGTCACCCGTGCTGGGACGTAACAATGGGAGCTCTCCATCTACGGCACAGGGCGACACGGTCAGACACGGTGCTTTCCATCTACGGCACAGGGCGACACGGCCAGACACAACAGCAGAGCGTAGTCGAACACCTCCATCAAGTTAGCCGACCAAAATGGAATTTTTCATTTTTTTAAATGTCAATCGATTGTCGGTCGTTTGTTGGTTTTTGTCGGTCCAAAATAAAGTTTTGTCGGTTAGTATTTCTATTAGAAAATACAAAAAAAAAAATGAGCGTTAAGATAGCCGACCTGACACGAATGTTGTCAAAATCGCGCTCAATCGATTCGCAATCGTTTATCGGAACTAAAAATCATAATTGCAGTTTTTGTCGGTTGGATAACTATCTGAAAAACAAAAAAATAAGTGCCCGTATATCTGCCCATCCCGATAGATCCCGCCCGCGATGATCTCGTATCGATCATACGCTTGACCCTTCTCCCATCGACCCATGACGCTGCTGCTCCAAAGATCGACACCGCGAATCAACGCCCAAGAAAATTTCGCGAGCTTCCGCGTAACCACCAGGACTCACTTCGTGACGAGCCGGCGGATATGCAACAGTAGTGTAAGATCAAGTATTCTTCGAAACTTGTCAGGATGGGAATCACAGGGAGCACGGATAATTGAGAGTGCAAAAATGAAATGTTCTTTATTTCAGAAAACGATTATGCGTCGAATTTCCTCGGCGTCGTAATACACACTGGTCTTCCTCCTTCCTTTATCCTCTCTCTGTCTCTCTCTCTCTCTCTCTCTCTCTCTCTCTCTCTCTCTCTCTCTCTCTCTCTCTCTCTCTCTCTCTCTCTCTCTCTCTCTCTCTCTCTCTCTCTCTCTCTCTCTCTCTCTCTCTCTCTCTCTCTCTCTCTCTCTCTCTCTCTCTCTCTCTCTCTCTCTCCCTCTCTCCCTCTCTCCCTCTCTCTCTCTCTCTCTCTCTCGACTGGTGAGTCCGACCGCACGCATTTCTTTCTGCTCTGCAAATTTTTCCTTTGTTTACTGCGTCTGCCTGCCCTCGGGCGCTTTTGTTGCAGTCGTAAAGCGTGCCCAATATCACTGTTCATTGGTGCTGTTGCAGCTCCTTCTTGCTGTCCCACAGTACTGACGAATAAGCGATTTTTCCTTGCATATTTTTCTTGCCTCATTGGGAAGCCATACTCGATAGCCATCGCATCAGTTAGCCAGCGTTATCTTCGGGTGTCTACGCTTATCTTCGACGCTACTCGGCCGTCTCTTCGCCACCGTCTCTTCGACAGCCAGCTCATTGTGTGCGTGCCTCTAGTGTTTACATTCCGTTAACGCGTCGCTCGGCTGCCTACTGATGTCAACAAGTATTTCTCCTGCGCTACTTGTGTATATCACAGACGCCTGCCTGCTTTGACTTCGTGGATTTTATATACGTACCAACACATCAACCACTGCATCGATATATTACGGCCAGCGATCGGTAATGTATTGTGATGTCGCGAGTCATTTATTAATTTATTTATTGTGATTGGGGCTGCCGACTCGGCTACGGAACGCGGTGGTTGAGAAGTAAAACGCGGTAGACACTTAATCGAGAAGCACAAGACTTTATTTTCAGTGTTACAATGGACAGCGTAACGTTGCTGCTTGGATGATCGGAAAACTACTAACTGACTAGCCTAAGGAGAGGGTGGTTTTTATAGCATTGACTCGTGGGAAAGTCACGGTTTGGTAGGGAGAGAATTTGGGAGTTAAAACATTCTCGAAGCGGAAATGTCTTGGAAGATTCTAGGAATGGCGGCTGTTTCGGGCTTGAGGCGGGTCAGGCCATAAAGATAGATGTTTTATGGCGGGATCGTGGAAAATGGAAAAGATGTAGTTTTGGGTCCTTACCGGGAAACAGAGATTATCTGTATTTCGAGGGCCAGATGCCCCTGCGATAGCGAGGGTGTAGCTGCAGGAAGTCACGTAGGCAAAAAGGGAAAGCGAGAGACGCGTAGAGAAGAAGAAAAAAAGGTGGATGAAAGTTGACCATCGTCACAGTATTGATCTATGCCTCCCGTCTGCACCAAATGTGGTAAAGCGATTGCCCGAGACACTGCTGCGACATCTGTCTGCGAATTTTTCACCCAGGGTGTGCGCGGAGCTATTTTAAAGACGCAACCATTAACGCTTGTTGTAAAAATTACCTGAGCGCAATGTTCGGTCTTTCGGGTTCGCTCTCGAATTCGGGGGGGGGGGGGGGGTCTGCCAACACTGGTCAGTCAGCTGATGCTTCAATGGGAGCAATGATGGCTATGCTTCAGAAGCATGAAGCTAATTTCTCTAAATTCGTTTCCGAACAACGTGAAACCGCTAATCGAACGACGTAGGCGGTTGAGCGCATTAGTAAATCGCTAGAACTACTACCGGCTTTATTGAAAACGGTAGACAATCACACATCAGAAATAGCGGCGTTACGAACCGAGAATACAAATCTGCGTCTAGCGGTCACAGAGCTTTCCAGCAAACTCAATGCTCTGAGCACGCGGCCTTCATTTGATACCAATGAATTGGTGATTTCGGGTCTTCCTAATGGGGCTTCAACCGATTTAAAGGCCATTATGGGCAAAGTTCTTGCCGCTCTCGGTCTTCCGGAACTGGCAGGTCATATTATTTCTGTGCGATTGTTGCAGCGTGCCTCCTCGCGTCTTACTTTGTCCTCCTCTGACCCCTCACAACAGTCGTCACGCTCTTATTCGATCGTAGTCACTTTGACATAATCCGCCGTTTGCGAAGCCATAATTAAGGCAAAGCGAACCAAGCGCACTCTTTTGTCGCAGGATATATTCGGACCGAACTATAGTGGAAATGTTTATATTAACGAGCTATTACCCGCGGCGCAGTATATCCTTTTACGTGCTGCTAGACAACGTGCTCGTACTGCTGGCTATCGGCATGTTTGGACAAAAGGGGGTCGCGTCTTTATGCGGAAATCGAATGGCCAAACGGCTATTCCTATCACTACTATGGATGACATCGACAGACTTGTGTGACTACCGCCGGTAGCGCCGGTATCCTCAGATACTCGTGCGGGGTCCGCTACCAGGTCGTCATCTTTTATTGTTGCTCACTTTAACGCTAATTCGATCGTAGCGCACATTGATTTAATTCGAGCGACATTTGCTATCGACCCATGCCATATCATATCTGTCTCTGAATCCTGGCTCACTTCCCGAGTGTCAGATGAATTAGTTGGGATCCCAGACTATTTTATTGTGCGGAATGATAGATCGGGTCGCATGGGTGGAGGCGTGGCTTGCTATGTCCACACTTCCCTCATGGTGAGAGTTCTCGATAAGTCACCCTCCATCTTCTCAAACTCCCCAGAATATATCATTCTTGATCTCGCTCTTCCCAGTGGCTAATCAATCCTCTTCGCGACGCTATACCGTCGTCCAAAGGGTTTGTTATTTGCCGAGTTCTATGAGAATCTCTGTCGCCATAGTCATGATTACAATAATATTATAATTGCTGGCGATTTCAATTGTAATTTGCTCGCGTCGAGCTGCGAAAGCCGAGCTCTCCGCGACTTATCTTTTCCCATGCTTTGTTCATAGTTCCGTCGGAGCCTACTTTTCACACAGCCTACTGTGATTCTTGGCTAGATGTTTTTCTATTAGACTCTGAGGACAAACTTGAATCCTTTCGTAAATCGCCTTCTCCTTTTATCGCTGGTCATGACTTTCTCATGGTTAAATATAAATTAGAGGCGCCTGTGCTCTCTTCGCGAACTGTATATAGGACATCCTTGCGTAATTTTATTGATCGCGATTATTATGCGAGTCTTGATTCCACGTTGCGTACAGTATCACCGGCGTCAGATGCTATCGATCACCCGTCAGTGCTAGACAACCATGTCGATAAGGTCCTAGCTACCATATCCATATTATTTGACAACATGGCGCCATTGCGGCCGGTCCATCTCCGCCGTCACCATGTTCCATGGTTGACGACCGCATTAAGGGACATGATGCGTGTGCGCGATTGCCTTTATCGTCGGAGTAAACGCATCCGCACAGAGGCCAATATATTAGCGTATCGGATGTACAGGGATCGTGTAACAGTGACCCTTAGAGCTAGCCGCCAGCGTTTTTACCATGATAAACTCTCGGCTGTCATGGAGCCATCAAAGTAGTGGAGGGAGTTGGCTAAGTTAGGGCTCGTGAAGTCTAAGCATCCATCGCCGTTCAACTTTTTCACTCCAAGCCAGCTGAATAATTATTTTATCTCAATCTGTGTAAATAATGAGCCTCTCTCCTACGAGAATTTTCGCCTGTCGATGGGCGCCCAAAGTATGAATCATGCAGTCCCATCATTTACTTTTGCCATGATCTCTCCAACTACTGTGCTGAAATGTCTGACTCAGTACAATTCAACTTTACGTGTTGATGCTGATGGAACCATCCCTTTTGCTATTTCCAAAGCTAAGTCCTCTCTCTGCCATTGTCTTTCTTCCATCTTTAATTCGTCAATCAACATGTCGTATTTTCCGACAGTCTGGAAACGCGCTTTTATACGTCCGCGCTCCAACTTCGCCATCGGATGTGCGTCCGATAGCTAATCTGCCGTACCTCTCCAAGTTATTTGAGCGTATTATTTTTGCACAGATCTCGACCTACCTTAACGAGCACAATATTCTTCATGAGCGGCAGTCAGGTTTCCGCGAAGCCCACAGCACTCAGTCGGCCCTTCTTCGTATAGCCGACGATATTCGTCGTGGAATCGATCAGAAAATGATAACTATTCTGGTACTTTTTGACTTCACGAAGGCATTTGACACAGTTCTTCACTTGCAGCTACTACAGAAATTAAAAACAGTAGGTTTTGCCGACTCTGTTCTTGATTGTTTCCACTCGTATCTGACTGGCAGAACTCAATCAGTAATTGATGGGAATGGCTGCAGTTCTGAATGGCTACCAACTACAATGGGAGTCCCGCAGGGGTCAGTCCTAGGCCCGCTACTCTTTTCGCTCTATATTAATGATATTGCAGCAGGTTTACGCTATTCCAATATCATGATCTATGCTGACGACACGCAAATATACTTAAACTGTCATCCGTCCGACTTCTCGAATGCGATAGCCATGATCTCTTCTGACGCCGGAGTCATCGCTGAGTTTGCTGCTACCAACGGTCTCGCCTTGAACCCAAACAAGTCCAGGGCTTTGATCTTTGGTAGCTCTGGCTATCTCCGTTCTCTTGACCTTACAACCGGGCCTCAAGTTGCAATTGGAGCGTCGGTCATACCTTTCTGCAATACGGCTTGCAACCTTGGTGTCACCTTTACAAATACTCTTGCTTGGAACTCGCATGTCTCGTCTGATTCGCAGAAAGTACACTACAGCATATACCGCCTGAAATTCTACAAGCGCACTTTCTCGATAGATCTTAGAGCCAAACTAATAATAACGCTGGTATTCCCTTTCTTTGATTACTGTTGCCTTCTCATGCTTGATCTGCCTGGCTACCTAAATAATAAACTTCAAACCCTGCAGAATTACTGTGTGAGATTTGTTTACAATCTGAGGCGGGACGAACACGTCGCTCCACATCGTCACCGGTTGCGATGGCTGTCCGTCGAACACCGTCGGCTCTATTTTTTGGGCGCAGTCGTATACCGCATACTCACCCTCGCAGCACCGGTCTATCTGCGGGAGCTTCTGCTTCCAGTCGATCGGTCAATTCGATGCTCTGAGCGTCGACCACCATTAACTTTCTCGATTCCCCATTGCTCAACGGCGGTAATGCGTGGTTCTTTTGGAATCTCTGCTGCTCACTTCTGGCATACCCTTCCTACCTCGATAACACAGGCTTCCTCGCTAGCAACATTCAAAACGCTGTTGCATAATCACTTGCTATCAACGGAATGTGATTAAATAGTATTTTGCGATCAAATAACGTTGCGGTATAGGTTGCGGTATGCGTTATAATCTAGTTTAGTTCCTTTTATATTCATTATATTCGTTACACCTTCACATTCTATTATATTCGTTACATTATATTATATTTTGTATTCTCTATACTTGGAGTTTATTTTGCGTTGTGGGGTTATTTTATTTTATTTTAGTTTATTTTATGTTACTTTGTTATTGTATACTCTTATTACTTCTAGTATTGTATACTCTATACCTCATAGTTTGTATCTATCCTCATATTGATATTATTTTGTACCTTTTATTTTGAACCTGATATTTCGAAGTTTATTTTGCGTGAGTGAGTGAGTGAGGACGTACTAAAGTCGTGTCCGTATTTAATGTCTAGTTATTGTGAATAATCTGTAGTGCTGCGCCAAACAAAAAGTGGATAAAACGTTTCCGTGATAGTGGCGAACGTGTGGAGACCATAAACTGAAACGCAGCTGGTCACTTCTGGACATAATTACGAGTTTATATCGCGTGTTGGGCGGACACAAAAGTGACATTGTCATCGCCACATACATACATTAACGCGTGATAGTCGATGCATAATCAAAGATAGTTCGGAGAATCGGCCTGAAGTTGCGCGCGGTGCGTGGGGATAGATTGAATATTCCCAAATTCCTCGATCTCTATCACGTGCCGGCCACAGATAGAGCTAGCCGCGGTACAGCCAGATGGCAGGATAGTACCTGACCTCTGCGCGACTGACTCTGCTGATCTATACGTCCATCGATATCCTCACGGTCGCAATAACTATAGTTGCCCGGCACAGCTTGTACTATCATACCGGCAGTTGTTGACATCTGAGCGCCGTTAGCCAGTTCAGTATATAGTATCCCCTCGCATGTTATTTCTACAGTTTGACTGACTAGTATATGTTTGTACATTGCTTCGCGCATTTCAGCATTAACTCGCATTGCTTGACTGCGGGACTGCGAACTATTCGCCTTTCTTATTTTATTTTACTTATCATAGTGACATTATCTATCCTCGACTCATTTTATTTCGTGACCCATTCACTTTTAATTTTGACTTATTTTATTTCCTGACGTATACACTCTTAATCCGGAACTTTATTTTACTTAACGACAGCAGTTCCGGCCAGGTCTCGATTACCTCTCGCACTATTTCGTTTGGGATGTTGTCTGGACCCGGCGCCTTTCCGTACTTGAGCCGTTTTTGCGCCATCCGCAGTTCCTCCATGGTTAAGGGTTCGATCCTCTGTTCTTCCTTGAGGCACGGTGCCGCTGGTCGTTTTTCCTGGGCAGGGAACAAAGCTGTTACGATTCCTCGCATCCGCTCCGGACACGTTAGTCCGGGTACCGGCTGACGTCCTACTAGTCTTTTTGTTACCAACCGGTATGGCATTCCCCATGGGTCTTTTTCTATCGTGTGGCAGAGTTCTATCCAGCATCGTCTCTTGCTGCTCCTTATGGCCTCTTTGAGCTTCTTTCTGGCCTCTCGATATTTTGTTTGCAGGGTTTCGTACGCTTGGTCATCGTCGTTTCGTCCTCTTCTCCGCCTTTGTGCCGCCCGGCGTGCCTCCATACACTTCTGCCTAAAGTCTGCTATCTCCGGGGTCCACCAGTATACTGACCTCCTTGCCTGAGGCCTTTTCTTTCTGCGTGGCATGGCTTTGTCGCATGCTGACGTGACCACGCTTACAGCGTAGTCCACGATCGTTACTGGATCACCGGCCTCAGCTAACCTTTGCAGGTCACCCCGCCGCTTCTCCGCCTCCAGTACCTCTTTGAACTGAGCTCGATCGAATTTCCGGAGCACCCATCCACGGACCTCTAGCAGATTTCCATTTTGATTATCCTGCCGCTGCGTTGGGTTGTTCTCGACACGAAATACCAGGTACTGGTGATCACTAAGTGTGGCTTCCTCCAATACTTTCCAACTGCCAATCTTAGTAGCTACTCCCTCTGATGCTATGGTTACATCGATGACTGAGCCCGTCGTCCCTCGACGAAAGGTAAACGAATCCCCCTCGTTTAGGACGATTAGGTCAAGCCGCGCTAGCAGTTCCGAGAGTGCTTCCCCCCTGCGGTCTAGTCTTCTAGAGCCCCATTCCGGTGACTTACTGTTGAAGTCTCCTGCCACGATAACATCTCCATTTGCAGTTCTCAGACTTTCTTCCAGGTTGTCTAGTTGAGTCAAATAGTCTTCGTAGTCGCGGTTTGGTGAAAAGTAGCAGCTGTATACTCTTATCCCTTCTATATCTAGCCACACAAAATCCGCGCTGGGTCTTCCGATCTCTCTAATCTTCATATTACTATTCAGCACTGCGATTGCGGCTTTTCCCGTTGTGTCCTGAAACCAGAGTCCTGCGTCGGGTTTTTTGTACTGCTCGCTAATAAGGAGGATGTCGACCTTTTTCTCCACGGCCACTTGAAGCAGCAGATCTTGGGCTTCTCGGCCTCTTCCCAAGTTGATTTGAAGGTAATTAGCCATTGCCCTTTAGCTTCCTCGCCTTTTGGAAAGAGGGACATTTTGCGGTACCCAGAATATGGGCTGCTCCACCTGTTTCTCTTGCCTCTGAGCATAAATCGCAGAGTAGATCATTCTGGCAGTCCTTTGCGAAGTGCCCATCCTGCCCGCACCGGCGACAACTTCTGGACCTATCCGGCCCCGTACAGTCCCGCCCCACGTGGCCGTATCCGAGGCATCGGTAACAACGCAGGATGTCGAGCGTTTGTCTGATGCGGCAGACCGCCTAGCCTATTTTGACTTTCCCTGTTTCAAGTAGCTTTTGCGCTACTTTTGTTGGGACTGTGACTATTGCCATTTGGGTTCCTCTTGGTGCTTCTTTCAAAGACCTTACCTCGATAAACTTCTTGTCTGCACTCTCGACTGCTGCTACTATGGCCTCTACAATCTCTTCTTCTACGGTGACTTTGTCCAGATCTCGAACTTGCAGGGTGCAAGTCTGCCCTAGCGTCCTAACTGACCCTTGGTCTCCGAGTGCAGTAGCCACTGCGCTCCGTAGGGTTTCGGCTGCTCCGCTTCCTTTTTTGATTTCAACTAGTATTTCACCGCCACGCGTACGCCTTATCCCAGATATTTCGACACCGCAGTTCCCTGGATCGCCTTTCGTTTTTATCGTTCGGAGGACATCTGCGTATGAGGCTTCTTCCGAAATTTTGACCGCTACCGCCTCTGGCCATCTTCCGCGAATTCCTCTTACAGGGGGTCTTCTGATGCCTTCCTTGCTTCTTGTCGTTCGGTTTTTCCGTCTTACGGTTTCCCATTCTCTTTCCTGGGATTCCTGCTGTTCTGGCAGTACCATGGTAACATATTACATGGTTCCTTCGCTGCCTCGCTCTTCTTTTTGTTTCCGCCCCGAATCTTTTTACCAGGTGTTTGAGCCTGGGGTGGCGACGTCGCCGCTCTTTTCATGTTTTCATTATTTGCGGTTGTCCTTCGAGTGAGGTTTCTGCCTAGCTTAGGTGTTGGAGCTTGTTTCATCACGTTTCCTCTCGCCAACGGTCCTTTTCCGCTATCACTTTCCTCCGACTGAGTTCTACTTTCAGCGCGTTTGAGAGGCTGGCTCTGCTTCGCCGAGGGTACTACCGCCCCCTCGGTTCTTTGAAGCGCTTCAGCGTATGCCCGCTCAAGTTTTTCTCGTTCTTGCCGTTGATGGTTCATGCGACTCCACAGGATCACTGATTCTTCGTTGGCGTCGCGTATGTTCTTGTGGATATTTTGGTAGCCTTTCAGGACACCCTCAATTCTCCAAATGCGCTTACCGATCTCTGCGAAAGATTCAGTTTCATCTTTTTTCAGCTGCTCAAGCTGTTTCTGTAGTTTTACTGCAGCACACTCTTGTGTTGCTGCGGTATCATCTGCCGTTATTTGATTCTCCTGTTCAAACTCCTGTTTGAACAGGAGAATCAAATAACTCTGTTCCTTTGCGTCATGCCTTGTCACTGAAGCTGCAGCAGAAGCCAAGTTGCCCACTTCTGTTGCCGTGCGGTCGCTTGTTGACGACGTCCCGGGGCCCGCATGTCCACCCTCGCTAGACGCCGGTACTGGGGTTCCCAATCCCTGCACCGTAAGGTTAGTCTCAACTGTTGTACCTTTCATGATTGGTTTATTTTCGGGGTTCCTTCCCTTATCCTGTTTGGTCCGCGAGAGGAATTTCCTCCTACCCTGTATATCTACAAGGCGTTCCCCTATCCGCCACCTGGGGACGCGCCGCGTAGGGGTTTCAGGCTCCCCCTGCGCTCTCTCTCTCCCTCTCCCTCTCCCTCGCCCTCCCCCTCTCTCTCCCCCCTCTCTCCCTCTCTCCCCCTCTCTCTACCCCTCTCTCTCTCTCTCGGTCGATAGTTTGCGGAGAGGTTACAGTGTGAAGTGCGAGACGAAACTGTGCGAGTGCGAGTTCCAGCGAAGGACAAGGAGAGGGGATAGGACACGAAGAGAAAAGGAAGCGAGATAAGGAGAGGAAAGACAAGAAAGGAGAAAACGATCTGCGCGAGAACGAGGACTTTGCAACAGACCGGTGAGTATTTGCATGGGTCAACCTTATCCGCACATTTATTCACGAATTTTTCTATTCCCTTTTGGCAATTAAATTGTATAGAGTACCCCCCCCCCCACCCCTTGCGTGCGTTTACCCTGGTTTTTGGCCAGTGTTCTTTCTTTTCTTTTACATTAGAAAGTCGTGTGGAACGGCTGTAAAAATTTGAGAAATTAAGATTGTGAATATTACCATAGTCGCGAGTAACGGTCTTCCTTCCCGCCTGATCCCCCTCCCGTCCTCGCACAATACCTGAAATAGGAAAGTAACGAAAATATACGATCACACGAGTCGCGCGAGAGAGTCAAGCATCGCCGTCCTTCGATAAATACCCAAAGTCACACAGCACAACAATTTCCCCGCTCCCCGCCTGCCCCTCTCTTTAAGACCGACCATATTCCGTACAATAAGGCGAGCAAAGACTGAAATAAATAAAAGTAAATTTGAGTAGACGAAATAAGCGGTTAAGTACCTGCGACACAGTATACGATTTCCATGATATTTTGCCAAACGACCAGCCAGTGGTAATTATTAAGAGGCCATCGCGTCGACGAACCTGTACCCTGAGAAACCCTTCTCCGCCTGACCCTTTCTCTTCCCTACACGCTAGCCCTGAAACCACCCTCGCATTTAAAAGTGGTATTATTAATATTTTTATTAATTTTTGTTGTGATACTAAAAATTAACTGGCGCCCAAATTTTTGTGAGATCAGGGTAGATCAGTTTTTTTTTTTTTTTTTGTAAGAGTAATATCATATCTTTCTTTCGTACGGATAGTGCTTCCCGGAGATAGTCCGCCGTGGATAATAAAGTTGTAATTATGTTTTCCTTTTCTGATTGCTCTTCCATTTAATATCCCTTTGACCCCCCCCCCCCCCTCCACGGCGTGACGATATATATATGTTAGACTGCAGGGATGAAGGAGTGAATTCTCGCACACACTTGTTTAATCAAAACGCAGAAATTTAATTTGAGAGGAGAAGTAAAAACAGTTTAGTATAAAGAAAAGCGAGAACGGTGTGCCTTGTGGCGCCTCGCCAGTAGACGGTGCGAAGTCAGCCGCGATAGAGTTGCCCTCTGGACGCATGGCCGTCAGAACATCATTATTATGGCGGCACATTTCGAATATTCCCCCTCGAAGCTCTGACGGATGGATGACTCAGCTTCGTTGAAGGTAGATTCCGATCATTTTCAAACACTTCTCGTGTTTTGGTCGAGGCAAACCCTTTGTAAAAATGTCCGCTGCCATCTCGTCTGTTTCTAGGTATTCGATCTCCAAGATACCCTTATTCAGCACGTCTCGAACGTAATGATGGCGGACGTATACCAGGTGTAGAAGTATGAAACCGGAATTTTTTTGCAAAAATTACACTTCCGTTGTTTAAAAATGATACAAAATATTTCAAACGAATGGCGACGGCTTTCTGCGAGACATTCAATTAATGCACGAGTTCTTGTTGAGCTTGGCTCGCAATTCGTTGTCTCCTAACTTTTTCGGTAGTTTCACACGCTCTTCGTTTCTCACGTCAAAATCACCACTTTTAAATTTTTTAAACCACACAAAGCATTGAGTTTTGCCAAGAGCATGTTCACCGTATGCTTCGACAAGCATTCTATGCGATTCTGCAGCAGTTTTCTTCAAATGATAGCAGAAAACCAATGCTGTCCGCAAATCATAGTTCATAGGCACAAAACTCGACATGTTTGAGGTTATAGAAAAATATACCGGTGTATGAAACTTAGGTTATTGTGTGATGACAAACTTCGTCAGCTGTTAGAGGGAGAAGATAGCGCTACAGAAGCGGTCTTACGGTCTTTAAACTGATAGCGAGCTCCATCTATAGGGAAATTCCGGTTTCATACTTCTAAACCTGGTATATGCGTAGGGGTCGCGCGATTTTAAAACAAAGCTGTTTACGTCTTTGTGGACGATACGCGCGCGACATTGTGGGAAGATGCTAGGGCCTTTATCCGAACGCCCGGCGGTAGTGGGGATGGCAGCAAAATCCGTTAGGCTAAGTCATTCAATTGCAAGACGGCATCGATACAAGACGCGCAGTTAATATATTCAGTTCTAATGTGTTTAATATTCAGGTCTAATATGTTTAATGTTCAATAAATAGTATCACCAATTCCCGAGTGTCCTTATTTCGAATTTATATTAATAAAGCAAAAAGGGATCTACATATGCTTGGTTCGTGAATGGTAGTTAGGATTTTCCGCTCGTCTTTTTGCTCCTGTGTTATTGCAAAAAATTTTAATTTTAGCCAGTTTAGAACATCCAAGTTCCGTTAAAAATCGTTTTAAGTAAATAGCTTCTTTGGCCGCTTCGGTTAGCGCCATATATTCTGCTTCTACTGAAGTTAAGGCCGTTATTCTCTGTTTTCTTGAAGCCCACGTAATTGGCCAGCCACCCAAAGTGAAGACATATTCGGTATACGATGTTCGATCTACGATGCAATTTGCCCAGTCGGCGTCGACAAATCCAAGTATTGCGTCTCGTTTCTTTGAGTAAGTGAGTCCTAGGTCTTGAGTTCCCTTTAGGTATCTCAATACACGCTTTGCTTCTGTCCAGTGCGTTGAGTCATGACCGTTATTGAATTGATTCAGGTAATTTATCGTGTGAGCGATATCAGGCCTCGTGCAAATCGCCAAATACGTGAGTGAGCCAATGAGTTATTGGTAAGGAAATTTGTCACTCTCACAATTTTCCGCGCTTGGCTTTTGCAACTTTGTGCTTGGATCAAGCGGAGTGCTGACGGGCTTCGCATCAGACATTCCGAACTTCCTCAGCAAATTGGTGACATATCCCTTCTGAGTAATATTAATGTTCTATTCGTTTCGAGTGAACTCCAAATCGAGACAGTGCTTAATCGTTCCAAGATTCCTCATCTGAAATTTTCTAGACAGAAACTCATATAGCGCAAGAATCTTTGATTTTTTCTTAGATGCCACTAGTATATCATCTACATACGTGACAACCAGTATCAAGTCCTTATATCGGTCTTGATAGAATACGCAAGAGTCGGAAAAACATTGTTTCATATTGTACGTTATTAAAGCTTCACTCAACTCACAAGGGGAGTGTTCGGTAACGCGGATGGCTCCGTTGAGCTCGAGCCGATGCGGGTTGTAAATCTGCGTCTCAAATGTATTGAACCGCGAACGCCGAACTCCCTCGCGATCAACTAAGATGACGAGAGTATTTATTTGAAATAACGACAAAATTTATTTAACACAAAAAAATAACTATTGACATGTGATTACATTTAAAATGATATGAAATTGTACGGATAAGACAGTTGAGAAAGAAAGGTATGGGTTTCACGATACGAGACTCTGTGTAGCTGATTCTGACGAGCAGATTCTCGGAGTGTCTGTTCTCGTTGGAAAAGCTAAGACGACTGACCTCTCGAAATGTCTTAATAACTAACAAGATTGTTTTTGGAGTGGGGTGTAGGGTTGCTTGTGGAAAATTCCTTTATTCTGATTGGTGCTTTGCTAAAAATATGAACGATCGACTGCGGGTTTCCCCGCGTCGTATGAGGCCCTTGCCGCGGCTCGGTACCCCTTTTGTTCGCCGAGGGCGACCGTCGTAAAATACTTAAAGAAACCTTTATTTTTTCTGAAATAATGTTTTACGTGCTAGTTTGAATGATTGCCGGATTAAAAGACGGGATTTTTGATTCTCATCTGTTCTGCAAATGTTTCAATTTTGAACGAGTGATTTTACGATGTAACTTTACAATTTTTTGGCTCAGCTAGGAAAACCCCGGTTTACAACATGTATGTGCAGGAATATTCCTTCCGCGACGGAACATACTCCCCCCGTTGAGAGGTCAACCGATCAACAATTACAGTGTTATCGTTGTTAATGAACGTGTTAATGTGGGAATATGGACCGTTCTAGTGTCACGGTGTGGCGACAAATTACGATGGATGTGGTTCTGCGTCGCTAGTGAGGTCGAGTTGTTCTTCTTGCTGAATTGGTAGTGCAGCAAGCTTCTTGACATTCTTGTCGAACGTTCCCTTGGCCGTTTTCACTGTCACAGCACGAACAATCCCATCGGCTCCCGGATGGACCCTTGTCACTCTGCCCATGGCCCATTGGAGTGCTGGGAGATGATCTTCCTTTAGGAGCACGACCGTTCCCTCCTTGATATCGTGCGCTCCCTTGGTCCATTTTGTCCGTTGATTGAGCTCGCTTATATATTCACGATGCCATCGAGTCCAAAAATGTTGCTTCAGTCCTTGAATATGTTGCCACATTGATAACCTGTTGGTGGGTGTATCTCTGAAATCAAGCTCAGGTCTGCATGTAAGTGGTTGGCCGATTAAAAAATGTCCGGGTGTGAGGACGAGCAAATCGTTGGCATCTGAGGAAAGCGCGGTTAGAGGACGTGAATTCAAGACCGCCTCGATTTGAATGACGAGTGTGTTGAAAGCCTCATAAGTAAGCAATTCCTCCCCTACGATTCTGCGTAAGTGATGCTTAAAAGATTTCACCGCTGCTTTCCACAAGCCACCGAAGTGCGGCGATTGGGGCGGAATGAAATGCCAGCGGATGGCGTGGTTTACTGAGAACTGATGAATTTGGTCTCGATGTTTCTCTGATCCGAGGAGCTGGTACAGCTCTTGTAGCTCATTGTTGGCCCCGACGAAGTTTGTACCGTTGTCCGAGTAGATAGCACTGCAGATCCCCCGACGTGCGATGAATCGATCGAGAGCGGCCATAAAGGCTTCGGTGGTGAGATCGCCAACGACTTCAAGATGTACGGCCTTGACTGCGAGGCAGACGAATACGGCGACGTATACCTTGATTCGAGCCTTGTTACGATACCTTTTTTCCTTTACATAGAATGGGCCGCAATAATCGATTCCAACGTTGGTAAAAGGTCGCGATTCCGTGACGCGTGCTTCCGGTAGATTACCCATGACATAGTCGACCGATGGCGGCTTCTGCTTGAAGCATTCGACGCAAGACCTTGTGATTTTGCGTACAGCGTTGCGTCCGTCCAGAGGCCAATAACGTTGGCGTAATGCGTATAGCGTGGCTTGTGCTCCCGCGTGCAGCTGTTGTAGATGTTCACGCTCGATAATAAGTCTGGTGATATGGTGACTCTTCGGCAGGATGATAGGGTGACGTTGAGCGTACGGAATCTTGGCCCTTTGTAGTCGTCCTCCGACTCGCAGCATCCCTGATTTGTCGATGAATGGGCTCAATTTAGCCAACCTAGGAAGTCGGATGTCTTGCCTTTGAAGGTTCTCTCCATTCTTCAAGGTGGTGATCACATCTTTCAATGTGGCTTCTTGTGTCAGGCAGATGATTTTATCATGAGCTGCCGTGAGTTCGGCCAGCTTAAGCCTGCCGCGATTTCTGTTGTCGCGTTTGAAGCGAAAGCAGTACGCAACGACTCGCTGTAATTTACCGATGGACGAATATCGTGTAAGGAGATCGGTGTTGACGTTCACCGTTGTTGCGAGGCAGATATTCTTCTTCTGTTCGAGAGGAGTTTCCGGAAATGTGATATTTAGAGCTGGCCATGCAGCTTCTTCCTCCTGAAGCCACGATGGTCCGCATTGCCAGATCGATGGTTTCATAAATTCTTCTGGTGTCTGTCCTCGCGATATGAGATCGGCGGGGTTCTCGTGTGTTCGAACGTGTCTCCAGTTCTCCGGTCGCGTTTTAGACTGGATATCTGCGACCCGATTTGCCACGAACGTTTGCAAGCGTTGAGGAGAAGTGTTCAGCCAGTGTAACACAATCGTTGAGTCGGTCCAATAAACGATGTTGCGTACGGTTGTTGGTATAGTTGTTTTTATCGTCTCCATCAAGATTGCCAACAGTTGTGCGCCGCAGAGTTCTAGACGAGGTATCGTCACGAGCTTCAATGGTGCGACGCGCGACTTAGCACAAAGCAGATTTATGCTTATTTGCCCGACTCTGTCGATGGATCGCAGGTAGATACAGGCGCCATAAGCCGATTGACTGGCGTCACAAAATCCATGAAGCTCGGTTTCGCGTGCGTTGTCTGAAGTCACCCCTCGTCTGATGCTGAAATTATTTAGCACTGGTAATTGTTTATAAAAGTTCGTCCATTCAGTATGGATCTCCTGTGGCAATGCTTCGTCCCAGTGAAGTTTCAGTGCCCACAAACGTTGCATCATTGTTTTTGTGCGTATAATGACAGGCCCAAGAAGGCCCAATGGGTCGAATATTTTCGCGGTTTCCGATAAAATTGTGCGTTTGGTAACTCTCGCGGGGTCGTTCGTTGGCTTCACGGTATAGACGATGTCATCGGTGGTTGAATTCCAGAAGACCCCTAAGGTTTTGAGCGTTGACGAGTCTCCCAACTGTAGATGCAGATTTACGTTTTCAGCTGGGAGCCCCGTTAACAATTCTGGTTTGTTGGACGCCCACTGGCGTAAATTAAACCCTCCGAGTTTTAGCAAATTATTGATTTCGTCTCGCAGTGCGATCGCTTCCTCTTCAGTCTGTGTTCCAGTGAGCAGATCATCCACATACAGATCCCGCTTCAATATCTCGGCAGCCTTGGGGTAGCGGTGACATTCGTCATCGGCCAATTGATGGATGCATCTTATGGCGAGATACGGAGCGGCGGACAATCCGAAAGTAACCGTGTTAAGTTGATAGGTTTTTATTGACCCGCCGCTATCACGCCACAAGATTCTTTGATAGCGTCGGTCTTCTGAACGAACGAGGACTTGTCGATACATTTTCTCTATGTCGCCGGTGAGTACCCACCGGTGTATCCTGAAGCGCAGTAACAGAGAGAATATATCGTCTTGCATCGTGGGTCCGACGCGGAGAGTTTCGTTGAGAGATATCCCTGTGCTCGTCTTCGCGGACCCGTCGAACACGACGCGTACCTTTGTGGTGAGGCTGCCTTCTTTAATGACTGAATGATGCGGTAGATAGTACCCTTGACCTGTGGGCGTGATCTCTGTCATGTGTCCGAGATCAAGATATTCTTGGAGCACAGCGTTGTATCGACGACCCAGTTCCGGATCTTGACGCAACCTTCGTTCGGTTGACGACAATCGGTGGATTGCTCTGGATCGTGACTCGCCGAGTTGCGTCTGTTTGCCGTTAAACGGCAGTGCCACTATGTATCTTCCGTCGTTGTTGCGAGTGACGGTTTCGCGGAAGTAGTTCTCACATGCGGCCTCGTCGGCGGTTCGGTGGTGCGCATGTGCAGTGGCTTCCTCGAGACTCCAAAATTTCTCGAGGTCGAATTCCGTGTTCGATGTGACGTGGCAGACACGGTGTCGTGGGAGGTGCGCGGATGGTGCACTCCCCCCGATGACCCATCCGAACAAAGTTTTTTGTAGAAATAAATCTGACTCACCCCTTGTTGAAAGGTCGATCTTTCCCACGCATAGTGATGAAAGCGCAATGCCGGAGCTCAGGAGCATATCAACTGGTCCGGGGCGATGAAAGCTGGGATCCGCCAGCTTCATGTTAGGCGGAATCTTCATTGCGTTTCGGTTTATCGGTTGATCTGGTACCGCTTGCGAAATGTGTGGTACTATCAGGAACTCCAATGTTTTCTCGTAGTTGTTCTGCCTTGAGCGTATAGTAACGGTGACTAGATGCCTTGCAATTGTGGTCATTGTATTTAGGCCACCCACCGGAATTACGCACTTCCGTCGGTGGAGTCCCAAGAGCGAGGCTGCGCTTTCGGTAATAAAATTCGTCGTCGAACCGGTGTCTAGTAGTGATCGGCAGGTGACGAACTGCGATTTACGGTTTAAGGCGTTTAACAATGTTGTCACCAGTAATTCGCTCGTTGCCGAATTCACGATGAGGCTCGTAGGCGCAATCTTTTTGCTCGAGGACTCGGACTGTGCTAGTCAGGCTTGACTATTCGACGGTGTTGGCTTAGCAATTTGCTCCTGGATCTCTGCTTTATGCAACAGAGTGTTGTGTCTCTTTTTACACATAGAGCAATTGCGCGACGTACACTGTGCCACTTGGTGATTCGGTTTCAAACAATTGTAGCACAATGTGGCTGCCCGTACTGCGTTTTGTCGTTCCGTTAACGACATCGCGTGGAACTTCGGACACTTCATAATTGAATGCGTTGTCTCACTGCATATAGAGCACGGTGATGCGCTCATGGTGACGAAGGTTTGCCTTGCAGAACTATTTCCGTGCCTTTTCTGCCGCGTACTTTCTTGTTGCGGTCGATTTTTTGAAGGGATCTTTGACGCTAAAGAATTTGAGCAGTTAGCTCTTTTCTCCAAGAACTCCAACAAATGAATGTAGCTCGGTAACTTGTTATCGGGGAACGTGAGCTCCCAATTCCAAGCAGTGTCCGAGCTGACCTTTGAGAGGATCAGCGCTATGAGCGGTACATCCCAGGTCTCTACTAATTGTCCGAGGTTTTTTAACGCGCGAACGTGTAGCGTTACCAGGTCGACGAGGTCTCCAAGCGCTGCTGGCGTGTCCTTTTGTAGTGGCGGATAGTTTTGCATTAATTCCCAATGTCGACGAACTATCCTGTGGACGCAATCGAATTTCTTTTTCAATATTTCGATTGAGGTGCCGTAATTCTTCTCCGTTGCTGGAAGTGCATCGATCGCGTTCGCGGCCTTCCCGGTCACGGCGCTACGTAGATATTGCAATTTCTGCACGGGAGATAAACTGTCGTTTTTATCGATAAGGGATGAAAACAAGTCATAGAATTCGTTCCAATTCTCGATGGAGCCGTCGAATTTTGGTATATCTAATTGCGGCAACCTCACTGTTGCTGCTGCAGAGGGCAACGGACATGTTGAGTGTGTGGACGATATGTTGCTTGGAGCAACATTGGTGCTGAGGCATCTCATCGCTCTTCCGATGAGCTGATCGAAGTATTGTTCGAAGTTGGATCGTCTTTCCGTTTCGGTTTCGTCCAGACATTCTATCGCATCCTGTATGTCCGAGAACTTCGCGTACCGAGAGCGCAGTCCGTCGAGAGCTGCTTGGAGATCGAACGGACCTCGCACTGCATAGTCGGAGGCTTCGTACGCGTCGAGCTTCTTGGCGAAGATTGTCATAGCTCCTTGTATATGTCCCCGTCTGCGAACGAGCGTCTTCAATTCTTCAGTAGACGTTGCCATCGTGAGTCGTCGGCGTGGCCTTTTTTTTTGGAGTTATATCGGTAATAATTCTCCGGCGGTCCTATCCTCGACGATGCTTGAATGGTTTCGAAACGTGCGGCTACGTATGTAGTAGTTCACGTTGCAACCGACGCGTAGCGTTGAGAGCGGAGCGTCTGGGAGTGTTTTTCTTCGTTTCACAATTCACGAACTGTATGACCACACAAAATTTCTCACTATTTCTATCACTGGCTTATCCGGCTCGAAGGACCAAAAAATGTTCGGTAACGCGGATGGCTCCGTTGAGCTCGAGCCGACGCGGGTTGTAAATCTGCGTCTCAAATGTATTGAACCGCGAACGCCGAACTCCCTCGCGATCAACTAAGATGACGAGAGTATTTATTTGAAATAACGACAAAATTTATTTAACACAAAAAAATAACTATTGACATGTGATTACATTTAAAATGATATGAAATTGTACGGATAAGACAGTTGAGAAAGAAAGGTATGGGTTTCACGATACGAGACTCTGTGTAGCTGATTCTGACGAGCAGATTCTCGGAGTGTCTGTTCTCGTTGGAAAAGCTAAGACGACTGACCTCTCGAAATGTCTTAATAACTAACAAGATTGTTTTTGGAGTGGGGTGTAGGGTTGCTTGTGGAAAATTCCTTTATTCTCATTGGTGCTTTGCTAAAAATATGAACGATCGACTGCGGGTTTCCCCGCGTCGTATGAGGCCCTTGCCGCGGCTCGGTACCCCTTTTGTTCGCCGAGGGCGACCGTCGTAAAATACTTAAAGAAACCTTTATTTTTTCTGAAATAATGTTTTACGTGCTAGTTTGAATGATTGCCGGATTAAAAGACGGGATTTTTGATTCTCATCTGTTCTGCAAATGTTTCAATTTTGAACGAGTGATTTTACGATGTATCTTTACAATTTTTTGGCTCAGCTAGGAAAACCCCGGTTTACAACATGTATGTGCAGGAATATTCCTTCCGCGACGGAACAGGGAGACTACAACGTGATACCAATCGGTTTTGTCGAAACTCCGTGTATCGATAGAGTATCATGTCAAGTGTTTCAGGGTAAACGGATAAAACGCACTTCTCAAGCGTTCGCGAGAATATCGAGATTAAAGAACCCCAAGCGCTATATTAACACATGGTGTAGAGTATAAAATTGAAGAGCGCGTAGCTCAGCGGTTAAGTACTAGACTCGTAACGGCAACGTTGCTGGTTCGAGTCTCGATTTTTTTTTTTTTTTTTTTTTCTTAACAAGGAAATGTAATTATTAACATATTATTAATATATTATTATTAATACATACACAGAAAATAAATGTAAATACATTTTATTCATTCATTGCATATTAAAAAAGCACATTTTTCTACATATTACGAAGGAAAAAATTAAATAAATATAATTATTGATTGTTTTTAAACAACGGATAAATTCGTGCTATATACAAGTAAATGTGAAACGTGTTTTGTGAAGCAGTTAAAAGCCGTTACACAGAAAGAAGGAGAAGGGAGAACGTTATGTTACCAAGGACCCTTTGCAAAGGGCCACGTAACATAGTCTACTCCGATTTGCGCATATTCGGCGAAGGCCCAATCAGATTGTCCCATATTAAGCGCTCGGCCGTTACGTACGGCATCGGAGCGTGTCGGAGCGCATTCTGCTTCTAGCAACGAGAGTAGACAGTAAAGAAAATTGTTGTGTGATATTTGTATGAATATTAACAATAAAATGGAAGGTGTTCCTGGTTCTTCGTCGGAACATGAATGTGACAGTAATTCACTTCATAGCGAGGAATCAAAATTACGGCTAAAAGATGCAATTAAACATCTGGAGCAATTACTTCTAGAAAATGACCTCGTGGCTCTAGAATCTTCTGGAACAATTAGCCATGAGGCAATGCAAATTGGCGAAGATTTATATGAATCCACCGTTGAGATATTGGGCAGTAAAATGTTTGTGGAAGTGGAAGAATTGATAATGGCAGAATCTGATGACGAGAATGGTCTATTTGAAGAAATACAAGACGACGATGACTCCGAACAATATATGTTACCAGAAAAAGAAAAATCAATGGAATATATTCCTCTGGACTATAAAATTAAAGTCGTCAACATGGCTAAAGAGTATCCAAAGTGGACTCTTAAAACTCTACACAGAAAAGGATGCTCTCGTTTAAAAAGCATGAAACATTTATATCGATGGGAGGAAGATATAAAATATGGAGGAACAATTATAGATAAGTATGCTATCATTAACTCATGGACATATGATGGCTTCGTGGAAGCCAGAGTTAATTATCAACAAGTAACAACAAGAAATTTACAAAAATGGGCGTTAAGTGCTGCAAGTCAGTTTGAAAACTTTCCTTTTAAGGCATCAAAACCGTGGGTTATAAAATTTAAAAAGCAGTACAGAATTAAACAACGAAAAATCACAAAATATGTAACAGAAAAAGAAACTGCCACGCTAGAAGAAATATTGGCTGCAGCAGATATATTCCGGAAACAGACACAAGTATTAATTCCTAATTTTCATAAGGATTTTATCATCAACACAGATCAAACAGGTAAATATTTATTTCTTTATAAAATGATGTAAAATATATTGTAACTTTACTTTATAATCGGTAATATATTAAATTGTATTTAATCAATTTTTTGTTGCAGGATGTCAGTATCAATCGACATTTAATAGAACTCTCTCAACGCAAGAGACGAAAGCAGTTTTTGTACAACATAAAAGTGGCAATAAAATCAGCCAGTCGTACACAGCACAATATGCAATGACTATGTCCGGAAAATTATTACCACTTATATTTATATGTTTACAAGAAGCCACAGGTGCATTCGGTCCGAAAGTAAAAAAAGCTGTCGATGAGTTCGTTAAAATATATCAAAATGTTAGAGTAACATCCTCGAAGTCTGGAAAACTTACAACATATCTGTATACACAGTTTTTAAAAGAAGTCTTATCACCGTATGTAAAACATGAGAAATTTCTTTTATTAATAGATTCGTGGGGCGGTCAAACAAATCCTGCATTATATGATGACATTTTTCAAGATGATAACAATGTAGGAACATGTACAGTTAAAGTTATTCCTCCAAAATGCACACCGCTATGTCAACCGTGTGATGTGTACTTTTACAGACAAGTTAAAAATCTTATCAAGCGCCTACAAAATTGTTCATTTTTAATAGAACAAAAACGTGAAATAGCATCTCGTGAAGATTGCATCAAAATTCATGCAATTGTACATCACCAACTGTCTGCTCCCATTTTTGAAAACATGTTACGATATGCATGGTTTGCATCAAAATTAACAGATGAGAGAGAAGTTTTCATGAATGTCAACGAAGTATGTTTTCCGTTAGACATTTTAAAAAAGTCATGCGATTGTAAAAATGTAGCTTTTATACGATGCGCACATTGTCGTGCGAATTATTGTTTCGCTTGTTTTTATGATAAATATCATCCTTCAACATGTACTGTTCCATTTACTTCCACCGATGAATAAAATATGTTTCACATTAATTTTTTATGATTATTTATTTGCATAGCACTGACCATTTACTATTATTTTACATTTACATTTATTTAATTTTTTCCTTCGTAATATGTAGAAAAATGTGCTTTTTTAATATGCAATGAATGAATAAAATGTATTTACATTTATTTTCTGTGTATGTATTAATAATAATATATTAATAATATGTTAATAATTACATTTCCTTGTTAAAAAAAAAAAAAAATTCGAGACTCGAACCAGCAACGTTGCCGTTACGAGTCTAGTACTTAACCGCTGAGCTACGCGCTCTTCGATTTTATGCTCTACACCATCTGTTAATATAGCGCTTGGGGTTCTTTAATCTCGATATTCTCGCGAACGCTTGAGAAGTGCGTCTTATCCGTTTACCCTGAAACACTTGACATGATACTCTATCGATACACGGAGTTTCGACAAAATCGATTGGTATCACGTTGTAGTCTCCCCTTGTCAGCATGCCAGCATCTACCAGCTTGTCTTACAATTAGTCCGCAAAGAGTTCTATTAAGAAGACAAACTTTATTCTCATCTTTCAGTTCAGTGAGGATCTTCGTCGCGTTTTTGCGAATTTCGCTCGAGTGTAATTCGGTTTGAATCAGATTTTCCAATCCTTGATGGATGTATTTAGGGACCTCCATGTATACTTTTTCGTCTAGCTTGCCATTCAGGAAAGGTCTAGTCACGTCCAAATGCTCGATTTCTATGCCAAGTTCCGCTGCGAGTGCTGTTATTATCCGTATTAACTCGATTCTCGATACGGGAACGAAGGCGCCGTCGAAGTCAAAACCTGGACGTTGAGCGAAACCCTTTGTGACGACTCGCGCCTTCCGTCTCTCGAGGTTTCCATTTTGATAGTATTTGTTGCGAAGGACGATTCGACTACCAAGAATCTCTTCATTTTTCGGTCGAGGTACAATGACCCAAGTATCATTCTGGAGGATCGATTTCAGTTCGTTTGCGATCGCGTTGAACCATTCCTCGGCTTTAGGACCTTGCGTAGCCTCGATTAGAGATATTTCCCCCAGAAACGCTGTTTCTGAAAAGGTTCCAACGAGATTAGCGTTGTGAAAAAGTTTACGTGGTCTCCCCCCTGCGACCCGTTTGTTCAAAGTATGATCTTCCTCTTCCGCGCCTAATCGTCTCTCTCATAGCATCATTTTCGATCTCTTCATCGGATTCCTCATTTTCATCAGATTCCTCGAGTCAATCGAATTTCTCATTTCTTTCCGGTTCTTCGTTCCGACAAGGTTCCAGGTTTCGTCTAGGTTCTGTGCTTACAGGTTCATTGGAATTTCAACCATCCCTTTTCGTATTTCTTTGTTTCTATAGCTATCGGATCTTCTTCGTTCTTTGACTTACAAGGAAACTGTCTGAGGTGTGTCTCGCCGATTTTTATGAAAATTGGCATGTTCATAGAACGGACAAAAATAGGCGATACGTATTTTTTATACATGTCAAGATTCATTTTGATGGAGTGAAACGCACCCTCGAAAATGGGGGTATTTTTTCGTTCTTCGTCGATAACGTTTGAACAATACGAGATACAAAAAAATTTCAAATTGCAACAATGTTCATTGTTTCGCGTACTATACACTGGATATGAGAATACTGCAGATAACAACAAATTTCATATTGTTTATTGCCAATTTGCAATTTTTTCATACCTATCTCAGAGAGTTCTTAACCGATTGGAATGTAAATTTGCATACGGGTAGAGGGTTGCATCGTATAATCAGCTGGCCTTTTGCCATTCCGGGTTAAATTCACGTTAATATAAATTCGTTTCAATACTCGAATACATATTTGTAAATGTTACTCACGCCCCACCCCCAATCATCCCCCTCCCGACCGTTCAAAATTCTTACCGTACGGCATGGATGAAAATTTGTAGAAATAAAATGGGTTACACTGGAAGTTCAATCAGTCAAAATAATCGATACAAATTTCCTTGTTTTGGTGGAACGTCACGCTTCAGGGGGCAACTGAAAAACTATGTTCATTCGTGAACGGGCATGATACAAAAGCGGTTACGTAGAAGAAAGACTACCAAAGTTCGAAAATCCGGTAAAATTCTACTTTTCACAAAATACACCGACATACGACATATGGGGCGAAGCAACTATTGTCACTTGTGCGTGGCGTAAAAAATCTCTGTGTTTCAAACACATTTATCACGACTATCATTATTGTAACACGTATAATCCATAACAATTTACTGGTAAAATGGTTATTAAAGTTTTCCGATCACATTTTAATATTCAAAGGCAGTATATGCCGAATTTCTTAGTAAAAATACCATAGTAATCTAGTTACTTTCCGAAGCAGGAAATTATTCCGTAATAGCAAAAGGCTTACCTATTTCTGTGCCGATATGAGCGGAAAATTAAAGAGTGATTTTCACCCAATTATTTCTCGAATTATTGCAATAAATAATACGCCATTTGTTGTTATACTCATCATTATGCCGAACGTCTAGTAGTCGAAGAGCAGAACGTTTTGTCCCTTTAAACTTTTTTTTATCTCCTCTCGTTCACGAATGAACAAAGTTTTTTAGTTGCCCCCTTAAGGGTGACGTTCCGCCATAACAGGAAAATTTGTGTCGATTATTTTGACTGATTGAACGTGCAGTGTTACCCATTTTATTTCTGCAAATTTTCATTCATAGGCATGATAAGAACTTTGAACGTTCGGGAGGAGGATGGTTGGGGGTGGGGGGTGAGAGGCATTTACAAAAATGTATTCGAGTATTGAAACGAATTTATATTAACGTGAATTTAACCCGGAATGGCAAACGGCCAGCTGATTATACGATGCAACCCTCTACCCGTATGCAAATTTACATCCCAATCGGTTAATAACTCTCTGAGATACGTATGAAAAAATTGCAAATTTGCAATAACCAATATGAAATTTGTTGTTATCTGCACCATCCTCATATCCAGTGTATACTACGCGAAAATATAAATGTTATTGCAATTCGTAATTTTTTTGTATCCCGTATTGTTCAAACGTTATCGACGAAGAACGAAAAATACCCCTATTTTCAAGGGCGCGTTTCACCTTTTCAAAATTGATCTTGGCACGTATAAAAAATAGGTGTCGCCTACTTTTGTCCGACACACCTGAAACAGGTTCCTTGTTAGATTGATCCTCTTGCATTTCGTTCATGATTTCGAAATTTCTGGTGATTTCTACTTTTCGCTCTTTTGGAATAAAGAATCCGAATCCTTTAGAAACTTCTGAGTAGCCTATGAAAATGCCTTTGCGAGATTTCGCATCCCACTTGTCTACATTTACATCTCGATTCATAATCATAACTGGAAGACCGAACACTTCGAACGTACTTACGTCAGGTGTCTCTCCTTTCCATTTCTCGAAGGCCGCTCTTCCATTTCGAGAACTCGATGGACATCTATTTCTGATAAAATTTGCTGTATTGACAGCTTCGGCCTGTTACGTCCTCGATGATGATTCGGAACAGCACGGTCACGCCGTTCTGTTGAATCCGCCGATATAGTTTTATCGGCGCGAACTACGAAGAGTACGCTCAGTTTGATCAGAATGAATGAGATATTCTGATCGAGCGAAAATTCCGGAATTCAGAGATTCGGAGATTCGAAGGTTCTTTACGAAATTCGACCCCTGCTATGCGCAGTTGAAGAGAACAACACGATGAATAACAGTTAACAATTGAGTTTATTCAAGTTGATTTAAAGTGGTAGAGTAACTCTTACGAGTAGATTGTGTCGGTTTAACTGAACTGAACGTCGAGCAAGACGTTTTACAGAGTCTGTTTTAACTGAGGACTGAGAGAACTCGAGTTGTGTAATAATTGTCTATGAGTCTAAAAAGACGAAGTCTATGAGTGTGTTTTTCTGGTCAGAGCGTGTCTTTTTATAGGTGCTCTAACTTTGGGTGGAAGGGATTTTGTTTAGGGTGTAGTTTGGGTTTTCCCTTAGGAGAGGGTCGGGAAGTTCTTGTGATAGGCTGGGCTTTCCCTACCGTCTCTAGTATTGAGATAAGTCGTACTATTTACTTATCAGACAGAACTATCTGGTATGTCGGTACTAGCGGTAACTACGCAGAGCGCCCTTTTACCGGCTAGACGATATATGCAACCGACGTTTGGTCATTGCTGAATTTTGAAAATTGACTGGGTCTTTAATGCCGGTGTAATACATATATCGGCAACCCTTATTCAAAACCGTGCAGAGAATTCTGATTGATGGATCTCGCCAGATGGTAGCACTTTACGTTCCACCCTATAAGAAATGCCCAGGGATTTCTGTCGCTTCTCATGTGGATTCGCCCAACCGAATCCCCTAGTATTAAGAACTTTCGATTCCTGCCACGCGACAGCACTCTGCGTGTTCCCCTTACTAGGTTCCCCTACTCTAAACTTCTAGCTATAAGACTACTATAAAAACTCGCGCGCTGCCCAACGGAGCGTTCTTTTCCGCACGAAATTTGAAATGAAAAGATTGATGTGTATTTTTAAATAAAAATTTATTAAACTACGAGTTGTTCAAATTTACCCCGTGACACCGGCCAGTACGTAACAGGCCCATAGGAATTTTGGAGACGATGATTCGAGTAAAAGACAACGAGCAGTTTCAAGGAGAGTACGATTTTTCCGCTCTGCGACTCTGTTCTGCTCGGGAGTGTGTGGAATCGATAATCTTCTTAGAATTCTGTTCTTCTTCAGGTACTCATCGAAGCGATTGTTGACGTATTCAGTACCGTTATCCGACTGAAGGTACTTGATTTTCTTTCCAGTCAAAATCTCGGTTTCACGTTCCAACATCTTGGGAAACGGCTTCTTGGCCATTTTTCCTTTAGCGCAAGTATCGGAAAAATCTCAGTAGGGATTTCTTTTATTTTTAATCCTTTTACGATACCTTGCTGCGCATATTTCGCCAGATCCCTAAAGTTGAGGTGTCCCAATTTTCGATGCCAGATTAGAGCCGATCGAAGTTCCGTGTTTGTCTGATAATCCCATTCAATGTTGGCAACACTTTCGATGGTTTTTCCCTTCATACAGTATTTCTCATACAATTCGCCTTGAGTATTTCATTCCAATGTTGATCGAAGACGGTACCTGTTTCTTTCTCAAACTGAACTTTAAGCCCTTTATCGCATATTTTGCCCACACATAATAAATTTGTTCTAAGATCTGGGACGTAGAGGGCTTCGCTGAGACTTACGTTTGTTTCCTATCTATTATGCTCTAAGGTGAATGTTAGCGGACTCTCACCTTTCACATCCGCGCGAGCGTTATTCGCTAGGTGAACCTGCCCTTTTCCTCAAGGATCTGTTCCGCATTTAAAATGATTTTCACATTACATGTGTGAAGTACATCCACTGTCTATGCACCAAGATACTAGTGGACTGGTGTCCTGGGATTGCACTGCGTTCTCGTGATGGTCCCACATTCTTTGACGGTTGCGCATAAACAAATGTCTTCCGCAGCGTTGGCATTTTCGTTGTATTTCGCGTTTACCGTGCATTCAGACGCCTTGTGACCAGGCTTTCAACATCTGTGGCATTTAAATTTGAATGGTTGTTCCTTCTTCTGCTGATTGAAGTTTTTCGCATCATTCCTTCTTTCGTTGTCACTTTTCCTTATCATAGGTCTCCTTTTGTTTGGAAATTTTTTAACCAACATTGTTGTCCTGCTGTTTTCGCGAACGTCGCTTCTCTTTAAATCGTTTTCGTCTAGGATTTTTATTCTCAACGCTTCCGGAGATGGTAGTTCGTCCCTTGATTCAATTGCGCAATGAAAATTTGCGAACGATGGGGGAAGGCCGTGTAACAGCATAACTGAAAGCAAGTCTGGATTTATTTGAATATGCATTTCGTTCAGTTTATCCATTGTGCCGAAGAAAGACAGCATGTGCTCTCGAACGTCGTCGCCTTCATTCATCCGGTGATATGTTAATTGCTCAGAGTTGATTTCCTGGCTGGTCCAGTGCACTGATAAATATTCTGCAATTTTTTTCCATAATTCTATTGACGTTGTACAACTTTTGACCTGTTTCAATTCTGATGGCTTGATACTCAGAATTATATCGACTATCGCCTTTTCATCTGCTTTTTCCTATTCTTTAGCCTCGACTCGAGATACATCATTCGTCGGTTCCGGTTTGACTTTAGTTCCGTTCACGAATTCCCAGATATCGTTCTTTAATAAAATCGCACGCATCTGAATTTTCCTCGTGTCATAATTTTCGCGATTGAGCTACTCGATTCTCACTGGCGTTCCAGCCATTGTCTTCGGGGCGTGCCCCGTGGCGATCTTAAGCTCGTTTTTTTTTAAGTTTTGTATTTGACGATTTTTCTTTCGCCGCACGCTTTGTTTCACGTTATTCACTTGCGCCCTGGGCCCATAATGTGTTAGAGTGCAGGGACGAAGGAGTGAATACTCACACACACCTGTTTAAGAAAAAACGGAAACATTTAATTTGAAAGATAAAGTAAAAACGGTGGTTTAGTATACCGAAAAAGCGGGAACGCTCTGCCAGTCTGCCTTGTGGCGTCCCGCCAGTAGACGGTGCGAATTCAGCCGCGATAGAGTTGCCCTCTGGACGCATGCCCGTCAGAACATCGTTATTATGGCGGTACATTTCGTATAATATATACACGACCGGCAGAAAATTTCCGGACAAAAGATGAAAACAGTGCCGGAACGGTTTTTTATGCCATTTCGCCGGTAATTGGTCTAGGCCAATTTAACCCACGTCATTTTAAAGAGCGGGAATTTCCCTTCATGTTGGCTTTTTAAAAAAAAATTACGATTGTTTTTACAATTGGCACCCAGTTTTGAATACGACAGTTTTTGGTCGTTTTTTTGCTCTTTTGCAAGTGGACCCCCGTTGCAGTAAACATTTGTTTAACGAATTTCTTTCATCATACTTATGAAGGGAGAAGTCTAAGCTTCAAGTTCATTTTTTAGAAAATTGTCGACGACTTTTTTTTCAAAGATATGTCGTTCTTTGAGAAAAAAATGGACAGTTTGAAAATTGCTCCATAGGACGAAAACAATGAGGTTTACAATAAAATTTCAAGATGGCAAAAAGTTGTATTACTTCTTGCTGAGTTCAGGAGAATTTTTTCAGATTTTTTTTTCGAATTTTTTTTTTCCACCTATTTTGAGTCAGCTCAATTGATCCGAATACCATGAAAATAATAGAATTAAAATTTTTACTTGTATATTAAACTTTGGTCTCTTTGGAGGTTTCTTCGGCGACGGAGTTCTTCGATGTAAGTAAAAAATTTAATTCTATTATTTTCATGGGGTCCACTTGCAAAAGAACAAAAAAACGACCAAAAATTGTCGTTTTCAAAACTGGGTGCCAATTGTAAAAAAAATCATAAATTTAAAAAAAAAATCAAAATGAAGGCAAATCCCTGCTATTTAAAATGGCATTGGTTAAATTGGCCTAGGCCAACCACCGGCGAAATAGCATAAAAAACGTTCCGGCACTGTTTTCAACTTTTGTCCGGAAACTTTCCGCCGGTAGTGTATCAAATTTTTATTAAATATAAATCATTCGTGAAAAGTGTAAATGATGTTATCATTCTTTGCGGCAATAAATAATGGTCTGACGAGAAACTTCAAACTTAATTTGTTGTTACATGAGTATCATTAAAAAAAATACGTAGTCGCTTGAAACAATTTACTAGTGATAAATAACAAAAATTGAGATTTGCTGATGGTGAAATTGAAGAATATGAAAGCTGAGAAAAAAGAAGAGCCAAAAACGCTCAATACTACGTGATTTTCACCTTTTCGTTACTTTATAATTTATGTTTTTTCAATAACTGTTTAATTTTAAATGATTTTTATGAGAAAGTCAAATTGGTTGGTCGGCCGCTGCTGATTAGCCATACATAACGTATAGAAGAGCTCGAGCTTCATCACATTTGAATGTTAAAAATATCCAAATGATTGACATTATATGCGCCCAGAAATAATTACAGCAGACAGTTTCAGTTGTGCCATAGTTTACGATTCATTACACACGTATATCTATAAATGTATAAATGTTGTGACGAGCTCTTCCCTGTCCAAATTTCATCAAAGACGAGAAGAACTGCCAGTCCAACATCTCTAATGGCGCCCAAATATTTTTATTCCTCATCTTCCAATCACCGATTAGGCGGCAGGTGTTTGTACTATCCCCGTAACACCAAGGGAAACTTTCTCAAATTTTCTGCTTTCGCACAGCTAGCGGTCAGGGGAATATTGGGGTTCGAAGGGCGAGCATCAATAACATTTATACAATGACAAAATAAACGAAAATCTCGTGTGAGTACTTCTTAACAAAAATTACAAATGGCAATTTTATTAACTCTGGGCCGCGCGCGGGCACCAACAACGGAGAATTCTCCGTGCGTCGAGCACGCGCGACAAGTGCTCGATTCGGGAGCAGTGAGTTATCATTCGGGATTCTATGTGCCTGAGTGAGACACCGCTGTCCTCCGGTGACGCGTGAGCTCGCCGCTCACCCTTGCCGGCTTCGTCTTCGCCCTATCGGGGGAGGTGGGGGTCCCTAGCGACGATCGACTCTCAATCGCCGGCACAGCCATCCATCTCGCTCACTCTCACCGGGCGTCGTCTATCGCGTTCGTCCGGCAATGTTTATGTTTTCGGCCGCTTGTCCCTGAAACTAACGAATACTCGCCGACAGTGTACGCTCTAGAGCACGATTTCATTTTACCACGGGTGCGAGACGACGCGACTCACCCTATTCTATCTCGTTCTAATATTCCTCTGAATATTTCATCTTAACGCGATTGCGAGGAGTGTAACGTCTGGTTACAATGTATTGTGACGTGATTTTCCCGACGTAGGGAAAAGTCACGGTCCCAAGGCTGTTACCTGGTTTGCCCTCGCCGCACAACCCAACGATCGTACGCGCTACCGATTCTTTAATTTGTTGTACTGCCGTTATAGATAGATTTTGGAAGGTGACAGTGTTGTCGAAGGAATGATTTTAGGGAGGAAACGGCACGGCGTTCGATCCTGACGAGGACAAGAGTGCTCGACGGAACGAGTTACCCGTCAGGAAAGAACGGCCGGCGAGTACGCGCGAGAAATTGATGCAGGTCCGGCTGCAATACCGGCGCCCCGCTGTTAGGTGCATCGTGCATGAGGGGAAGCGGAGGTTTTAGGATTGCGGGCGAGAGAGGGAACCTCTCGTGCCGCCGACGTAAGTGCTCCCCTATGCGCGATGACCATGAGGATACGATTTTCGGCGTACTCGCAAGATCTCGTGTACCGTCGATAATTGCGATTTCGTTAAGGTAAGTATTGTGTCGAGCGAGAGGGCAGTAGCTCTCGGTGTTAGATTTCAGATTTCGGCTGATTGAAAGGTAATTGGCTGAAAATCAGTAGTTACCGTGTCGCGCTCGAGACCAGAGGTGTCTCGCGAAGCATCGTAGAGAGAGCGAGGTGTCTCTGTCTCGCATACGCGCCGTGCGTATGCTGAGTTCTCTCTCTACGTACGCGCTCTAGTCATGTCTCGCTCTCGCTTACGCGTCAGGTGTAAGTCGCGCTCTCTCCCTCTAGGCACTCGCTCTAGAGTCGTTGTTCGTCTCTCGCCGAGGTGAGAGGTGTAAGTTCGCGTACGCGCTATAGGGAGTTCCGTGTCGACCCGGCCCCTATAGATGAAATAAATTCGCGTTTTCTCGATCGCTCTCGTAAAACAAATTAGTTCTCGCAATATAAAAATTAATCTATCGATTCCGATGGTGAAAAATTAAGCTCTCGTGATGATTATTGTGATTTGTTTCGCTGACGATTTCGTGCTCAGAAGTTTTCATGAGTGAACTCGTAGAGTTCATGTTCTCGTTTTCCGATCGAGACTCAGTCTCTCGCGAAAAATTAACGATGTTTTGGTGCCTTCTCGGAGTGCCGTACCCCGACCCTCTCTACCATAATCGACAACCTGAGCGGCCGAGCGTTTCCGGTTTGTCGATCTCGCTGGCGCATCCAGGTGGACCGGATTGTCACCTCCGACGAAATAAAAGTGACTCGATCCACGCAGGTAAGTCGTGAGCATGGAGGGGCCGGGTTGTTCCCTCCCGACCCCCAGGTTGTGCCGGTTGTCGATACCGGCGAAATAAAAATCGACTGGCGCCCTGCCGGCAAAATTGCGGATGCGGTAGCGAGAGAGAGAGACGACCGAAGGTGACGATGGCGGAAGGATTCCGGAAATACGTCACAGTATATATGTATAAATGAAACCACACGTAAGATATTATTTACATAAGTTAATTACCCAAAGTAATGATTAATAACTGTATGAATATTCGACGAATGTGATGATGAATATGAGCAATAAAGTATTTCATGAACAGCAAAGTTCTATATCGAATAAAATCTCTAAATCTAAATATTTCTTCTCCGAAATTAAATTTCTATCTAAATTGACGTTTTATCTAATTTAATTGATTAATGAATTAATCTAAATAAGAAGTGACACTTAAAGTGTCGCTACTTAAGAAAAGATTGAATTTAACATCTCTTCCAGGCAATGACGTTAAGTTTTTTGTGCAAAAAACGTGACGTTTTTGGTCAGTTTCGCAATTTATTAAATTTTTAACATTAAAAACAAAATTGAGGTTCACATGGAACAACTTCAGTAAGGAGGTGTTCTAGACATTCCAGAATTCCCGAAGTATAGTTAATATTATTATGTTAAAGTTTCGAGCTACGTCATGGAATACCCAAAAGCTTGAAAAATAAATAAAATTTCAACAATCGCCATCGCGATGAATCTCGACAGTCCGTTTAAAAGATGAAAACTACGCCAAGATAACAGTCCATTATCATCACTGTCAATAAAAATGGAAAACTTATTTTTTTAATCTACAACAGATTCAAGTAAGAATTGAAAGTAATTATTTGAAGCATTTATACGAAGCGTCCAACTCCAAACATTCCTCATCAATAAAAATAAAAATTTGACTTACCTCCACTTATATAGCGACTTATTGACAAATGGGACTCAAAAGTACGTAGAATTTCAAATCATTTCCATAATTAACTTTATCCGTATATCACTTGGGGAATATGTATTTTTTCCAAAAAATGATTAATATTTACGAGTTATGATATTCCACGATATTTTACACAGAATAACAGTAAATGGGAAATAAGAGGTACGTTTACACACATTCCATCGCCGCTGATAACAATAAAAAACGAAAGGAATACTTGACGATGGCTAAGAACTACTATATGAATATGTTTTCTTATATCCTAACAAGACAATAACAACATTTATTCCGTTTATCATTTGGAAGAATTTGGGTGTTTTATGCAATTAAAATCTTTTTGAAAAGATGACAAAAAACAGTAATTTCCGTTAATGTAAATTCTCATATTGAACAATGAAGAAATCAATACTTGTATCGACAAACTCGTAGACGAGTTGAATTACGTGAAGATAAACAAAAATTGAGAATGTTTTTTTCTTATTATTCAACTGCGAATATGCTCAACATGAGATGCACTCAACTGCTGAAGGCCAGGATTTGTAAAGTTAACAAAACCTCTTGTAAACTTTGTTACGTCCCAATATGGGTAATGCGTATCTCCAGGCGATAAATAAGAACATTATCTTACCCACCTTTAAAGCAATGCAGCCTGCCGGCAAAATTCAAATTCAATGTATATCTTTTTCCGTATTAGGGGAGAGTGGGGTAATCACGGACGACGTGTACTGGCGGACGCGTAAGTTTAGCTATGTTAGAAAAGGATAGAAGATATTTTGAATGACGCAATCGTGAGTCGAGACCGATGGTAGTGCCAAACAGTGAAAGTTAAAGTGAGGACGCGCTCGTTGTACAATGTAAGTTAACTTGATGATTTTTCAACAATTTCATCTAATTTTTTGTTTGAAATTGTAAGTGTGTCTAATAATCTAGGAAAATCATAGGAACTTGGTAATTTTGTTGTGAAATAACATCTAATTGAACAACGTTTTCAAGCACACGCTTCGTGCATCGCGCGATTCTAACCTCAAATAAAACATTTGTTTCGATTTTCTTGCGCATCGGGTAATTGCCAACGATTTGAGTGGGGTAAAGGCGAACGTCCGTAGTTACCCCTAAACGATGTACTGAGTTTTTATTTTACAATTTGTGTCGAGTGCGGTGGCCATTATTGCTAGTACAATTTTTATCGTTTAGTTATATATAATATTTCGCTAATATGAAATGTAATCTATTTGTTTATACGTTTTTACCTAGGCGATTAGTATAGAGATAGTTTATAGGCCGGATAGTTACATTAGCTTTTTTATCACTAAAACAACATATGAGAACGTGATAGTTGATACATTTTAAAATATCTATCAATTAACATATTTCAGATGCCGAGAAATTACCAAAGAAATACAGAGACCAAATTTAAATTAGAAGACTTGGAGCGAGCCGTTCAGGCTGTCAAAAACCATACATTTACAATGGGTAAAGCAGCTACCAATTATTCGGTCCCAAAAAGTACTATATATGACTATCTCAGGAAAGAAGTTATCAAGGAAAAGAAAATTAATAAAAGTGCTTCGAAGAATAATGAAGATTATTATTGTCTGATATGTGATGAAAAATATATAGAATCAATCCACGAAGATTGGATAATATATTAAATGTGCAAATTATGGGCCCATGAGAAGTGTACGAGTGGGGAAAGCACTTCAAAGGGCTTTTTGTGCGATTCTTGCGCCAATTAGAGTAGATATGTTCGTAATTACCCAACTTACAAGGAATATCACTTAGGTGTCCCCCTCCGATTTTGTTGAAACTTTGGTATGTGGTAGAGTATCGAAAACTAAGTACGTATACGTATTTTTTTTTATCGGCGGGAAAACGGTTTTAGGGGGTGAAACACACCCTCAAAAATTGGGTTTTTTTTTTCATTTTTCGGCGATAACTTTTTAACGGTACGAGATATTTCAAAAATTCAAATTGCAACAACCCTTATTTTTTTATGTACTATACATTGGAGATGAGAGCCATACAAATAACAATAAATTTCATGTTGTTTATTGGAAAATTCGAATTTTTTTCATACGTATCTCCAAGAATTTTTAATCGATTGAGATGTAAATTTGCATACACATGGAGGATGGAAAACTAACGGATACGTATTTTTTGTTTTTCCGATATCTCGCAATTAAGGGGTTGTAACTACCCTTTAATTTTTGAGGCAAGAGCATCGCATACTCAGCTAGCATTATGGAATTCCGGGGTAAATTCATCTCCAATGTATAGTACGTAAAAAAATAAAGGTTGTTGCAATTTGAATTTTTTTCATATCTCGTACCGTTAAAAGTTATCGCCGAAAAATGAAAAAAAACTCCAATTTTTGAGGGCGTGTTTCACCCCCTAAAACCGTTTTTCCGCCGATAAAAAAAAATACGTATCGTTTAGTTTTCGATACTCTACCACATACCAAAGTTTCAACAAAATCGGAGGGGGACACCTAAGTGATGTTCCTTGTTAGCATTCGCAATTACCCCACAGCATGTGGGGTAATCCCGGACACCAACTGTTTTGTTTTTTATGATAATTTGATTTTATTCCAAAATGTATTTGTTTTGATTATGAGAACATAAGATTGATTAGTTTAAGTAACGACTGAGCGATATATAGCTTTATTAACTTAATTCGGTTTTGTTTAATTTCACTATTCCCTTAAGTGTCCGCAATTACCTGGACGCGTTGGCGGCCACACGACGGTGACGGGATTGCTCGGCCGCTCAGTCTGCAAGGTTTGGCAGAGAGGGTCGGGTTCGGCGGACAATGGATGCGAGAACTCCAGCTCGCGCGAGCCATCGGCTCAAGCGCGTCACAGAACACGAGAAACGGAACCACAACTAAATCTGGATTTTATTATTATTCGGGAACAACACGAGATCGAAAGCACTCTGAAGTGGTACGGTATTATTTTCCAGCAACAACACGAGAACACAAGTTGGCGTCGGGCAAGTAAACGTACAACGACTTACCGAGCTGCCGAAGACCTTGGCTCACCTTCATCGCAGATCCCTCCGACGTAGCTTACCTCGTTCGGACAGAGCGTTGCGGGGGGTATCCGATCAGGCCGAGACACGAAAACATTAAGGCAGCGTGATCGCTGGCACGGCACTCGAGAATACACTGTACGAAAATTATTTTATTTCCTTCGTATAGTAGACAACCGAGAGACAACACTAGAGCTCGCGTACGGAGAGAGAGAACGACTCAATTCCGACGTGTAACGCGAGAGCGAGTGAGACACCGAGTGTCCGACACTGAGCGTACGCGAGGACTCATTATTTTCTCGATCGCGACGCTTCGACGACCCGCGGTAGACTAATTGTTTCCCAATCTTCGAGATCGCAAACACCCATCAATATGATGCTAAATTTTCGTTGCCGGTAACCACTGCCCTCTCCCCTTCGGTTGAGAGAGAGACGCTAACTATAGCGAGAGCGATACCTTGTGACCGTGATTTGACGGGACTCAGAAAATCACGTCACAATACATTCTAGTAATAATAAACCCTTCATTAATAACGATACTATTTACTCTTCGTCTTAAAGTAGACCATATACCAATTCATAAGCATCCGGGCCGACAAACGTTTCTTTACATTCCTTATTCATGTTACATTTCAACGAATGCCTTGTCCGATATCACCGCTCGAAAACTCGGTTGTAAACAAAACTCTATATTATTTCTCCGAACTATAATTCGAAACCACACTTTTCTTTCCCACGAATGTCGTCCATAAAGCGACGATCTCATGTTCATCCTCGCGTCTTCGAGACAACCCCGTCCACAGAAAAACGAAGGGCCTCGCTAAAAAATTAGACGAATCAAACTTATCGAATTTCTGCAACTCCATCCGAACCAAGGCGGAATCGTCAACAGTCGCGTAACTAGGTACGGGTCAATCCCCCGCACCGAGGCCTGTGTGTACCCCCCCAGGATTTCCGAAATTTTTGTCCTATTTCTGCCCTGTGCAAAATTGACCGTCATCTCCAAGAAATACCCACTTGCGCACCAATCAGTGATCGTGCGCTACCCTTCCAAGCGTCCCAGCCAACCAGCGCTAGCAAAATCCTTTCACTAGCGTGCGCTCGGGTATAAAAAGAAGGTACCGAGCACGCTGTACCCTCATTCACTGGCGATCCGACCTAACGGTAAGATCTCTCGACCACTGCAAGGTGGCTTCCTATCCAGTCTACTACAACGTGCATTCCTACTCCAGTCCAGTGTTGCCAGAAGGAAATTCAGTTACATACTAGACAGTAGCACCAAAACGTACTGAAAATGGTATTTTCGTACTAAATTCAGCGGGAATCCCAAATTAAAGTAAATGCGTTTGAAGTATATAGTGGAGTTCACATTTCATTTATTTTTAATCTCTTATTTTTAATATTATATACCAAATATTTGGTACAGACCCATCTTTTTAAAATATTATGAATATCGCAGATATTTTCATTTTTGAATTTTATATATTTATGTGCTTCGTTATTGTTATTTTAATTATATTACACACATCTTTTTAACCTTAGAACTATGTCGTTGTTCTCAACACCCGGAAACCGCGAACATGGTTCGTTCGTGTCCGTCGCTTATTCAATTATTTTATTCTGTCAGGAAAAATCAGAGAAAATTCATAGGTCTTCTTTGGACTCTTAACATACAATAAAATTGTTGCTATCCTTGAAATTTCCTTTTTCAATAAACATTTATGTCAAAATTTGAAGGTATATAGGCTCTTTCTTACCACTCAAAAGATTTGGCACGGACACAAACGACCCATGTACATGGTTCCAGGGTTAAATTGTTATACATATCACAGATATTTCCATAACAACAACGAGTATTTTTAACTCGTTACTCGTGAAAAGCTGTATATTGCGGTTTTCGCATTAAAAGTTTCGAACTGGGCTGCCAACTATAACACGTATGGTTGTCTAACATTTCTTTCGCGTGAAGCATGCTTTCACTCGTATCAATGTGCAGTCTGTTTCTTGTTTTATTTTCTAATAAATTTAATTGGGAAAAAATCCGTTCTACAGCTGCTGATGAATGTGGTAAACTCATAATTCCCTTCACCAACTTGACGAGATTCGGGAACATAAGGTCTTTCAACTCGTTATTCATTTTCAAAATCTTGGGCCAAAAATCGTCGATCGAACTCTCTTTATATACTTTAAATTCCTCTTAAATCAGCCAATAGCCGCCACTCGCCATTGAGTTTCTCCATATCGTTCACAAGTTGTGAAAATAATTTTGAAGCATCTACTGCAATGCTCGCGACGCTTCCCGACAGAGCGATTGTGGGATCAAATTGGCTCACAAACAACAGAGCTGGATCGTCAAAATCGAACCGCTTCTTAATTTGTTCCGGGAGAGCAATGTAAAAAGCGAGAGCGTGCGTCCAAAAATTGTAAATTTCTTATGGCTCGATATTTTCATTTGACAATAAGACACCAGTTTTAACCCCGAAGTACACTTTTTCCAATTTGATGAAATTCCTTGGATTACTTGGGCTAATTTCTTGCAGTCAAACGCTTTCGAGATGACTGAACTCGATAAAATTTCGAAGAATTGTCTGATATAAACCTCGAGCTCGACTAACAATAAGTAAGAGATAGAACTTGGGCCTCTCGGCTTGAAACTCAATATTCAATTTTTTGACGAGTTCCAAAACATATAACATGAATGTGAAATATACTTTGAATATCGGAGATTTCAGTTGACTCAAAATCGTCTGCGTTGAAGACACGTTATCCTCAAAACATTCGTTGGTGAAGAAAAGGATCAGGGCTTCCCAATTTTCAATCACACGATCTGCAGCAGCCTACGATATGATAGAAATGAAGAAATGTAATGGAACATGGGCACACATGGAGAAAGTGAAATGTGCAGTGGAATATTCGAAACGCGAACGGTTGATTCTCCGGCCAGTTTGACCGATCATAGTTCATAATTGCATACATAACTCGACCCTCCAAAATTCGAGCAAAAAAATAAAAACTTACTTGCAGAGAAAGCCATCTTGTTTGACTTGGATGCAATATTTCGTGTGGTTTTAGTTCCACAGAAACTTGAAACTGTCGTAATTTCGCCGATCTGTTGCTGCTGTAAGAGAAGTAATTGTAAATACTTCGAATGAAGTCTTCCAAACTCCGAGGTAAACTCCGAGCTGTTGCCGACGAACACAAATGGAGCGAGTGGTGACACACGCAACCGAGAATAAATAAGTTTCGTATGACTTGTTTGAAACGAGCCTGGACCCCATTGATATTGCCCATCATAACGGAAGCACTATCCGCCGCCAATCCGATCATATTTGTGAGAGGAATCTCGTGATCCTCGAGATACTTGACGATCGCTCTGAATAAGTCTTCTGAAGTGCAGGATGTCACTTTGATCAAGCCGAAGAATATACTCGTATCTCTACACTACTCTTTTTCCACGTTATAAAATCTCATTACGATTGCCAGAGATTTTTCTGAGCTTACGTCCACCATTTCATGGATTGTGATTGAAAATATGCAGTTTCTCAATTTCTCCGAAATATCCGTTTTTTGTTGAGCGGCAATGCAATCTCTTGTCAAACTCGTAGCTTTTGTTCTGGCGCGCTTTGTTGCGTTTGCCACATTGGAATCTGGACAAATGGAAGAGATAAATTGTGGCAGGTGATCCATCAGGAGAAACGGTAGGTATGCTTGTAAAGGAACATGATCATTTTGAGCTCCGCAAACTTGACGATCTTGTTTTGCTTCTGATGTTGTTCATTTCTCAAGAAATCCTATATCTCGGCGGTTTTCTCAGTGGACTTGATTCACCATTGATGAGCACTTGTGCCCTCGTGTCTTTTCAAATGTGTTTTACCTCCACTGATCACTTTAAGGCACGCTTTACAGGATGCCTGATTCGACTTTATTTGGAGCCAAGAGAATTTTGATGTCCAGTTCAGATTCAATTTTCTCTTGTATTTTTTTCTCGATTTCTTGGCCAGAGTTTTTCTCGTTCTTCTTTTCACACCTGGTGGTTATTCAGAGTTCAGATATAGATTTATCGATGCGTTCGCCCCACTTTTATACTGATCGCGCGATTTCGAGAGAATTTTCATAGTTCAACTATGGTTATATCGGAAGATTTTTACTTTTTGAATCGATTGAGTAAATGGCACGATTATTGATATGCACTGTTATTCGATTTAACTTTGAAATTCTTGGGGTTGGGTTACATACCTCGTTTCGATTATCCTTTTTTTGCCGTTTCAACCGCTTTCATTTTTCTTTTCGATTTCACTCCAGAATATCTCAGTGAAAAAAATATTCTTATTAGATTTTCTCAATATATAATAATCATAGATTATGTGAATGAATAATACGCATGAGAACGAATTTTTTTTACCTTTTGTCATTTGTTTGCTTTTGCGCTTGGAAAAATCGCTGCTTGCGGTTGAAGTAGCCAATGCATACTGGCAGCATCGCTTTTGACGTGTTGTATTAAAAATCTACAAGAATAAAATAATACAGGCAATAATAAATGTAGTGTATGTTTTTATGTATCTAATATGTAATTAACATTATTATATTATTGTATTATATTCGAAACATAAATTTCTTATGCCATTAATTTTACAGAAAAATGAATTTTTTTAATCAATATAAAAAACGATATTTTATCCATAAGTGTCGTACATTTTAAATAATACAATTGTAAATTGTACATAGAACCAACGAATTCGGACGACTATAGAAGGAATATGCCCATGCTTGCGATTGAGGCCAGAAACGGATCTCCCCGCTGAGCTTCACCACCCCAATGACTGGCGGCGCTGCCGTCACTACAAAATTGTGTTAGGTCACACCAACGAATTCAGACGACTATAGAAGGAATATGCTTATAGCCCGATTGAATCCAAGTTTTTGCCGCCCGAAACTGCCGCTTGGCGTCGCGGCGGTCGACGTGTGTGACGTCACTCGAGAGTACATCTCTAGGCTCCATGAGTACATAATTCAAATTCAATTCGACAGATAGTCTATTTTTTACAATTATCTCAACTTGCATTATACTATTAACATTTTTAAGGTCGATATTATATATGTCGAATCAGTGGGGTTCGGCAGTACCAGCTCGGGAAACGAGAGAGTCGGCACCAGCACCCCACTGTATACCTAGCATTAGAAAACGCGAGAAGGAGCTACTACTGTGCCAGCATAGAGAAAGAGAGAGTTGGCATGACCACCCCACTGTATACCTCGCATTAGACAAAGCGAGAAGGAGCTACTACCGTGCCAGCATGGAGAAAGAGAGAATCGGCATGACCACCCCACTGTATATCTTGCATTAGAAGAAGCGAGAAGGAGCTACTGTCGGGCCAGCTCGGGAAATGAGAGAGTCGGCACGAAAACCCCACTGTATACCTCGCATTAGACAAAGCGAGAAAGAGCTACTACCGTGCCAGCATAGAGAAAGAGAGAGTCGGCACCAGCACCCCACTGTATACCTCGCACTAGACAAAGCGAGAAGGAGCGCATGCTCGGTCGTGATTGGTCAGAGAGGAGGCGGAGGTACGCCATGAAGTTGTGTGAGGTATACGTAAATGTGTATGTGTGGCCTAACACAATCTTGTAGCGACGGCAGCGCCGCCAGTCATTGGGGTGGTGAAGCTCAGCGGGGTGATCCGTTTCTGGCCTCAATCGAAAGCATGAGCATATTCCTTCTATAGTCGTCTGAATTCGTTGGTCACACATACACATTTACGTATACCTCACACAACTTCATGGCGTAGCTCCGCCTCCTCTCTGACCAATCACGACCGAGCATGCGCTCCTTCTCGCTTTCTCTAGTGTGAGGTATGCAGTGGGGTGGTCATGCCGACTCTCTCTTTCTCTATGCTGGCACGGTAGTAGCTCCTTCTCGCTTTGTCTAGTGCGAGGTATACAGTGGGGTGCTGGTGCCGACTCTCTCTTTCTCTATGCTGGCACGGTAGTAGCTCCTTCTCGCTTTGTCCAATGCGAGGTATACAGTGGGGTGGTCATGCTGACTCTCTCTTTCTCTATGCTGGCACAGTAGTAGCTCCTTCTCGCTTTTTCTAATGCTAGGTATACAGTGGGGTGCTGGTGCCGACTCTCTCGTTTCCCGAGCTGGTACTGCCGAACCCCACTGATTCGACATATATAATATCGACCTTAAAAATGTTAATAGTATAATGCAAATTGAGATAATTGTAAAAAATAGACTATCTGTTGAATTGAATTTGAATTATGTACTCATGGAGCCTAGAGGTGTACTCTCGAGAGACGTCACACACGTCGACCGCCGCGACGCCAAGCGGCAGTTTCGGGCGGCAAAAACTTGGATTCAATCGGGCTATAAGCATATTCCTTCTATAGTCGTCTGAATTCGTTGATAGAACCACAAAACATAACCTCACATTTACTGGAGTAAATTTGAGGTTATGTTTTGTGCTGCACCCGGCACCCAGTGAGCAATAATATTCTTAATTGTTCAATAATATATATACATATATATGTTACGTATATACGTATATATGTATATATGTTCAATAATATGATTATATAATTGTTCAATGTACGAATTATATAATATGTTGAACATATTATATATTGAATAATATCATTGAACAATTAAGAATATTATTGAATATTATTCGAATATTATTCAACAATATTCTTAATTGTTCAATGTATGAAGTGCAACATTGAATATTAAACAATGATAATTGCATTATACCGTATTAATGTGAGGACGTGTAGGTTAAAACATCTGAAAAAAAGTTTTTCGTTCATTTTACATGAAATCTGTGTGGCGCGATTTTCACCTATTTAAACGCAATTAAACGAAAATCTAAGATTGGCGATTTATAAATCAACAGTTCTAGTTTCAAAAGCCGCTTGCTAAAATTAAATCGGACGACCTCCAGAGCATCCAGCCTCTCCGCAAAATATGATACAATAAAATGTTAACTGCAATAACGCAAAAACTAATTACCCGACAGCGCCCAGGTTTCGCACACAAAAAGTATGTATCAATATCTACTATCTCGCGAAGAGTCTAGCGTATAACTTTAAAAATGGCGGACTTAGACATTTTTGAAAAAAACGCTTTTTTTCTCGGTTTTTTTTCAGTGTATCTCCCTTAATTATGGACCGATTGGGTTTTTTTCAGCGCTCATTTTATACGTATTTTAATTACCCACAACTCGTCAATTGGGATCAAACAGATTCCTTCATTATATTTTATTTTCTAAGCAAAAAACAAAAAAAATGTGGGTTTTTTCACTAATTTGTTAATAACAAAAAATAAAATGGGAATCTGGAGTCGAAAAGTGGTCAGTTATGATCGGGAGGCTGTCCCGCGTCTGATGGCACTCGCCGTCATCGGGTGCTATTTTTGTCAAAATCTGATGATTTTAGAGCTCTATTGCTCGGGCTAGAATAGGTCGCGACTCGGAAAAGGATCGGCTGATGAGTGACTACCACTGCGAGGTGGAGCACTTATAAACTAGCCATCCCTCCTAACGTTCTTGCAGGACATGAAACAAATAAAATAAATATAATTAACACTTCCCCCTTGTATTATAATACCTCCGGAAGTAGGGTGTCTTCCAATTCAAACTGCAAATACGATTATATTTTATCATCATCATGGAATCGAGGTTCGCATCGTTGCAACGCAATTAAATTTTTTTCTCATATGTTTATTTCATAAAATGCAGTATTTGACGAAATGTTTTTTTTTCAGGTTCGAATTCTAAACTGCCTGATTAAGAAACAAATTATCAAGGTGGATTAGTTAGGATTTGCGTGAAAAAAATTATTTTCCTTGCATCGCAACGTTGCAAACTTTAGTCCCATTTATTATTTCCTTTAACCCGGCGTGTGTACACTCTATTTTCGAGCGCATGGTGTGTATAGTGGGTCTTTTAGGGAACAGTCGGGTTTACAGAGATTTTCTAGGCTTCCAAAAAATCCGAAAAAATTATGGGTTACCTATTGAAGTTTCTACTACATGGCCCAGTAGATACCAAATTCTAAAGTTTAAAACCATTGTTAATAAAAATTGAACGAAATTAAAAACATAGGAGAGAAATTTCAACATCAAATGTTGACTGTTCCTTTAAAGACCTAGTATACACACGCCGGGTTAAAAGAAAAAACTCAGCCCCTTCTTGTACCTGTTTAAATTTAGTTACAATACATACACAAGTTCCAAAATGACTCGAAACAAAATATTTGGGATTTTTATTATAAAATAGCAAACGACGCTTAAAATTACTTGGGAAAAATACCAAAGTCGGAGGGCGTGAAACGTAGAAGGTTCCTTAGGCGTCAGAAGGAGAACTGCAACCCCAAAGTAAGGACCACGATCCGTGTTACGGACTCCGGATATTATCGTGGCCCGTCGACAATAATACGCCGGCAAACTTCGGGCTCAAGCCCCCCCCCCCTTCTCGAATCTCTTTCGTTTCCTCGCCAAAATCAAAAGTTAACTTCACCTTTTTAGCTCCTCCCACATCTCCTACCCCTTGCGACTCCGGCTTCACTGCCGAGGAATCCCCATTCCCGACCGTTTCCGGATCCCGATCTCCCTCCTGCATCAAAACCCCGGAAGAATTCGACAAAAAGTTCGAAGCACTTTTTGGCGCATTCTCCCACCCAAAACTTCTCTCTCCTCTACTCTCCTCTCCTCCCCGTTCCAACACCCCTCCACCCAGCCTCCCGGACCTTGAATCCGAAAAATAAGCAGCCTCCAGAACTCCTGCCGACGGCATCAAATTTGGATCAGCAATCGGCCACGCTTCGTAGAATCCAAGAAACAAACGGTCCTTCTCAGAACCATCTCTTCGTTCAAACATATAATAACCTGTTTTCATTCTTCTGACGATCTATGGTAACCTTCTTCTGACGCAAACTCTGACTTCCCCTATAAAAGAAATTATCGCCAGCGAAAATATGTTTCTTGCATTCGAGATATAAGCACTATTTTTGGAATTTACTTTTAGTTTTCGTAACTCAAAAATATTAATTTTTTACATATTAGCGTTACTGTACTTTATTATTCGCAGATTAAGAAATGAAGAAATTCAAGGATTTAAGGTCGTATTTCACAAATATGACTTCGGCTCCCGAAGAGACAAGCCGAAGTGACATCAAGACGAATACAACCACAAATTGCCAATCGCCATTAATTCCGCAGAGTGAAAATGTTCTTCCAGTATCATCATCACTGGCAACGGCAACTAGTCCAAATTAAAAAGTTGAGGCGAAAATTGCTGAGAAGGAAAAGCAGTTCGACTTGGGCAATCTAGAGACGGGACCCATACGACCGCACGGCAACTTTCTAAAAAGTCAATTCGGAAATAGAGGGCGATCGTTTTCACAAAAATATTACGATGTATACAGCTGGCTTCGATATAGTTTGAAAGAAGGCAAAATATGTTGCTTCGTTTACAGACAGTTCTCTACCGGAAACGTTCGCAATCAGAACGAGAAATTCAGTGTCAGCGGTTTTGACAATTGGAAAAAACTTAAAAAGGCTACAGAAAAACACGAAAAATCGATATCACATAAAGAATGCGCTCAGATATTTATTTCCTATAAGCATTCTTTTACATCCGGAAGTGTGCATGAAAAGTTTGTGATGCAACACAAAGAAGAAATAGTTCAAAACAGAGAGTATTTAACGAAACTAATTGATATCATAATATGTCTGGTACGACAGGGCCTATCTTTAAGAGGACATGGTGAAGATGCAACCGCTACAAACAGAGGCAATTTTTTTGGAAATTGCGGAACTTTTTGCAAAATATAATGTAAATTTTGTCAACCATATGGGTAATCATACGAGTTACTGTAGTCCTGCCATTCAAAAGGAAATCATTGACATCGTAGCACAACTTACGCTCCAGGAAATAGTGGGCGAAGTACACGCGTGTGGAATTTTCTTGTTGATGGTAGACGAAGCTAGATGTTATAAAGAAGAGCAATTATCGGTGACCATTAGGTATGTCAAAGGCTTAGAAGTTGAAGAACGTTTTCTTGGTTTCCTGAATTGCTCTACTGCCAGAGATGCCGAAGGATTGAAAACGTTAATCTTACAATTAGATTTTTTAAAGAAGTGCAATTTGGCGACGATATCTATAATTGGTCAATCGTATGATGAAGTGAGTGTCACGTCACGGAAACATGAAAGACTTCGAGCAAAAATAAAAGAAATCCATCTACATCCACTGCTTAGCGCATAAGCTCAACTTGGTGGTCGTTAATTCATGCGTAACGATTTCATCAGCAACATGATTTTTCAATACGCTAGAAGCTTTATACTCGTATGTCCATTTCTCGCAGCCAGGTAATCATGCCCGTTTCCTGGAAGTGCATGACTCTCTAGGTATCACGATGGGCCGTGAAATGGCAAGTTTGAGTACTACAAGAAGGAGCTATCGTTTCCAAAATTGCGAGGCAGTCATAATTAATTATAACGCGATTACTGAAGTTTTACAGGAAGAAGTTAACCATTAACCGTGCTCGTGATAAGAACGCAGTGGAAGCCCTTGAAATACTTGTATCTATGAGAAAGCCAAATTTCGTTGTTAGTTTGTTCGTATTCCACAAGGTTTTATTATTATTATTATTACTCTTTATTTGATTCCCTTTCGGGTTACAAAGACTCCCGTTTCTCTCTTTACACCCTTTTCTATTTACATTGCTTCTCATCCTACGCTCTAATTCTACCTTATCCACTACTTCTTATTCTACCTTATTCTATTTACACATGTCTTATACTACGCCTTATTTTTAACGCCGCTTTTCCTTTCCTCCTCGCCTTTCTCTCGCACGCTCGCTCGCTATTCTGCTCGCCATTCGCTCGCTCGCTTCCCCCTGCTCTCTCTCGCTCGCTCGCCTTTACATTTTCCTCGCCGCCTTTCTTTCTCTTTCTCCTTCTCCCTTCTCTTTCCCCTATTCTCTACTTATCTATCACCCTTCTCTCCTCTCCTTCCCTCCTCCTCCCGACTTCCGTTTCCTCTCCATTCATTCCATTCCTTCTTTCACTCCCTTCTCTCCTCTTCCCCCTCCCCGTCTCCCTGCTCCTCCTTTTTCTTGTGTTCTCTTTCTGCGTCCATTTCCTTCATCCACTCCTCTCCTCCCCACAAGGTTTTATTATTTATATCTATTGTGAATGTATTGAGCAAGTACCTTCAAGGCAAAGAAGCGACTCTGGGACGTGCAAGTGAAATAATAAATGGTGTCATCGCTACAATCGAGAAAAGCAGAGATGATTTTGATAACCATTGGGAGGAAATAAACAATTTCGCAGATGAACATGAAATATCGCGAGAACCTATTCGGGTCTCAAAAAAACGAAAGCAACCGGAAAAACTGAACGATTTTTTAACCGAGTCGAATCTTGGAAAAGGGAGCAATGTGGACTTGCCATCGAACACTAAGCCCTCTGTATATTAGAAGATAAATATTCATTACCAAATTGTTGACAATATTGTTAGCAACTTCAAACACCGATTTGAAAATGTACAGCTGGCGAAATCGCTTAAATCCTTTATGAAGTTAGTCCTGAAAGGTGCAAAGGCTTTCGTAGAAAACTACAGAGAGATTTTACATCGATCGTCCCGAATTCCAAGCTGAAACATTAGTAATAACGAATATGTTGCTAAAAAGGACTACATATATCACATTAGAGACGCTGAAGACAGGGATAAAAGGAGAGCTTACCCCGAATCTTTATAATTTGCTGCAAATTGCCAAATTAGTCTGCCAGTAAGCTCAGCTGGTTGTGAAATGAGTTTTTCCGCAATGCGACGTGTGAAAACTTGATTAAGAGCAACGATGTTGCAAGAACGATTTTCGAATATGACTCTACTGAATATCGAAAATAAGCTAATCAAAGAGAAATATTTACAGGACGGGTATTAACTGTTTTTGCAGGAAAAAACCGAAAGTTGCGGTTAATTTAGATTCTAGTTTATTTATTTTTGTAAATCTGACCTCTACAAATAGAATCATATATAAAATACTAAAATATGAAAAATGCGATACAGAATCTCTAATAATAAATTAAAGATTCGGGTAAGCATAATATTTTCTTTGGTGCTAAGTTGGTTCTAAAAATTCCCCTAAATATTCCACATTTTTTAACATTTCGAATAAAAGACTCGGTAATTATCGGTATGCATCATCATATTGAAAGAGTCGTCAGCCTCCTTCAATATTCTCATCGGCCCTATTTAGGGCCATCAGAATTTTGAACGTAGTGCAATTGTGCTATAGCTCATACTGCGGAATATAGGCGTCGAAATATTTAAGGTCATAGTTTATCACGTATTTCAGCGAATTTCAAACGCCATAAATTATGGAATTAATGGAAATTGTCAGCCTCCCTTGACGGAATATCACTGAATATAATAGAATAATCATGTTCAAGGCGAAACAAATTTTCCCCTCATTTTTCGGAAAAGTCCTCAAACTGCAAAAATATTTTTAAAAAATCCGTAATAAACAATAACCATAACTTAAAATTTTAGAATTTTTTTCATAACTTACATTACTTCCCTAAAGATTATTCTTACCTTTAAAGAATACTCACACTGAAAGTACAAATTACTAATAAAACTTCGTCTAATAATATATTTAAAAAGGTACAAAAGTCGACATTTTCACTAGAACAATATAATCAAAATTACTTTCAATTTTGTAAAAATCGTTCATCTAAAGTGATCTCGGAAATTATTAACTTTTCGTCATAAATATAGGCGGTTAATTATATTGGATTTTAGCTCCTCTACAAAGTTTTGGCGGGAATATGGAGACAAACCCAAACAAATGCTATATATAAATCGGACGCCCCCCCCCCCCCCCGTCACAGCTTTTTTTCTATTTACGCCAATGATCGTCAACTTTCTCCGAGAACAACGTTAGAATTCTATAAAACTCGAATCAGTCAATATCTTAAGGGAGTAAAATTCCAGTCTCTCTGCGAATTATTATAAGTACAAATTTTGTGTTCTAATTTCAAAGTGGAATAAAGTATCAGTTTTTTTTGTTAAGTGTACCTGAGTTGTGGGTGTTGCAAGTTAATATTGTCCCAAGAAATTCATTTCTTCCGAATAGCCCAAATCAATTAAAAAATCACGCGCATATCGACTTATCGACGGAGCTACAATCTCTCCCCATTTTGGGACGTAACACTTGATCAAGAAATTTCGTGTCACAACATGAATTATAGGTTATATCGTTACATGCATGCGAACACATACCAAGTCTGGTGAAGCCAGAATCTAGTGTAAAAGCTACATCGATCCAATTTATTCCTTTTTTGGAAAAATACCGATTAAACAAACGTTGGAATTATATTATTTGTTTCAAACAAACGATTCCGAATCGATTGGCGTTTGAAAAAATCAAATTAGACTAAATTTCCAAAATTTGCGGCCAACTTAATGCTCTTTTTTGTTTTGCTTGTTTGATAAAAAATATGATGAAACAAACATTTTAATTAATCAAACAGTCAAAAACAATCGACAAACAATCATTATAAATTGAAAAAAGATCCAAAAGTCAAAATTAAGCGGCTAATTTTATATAGCTTATGTTCTATCACCAAAATCCAGCACGCGACCACGCAGCGGAGCCATCCGTGACGTCACTTTCTCGCAGCGCTGCCATCAGAGCAGCCAGGAGCCAGCAAGCAATCCAGCAGCAAAACAAGCACCGTGTGCGCCGGGCTTAAAGGTTATTAAAGTGGCTAGTTAATTAACTTACTGTAGATTTCAAAACGGTACGTACATCGAATAAGTTTGGTTTATCTCATGGGAAAAATGCAGAAATATATGCTATCATGTTTCTTGAATAACCTTTATTTCTGTGCTTAACATGGTGTCAAAAGCGTATAAAGATACGTCCAAAATAATAGGGCCTAATTGTAATTGCAAGTTCATGCTTTGTCGCTTCTTTTTTCGAAATATGAACACAATGTTAAAAAATATTTAATTTATAGTCCATCATCGTTTTGGTTGCATCAAGCATCTTTCCTGAATTCTGTTTTTTCACTTTTACTTTACATAAAACCAAAACTACCCGCAAAAAAGCAGTCATACATAATTTGCATTAGCCAAACAAGAAAATCATATGTGATAATTAAATTTCGTCCGGTAAAGCAACTCGCTTAACCTTCTGACTACTCGAGGTACTTTTTTCTGAATTTCGCCGTGCAAATTTTGATGTCCTATGAGTAGTACAAGCGCATTGAGGAGGTTAAACATAAGTGGCTAAGTGGGGTTCTTCACTCTGGATAGTTTTTCGTAGATCTTTAATATTTCGCTCGCTAAAAACCATATGGATCTATAACCATATGGTTTGACACAAGCAAGAGCAAAATAAGTTCTCATGTTTCCATCGACTTAAGTGCTTATTACAGGAAATGATGTATAACCGCGACATGAGAATGATATAAGACATGTGCAGAAATGACTAATAGAACATTGTAGTTTCATTAGAATGTGTAAACATATTTTAAAAATTGCATAGAACACGAGAATAATATTTTTAACCATAAATAATAGTTTATATGCTGCATTACTGAGCATGGCAATTCAGATATTCCAAAATATGGCTTTTCACATGAACTCATGTACATAGTTAATTTTCACAATAAAGGTTTTTACAAGAATATGTTACACGTATAAGAAGTGTATTTAAAAAATAGGCTATGGAAAGACTCAATTTGGAGAAATATGACAGGGAATATAACGACTAATTAACGTATTGGTGGTAAGCTTGTTTAGTGACCTTAATTTGTCAAGTACACATTGATGGGAGTAGAAAGAATAGAGTACATTTTGTATTTGATGGTGTCCTATCAATTTATAGTGTTGTATGCTGCATCATGGATTGCTATGATTTAATATATGATTTACTATCGTGGATTTGATGATGGTATTATTTACATTATTCTTGGAAAAAATTTGACAGTACCCCTTGCAATTTAGACTTCTTTCAAGTCTACTGACTAACAATTCAAATATTTAACATAGTGTTTGCTGTAATACATTCAAATTATTAAAATTTATATAATTGAATATGTTTGAAACTAAATAATATCTATTTACGAATTAAGGATTTTACTAAAAATTGTTGAATTACGAAAGTGTTTAAGTATAATAATTTTTGTCCTCAACACGAGCATTTTAGGGTATTTGCCATTATTTGTTTCATTTGGTATCAATAGAATTCACTTCACCTTCTTAAATATTGATTGTAATCTGCATGGAAAATGCTTCTGATATTATTACAATGTTATTATACAGAGAATAAAATTGCTATAATAATTATATTATGTTAAGTTCCACTATGAACATCTGTTCTCTTTCAAGAAATAAAAATGTAAGCACTAACGATAAATTCGAAATGAATAAAAATTGATTAGCATTAACTGTCTAATATGTAATGAAAAATGAGGCAAACATTAAGTAATTGTTGGTTATCAACAAATTGTACATTTTCATTGCTAATGATAGTGACTCTTTCAAACAGTACTCAATTGTTTTCCACAAAAATTCTACATTGAAATGGTCAGTGTATTTGTTAAGGAATTGAGCCATTGTATCATATCCCATATAAACATATTTTTTACAAAATGTTTATCTTTTTGATCATACAACATCGTTTCTTATTTCCAGAAACGTAACAAATGGCTCTTGCAGGAAAAGTTGTTTTGATAACAGGTGCTAGTTCGGGTATTGGAGCAGCAACTGCAGTGCACTTGTCAAGTCAGGGAGCATTCTTATCCCTTACTGGGCGCAATGTTGAAAATTTAAAACAAGTGGCAAATAAGTGTCAGGGGCCGAAACCATTTATTATCCCTGGTGAGCTCACTAATGAGAATGATACCAAAACCATTCTTAATTCGACAATCACCCACTATGGCAAATTGAATATACTTGTGAACAATGCTGGCACTTTGGAAAGTGGAAGCATCGAAAATACCAGTTTGGAACAATTCGACAGGTATTCAATTAATTCTGTTTTACCTCTTATACTAAGACATGTTTTACTAATGCCGTGTTTTATTTAGATTACTTGGCCCTAATCTGATCAATTTTCTTACATCAGGGTGTTTAACTTGAACGTCAGATCAATGTATCATTTGACCATGCTGGCTGTACCTCATCTAGTTGAATCCAAAGGAAACATTATTAATGTTTCTAGTGTCAATGGTTTGAGGTCATTCCCAGGAGTTCTGGCATACTGCATGAGCAAAGCAGCAGTTGATCAATTTACACGATGCATCGCTATCGAACTTGCCGCAAAACAGGTGAGCAGCTGCAAGATTTACCATAGACGACACAAAACAAAACTGGGAGTATCTAACATAGATAATTTGGCGTACACTATTACCCAATGCGTATTTCAAAGCTTTTATTAGCTTAAATTTGTTTGAAGACAGTTACAATTACTATGTACGTAAGTTACTTTTCATCAACAACAAAGACATTAACACATCTCAACATGATCATCCAGAATAACAATCATGTGAAGAATGCTCCAAGGATGCGCCAACAATCCACCAAAAAATTGAATACGCAGGGTCAATAGGCACTCCTTTTATATATATATCGACGGTTAAGAGGCGATTTAACTTAAGTGCCATTTTTCGCAATATTAATTTATATACGTATCTGTAGTCAGGGAATTTTTCTGCGTATTTTAAACAGCATTTTCGCAAGTCGGTGCATTTTTTGGCGCTTGAATTAGTGACGAATTTAGGTATCATTTTTGAATTCACGGAGTCAAGCGACACATTTGTTTCAATTTTTTTCACATTATGTAATTAAGCCAGTCTCAGTGCAGCATAATTTCGTCTGGCTGTCATCTAAGCTTGTTTGCCTTTTATGTTTAAAAAAACTGCCTTTCAATCTTTCTTATCTAGTATAAAGAAAGGTATGTTGTTTCATAAAGCAATTTACGTGGACTCAAGGTTTTATCCGACGTTATTTAAATCACTGTACCTATTACGGATAAATGCATCTGTGACACGTAAATTCTATCCTACGTTACTATGAGGGATAGTGTCCCGTAGGCATTTTTCGTTAAAACGCGAACGCGGGGCGACGCGAATATCGCGCGATCCGACGATGCGACGTGGCGACACTGTTTGATGTGTGCGGGACCGAGCACAACGCAACAAATGTTTATTGCAATCGGACGAATGGTATGGGAACGCATGCGGAATAAACAATCGATCTTTCGTTTTTATATCTATCTAGAGAAGACGAAAGACAGCTCAAATATGAAAATTCCTAAATCAGTAGTAGTATTGTTTATTTCATTTGTACAGCTTTTGCTTTTTGCATCCCTTTTTTCTTTCCATCTTACCGCTATATACAGATTTATTAACTGCAAAACTGAAAACTAAAAACACTTATTATTCCTATCCCTTCACCGCCTTGCCCGCGCTATTTTTGTTCTTTCAGTCTTTCAAACACTTTCAGGTACTCGCAAATCGCTCTCGTCTGCGCTCCTCTTAAGGTATCTTTGGTCGATTGCTCCAGTTCCTCATCGTCTCTCCCTCCTCTCCAGGAGTACACGCCCATAACCCATTCCTCATTTATCCTTACTCTCGTTACCTCGTATCTCCAAATATGCTCTGGGTTCTCATCTTCGATACAGATTCCGCACTTACATTCATCAAACCTTTTTCCCCACTTTCCCTACGTTTCTGCATCTTAGTCTGGCCCATTGCTCTGCTGCTTCCCCGCCCTTCCCTATTTCTTGGCTCTTCCAATATTGCTCTCGCTCGCATCCTATCTTTATGTCCTTGTACCAGGCATAGAAGAACGACTTGTCTGTATTTGGTCAGTCTCTTGTACGTCCTGTTCCAACCTTCTCCTTAACTCCTCGCTCAAACAGAGCTCGATTCTCGCTGTAACTCTTCTGTTTAGCCATATCAAGTTAATCGCTCTACCATCTCCTACGTCTTCCATTGTCTTGTTAAACTCCTTTCCCCATTTCGACGGTTGCCCATTTAGAATGTTTCTTATTTGCTCCCTCAGGCACACCTTCGGCCATCTCCCCTCTTTCATCTCCATTATTTGCAGAATATAACTCTTTGCCTTTCCTTTCGCCCCCACTTCCACGTTCCTGCCTGACTCCAACTTCCAGGCAAAGATCGGCGTATTCCTTGATACTCCTAGGGCCATTTTTACTAATTTCTCTTGTGCTTTTCTATTTCTTCCCTCCTACTCCAATCCCATATTTCTACCCCGTGTAGTGGTCCCGCTTTTGCTAACGAGTCGAACAACTGTAGTCATCCCTTCAAGTCTTCCTCCTTTGCCCTCTTTATTATTCCCTAAACCCAATAGTTACTTCCATATTGGCCCTCCCCACGCAATTTTTCCAATAATTTTAGCATTTTCCTCATCTCTCCTGCATTCCCTGCCATTATTGCAATATCGTCCGCATATTTGAGTATGTAGAATTTAACGCCGCTCATGGTTGTTCCCCCATTCTTGCCCGCTTCTAAATATCGTCAACATCATCCAACGCTATATTGAATAATATCGGGCTAAGTGGACACCTCTGCCACACTCCCTTTTCCATTTCGAAACTTTCCGTGATTCCCTCCTTCGCGGTCACCTCATTTATTGTCCTATAAATTCCTTTATTCATTCTCAGCATCGCCCCCTTCCCTCAACTTATCAAACAGAATCTCCCTGTCCATCATATGGAATACCGCCCTCGAGTCTACGAAGGCCACATACAGTTCCCCTCTCCCTTTATTTTTTAACCTGTTGTTTATTAATGCATTTACGACAAACACATGATCGCGGTTACTATTCCTCGTTCGAATCCCCGTTTAGCTTTCTCTAATTATTCCCTCATCTCCCCCTCAGTCTAAATCTGATTAATTATCTCCTTTAATTCCGCTTCCCTTTTTCTGGGCATCCCTTTGATAAATTCCTTTGATAAAGTCTTCCCCCGCAGCTTTTCTGTTTTCCAAGCCTTTTAACGCTGTGCCGATCCCATGTATGCTTATTTCCTCGTCTAGACTATAATCATTCCACGAGTCCTCACCCTCTACCCCTTCCGCCGTTGCGTTCAGCTCTATGCTACCTTTTCCTCCACCCTCCTCTCCCAATAGCCCCAAGAAGTATTCTACCCACTGATCTTTGCTGATTCCACTCCCCGCTCTTAATCTTTTAATTCTGATGTTACCTACCGCCTCTCACCATTCTACCATATTCTTGCTCTCCCTTACTTTTTTCCAGCTTTCCGAAACCACTCTCTCTTTTGACATTACTGTCAATCCCCGACTTTCACAAAAACGTGAAATTTTCGTTTACATATATTCTAACAATCCACACCTCTTTATCTATATTCCGCCTCTTCACTTTTATCACTAATCCAAATTGCCACTGTCCTACTCTACATTTATCACAGATGTTCTTTTAAGAAGGTTCGATATATCCCAACGTCAAAAAATGCATTTTTTTAAAGCATATGTCTTTCTTGAGATGGGGTTCATATTTCACGAAATTCTGAACAGTGGAAGTATGTTAAATATGTTTTTTAATTTAGCATTTGAATTCATTAGCAATTATAACTTTTTGACAAAATAATGTCTGCTGAAAAGTTATGTTCTTTTCACCTGCAATGTACCTTTTCTCAAAATCTACTCTTGGTATCGTCATATTTTTTTTACGTAACCAGTACGTCTAAACGAAGGGTGTGTCGAAGGATTTTTTGAAAAAACGATTCAGACCCGGGAAAAATATATTTGAAAGTAAAAACACGTGGTAGAAAATATTAACAAAATTTCCAAACGATGTCAAAACATTCTGAAACAAAATATCGAAAAATGGCTCGACACGTTGTTTATAACACTTTAATATACACACAGAACAAAAATGGTTAAAACGAACGTACGGTTCCTGAGAAAAGGTACATTGAAAATAGGCATTTTTCGAACCAACGTTTTTCGCCTTTCAATTGGTTCCAAAATTTTTCTATTTCGATAATTCTCTAAACCCCTACGTAGCATTATCAATAAAGTCTTCCCGAACAAAACTAAATAAAAGTCTTTGAAAAATGTTGACTAGTTTTGAAGAAATCTAAATTTGAAGTAAAGAAGATCAGATAGAGGCTTCCGAATATGTCGAACTCCTTTAAGGTAGTCGTATGGTTACAGCCTTTCGGTTAGATTTCATTGAAAATTTGCAGAAACGTTCTCTGATGTCATATGTATAAGTGTGTACAATTTCAGGAGCCTTCATCGACTCGAAAATCACGATATTTATTTTTGAAAATTGTATTTATTCGCAATCTCCCATAAGATCTCGTATTAAATATCGCAACATCATACAACGAGTATCTCGATTATTTGGTCGATGAAGTCTATTGAAATTTTGCACACATTTTTATATGATATCAAAGAAGCTGTAATTAGTTTTTATAAACAATGTTATAGAAACAAAATTCATGATTTTGTTTATTATATTACAAATAAACTTTATGTAGGATCAACTTTAATGTTGAGTATGTTGTTGTTTAGTCGATTTGCAACAACTTTTCTTAATGAACTTAAACGCTCAATGAAGTGCACTTGGAATGTGAGAAAGAACGGAAATAAATTTGTAATCCTCCACCCAACGAAACGACTACCTTAACTTCCTCCTTTTTTTCATAATATTAATTTCGTTTTCGCGCGACTCGAGTGTGACCACCTTATCCCCTCCCGTACTCATTACCTTCACTGTTCTCGGTGCGATCCCCATTTTCTCTCGTACAATTGCACCGATTTCCCTCGTTATTGTTCTATCGCTCCCGACTGCTCTACGATCTCTTACGACTACACTACGTTTTCTGCTATTTCTTTCCAAGTTTCGCTTAGAGCCTCTAGTTCTCGCTGTCGTTGTCGATGTGTCAGCCTGCTGTACCGCCGGTCGCTGGACTGTGTCCAGTTACTCGAGTTTGCTAGAGTCTGCGCTCAGCTGCGCACTCCGATTAGCTCTCTCCTATCTGTATATCCTCCGCCCTGCTGCGTTGCGGCCCTTGCTGTCCAGTCATGAAATTCTCTTTCGATTCTCCACACTCCAAAATTATTGCCGACCTGCTTGTCGTCTCTTTATTGCTTCGGCCACTTTACACCATCTGCTTGCGCCGAGTCCCTCGCCACTCTCCCTCGATGTTACGTTTTTCCTTCTTCCGCGTCGCCCTCCGTTTTTCCTTCCTCCTCGACGGCCAGACCACGTGTCGGTTCTGCGTTCTCGCCAGCCTTCGTCTCGATTTCCATTTCGGCGTGTTCAGCTCTTTGCCTTTTTTGCAAGGAGTTAGTTACTCGAGAAATCAGTGAACCATTTCATCTGAAATCAGCCTAGGAATCACTAAAAATCACGTGAAATCGCAGGTTATTTTATTAACTCGGAAACTACGGGAATGGCAGTGCAAATCGCAAGAAATCAATTCTTTTTGGAAATCGTTGTGCCACCGAATTTGTGAGTGACAACCCCCTCGCTTTTTTGCCTCAATACCCTCACTGTTTTCCAGTAATCGTTTCTTCTCCTCCTCCCATATCGTTTTATCTTCATATCTTCAGGCTTTTCATTGTTCTGCCTCTTCCAATAACCCTTTAATTATTTCATTCATCTTCTTGCACGTGCACAGCAAAGAAGAAATTTCCTTGCACAATTTTCCGGCCAGAGTTTTTCATTTCACAGTCATTTTTCTCTCTGACTTCCCTAATACCCGCATTATATGAGCGAACGGCTGATTTATTTCTTCCGTTTTCCCTTCACATTCATGTTCATTTTCAGTCTCACCTGTCATTGCAACTAGCGTGTCCACATCCTGGGTCCCCACCTCAATCACAGTGTCCTCTAGGCATCCTTGCTCTCTCGTTTCTTCGTCGGAGGTATATGACTCATCAGTCTCACCCTCGTGTACTTCGTCGCATGCATTATTAATTTCACTGTTTTCCTGTCGCTCTGTCCTAATCCCTTCTACTCTCTTGACTGTCATCTCGTGGTGTTGTTTTGTCGTCGCCCGTGATCGCTCAGGGGGCGTCGGTGGCGTGTGAAGAATCTTTTTTACCACTACCGCCAACTCGAAATCGAAAAATTTCCGGACGTATCTATTTCTTTCCACCTTCTTCTTTCCCACCGGGCGCCTTTTCTTTCTCTTCTCTGTCACTGGTGGACCCGACTCCCTTGCACTGACCTCATTCTCGATGGCGTTCCACTTCTTACCGTGGCGCTGCCGCCCTGTCCATTTCTGTTCTTATCCCTCTCTGCACTATTATCCACCATAACCTCTTCTTCGTCACGTGTCTCTGTTTTTCCATTTTTCACCGCTTCCACTCCAGTCACCATCCAGTTTATTATCTCAGAATCATTCCTGTATCCTGCTTTCCCTCTCACAGGGAAAGCAGGCTTTCACTCCCTTTATGACTCTTAGAATCAGCAAATTTACTAAGAAAACTCCCGATATGCCCACACCGCGTCTTGCCACAACGCAATCACAAACCGGAAGTCAAAAATTTCCAGAGTAAATAGTGTCTATGAACATTTTTAAAGATAGAGATTATAAATCATTTTTCCTTTTAATAATAAGTTTTTCCTTTGTGTTTAAATCGCTCTGCCGCACTCACAATTTTATACATTTTGAACATAAATCTTTTTACTTTTTTTTTCTCGACGAACGACTTTGCAGTTTACGTTATTTCGCCGTAAACCATTTATTGTGTACTAGCGGTACCCAGCTTGCGTTGCAATGCCGTTTTGGTGTCTTAATTTATTTGACACACAATATTTTTTGTTTTTCTCTCCATGTGGGAAGCACGAACTTTCCAAATATAATCTATACTATACATATTTTTAGCGATTATCCCCGTGCTTCGTTGATGGACATTGCAAATGCATGTTGCACTGGAAACTGCAAACGTTTGAAATCGAATGGCATATATTTCGGTATCATTGGGATACGTGATAACAGTACATCGTCTTTTCCTTCAAATTTTCTATTTAAAATTGTAGTTTTGCTGATATTGTTCATCATATTTCTCCCTGGAACCCCAGTACCGTTGCAAAGTCGTGGTGGATTGATGTTTCGTAAAAGTATGATAGGCACGTCAATTTTCAATGTTACAACTTGCGACAGTATGCCTGGCAAATAAAACGAATTCAGGAATTCAGTTGGATAATTGTTCTTGATTAATAAAAGCAGCAATCGACTTGTACGTTTTAGCTTCTCATGATATTCTCTTTTGAATCGTGAAATTAATATAATTGACATTGGTGTTTTTTTCTGCTAATATAGCAAGTTCCCTTAACCACTTATGATTTTTTGCAGTTATGTACAATATTTTCAAAAACTTTGTGAATCAATTCGTCTGTTCTTGCTCTTATTTTACAAAAGTTTGTACTTCGTCGCACATACTCTAATGGTTTTCAGTCTTTCTTCTTGGTGCTCGTCCGTTTCTGAAACTCGTAATGTATCTTTCCTTTGTGACTGATGTGTATATCTTCCAATCGTTTCCCGATTTAATGTCACGATTAAGGAAAGTTATCTGGTCAGCGAATTAAAAAAGATATATTAATTAAAAAATCAGAATATAGTTATCAGTATCTATAAAGTCACGTTCTTCAAATTCGAAGACTCGAGGATACCTTGTTCGCAGGACACAAATAAAAACATATTTTTCCTAAATTAACACGTACCTTTATGGGTTTCAGTGGTTTTTCCGTCTACGAACATTAAATTCACAACCATTGACAAACATTTTTTGACGAAAATTGCAGAATTAATAAAACAATATCTAAGTAGCATTTGTAGAGCTTAATAAAATCGATTAAGTACTCATGAGATTCATAATAAATTAATTTGTCTCGAATAATAGTAATTTTTGCGACGTTAAGCATTCGCGGCACCGTCAAACATGCTGAATTGACTACGCTTGTCACACAAATTTTTCTTTTGAGTTAGTCGATACCAGATAAACCTCCTTAATTTGACATTCGCTGTCAAATGAATTATGCAATCGATATGTGTAATATCGAGTCGATCGAGCCATTAAAACAAATGCGTGTCTTTTATTTCGCATGTCATTTTGGTAGCATACTTTGACAGCTGTCAAATAATGTCTATATATAGATATACATAAATGTTAATTTTGGTTTGCCCCGTACGCGTTTATTTTGGCAATTAAAATTATTCTACTAACGCAGAAACCTTCTCGGGAGTGCGGACTACAATTCACCAAATTGTCACCGCAATCGGACGAATGGTATAGGAGATTACTCGTGACAGACAGACAAACAAACAAACAAACATTCTTCCATTTTTATATATAAGATTGCGGCACTTAAATCTTTTCTCCCTGATTTTGTTATTGATCTCCCGTATTTTAAATAATTTTTGCTCAATCACAAAATAATGTAAAATGGCTGAACTGACAGCTAACTCGGTTGAAAAGTGACTGTAGTAAATAATGTTATCATTAAAAAGTAGACTATATTTCATAGTTTTATGATTTGTTTGGTCTAGCTCAGTTTAATTAATACATCTTCGAAGAAAAAAATGTTTTCCGAAAAAAAATCTTTAAAGTGTTCTCCTATACATTTATCAAAATGTCGTTTAAGTGAAAATGCCATTTAACCATCGATATATAACGTTCAAATATTAGGTGTACAACTTTGCTTCCGCTGTTTTCCCATAGATGGCTTTAGCGATACATATAAGCGGTAATAAACAGATGTAGACGTCATACAATAAGCTTGGGCATTTGTCAACATAACCTCATCGAAACATTAGTCGATTTATGTCCGCATCGTACAGTCATTCTCGATTAAAATGTCAGTTTACGAGCCAAATTCTCGTCATTTGCGGGAGGGTGTAATTTTCTGCTTTAATATGAAGAAATCTGCGGCTGAGGCTCATCGAATGCTCTCAAATACTTATGGCGAACCCGCTATTAGTGAACGAACGTGTCGTGAATGGTTTCAACGATTCAAGAACGGTGATTTTGACATCGAAGACCGGCATGGCGGTGGAAGAGAAAAGGTTTTCAAAGATGCTAAAACCGTCTGAAACAATCACAGGCGATCTGTATCGAAAGCAATTAATGCGTTTAATCCGAGCATTGAAAGACAAACGGCCGCAATACAACGAAAGACACGTTAAAGTGGTTTTGCAGCATGACAATGCTCGACCCCATGTCGCAAAGCCGGTCAAAACATACTTGGAAACGTTGAAATGGGAAGTCCTACCCCACCCGCCGTATTCCTCAGACATTTCTCCTTCTGACTATCACTTGTTTCGATCAATAGTACACGGCCTGGCTTACCAGTACTTAAGTTCTTATGAAGAAGTCAACAATTGGATCGATACGTGGATCGCCTCAAAAGACGATCAGTTTTTTCGACACGCGATTCGTACGCTACCCGAAGGGTGGGAGAAAGTAGTGGCCAGCGATGGACAATATTTTTAATCGTAAATGTATAACCAGTTTTTTACAATAAAGCCTCGAATGTCGAAAAAAACGGCGGAAGCAAAGTTGTACACCTAATATTATAGCATAGGCTTCAATAATAAATTAAGTGAAATAAACCGAGAGAATGAGGTACTAAAACGTGACCCACGAATGTTTCAGTTTTATGAAGAGCACGTGACCATATTCAAATTTTTTTCCCGCCGTGGTTCTGACGTCGAGTAAAACTGGATAGAAAAAAATGATAGGTTGCCATTTAGAAAACCAATGATTACCTTCTCGTGCCTTCAATGGTTTGATGGAAACAGGATTCATTATAACCATCGTGAATCCACCTCGAAGCCATTAAACTTTTACAAGATCCTTTTTTCTCATATCCTCACTCTCTCGATTTATTTGTATCGATCAATAAAACGATGCACAATGTGTATATATTCAGAGTTATTTTAAGTTTTTGTCCTAAATTCTTCCTTTTCAAACTCTTTTATATAGAAATTTTCAATAACCCCAGTTTTTGAATTTAAATATGTCGGTAATTTAAGATTTTTTCTGAAAAATGATGATAAAAAAAATATATTTTTGTGATGAGGCAAATTTCTTTAAAAATAATTTAATTTAACAGACTTTCTTGCAATAATTTCCAAAACAACTTAAAAAGTGAATTCTTATTTCTTCAACTTCAATTCCTTGTAAAAAAAACGTACATTTTTATTATTATAATATTTCAGACAAAAACTTCTATTATCAAGATATTTTAGTTAGAAAATATGGGTTTTGAAAACTTTCTAATGAAATATCTTAAGAAGGAAGATCTTAGGAGAACATACGAGTATTACAAGAATAGTATATATTTACTTGTCAACAAGAAATTCAAATCTATGATAACAAATAGCGGTTCCTATTTGAAAAAGTTAAGTTGGCGAAAGTTGAAGATCATGATAAAGTCCGTTTTTTTAAGTCTGATTACTTGTATATTTAAAAAAATTTCAAACCACACTCCCTAAGAGTTCCAGAGTTGACGGTTCCAGTACTTTTTGGACACTGTATATATGTGGCTAATCGAAAGTTCTAATGTAAATATGAAATATTCTGTACCAGGTGCGGGTCAATTGCGTGAATCCTGGTGTCACCGTGACGAACTTGCATAAAAATAGTGGCATGACTGAAGAACAGCTCAACATATTCTTTGAGCATAGCAAATCTACCCATGCTCTTGGACGACCAGGCAATGTAGAGGAAGTAGCGAAGACCATCGCATTCTTGGCCAGTGATGATGCAAGTTTTATCACTGGAGTAAGCTTGCCAGTCGATGGTGGTAGACATGCTTTGTGCCCTCGTTAATAACACTTCGTATCTAATCATACAAATCCAAATGTTTCCTTCAAGTTGGTATGATATACTGCGAAATATACTTTTCTATTGCAACTTAATGAGGTGTTTCTTTGCTTATTTAATTGCAGATGTCTTTGAATCGATGAAAAGAGAAAAATGTTTGATCGCACTACCCTATTGTGACAGCCCTGTTGTGGTATTCAAACACTACTTTATACAAAATACTCGTTTTTTTTTTTCCACGAAAACCTCGGTAAAACAGATGGATCTACCATGATCACTGTTCATATACTTAATAAGCAATCACCATAGTTGGGGCTGACGTTCGGTTGTGGCGATTCCCCGAATTAAGACAGGAACTTGGTTTAGTTGATCGAAAATTGTTATTTTTTTGTCCTTTACTTAATAGTACATTCTTAAGGCAGGACAACACTGTGGCGGTAAGAAAAATAAGCTTCTTTCCATGATTTTTTAAAAATTACTTAATACTTTTTTTTGGGTCAAAGATATATTAGTCCACAGGCATTAAAGAAGATTGAAATCAATTTTGATTATAAAAAAAACAATGGTTGAAGTACAACAAATTTTCGCGAAACCGCTTTTTTCGAGCTGGTGCGGGCGATATTTCCAGCAATAGTAGGCGGATATGTATCGCTGTTATAGTGCATTAGACGGAAAAATAGCTTATTCGTGAGTGACAGTGTAGCATAGCGATGTTTTTTTCGACCATTAGGCAAATTATGGTGACCCGAAGAAGGAAAAATATGCATTTTTCACCGTACTTTCCCGAGGCAAAACCGTCAACAAAAAACAACTCATGTAATCTAAAAAATCCTGCATTATGTTTTAGATAAAGCATCTAAAAGTAGTGTGTCTACATTTTACATTGATTAGACCAATAGTTTACGAATTTACTTGACACCATTTTGAAAAACGTAGTTTCGAGATTATCCCAAAAGAAAATTAATTATGCAGTTATGCCACTGATGGAGTTTTGCGAGTCCTACCTTTATCAGCGATTTCTGGTCCATATGTACATGTCTCCTTCATCACATGATTACGCATCCTAGCCAGGCCTATTTTGGAGAAGATCTACGTGCTTGACGTGCTTCTATTGTGCTCTTTCGTACTCGTATACATTGATCGAACTGAGCGGTCGACCACCCGCATGATGACCACTCGATGTCATACGACTTTTTGAGCATTTGGGTCACAACATAGGATCGCGAGTGCCTAAGAGAGCAGCCACCACCGGTTGACTCGTTCGCAAACGTCTATATTAATGCACTTATCAGGAGATTTACTCAAGCGGTTATTCGAAACGGATTTTGTAAGACATTATTAAATTAATACACGGCACAAGTTTAACATAAATATAGTTAAAGATTTTGTATTAATTTGAGACCGTATTATCCCTTTTCCGCGAAATAATACCACTGGACGCAGCTGGGTCAGGGCTGTCCGGGCCCATAAAATATTGACGATAACAATTTCCAAGTATTCTACAATTAAACTCTCTTAAGCAATACAAAAATTACCGGCTAAACCCGCTCAGGATCGAGGATTGTCGTTGGACGACCCTTTTGTTCTAATGCTGAGAGAGATAGGGATATACTATATTGGCGAGAAAATTCATCGAGACCTACCTGTCGAATAGCAGATAGTCGGGTCCCTTTTCACCGTTGCGTCCTATCTTTCCTCTCTAGACGTCCTTCTCGAATAGTCGATGCACACTCAATTCACTAAACGGAATTCTATAATGAATAACTTCAGCAACGATTTTCTTGCACAGAATACAGTTTTATTTGGTTAAATCAATTACTGTAGAAATCTCCCGGACATCTCTTCCTAAAAGCCGGCAGACACAGAGTGTCGACTTCTGACCCAAAGGCTCGCACGGTCGAAGCATGGAGAGGGAATAATTAGCCTATCGGCGTGCGCGTCTTAAAACCTAATATCGACCAGAATAAGAAGTCAAAATATTGGTCGATCTCCTAACCCGTGTGCCCTTGTGTCTGCATATAGGTATATTTCTCGTGGCGTCGAGAGAATAAATCTTTTGTTACACTAACCCCCCCGCAAAGCTTGACGTCACGAGGCCTTGGTGGCACTTGAACTTGCTCGCCTGGTGGATGCCTTTATGTTCACTAGCTGATTGAACATGTTGGGGAAAAGACATCATTGATATAGCAGCTATCCCCCCTTTCTCTATATTAAGGGGATACGGATAAATAACGACATGTTACGTGGATAACAATCTAAAGTACACAAAGGCGGAACTTTATTCAGTCGAGTGGTAATGATGGTTCAACCACACTGAGTATTATTGCGTTGTGGCATACGCAAAAAAAAAAACAAAAATAAACATTCGACAATGGTCGATTCACAAAAAAGGAAAAATCAGAGGGAGGTAGTCGATGCACACTAGAAAGAGGAAACAAACAAATCGTTATTCGATTACCCGTAAAGTATATAATAATAATGAAATAGGATGATAAGTCCGCTCGTGGGAGCCAGGTTTGGGCGAGATGAAGAACGCTCGGTTCGCTGTGGTTCATCGTCGACTATGGACAACGTGTGTTCGGGCGGCTGGCGTTCTTTGGTTCCAGTTTATACTTTGTGCGTACGATGGCGTGTACCTCTCCCTCGTCATCCAATTCCGGCCTCAAAGTCATGATTTCATCCAGTGACTTATTAACCGCTGGGAGCAGGAGTGCCTGGTAGGCCTATTGGCACTTTCTCCCCGATAGCTGGAATGGCATGAGGGAGCTACTGGGCGGTAGCCTCCAACTTTTGCGGCTTCCTCGAGACCATTTTCCCTGATGAGGAAAGTGCGGATTCTGTTCGGGAGGTCCGTTTCCAGCCCGAAGTCGTATTTCAACCTCCTTTTTAGGGTTCGTTCCTCCCCGTCCAAGAGGTACCTGTGTCCATCCGGGATCAGCCAGGTCGGCCATTTGGCATAGTTAAGCCGTAGCCAGTCGACGATGCCAGCATACCGTACATTGCAGTCGGGGCACTCTGCGCTGTACAGACTAGGATCGAGGCCGCATCCCGTGCAACGATGAAGGGCCTACTCATGTTTAACCCCGTGGGGGTAGATACAGTCTTCAGTGTCGAAACCGTCTGCCCCACACTCGAGACAGAACCCCGGACGGATGGGCAGTCGACAATCCTTCACTCGGTGGCTCGCAGTGCTGCAGTTGACACAGCCAGCTGGTCGTCGTTTGGTGGCTTGTGTGACGAAAGTTTTGGGTACCTCGAGACACCCGTTTTTCGTCATCCTTGACGACGAGGATCTTAGTCCTCCGCGTGGCTTTGTCAGTTCGTCAAGTGTGAGGGCTGGGTAACTAGATAAATAAGTGAAAGGCGGATTCTCGGCCTTGTCTGGTCTCACCGGGATCCCCAATTGCGATAAGAGCGTCTCAAAAAAGGGGTAAATAGTCGACGGTAACGGTTCGACTTTTACCGAAGAGGCCACCGACACCGGCTAGAATTCTTTTTCTTTAAATCGAATCGCATTAAGGTGACCACTTTATTCAGTATCAGTGGCGGGGCCGCCTTGTTACGTATGACCTCGATTATGTTCAGGACCTCGATTTTTGTTTTTTCGGGAGCCTCCGATTTAGCGGGTTCAGAGTCGACGACGGTCGAAAGATTGGGGATGTCGTCAGACGAGGGTGGCTGTTCCTCAAGGGCAACCTCCTACATGAACTGCGAGACCTCAATAGATTTGTTTTTGGACTTTTTCGAGAGGGTCTCCTCATTTTCCTTGAGCGCGTTGATCACCATTCACATTCGTGTTAGTTGTTCTTTAGCCTCCCCGGCCGTAAGAAGAAACTCATTCTCCAACTAAACTCGTTGATGACGAACTTTAGCTACTTCCGCTGCCTTGCAGGTGGACGCCGTTGAAGCTCTGCTTTCTGACATCTTTTGTCAAACTCAGTGGTGTGGGCGTTTATCGGAAATTACACGCATGTACCGTCGAGGTATCTTAAGATCAGTGACATAATATTTGCCGACTACTTTTCCTTTCTTATTAACACATGGATCAATAAGTCCCGAGACTAACCCAGAGATGACGCTCGTAGTAAACCAGTAACCACGTCTTTCTAGAGTACTAACCTTTGCTTGAAACGTGTCAAAATTTTAAGTCGAGTGAAGTGACAAAAATTATAATGAAAGATCGTAAAGTGAAGCTCCGTGAGATTGCTGAGATGACACAGATATCATATGGAAGTGTATTTACTATCCTTCATGAAAAATTGAGCATGAAAAAGGTTTTTTCCAAGTGGGTGCCGCGATTGCTTTCGATGGAACAAAAACAGCAACGAGTCGATGATTCAGAAAGCTGTTTATCGCTATTTACTCGCAACAAAAAAGATTTCTTGCGTCGTTACGTGACCATGGACGAAACATGGATACATCACTACACTCCAGAGTCGAAGCGACAGTCATCTGAGTGGCGCACAGCTGGTGAAAGCCGTCCGAAGCGTCCGAAAACGCAGCAGTCAGCTGGCAAAGTCATGGCGTCAGTTTTTTGGGATACGCATGGCGTGATTTTCATTGACTACCTCGAAAAAGGTAAATCGATCAACATTGATTATTATATTGACTTGCTGGTGCGTTTGAAGGAGGAAATCGCAAAAAAACGACCGCACATGCAGAGAAAAAAAATCCTTTTTCACCAAGACAATGCACCCTGCCACAAGTCGATGAAAACAATGGCAAAATTGAACGAATTGGGCTTTGATCTGCTTCCCCACCCCCCATACTCGCCAGATTTAGCCCCCAGTGACTACTGGCTCTTTGCTGATCTTAAAAAAATGCTCCAGGGAAAAAGATTTGGCTAAAATGAGGAGGTCATCGCTGAAACTGAAGCTTATTTTGAAGCGAAAGCTAATTTTTTTTATAAACATGGTATTGAAAAATTGGAAAAGCGTTGGAACGATTGTATCGCCCTAAAAGGTGATTATGTTGATGAATAAAAAAAATTTTGCAAAAAAAATGTTGTTTTCATTGTTAGTCTCGGGATTTATTGATCCATGTGTTAACTAACTCGGCTGTCATTGGACCCAAAATTCTAGATATAGTGATAGGGCTGAGGGAACGATGGGCCAGCTTCGCATTGTAGCCCCCGGCTTTATTACTTACAATTAGCTTTTTATTACTCGGTGCCGTTATCTGTGAGAATCGATTTTGGCGTTCCCTGCCTATCGAATATAGAGTCTAATACACGGACGATCGCAGTCCCTCTTTTATCTTTTGTGGGAAATAATTCTATGTATTTTGTATACAAGTCTAGCACGACAGCAATGTTCGTGTTCTCTCTTTTCGATCTCGTAGTCATGTCGATTGTGTCAACCGATATAAAATACCACGGGTTTTGTAATGGTCGAGAGTTTACGAGCCCTTTCATGGGATGTTGATTGACTTTGACTCGTATGCAGACATCACACTTGTCAACATATCGTTTTACATCTGACGTCATACCAGGCCAATAATATTTTTGGCGTAAGCGGTCGAGGGTTTTATTGCGTCCCAGGTAACTTGCTGAGGGCACGTCGTGGTTTCCCTGTATTATTTTACGTTCTCTACCCGATTTTATTACAGTTCTCCACGGATCTTCGTCATCGATGTACAATTTCGCATCATCCGGCCTGTGATACTTAAGCTTGTTACCCCCTACCTTCTAGTCGGGAAATCGGTGGAGATTTTTTTCAACCAATCGACGTTTAGACTCATACCAGTCTTAACCACAGATGGAATTTAATTGGACCTTACTTTCTCGCGCCTCGTCGATTACCTTTTCTCACCCTGTGGGATGTACGTTAACGTCGAACATTTATGAGAGCGCGCCTGGCGTTTTGTTAGTCGTTCCTTATCTATATTCTATCTCGATATTATGTTGTGAGAGATAAATAGCCCACTTCGCTAGACAACCGATAGGGGTTCTCAACCCATGTAGCCAGCGAAGAGCTTGGTGGTCAATGACGACTTTAAACGACATCCCTTCCATATAATATCATAATAACAGCATTCTCGACGGACCAGACTACCGCGAGACATTCTTTCTCGGTGGCGGTGTAATGTATTTCGGCAACACGCAATGATCGACTTAATATTTAGATCAGCAGTTCTTTGTCCGATTGTGGATCCTCTTCAACTAGCATAGCCCCGAGGCCGTAGTCGCTCGCGTTCGTGTACAAGGTGAATTGTTGACCAGGTATTGGGAGATGTACAATCGCGGAGTGTTTTTCAACGTTTCCTTAACCTTAACAAAAGATTTCTGTTCGACCCCGGTCCATTGCACGGGATCTTAGAGCTCATCAATTTATTTAGAGCCCCTTGAATACGGGGGATGTTCTTAAGATGTCGATGGTACTAATTGACCAGACCGTTGAATTGACGCAATTGCGTCCGGTCTTTTGGTACTTGAAATTCGATAATTGGTCAAATTTTCTCGGGATTTGGTCGGATGCCTTTCTTGTCGATGATAGAACCGAGATATTTAACTTCCTTGCAAGCGAAACTACTTTTTTCCCCGATTAACTTTGAAGTTGGTGTCGCGCAACGTCTCGAACAAAATTGAGAAAAGCAACAAATGTTCCTCGAATTCGCCGCTGACGATAATCCAATCATCTAAATAGATGGATATTTGATGAATCAGTTGACCTGGGAGTTTACGGTCGAATATTATTCATCTTATTCGTGCTTTTAGTTGGTCCATAAGATGCTGGAACGTCGCTGGAACACCGGCCAGACCATAGGGCATTCGTAGCCATTCTAGCAGTCCGATACCTTCGACGGCAAAAGCCGTACACTTCCTGCTTTTTGGGTCCATGTGGATCTAGTGAAATGTTTCACTCATATCTAATGTCGAGATAAATTTAGCTCTATGTAATTGGCTAAGGATTGATCCTATTTGTGGCAAGGGATCAGTGGGTTTTAGTGTTCTAGCGTTGAGTACTCGATAATCAATATAAAATCTTAGTCTCCCATCAGCTTTTGGAGCTATGACGGGAGAGCTCGCCCAATCACTATAACTTTCCTGAACGTATCCCTTTTTAGCAATTGACTGACTTCCGCGCGGATAGATTCGTGTACCCTTTCGCTATGGCGATATGGCTTTTGTTGATGGGGTTTTGGGTCTGATAACTCAATCGAATGTTCAATGAAGTCGGTCATGCCCGTCTGGACGTGCCAAAAATGCATACCAAAAATTAAATCACCCGACTAGATACTAAACTATTGCGGCGCGTACACGTCGCCTATATCGATAACGAAACACGTTCCACCTTCGGTTTTTATAATCGAACCATCGCCGATGGTCATCGACGTGGAATTAGGCTCAACGTCTTTAATTCATTTGTCTTTAGTGCGTTCGTAGGCTCCCTTGCTAATATATGAACGGTCGCTGCCGCTGTCGACGATCCCTTTTATCGCTTCACCGAAAATTGAAATTTCAATAGGGATTCAACCGCCTTTTCTGGTTCTTTCCTTTTCTGATTCGTCGTTTTGTAGACAGATATAGCATACGAGGTGTGTTCAAAAAGTAAGGTGACTTTATATTTTTATGAAAAAATATTTATTTATTCATCAATATTTATATTGTCCCCTTCAAAGTAATCCCCTTCAGATACAATGGACTTGTGCCAACGCTTTTTCCAATCCTCAAAGCACTTCTCATAAGCACTTTTGGGTATAGCCTTGAGCTCCTCTAGCGATGCAGCTTTTATTTCATTAATCGTTGCAAATCTCCGTCTTTTCATAGATCTTTTTAGTTTTGGGAACGCGAAAAAGGTGCAGAGGGCCAAATCCGGTGAATATGGTGGGTGATGCATGATTGTCGTGTTATTTTTGGTAAAAAATCTCTGACAAGCAACGATGAATGCGGAGGTGCATTATCGTGATGCAAAAGCCATGTATTGTTTTTCCACAATTCCGGACGTTTTTTTCGCATTGATTCTCGCAAGCGGCGCATAATTTCAAGGTAATACAGTCAAACCTGGGTGAGCGAGAACTGGATAAGCGAAAAAACTTTATAAGTGGGAGTAATTGCCAGGTCCCGTCATTTTAGCCCTCGAAAACCTGTATAAGTGAGAAATAGAAACGTCTATATGAGAGAGTCGTTTTTCCATGAACTTCTATAACTGAGACTGACATGTGCCCTATACCTATATAAGCGAGAATCGAGCATATTTACTATCTGTGTTACAATGTGTTTTGTTTTCCACGTAATTGGCACGAATGTCGTGGAAGACAAAACAAATCGGAAAGACAGCTATAAGCTCGGTATGGGTAGGTGAATCCCCGAGAAAGACGCCACTAGTTGCTAAGTATCAATCGCAAAGAAAGGTTCGGCATGTCTTCAAAATGTCAAAGCGAAAAATAAAAGTCTTAACTCTTAGTGATAAACTTAAAATTGTGAACGCGTTCGAGAACGGGAAACCGCGAAATATGTTAAAATCATGAACGAGTTTGGTTTGCGAGAATCCACCTTTTATAAGGTAACAAAATCCAAAGTCTCCATAAAGTCTCAGTGCTCCGAGGGACACGGAAATATTAAGAGGAATCGACTTTCTGAATTTCCCAACGTTGAAAAGTGTATTATTATTATTTTTTTTTTGATGTATCGGCTTCGGTCGGGCCAACAGAAATTTCGAGCGTCGATGATAGGACCAAGAATGTATTTTGTTTTGTATTTAAAATTTCTAACGTTTCGGTCCTGGGTTTGGACCCTCTTCAGAACTCTTATTTTCCTCAGTATAAAATATGATTTATAATTGTATTTGTATCGTTAAAATATATGTGCAGAGACTGACCTCAGTAAAGATGACGTTTCCCGCTTCTCCCATTTCGATGTGCTCAGGTGAAAACTAATAATCATATTACTGCCTATTCAATATTGTGACGGTGGATCTGTAGATTATCATTACAGTCGATAGTAAAGATAATCGTTATCCGCCGATTGCATACACTATTTTAAACCGTCTTGACACGGCCCCGCCAATATGATCACTCTACCGTACACCGCGCAATTAAGAAACCATTAGTCTCTTCCGCACTCTCAAAGACACAACAACGCGACAGTTTAAGTTAAATAGAAACTGATCGAGACGTGTCTGGTTTTTCCTTCTTCGATGTGCTCAAGTAAACCTCACGGATATCCTCAGCCCAATCGGTAATTACCACTATCACCATAGATACATTTAAAAATTTTAACAATGAGATTCCGATGATCCTCACATACAAAAGAATAATCGCCAGCATCGGCACAAATTAAAGACAAAGGAAGGGTGCGTATGAAAATGAACGTCGACGGTATCACGAAGCGAGTCAAGGTGAACGGCGTCCTACACATTCCCGATTTGAGAACGAATCTCCTATCAGTCGGAAGGATTTGTAACAAAGAAAACAAGGTTGTTTTCGATAAAAACGACGTAACGCTAATTCACCGAGAGGGGAAGTTAATCATGAAGGCCGAACGTGATCATGGGGGCCTATATCTCGTAAATACGGAAAATCAAGAAGCAAATGGGAATGCCGTATGGGATGGCGAAAGTGACGGGAAATCATCGCTTCCAGAGACTTGGCACAGGGATATGGGCCATTTAAATTATCGAGACCTCGGTAAATGCTACCGAAACGGAATAGTTAGCGGACTGACGCTGGAAAATCATGCGGGCGACATTTTCTGCGAGGTTTGCGTGAAAGGAAAAATGACTCGAGCGCCATTCCCGAAGAAGTCTGAAAGGAAAACCGATATTCTCGAAATAATTAATTCGGACATTTGCGGTCCGATGCGTGTGCAATCGATCGGAAAATCTAGATACTTCGCCACCTTTATCGACGACTCGTCGAGATGGGGCGAACTGCGCTTCTTGAAGAACAAAAGCGATGTTCTGCAAGCATTCAAAGAATTCACAGCATTTGTGGAAAATCAGACGGGACGCAAAATAAAATATCTGCAATGAAATCGTGCGTGCCGCACGATTTCGCACTGCACTTTAATATTTAGGGATCTGCTAGTAAAGGGTTAGAATCCAAATGAAAGACAAAAGAAAAATATAAATAGTTTATTGACACTTTGAATAAGAGAAAGGAAAGACGGATTCGTGCACGAATCCGTCGAGCCGCACGTACAGGTTAAAGATTACTTAAAGACTATTTAAATGTTGGCTAGCTGGTCCTTTTATACAGTTATAAATTCGAACAGCTTAACCAGCTTTGTTTTGTTATTGTGTACTCCAAATCTGGTTTACATTATTTCTCAGATTTGGAAGGTAACTTTTTTTCGTAGAATTTTGTCTGAGTCGGCGTTTGCATAGCCTAATATCGAAGGCGGCTTCAATCGCGCAATGCTGATTTAGCATATTGTTGGCCTACTCGTGTTGTATGTACTACTTACATTAATGTAGCAACTTTTACGTAGAATTTGTCTGGGTCGGCGTTCGCATAGTCGAAAATCGAAGTCGGCTTTAATTGCGCAATGCCGATTCAGCGGATTGTTGGCCTACTCGGTTATACGTACTTCTTACAAGAATGTAGCAGCTCTCGATTATCAGGGTACAACGAATCGAACAACGGCGGAAAATACCGTAATGAAAGATTCGACTAGTTCTTGAATGAAAGTGAAATCGGTCGAAGGCTCACGTTATCCCACACATCGGAACAAAATGGTGTTGCCGAGAGGAAGAACAGAACGCTTCTCGACATGGCTCGCCGTCTGTTGTTTCAATCATCGATACCGAGTTTTCTTTGGGCAGAAGCGATAAATATAACTAATCATATCCGAAATCGCTGTCCAACCAACCCCCTCGACGGACGAACACAATTCGAAAAGTGGAATCGAAAAATCCCTGACGTGGGACATCTTCAAGAATTCGGTCGCAGCATACTGACCCTGAAACGAGAACCTGGTATCAGAAAATTCGAGTCCCGGTCGAGAGAAGGATTCTTCGTGGGATATTCTGAAATATGAAAGGGTTACAGTGTGTGGTTACCCACGAAAAGAAAAATCGAGATAGCGAGGGACGTACGATTCGCGAACGGAATGTTTACGTCAGCTACTACCGAGAATTACGAGAAATTGCTCGAATCGAGCGATAAGGAATCTGCGGAGATCGAGATTGAAATTGAATCGACACGTAACACGTCTGCTGATAGGAAATCGTATCATCATGCCGATCTCGCAGTCGATCGGGAAGAGACAGAATATTTAGCCGAAATTCCTGTCGAAGAAGCTATTCACGGTCCGGAAGCTGAATAATGGCACGACGCCACCGTAACAGAATTGCCATCCGTACTGAACAACGACACATGGAAGTTGGTCGATCGACCCGAAAACACAGCTGTCATAGGAAGCAGAGTTGTACTACGAAATAAACGAAGAGAGGATGGAACTCTCGAACGTCGTAAAACTCGAATCATTGCGAAGGGATTCGCTCAGCGCCCTGGTGTCGACTTCGATGAAACGTTTGCTCCCGTGGCACGCATCGAGTCTATCAGGATCATGATGGCACTCACTGCGGAAAGAAGAATGACTGTCGAGCAATTGATGTGACTACGGCGTACTTGAACGGCGTATTGAACGAGAAAATTCTGATGGAAGTACCTGAGCACATTTAGAAACGACTCAAGAAATTAGCGGGATCTGAATCGAGGCAAAGCGATATCCGGCGAAAAGCTCGACAAACTCTCGCGGAACTTGAAAACGGAAATAAAGTTTGTCTCCTGAATAAGGCGCTGTACGGTCGGTGATAGGCCGGACGTTGTTGGCACGATTATCTGTGCGACATCCTGCGTAAATTCGGCGCCGCGAAATCTGCCGCTGACCCTTGTGTATTTTTCAAAGGCAACGGAAATAAACTGCTAATAATCGCTACCTACATCGACGACATCTTGATTGCATCGGAAAGCGCATCCGAAATTAGCAAGCTCAAGACGTTCCTGTCGAATAAAGTCGAAGTAAAGGACCTTGGACGTGTGAAATACTGCTTAGGAGTTGAATTTCATCAGGACGACACTGGTATCTCAATGACGCAGAAGAGGATACATACAAGACATTCTCGAAAGGTTCGGCGTGTCGGAAGCCAATCCAGTGTCTACACCGTAGACTTGAATGTCAAATTAGAACGAAGCGAAGAAATCGATGTCGAATCAAAACGACTTCCATATCGCGAATTAATTGGCGCGCTGATGTACGTCGCAACGTGTACTAGACCGGATATCTCGTTTGCGGTGAGTTACCTCAGCCACTTTGGGACCTACTACGACGCGACCCACTGGACGGCCGCGAAGCGCGTGCTACGCTATCTAAAGGGATCGATGGAACTGAGTCTGAATTTCCGAAGAACTGGAAATGCATTAGAAAGCTATGTTGACGCCAACTGGGCGAATTGTATGATCGATAGAAGATCCTACACCGGATACGTATTCATTCTGGGCGGAAACCCCGTGGCATGGGAATCACGCAAACAACGAACAGTAGCTTTGTCCTCGACCGAAGCAGAGTATATGGCGTTGCCGGAGGCTACCAAGCAAGCCACCAAGATGCAACGATTCATGAAGGATTTCGACGGACCTGGGAATAGCGGAGTGATTATATTCTACAATAAAGGAGCGCGACGGATCGCCCAGAATCCCATTTTTCACAGTCGAACCAAACATCGACATTCGTCATTATTACGTTCGGGAAGTATTGAGTCGCGGGGATATCAAGGTTGAGTACGTCTCGACTGATGACATGGCAGCTGACATCCTAACGAAAGGAGTCCCTGCACCGAAATTACGAAGATGTCTGACGCTTCTGGGAACAATCAACGATCAGACTCACCCCGGACATCGGATCGAGGGGGAGTATTAGAGTCTGTTACGAACTGACCCTCGTTCTACCTCATTACCGGATGACGATCTTAAGGCCTTAGGCCATCCTAGAGGCTGAAAAAATAGGCTTTTTGGGGATTTTTTTTCAGAAATACTACAAAATAAATCGAGATAACCGAAACGTGATTTTATTATCTATATCAGTGACTGTTTACAATAATTTTTTTGAAGCGATTTATTACAAAATGGCGGCTCTGCAGCGTTTTTGCGACGACGTCTTTTTTTTCGGTGTCCACGGCCGGACTAACAGCTCTTGTAATTTTTAAAATAATAATGAGCAAATGAATTTTTCGATTATATATAGTAACTGCTATAGAAGTACGTAGGATTTTTGCGATATATTGATTTTTGGCCAAATGGCGCCCTTCTAAAGTGAAAAGTGAAAAACTTGCCTAAAAAATTGTCAGATAATTGTTAATAACAAATGAACTACGCAATATAAAAAAAAATCCTCCGTACTTCCATAGACAATGTATATTTCAAGATATTTTCAAAATTTCAAGTTAGAGTCATGTGGGGTAAGTGTGCGCAGCGGGTAAGTGTGCGCATATGAAATATCTCAGAAACGATTTATAACTAAAGCGCCGCACCTCCCACATTCAGTGCCCCGTGCGATGTCCTGCGAAGAGGTCGATTTTTAGTAGCCCCTAATCCGCCGTTTTGTTTTAGCAGGTAAGTGAATTTTTTTGCTCAAATTGTTACGATATTTTAATATTTTTGGCGTCCAATCTTTTGTAGACTTGTGCCCATTTTGGACGTTTCATATTTATCATCGAGTACTACGTCGTATTCAGTTTGACAAGTAACAATTTTTCAATTTTTGAGATAACCAATCCCGAACTATTTTGATGAAATCCCGTTTTGATGGGATGGGGTAAGTGTGCGCACATGCTTGCTGTGTAAGTGTGTGCATGCGCACACTTATCCCGTTTTAGAAACTTCGTATTAATACTGCAATATTTTGTTTCAGGATCGAAAGGTACAATGTCAATGCCGTCAATGTTCGTTACAATTCATCTTTTTGAAGTTTATTCTTGTTTTCAAATTGTTTTTTATTAGTACCGTTAAAACATCTAATAATAATAAATAAAAATTTGACATGTTTCTGTATCTGGTTATACTTATTTAATAGGTAAAAATCTCGTCATTTTATGTTGCGCACCCTTACCTACACTGCTGCGCACACTTACCCCTATATTGGGGTAAGTGTACGCATTTCGGACTATGTTAGTTTTGGTCAATTTTTGAGAATTCGTATTTCTATTATTTCTATCGTCAAGTTATTCCTTAATAACCACTCTAACCAATTAACGTCGTTTTATTGCATTAAACTTGGAATTTTAGATTCTATGGCATTTCAAAGCTTAAGTGCGCACACTTGCCCCACATGACTCTAATTGGTTGAAAATTGCTTGAGTTACGAGTCCGGCCAACTTGAAAAATACAGTATTGAGATAAACGCGTTTAAAGTTTTGAGTAGGAGAAAATCATGAATAATTTTACAATACCTTTAATCTGCGATGCCTGCACCATACAATTGGCCTTCCAGATTATCTTCCTGCTCTTGCATTTCTTCTCTGCTTGATCTTGAAGCGATTCTTGCCTCTTTTACCCGGTCGGACAGCGATCTTTCTGCAAGCTTTATGAGCTGTTTGTCGATCTCCAGGCACATTTCGTAGCTGTTCGGGCCGATTTCCAAGTTCATTGCCTTGATTATGTGCAAAATTGAAACAAACCCGTCATTGAACACACAAACTGCAATATCCGTGGGTACATCCAAGATTGTTTTACCACTCGAAATGGATTTCGGGGCCAATGCCCACACAGTGGAATTGAAGCTTTCATTATTGTTTTGTGTGTAACCACCGATGCACCGAGTTAGAAGATCTTCACTGGTCAGTTCTTCATAGATTGGTTTGATAGCTTCATAGACTTCAATTGCAAGAGCTGGGTTATGTTTGTACTCAGCCAAAGTATTTGTAGCTTTAGCGCGTTGCCATGAGCACCATCAATCCTCTCCAATAGGACATTTGTCGTGCTGCGGTTTATCATCAGTAGATAATTTTTGATCCAGTGTAGCCCATATACTGCTTCTCATGTTCTTAACTGAATCACTGTTTCTACGAATCGCTAATCCATAATAAATAGATAGCTCGTCTATAAGTTTCCCAGTCAATTTGCCCCTTCCACCGAGACCTTTTGTCTTCTTTTTCAAATTACGTAGTCGGGTGAAACTGAGCTGACATTCTCAACAATACGTCAAAACAAATTATGTCCTGAAGACATAATTCCTGCTGATAATTTATGTACTGGAATTGCTTTTGATAATTTTGATCGGTTCGTCGAGACTCTCACTGGAAAGGATACTCTCCATGATACTGTAGGGATAATTTATCAAAACATACCTGGTGATACAAATATAGCCGCTTCAACCGATGTTTTAGTACACACCGATAATATCGCAAATGTACTGGACCCGAATGATTCAATTGCTTCGAACGATGAAACGCCGCGAGTTCGAAAGCGAAGAAGATGTTTCGACGGTATTGTTGACGAAATCGAGCCTTACAAGAAGAAACCTAAAATCGATTCCAATTTCGCAACTGCTAGTATTAGTCAAATTTAATAAAGCCCGACATTTTTAAAACGTGAAGATATATACATCTTGCCTGGGTTCTCTCACATAAACTGCAAATCCCTGACATTCGTATATGGACTGGCTATAACAGCCTCATAATTGAAGAAAACTCTGCTTTGCAGAAAGTATCGTATTTGACACCTATCAATGCATCACCACCGGATAGTTCTGTAGTGTACCTCAGTTTGAGAATGGCTCATCAAATAGATGCAGAATGCAGCTCGAAATACATAGAAGTAACGTACGATTTAGCTATAGCAAGAAATGCATTGCGAATTCAATGCCAAGAAGCGGCGCGTTTCTAGAATGCCCATTGATTTGACTTTAGAGTAGACAATTAACGGCGAAGCAGCTCGCAAGTTAACCGGAATTATTCACATGACAAATTCCCTCCCCTTGGGCAATAAATCATAGTGCTGGAGCTCGAATAATATCACATGTACTGAAGACCGTAGGAATCTCCAAGGATCAGGATATCACCTCGGAACTGAAGAGGTCTCGACTTCGAAAAAGCCACCATCAAGTAGAGAAGTTCGTTGGAACTTTGGAACAACATATGAATCCTTTCGACAGGTCGTTAGACATTGACAAATTTTATAATATTGCAACTGGAGAAGCTATCCCAGAAAATGTTGCTGACTTTCTGCTCAATGTTGAATCCCGAGGGAAAACTATGCGTGATAATTTCATTTTTGACGTAAAGGAGAGATCTGCGCGATTTCAAGAACCAATAAAAAAACACCTGTCTTCACATTCTGCATTGACAAGAAAAAGAAAAAAGTTTAACTCGGTGGAAAAATCCAGGAATTACGACTACAACGAGATTTATTTGGGCGGCTTTCAGCGTTATCCTTAGAAAAAAAAAATAAGTATTGAAAAAGTACCGTATTATTCGATAACCGCAATGCCGCTATCACTTTGCCACATGGACGGGACTATAAATAAAACAGCCAAATCGGCATTGGTGGGAAATCTTGAAAAAAAAATTGAAAGCTCTGATCCGGAAGCTATCGACGTTTTAATCATTGATGGATTCTTTTTCTTGCATACGTTAACCCTTAGTCTGCCTAGGGGGGTCGTTTGCGTCCGAGCGAAAATCAAATGTCGGTGTAACTCCTAAATCCGATCACGGGAGGCGCTGTTAGGCTTATGTAAACAAAGTTAGGCCCCTCTAGACCCGACCTGCAAAGATGCGCTATTCTAGTTCTTACCCAGCTGTTGTAAGGAGCAATTGATTTTCGTTCCGGACGCATACGACCCCCCTAGGCAGACGGCGGTTGTCAAAACTGTAAGTAATTTTTTTTCGTTTTTTCGCTTGAAAGTCTTTATTGAGGCTATAAAAGTGCCACAAAAAAGTTGGACGCAAAAAAAATTCGATTTGTTTCAATTTTTTTTTTCAAACTTTTTTTTTAAGTTGATTGATGAAAATGACGCAACGATCCGCTGATGACGTTGTACGGCAACTCCGTCCTGGCAGGGATATTGTATATTTTGGCGGTGAAGAGAGCGAAAGCGAAGCGGACGCTATCGAAGATGAGGAGAGCGCGGACTCCGAAATGAGTATCTCGGACATCGAACCGTTCTAAACAGACGAGAGTTTTTGAAAGAACTCGCATTTTCACTCATAAAACCCCATCTTGAAGAGCGCGCAAAATGGCCAGGAATACAAAAAAAATTATTATCGCACATACACGAAGTGCTGGAAACAAACGAAATTCCAGATCGCAATATCGGTTTGGCGAAAATGAGCAAAAGGAAGCGATGCGCGTTGTGCCTCAAAGAAAAGGATCGTAAAACGAACTATTGTTGCGTTACGTCCAAGAAACCGATTTGCGATGATCATAGGATTACACTCTGCCCGGGATGCTTCGTGTAATTCGCTTAACATAATTTTTTGTTTTTTTTTTCATTTGTGTTTTTTTCGTAATTTCTAACTTTTTCTAATTTTTTTCATATTTTCTACAATAAAAATATATTGTGACACTTAACGAATGAGTTATTACTGATTTTATTACTTAGTTTGTATTTAATACACATTTATTGCCTCTTTACTTCGAAATTTGCGACTAAATTATTGCCAATTTTTAGGTCCCAAACTTAAGGTTAATTTAACAAAAATTGGATACGGTTGATTTTTTTCTCGAAAGCAACAATCTTCCCCTTTAATGTTCTTTTTTGGCAGTTTCGATATCTTTATTTGTCTTAAAGTTATGATTTTTTGAGTGAACAAATGCATTGATACCATTTTTTATCATTTTTTGGATAAATAATATATTAAAAAATAAAATTTTTTATAATTTTATGATCGATACTTCAACTTAAAGGTTTAAAGAAACTCCATGAATTTCTTTAGATTTTTAACCCCACTGAAACTGGTTGAAAACCCGTCAGGACGCCAACGACCCCCCTAGGCAGACTGAAGGTGCCAAAAAACCCTAGGCAGACTAAGGGTTAAAATATATTCCACGAACATTCGAAGATATCTCAAAGAATATTTTGAACTTTTTGTGCAAATATAACGCTCTACGGATCGATATTATATTTGATAGATATTTTTGTCCATCTATCAAGGACACCGAGCATGTATTTCGCGAAACCATAACATCGACAGATTTTCGCATTTCAGGACCGCAACAAGTCAGGCCTTCGGGGTTTGCCGAAGAATTGAAGAACAGTCAATAATTGCCCAAAAATTGAAGACATGTTAATTACGACATGTTTTATGAATATTCGTGTCACGTCCGAGGATAGTGACGGGAAAATCGAGTCGTATGTCGAGCGGTTAACGCAGAGTCTTTTTATTGTCCGTCGAGGAAGGGTCAATGGACAATGAGGGTGGTGGGTTCGTTTGTTGAGAGACCTCGAGAAATCTTGTTACTTTCGGAGGTGGAGTTAGTAATTATCAAAAGAGTGGTTCTAATCCCAATTACAGACATACAAAATGTTTATTATAGTAAGGTTTGATTGTTAGTAATTACTTAACCTAATGACACAAGTTTTAGATACAATAGTTCGCTTTACCTTATCGAAGAGGTGTCGTGCTTTTGAATATTGATGGGCTTGGTTTGCTGAAGGTGGTCTGTAGTTGTGCAGAATAACTATGTATCGGACTTCACTCGTACACGCATTGTTTTGTTGTCGGATAAAATAATCGCGCACACTACACGTTTTGTAGTAATTTCAAGTGACTACGATTACCACTCCTAGGAGCCCAATTATCACGACTAAGTATGACTTTGAAATTCGCTCTCTTCTACGGAAGACCCGGAATCAAAGATACAGCAACACGGTGCAAGGTTCAGAGAAAACTGTGCCGAAATTGCAAGCAAAGGTAGAGTTTATATAGAAAAATTACCCTTAGTGGGGGGATGGTTTTCCATATTTGGGTATGTACGTTTTTCGGATTTTCGAGCGTTTGCTAGGTCTTCTGCTTGGTGTTAATAAAGATCGAAATTTATGACGTTGATGATAAGTCTTACTAGGCTCCAGAGTATGTAGATTGTCATCACCGTCGATATTCCGATTAGGCCCCAGAAAGTGATCGTGTTTGTTTCGTCTTGATCGTTCACGTCCAGTGTGGTAGATAGTTCGTAGTTATCTTCGATGGTTTCTGCGATGGTTCGGATGCCCATTAATATGGCATAGCTTATTTTTACGACACAGTCGGACCTGACTCGGAGGATGTCTGTTTCTCCCAGCGTTACTGTTGTCTTGGTCTTATCCTCGCGTAGGATGAGAATTCGTTCTGGTTTAGGCAGTGAGAATAACCATCCTTTAGAGGCTTCCAATTGCTTCCAAAACGGTGATTGGGCTTGGCTTATCCTCACATCACAGTCTTCGTATGATTTTTCATCATTCCGAATTATCAGTGACGATTCCCTTTCTGGTAGATATCGGCGTTGTAGATGGGATGCGTGGGCACGCAGATTTGACGTCCGTTGAAATGTTGGCACCTTGGGAGGTCGTTCTCAGCGATCAACATATACTGATTTTGTTCTCGAGAGATCATAATATGAAATGTTCTCGGGTGAACATAAGCAGATCCTCTGTTGTTATTCCCGATGGTTTGCAGTGTGGGAAAGGGGTGCAGTTTGTAAAGGTTGTATGTGGTTCTCTCTAGTAGCGGAATGTGTATGACCACGATAATGTTTCCGTCGTGATAAGACGCTGCCATCCGTGAAATTTGAGTGAGGGATCCATCGTGAAGATCTTCGGATGAAACTGGGAAGATGTATTGGTGGTGGCTTTGGCGAAAGCTCTTGACGACCTTCTCCAAAGTCTTGGGGTTTATTAATTCCGGATGTAATTGACCGAGATTCGCGAAGTAGATTGCGTCCACGATGGTTCGCAAATTTGCCAAGTAGGAGTCAGCAACAAATTCCACACCTGTTCTCCATTCGACGATTGATTGGGTTACGTTGAATATTTTCCAATCACCATGGATAGCATGTATCAGTCGCGACCACGTTGGATTGTGGACGAGTTCTATTTCGTCGAGCCGCTGGTGGATATCGTGGAATTCCGATCTTACGATATGGGTTTCGTTTTGCAGTGGTATAGCCATCTTCCCTTGGTCCTTGTATAATTTGTCGATTTCGCTATTGTAATACTTGGCATCCTCGGCCGAAAGGGTGCCCCAGGCCTACTGGCTACAGAGACGCGGTCGCCGGGGATAAAAGGCTGGCCATTGCGCCAACTGATAATCCTGCCACCACTCTCGGACAGTGGTGGGACGGGCTGGTGACGCGGGCGATTCTCGAGGCGCTGGACGCCATTCCCCTGGAACAGGAGTCCCCGTGCTTCGAGGGTACCCGTAGTGACCAGGGTGTCCTGTGGGTCACTTACTCGGATGACCGACCGAAGGCCTGGCTGCGGTCTATAGTACCGGGCCTGGCACCCTGGGAAGGCGCCAAACTCCAAGTTCTGGAAAAAGAATGCCTTCCCAGGCTGATAAGAATGACCGCGATGTTCCCCGATACGAGTCGTTCGGGGAGCCGTGCACGCGGTGATTGGGGTGGATGTCAAGTCCCTTGAGAGGCTGAAGGAGCGCAATCTAGCTGCCCCCCCCCCCCCCCCCCCCTTTGGACTGACTCGGGCTCGTTTCTATGAGGCCCGACAGAGAACCGGGGAGGCGCGGCGGGAGGATGCCCCCGAGACCGCTCAGGGGGAGGCATCGGCACTGCAGGGGGGATCCACCGACCCTGCGGTAGCCATGGATATCGAGCTCGTCGGAGAGAGCACCTCCCGGAGAGGGTGGAGCAGGGACCCGCCAATGAGGCACCAGTGGCCAATACCCCGGGGCCCGCAGAGGTGGGTGACTGCCCCTGGCGCCCGCGAAAGCGAGGAAAGAGGGCTAGAGGTAGACCAACAAGGGCGCAAGGCCTTTCGAGGATAGGCCTGATGGATACACAGAGGAAACTCCAGAGGACCCTCAGTGGGTCTCTAGCGGGTCCGTCCAAACCACCTCAGGAGTCTGTTGAAAGATCAGCAGATCCTGAGGTGCAAGTAAGCGAGGGTAATGGCCTGCGCTAAAAAGCATGGGCCCCCGCCCCTTCACCAGTCCCACTCCCTATACCTCACCCCACCCTATATTCTACCGCGCCCCTCCCAAACCCCGCGGCCTCCGCCCCCTCCCCACACCAGAAGGAGCCACACTGCAGCCAATACTCCCAAATAAACCTGCAGCCAATACTGCAGGTTTATTTGGGATAACTGGGTGCTCGCTATGTAGCGAGCACCCAATTGAGACAGGCTTTAAATTTTAATAACATATATGCAGTATTGTGCTGAAGCCTTCACCCGGCGCGGCTTGGGTCAGAGCTGCCGGGGCTCAAGAATCGATAAAATTGAGAAGTTACAAAATAATAGACTAACGCTATTCACTAAGCATTTGGGCGCCAGTTGTTTTTTCGAGAAACAACAACGGTAAAGCCATTCTCAGGGAGTGAGATTATATTGGAAGACCCAAAGAATAGAGAGAGAAAAAGGGAAGACGTCAAAGACAGGACAAAATAATTTTTACTTACAGTTTCGATTTTATTATTGGTAAATGTGCTACCAGGGGTTTCTCGGGGATCGACTCTTTGTTGTTCGACAATGATCGATGAACAGAGGTTTATGTATACACGAAATATATTAAAACTGACTACAATCGTTAATTATGATCGAACCTCGCTCTTCGAGGGCACAGCGCAGAGCGCTACATAGCGAGCACCCAGTTATCCCAAATAAACCTGCATTGCGGCCTCAGCTGTTCACAGCCGGGATCTTGCAGTGGAGCAGGCAGACATATTCCTGATACAAGAACCTTGGATTAATAACGGGCTGGTGAAGAGGATAGACCAAAGAAACGGAACACTAATATACCATCCCACAGAGGCCGGCCCAAGGGTCTGTATCTTTCTATCTAAGAGACACTGCACCCTGAAGTTAGGTAGATTATGTAGCAGAGGCTTGGCGGTGGCATTGGTCGAGCTGAGGTTGGGCGGGGGACAGACGGATCTCGTAGTCTGTTCGGCGTACCTGCCCCCCCCCCCCCCCCCCCCCGAACTAAAGGCAGTGACAGAACACTGCCGCGAAGAAGGGTTAGACCTGGTGATAGGGTGGGAAGCACGGACACAAATGAGAGAGGCTCGGCTATGCTGGAGTACCTCTCGTCGACGAAACTGGAGATCCTGAACAGGGGATCAAAGCACACCTTTGTCACTACATGGAGGCAAGAGGTTATCGATCTCACGTTCGGCTCCCCAAGGGTGGTACGGTGTCTGAGGGAGTGGAGGGTGGACGATGAGGACACTCTCTCGGACCACCGACGAATAACGTTCAGCCTAGAAGCCGAACGGGCCCAGCACGATGTGGGCACCTGTCGCAACCTAAGGGTCGCCGACGGGGACCTCTATGAGAGGGAACTAGAAGACAGGCTCGGGGAGACAGGAGGCTGGCTGAGAACTGGAGGCAAGATCGAGGGGAGACTGAGCACGCTCACCTCCTCCATCATCCACGCCTACGAAGCAGCGTGCCCCTTTAAGGCCCGCAGACGAGGTAAGAACGTGGCATAGTGGAACAAGGGGCTGAGCCAACTACGCTCCAGCTTCCGCCGCCTACTCAACAGAGCTTTGAAGACAAAGACAGCAATGGACTGGGCTGCGTATAAGGACGAACAGCGGGCCTACAAAAAGTGCATAAACAAAATCGAAATTGGATGCCTGGGGAAAATTCTGCAAGAAAGTTGAGGCTCTGCCTACAGTGGCCCGACTCCGCAGAGTATTCGCTAATGGTCCACAATTCAGGCTTGGTGGACTCACTCTTCCCAATGGGTACGTGGCGAAGAAACACAAAGACATAATGGAACACCTACTGGAGGTGCACTTCCCTGGTTCAAGACTGGCTGAGCGAGGCCCACAAAACGGGGACTTGCTCGCCGTCACGAAACTGAGCGATTGGGGCACCGCCGCAAGGGTGGTCACACACGGCAGGATCCGATGGGCATTGTACTCCTTCGACAGGTTCATGAGCCCAGGGGCCGACGGAATGTTTCTGGCTCTCCTTCAGAAGGGGGAGGGGGGGGGGGAGAACCTGATTAGGCACCTAAACTTCGTCTTCAGATCCTGTCTGGCACTAAGATATGTGCCAAAAGCCTGAAGAGAGGTCATCATAGTGTTCATCCCGAAACCGGGAAAGACCAGATACCACCTGGCCAAAGCATTTAGGCCGATCAGCTTGACGTCATTCCTACTCAAGACCCTGGAGAGACTCGTTGACACGCACGGTGCGAGAGGAGGAAGTATTCGACACAGAAGAAGGAAAGCGGAAACCGGACATCGTTGCAATGAAGGGAACAATGGCGGTGAAAGACTGCATAAACCTGTTGGTACTAATAGGAAGCGCCAAAAGAGTCAAGTTAGTCTGGGTGCCGAACCACAGCGGCATCCGAGGCAACACCAGGGCGAACGAGCTCGCCAAGATCGGTGCTTCACGGTTCGACCCGGCGGGCCTATGCCCCATAGGTATCACCCAGCAGTTCGTGAGAGGGGCGACCTTTAAGTAGGTCGCAGAAAATTTTACGAAGCTCTGGGAGCGGAGCTCAGGAATGAGGCACACGAAGGCTTTGTTCTCTGGTCCCGCAGAAAAGCGAGGCACCGAGCTATCGTGCCTCGACCGGGCTCAACTGAGACTGGTTGTGGGGATAGTTACGGGACACCCGCACACGGGAGAACACCGAACGCGTCTGGGGCTCTTAGAGGACCCGGAATGCAAGAGGCACCACAGCGGGATCGATACACCTCTCCATCTAATAACGGGCTGCGGCGGGTTCGTGGACGTCAGAAATGACGTCCTTGGGACCACTGTCGCAGATGGCTTCGACCTGGTGGTCGCGGGGGCGACCGTACTCCTTAGCTTTGCGCGGGAGGCCGGCTTGCCGACTCAGGGCCCGGTTAACACCATCGTGAAAAATATATATTATAACGGTCCAACGATGACTCAGCACCAGTCCTGCAAATAAAGTAAACAAAGGTTAGTTGGGTTAACTACCACAAGATGGCGACTAAATCAAAATATATCGCGTAAACAATATAGCATTGACAACAATATAAAGAAGTAAAAATAAACAAGAAAGAGTACCTGAAATCGGTTCTGACTCGAGCAAACCACTCGAAGGTAGCAACAACCCCGGCGGAACAGCACAATACTTCGGTATTGTGACAGTGGAGTCAGCGGGTGAGCAACCTTGACAGCGAGCTCGAATCAGATTAATTCACCGCTGCCACGGTGGCCTGAGAAGGAGTACCAGCCTGAACCAAGCAGGCGCAGGAGCAACAATAAGCAGGCGCGGCAACAAGCAGCAGCAACACCAAGCAGGCGCAGCACCAAGCAGGAGCAACACCAAGCAGGCGCAGTAAGAAGCAGGAGCCGCATCAAGCAGGCGCAGCAACATGCAGGAGCAAACCCCAGCAGGCGCAGCAACAAACGGTAACAAGGAGGAGCAGCAAAAAGGAGGCATTGAGACATAAGGCGCAGTCCATATCTCAGGCTGCAATCAGAAGGCCCAGACCAAATATAAGGCGTAGAATCACAGCGTGTTCCACAAAGCCGTCATCTGAAACACCACAAAATAATTAGAAAAAAGAAACTTGAAAAACCCGTTAGAACGCAACTTACCGGTTGTAAAACAGCGACCGAAGACAAGTATAAACAAATCACGGGAAGCGTACAAAACCGGGTACAAAGTACAGCACCTGAAAAAGAAAATACAGCATAAAACAACCAAAATACTCAATGCGCGCATCAGAAAAACCCTCACCTGTTGTGGCAACACAGAAGAGGCACAGAATTGACACATATCTCCGAAGCATCACGGCGCCGATGCGCACCGAGCAGCGAATTAGGTGAACCGTGGGCACATAAAGAGATTACGCACCATGGCTCACGCGACATATTCTGTATATTAAGACGAGTTAATAAAACCTGACTTATCGACACCTTACCTTCGTCTCGACTACTTTAATTTGTCTCGAGTCCCGAACACGAACTACGTTTCAATATATTGTGACGTTGCACACAATTCTCCTGTGCCGGTAATCCCCCATTTTTTTATTTGGGGCGGAAAATCCTCATGGATATCCTCCGTCCTGGGGGTGGGGGGGGCGGAGAGGTCTGTCAGACTCTTACTGACTAAAAACCACCCTGGTGTTCCTTCTCCCACCTACACCGAAGATCGCGGGAACTGATGCGACTTCCGCAGTCCTCGGTTAGTGCCGGCCCGTCGGAGGAGGGCATACGCTGCTGCGCCTACGGGGCGCCTGCTGCGGGCTGGGAGAGAAGTAGAGATTTTTCTCCCCCTTTCGGCCGCTTCCTCCTGCGCGATAACTGTTTCGCAGAAGGAGCCCACCGCGTTCCAGGACTCTGCGCTGCCGGACATTGAACTGATTACGCCGGCAGCGACAGGTCGCTGCCTACAACAGAGATGAGAGCACGGCGCGGCTCCTCCCAAGCGGCACACTCTGCCAGCGTATGCTGCACCGTGTCCTCCCGACAGTTGACGCAGTGGTTACACCGAGCGTCCGGCTCCCTGTTAATGCGGCACAGGTACCTCCTGAAGCAGCTATGCCCCGAGAGCACCTGCGTCGCCGGAAACGTCAGGGAGCCGTGCCTTCTCCGGACCCAATCGTCGAACACTGGTCGGATCGCCTCGATGATGATGAGGCCGGCGGTAGGGCGTGAAAGCCTGTTCCGCCATTCCGTCATCAGGACCTCGCGAAGCTGCGACCGATGCAGCTCCATCTCCCGCTGTATCGGTCGCTCTCATCTGCTCTGCGCCTTCTCGCGCCACCGGTACAGTAATGCGAGCACCTTAGCATCCAGGTCCCAGGGCGGGGATCCGGCCAGTGCACAAGCCGCCCCGTAGGAGATGGTGCGATATCTCCTAATGACTCTGACGACCATCACTCTCTGCGGTTTCCGCAGAATAGAAAGGGTGCTGGCCTTGCGATCAGCCGCCCAGATCGGGGCCCCATGCAGAGCCATCAAGAGCACGATCCCCACGTACAACTGCCTGCAGGCGGTGCTCGGGCCCCCCAAATTGGGAAGCAGCGTTGACGCGCCCCGGCCGCGCCCAACATCTTGGGCGCCAGCCGCTGGAAGTGGGAGCCGAAATCCCATCGGCTGTCGAGCACCAATCCCAGGTACTTTATGGTAGACTCCACCGCGATACCCCCCCCCCCCCCCCCCCCACGATGTGAGAGCCAGGAGATGGCGCACGCCGGGGGCCATGAAAAACCATGGTCTCCGATTTGTTGAGAACCCCCTCCAGGCCCAGGCGCCGTATGCGGCTCACCACCTGTGAGACCGCAACCGTCGCTAGCAACGCTGCTTCCCTGTGCGAGCTCCCCCGGGCAGTGACCAGCGTGTCGTCCGCGTAACACGTAAGGTCCACTTTCGACAGAAGCTCGCCCCTCATCGCCCAATCGTACCCGATGTTCCACAGAAGCGGTCCCAGAACCAAGCCTTGTGGAACACCGCACGACATGCTGCGCTGGTGTACGCCATCACGTCCCAGGTAGGTGACACACCTGTCCGGCAAGTAAGCCCCAACGAGGCGGCGAAGGTAGGGAGGCACTCGATGATAGCGCAGTGCCTTCCGAATACAACTCCACGGCAGGGTGTTGAAGGCGTTGGAGATGTCCAAGGGCACCGCCAACAGCACCCCGCCCCGAGACACGGCGGCCTCCGCCAGGACCCTCACCCGCGATATTGCGGTGATGGTGGAGCGCCCGTGCCGAAACCCGAACTGGCATTCGGCCAGGTCCGGCCCTTCTCCGTACAAGTGGCTAACGAGGCGGGCTGCGATAATCCGCTCGAACAGCTTTCCCACCTCGTCCAGCAGCACTATGGGTCGGTACGCGGACGATGAATGCAGGGCGCCTCTCCTTCCTGAGCAGGACCAGACGACCAGGCTTCCACTTCACGGGAAAGTGGCCCTGCTTAAGACACGCTGAGTAGAGTCCTCTCAGTTGGGGCTCAAGCTCCTTTAGAGCGAGGTCCAACACGCAGCCGTGGATCCCATCAGGCCCCGGGGCGACGTTCTTCGCCCGGAGCCGCATCACGGCCGCCCTCATCTCTGCCTGTGTCATCTCTGGGGCGCTGGCGTCCTCTTCTTCAGGCTCTGCAGCTGTGGGCAGAGCCATCGGCGGCGGAGCATGCTCCGCTCGCGCCGGGAAGAGGGCTGCGACTACCTCCTCCAGTAGCTCGGGTTGAAGACTCTTCGTAATCGGGGGCGCCCAAGGACCGAGTTTTCCTCGTACCGACCGGTACGGACGCCCCCACGGATTCCTGTCTAGAGTCTCCAACATCTCCTCCCTGGCTCGCGTTTTCGCCTCGCCGATGGCCAGCCACAGAGCGCTGTATGAGATGTACAGCGCGGCTTCTTCTTCAGGGACCCGACGACGTCTTCTCCGGTATCTGGTGTACTGGCGCCTGACCTCGACGCACAAGACACGCAACTGCGCGATCTCGACAGACCACCAGTACACGTGGCGCTTACTCCTATATCCGTGGACCCGTGGCATGGACGCATCGGAAATTTGCGTCATTGCCCGTGGAAACACTGCGCCTCACCTTCGACGTCGACGGGTCCGGTCATTGCCGACTCCCGGAACCAGGCCTGCACAATAGCAGCCTCCTCGAGCAGCTCTTTGTTGATGCGCTTGAGCGCCCAGCGCGGACCGTCCGTTCGTAGGGCCGCAGGACTGCGGCCGCCATCGGTCTGGGGGGAGACGTCGAAACGGATGTATCTGTGATCCGACAACGTCTCCACGGCGACACGCCAGTCGCGGACTCGGCTCGCGACAGCGGGGCTAGCGTACGAGACGTCCACTATGGAACCTCCCCGCTGCCGCACGCACGTGTACTCCGAGTCCCGATTCAGGACGATCAAGCCAGTCGTGACCATCCAGTCCTCCAATACCTCGCCTTTGGCGTCGGGGACCGGAGACCCCCACGCCGCAGACTTGGCGTTGAGGTCCCCGAGCAACAGCACCGGACGAGGGTGGTGCTGGTTCACTACGGCACCTAGCTCAACAAGGAAGCTCTTGAAGTCGGCGATATTCTTGTTGGGGGAGAAATATGCCCCAATGACGCCGATACCGTCCGCGAGGGCGGCTACCTCGGGACGGGTTTCCAAGAGCCCCGCCAATGATGGCCACTGAGTCGTCCAGGTCATCCACCCAGTTATCTCGGGGCAGGGGGGGGGGGTACGACTCGGCGACCACGACCACATGAATCAACCACTCTGCCACGCTCTGGAGAAGAAGATCCTGAGCCCTGGCATAATGGGTGATATTACCCTGGAGGAAATGGAATTGTGCCATTATGCACAATCCATTTGCTCAGCACCTTTTCTAGGCCGGGTGTCGGCCGAAGAGCAGCCAGGCTGGGGGGGGGGGCGTAAAGAGCCCCCGACAGTCTTAGCTGCCTCCTTCTTATTTCTCCCCTTCTTCGGGGCGGACGTGCCACAGGCCTTTCCACCCGCTCTGTGCCCGGCGGGGCTCACTGCAGCTGTACAGAGGCTGCAGTTTGGCGTTGCGGAGTACTGGGCCGCCTTATGGCCAGTCTGATCGCAGCGGTAGCATTGCTCGTTGCGGTCAGTTTCGGCTGCCGGTGGTCCCCTAAGGCGACCGTTCCAAACCCAACCTGAACAAGTAGAGAATTATGCAATTATAATCCCTAAATTCCTGTCCTGATCCCACCCCCAAAAATAATGTAAACTGGCAAACACTTACCGACGCTGCGCTGGATACCCACCGGTGCCTGATTCAGGACACCTCGCTGACCTGCAGCCTCATTGTCGTTGTCGTCGTCGTCGTCCTCGCCATTGCCGTCGTCGTCGTCACCATCGTCGTCGTCCCGCTACCGCGTAAACCGTGCCGCTGCTGCCCAATCACCGAAGGACGTCCCGGCCAATAAAGAGCCGAGAAGAATTACTCACCTTCTGGTCAACCTCGTGGCCGGCACTTAGATTGCGACCACCGACGAGAGTAGATGAATAGAGAAAATTAATATCAAAAGCAAAGCGAATTAGAAAGAATTAGAGAAGAGCGAAGAAAGAGTTAGAGTGTGAGAGAAGTGGATTGAGAGTGTGAGAGAAGTGGATTGAGAATTGTGAGAGAAAATACAAATTTTTTTGAGAGAGTGAACAAGAAGACGAACAGTGAGTGAGAAAGGACAATGGACGGAAAGGATTGGCGGCCGGCGAGAGAAGGGGGAACAGGACCGCGAGGCCGTAATACGAAGGAAGAGAGAGGACGCAGAAGATCGTTGAACGTAAGTGTTTGCACAGCCCCCCCCCCCTTACCAAGAGAAAAATATTAAAGTTAATCGAGACCCCCCCCCCCCCCCCCTTACCGCTTTATACCTGTCTTATAATAATTAGCATCATCCTTTGTCTATTTTCTGTCTTTCGTATCCTTCTTTCTCTCTGTCGACATTGCGTTTCATATAAAATTTTTTGTGATAAAATACCTCGCGCGTGGAATGGTCGAGCGTCGCTCGACGCTGTTATTATATTCCCGAACCCAGAACTATCCCATTGTCCCTATCCTACCTCAGTGGCCATCGCCAAGAGGCCAAATCGAGTCGGAGAACCCCTGACCCCTGAGATTATCCATCCCGTGTTCCCTCCTTATAGAGTAAGTTATAGATCACGACATAGGTAGATTATCATAAATATTTTCTTTTTGTTGATTTCAAGAATTAACTGGCGCCCAAACTTTTTCTTCTTCTTGTTTTATGGAGATCACCCCCTTGGAGACAGTCCGCCGATCATAGTATTATATTACAGAGTATTATAATTATATTATATTGAGAAAGATTTTTTTGTTATGCGTGTGGAGAATTAGAATAAAATTGCAAGTTGTTGTTATTTTTGTTTCTCGATCTTTTTTTTTGTATTTTCTTAGTTGTGTGCTTATTTTCAGGACCCCCCCCCCTTCCCGTCCCAATTCACCCCCGCCCCCATCAGCGTGACAATATATATATATTTATTTAGAAATATGTATGTATCTATACATAGATTCTGCCTCTATATATTGTCACGCCGTTCGGGAGGGGGGTATGGGGAGTTTGGGAAAAGAAGGAAAAGAATTAGTTAAGAACTCAAATTAACTTTTATTATCCCAATACTTTTAACGGCGGACGATCTCCGGGATATAATACAAAAAAAAATATATCTAGAAATTTTACTTTATAAGTTTGGGCGCCAGTTAATATTTTTACAAAGAAAGAAAAACATTAACAATACTAATACTTTTGAATTTGACAGACGGCGGGTGTTGGGCTAGCGTGAAGGAAGGGGGGGAGGTCGGGCGGGAAATTAATCTCAAGGGGAGGATTCGCCGACTCAATGTCCTCTTAATGATTACCACTGGCTTTCTCGTTATTTTAATTCTTATCCGCACGCTTTGATCTTATTATAATACGGGTAACACGGTCAGTCGCAAGGAAAGGGGGCGGACGGGGGGATACGAAAAGGATGAGGTTTACAACAAAATCTCAAGATGGCAAAAAGTTGTATTACTTCTTGCTGAGTTTAGGAGAATTTTTTCAGATTTTTTTTTCGAAATTTTTTTTCACCTATTTCCGGTCAGCTCGATTGATCTGAATACTCCGAAAATAATAGAATTAAATTTTTTACTTACATATTAAACTTTGGTCTCTTCGGAGGTTTCTAGCCGATTTTAGTGACTCAATTTCCCGAACTTGGAGGTACACTCACGACAATCTATGCGCGTGAGAGCATAGATTGAATTAATTAAATTTTTTACTTACATCGAAGAAACTCCGTCGCCGAAGAAACCTCCGAAGAGACTAAAGTTTAATATGTAAGTAAAAAATTTAATTCTATTATTTTCATGGTATTCAGATCAATCCAACTGACCGGAAATAGGTGGAAAAAAAATTTCGGAATAAAAATCTGAAAAAATTCTCCTAAGCTCAGAAAGAAGTAATACAACTTTTTGCCATCTTGAGATTTTGTTGTAAACCTCATCGTTTTCGTCCTATGGAGCAATTTTCAAATTGTCAATTTTTTCTCAAAAAACGACATCTTTGAAAAAAAAATCGTAGACAATTTTCTAAAAAATGAACTTGAAGCTTAGACTTCCCCCTTTATGAGCATTGTGAAAGAAATTCGTTGAAAATGTTTTACTGTAAACGGGGACCACTTGCAAAAGACGAAAAAAACGACCAAAAATTGTCGTTTTCAAAACTAGATACCAATTGTAAAAAAAATCGTAAATTTTTTTTAAAAAAGCCAAAATGAAGGGAAATCCCTTCTCTTTAAAATGGTGTTGGTTAAATTGGCTTAGGCCAACTACCGGCGAAATGGCATAAAAAACCGTGCCGGCACTGTTTTCAACTTTTGTCCGGAAACTTTCCGCCAGTACTGTATACAGGGTGAATTGCGTAAGGGGTGCCAGCCGGTATTTCAAGGTAAATGGGCTCATTACGAACAAAAGTTGTAAATAAACATTGGGGATATTGTTAATAATTTACGAGATATAAATTTTTTAAATCGGACCAATCAGAGCGCGCCGAGAAGCGTTAAAGCCACCCACTCCCACCCTAGCCGTAGATATATCATAGATTAGGGCGTTACATTTGTGTTTGTAAAATTCAGAGCAGTCAATTTTATTGATTATATTAGTACGCAGTCATTTTTTTTCTCGGGCATTGGCTGCTCTGTATTTAGGCGGGGAGTGGGTGACTTCAACGCTTCTCGGCGCGCTCTGATTGGTCCCATTTAAAAAGTTTATATCTCGTAAATTGTTAACAATATCCCTAATGTTTATTTGCAACTTTTGTTCGTAATGACCCCATCTACCTTGAAATGACGCCTGGTACCCCTTACGCAATTCACACTGTATATATATATATGAATATATTCAGATCACAAATCATAAATTATGAATATTGTTACGGACCGTTCAGCCTAGCAACAACCCGGCTGAACAATCCATCGATGCACACGCATCCCCGTCAACAAATTCCATCAAACACGTTGACCCGCGATGGAAACTTCCAACGCGACTCCACGCGCTACTTAGTCAGCACTAAAGTTGGGCAACCCTAAGAACAAATTGCAGCTCTTGATCAATCGATTTCTCAATCGATACTTTGATATTTCCTGGTTACCCCCACGGGGCTTCCCTACACCGTCGCCCCATGGTAACGAGGATCCCCCACCCAAAATTGTCTTTAGTCTTAATTGATTACTCCGTCCTGACAGACGTGTCCCTCGACTAATCGCCCCTCAGACCTAAAGGGTGAGCATACTCTCACGCGCATAGATTGTCGTGAGTGTACCTCCAAGTTCGGGAAATTGAGTCACTAAAATCGGCTAAGAACTCTATACGTGAGTGCAACCCTTTTGCGGCGCATCACGTCCTCGACATACCTTAGTACCACGTTAATTACCGGACCGGCATTACGCGTCTAAATATTTCGAGTATTTAATCTCAACCAAAAACCAAACTGTAACCTTGTGCATCATATTACTCTCCGCGCGCTTGGCTCGTTTTTGCCAACACAGCGGAATCGACACATCGTAGTGGCAGCGTCGAGAACGTGCACGCCCGTGTAAACCACTACGATAGTATTAGTGATACACAGAATAAAGAACCAGATATACACCGGAGAATAGACAGAGGAACTCATTCCGACTTTCCCGACCTTCACAACTATTCGCCGACGCAGCAGATCACCGGAGAACAGACACACACACACACGAAACCGAAAACCAGGTGAGGTGCGTTACGCCGCTTTAACCGAACAAAACCCACAAGTCGAGTACCTGACGCTCGACTATAAATAAATAACAAACGAATTAATACGTTACTACGGAAACCCGTACGTAACAATATATATATTATAACGGTCCAACGACGACCAACCACGTGACCTATAAATAAAATAAACAATGGTGAGTTAAATAAACAACCGTCAGATGGCGAACAACAAGAACAAATCTCGCAAACAAAGTAATGTTTGCGAGAACATAAATTGACAACTAACAAAGGAGAACGGTACCTCTCAAATCTGCTTTGATAAGAGCGAACCACTAGTAGGAAGCAATAACCCTGGCGGAGCAGCACAATACCTCGGTATTGTGACAGCGGAGTCAGCGGGTGAGCAACCTCTAGGGCAAACTCGAATCAGATTAACCTACCGGGGTCGAAGAAGAATCAGGAGGCGCAGCAAGAATCAGGAGGCGCAGCAAGAATTAAGAGACCCACCAATCACTATCAGGCGGAGAAAGAACCAGGAGGCGCAGACCTAAGCTGGAGCGCAGGATCGGCAAAGCGCAGTCACGTAGCACGGTATCCTTGATAATCACCTGAAAACGGCAACGCAATCAACAAAAAAGAAAAAACTCACAACACAAATCAGAAAATAACTCACTTATGATCCAAAGGCAAGAGCACGGTCATCTCAAATTCAAGCAAGAAGGAAGAAAGACCGTTGACAAACCAGACGGCGTGCCAACACCTGAAAAGATAAAAAAGGAGATAAAATAAACGACCCAAGCGAACGCGCGCACCAGAATAACACTTACCAATTTAAGTATCCCGAAAGGACGAGGAATAACACCTTTAAACGCACTAAAAACCAAAAATCCGTACAAAACAGTAATAACACTCGCGCGCACATGTCACGGCCGCGGCCATATTGATTTCAGATACGCCATCGATTAACGTATCAGCATTGACCGGGAACTCGCTGTGATCACAGCGCCAGGGTGCTTATCGCGGCTAATTAAGTGAACCGTGGGTACTTAGCGAGAGTACACGCTACGGCTCACGCGACATATTTCGTGTATCGATAAGAAGTAATAAAATCTAATTTACCAACACCTTCCTTCGTCTCGACTACTTGACTTTCCTCGCGTCCTCACACCAATTACGTTTCAATATATATATATATATATATATATATATATATATATATATATATATATATATATATATATATATATTGTTACGTACGGGTTTATATATATATATATATATATATATATATAAAGGGTGTTTGGAAAGTCTGGAAACGGTCGAATATCTCAAACATAAAGCATTTTAGAGAAAAATGTTTCAGACAAAAGTTGTATGGTTCTGAAAAACCTATTCGATGGTACAATTGAATTGACCTTGAAGAGTCATTTGAAGGTCACGTGAAGGTCACCTCTTTATATATATATTGTGACGAGCTCGCAGACCTGTAAAATTTCGTTAAAACAGGCGACGAGCTACCAATCCAAAATCTATGATGACGCCCCCCACTGCTATCAATCCTCAATCCTTTTCACCCTTTGAGCGCCAGGTGTTTCTACCTCCCCGAAACACCAAGGGTATCGTAACTCTCTTCCATATACCGCGGTTTACACTCGGGAATTGGGGGGGGGGGGGGGGGGGGATTCGTAGGGCAAGCAATCATTTAATTTTTTGCAATAATAACGGGTGAGCAATCTTTACGAGTATTTATTAAGTAATTCGCACTCGAGCGATCAATCCGATACAAATTTCGTTCCTCTTATTCTACTACAATCTACTCGTGTGCGAGTGAGACGCAGCGGCTTTCCGGTTACGCCGGAAAGCACAGCTGACCACGCGGGGATGCGAAGGGGTGCGCGACGGACACCATCCGCCACCTCACGCACGATCGCGGAGGGGTCGCGCGAAATAAAGAAATTGCACCGTGTGCGCCTACCTTTACTTTGCTATCCCGTTCGTCTCCGACGTCGCACAGCGTCCTCGGCTCGATTCCTCTCTCTCTCTCGCTCTCGTCTGTCCGTCGATGGCTCAGCCTCTCGTGGTCTCTCTCACACGCACACTCAGTCTCGCATTCTTCTCTCGCCACAACACCTTTCACTCTTTCCGTACTCTCACAAAATCCAACTTTAGTCCCTCTCTCGCATTCCAAATCTTAACTCAAAATATAACTTTTCCGTTCGGTCTCCACTTTCTAACTTTAGTCTCCGTGTTCCAAATCTTAACTGTCAAAACATAACTTTTCCGTTCGGTCTCCAATTTCTAACTCCTTATTCTTCGATATCCAATTTCTAACTCACTATCCTAATTTCTATCGCGCTCGTCACAGGCTCGCGCGTTCTCCTCGCTACCTTATTCCCCTATCGGCGAAGGTGGGGGCTCTCTCGCGACGATCGTCCATGGATCGCCGGCACAGCCATTTCTCTCTCCGTCGTTCCTCGGGCAGCGTCGCTCTCTCTCGTTCGTCCGTTACCGTCGACGTTTCGCGGACCGCTCCCTGAAACCGACGAAATCCTCGCCGACAGTGTTGTTCTCTTCTCTTTCTCATCACCACGGGAGCGAGGCGTCGCGACTCTGCTGGTCTCTCTCTTGCGCTCTAATATTCGTCTAGAATATTCTTCGACAGCGCGATTGCGAGGAGAGTACTGCCTCGTCACAATATATTGTTACGTACGGGTTTCCTTAGTAACGTATTAATTCATTTGTTATGTATTTATAGTCGAGCGTCAGGTACTCGACTTGTCGGTTTTTGTTCGGTTAAAGCGGCGTAACGCACCTCACCTGGTTTTCGTGTGTCGTGTGTGTGTGTCAGTTCTCCGGTGATCTGCTGCGTCGGCGAATAGCTGTGAAGGTCGGGGAACTCGGAATGAGTTCCTCTGTCTATTCTCCGGTGTATATCTGGTTTTTTATTCTGTGTATCGCTAATACTATCGTAGTGGCTTACACTGGCGTGAACGTACTCGACGCTGCCACTACGATGTGTCGATTCCGCTGTGTTGGCAAAAAGAAGCCAAGCGCGCGGAGAGTAATATGATGCACAAGGTTACAGTTTGGTTTTTCGTTGAGATTAAATACTCGAAATAATCTGACGCGTAATGCCGGTCCGGTAATTAACGCGGTACAAAGGTATTTCGAGGACGTGATGCGCCGCAAAGGGTTGCACTCACGTATAGAGTTCTTAGCCGATTTAGTCACTCGATTTCCCGAACTCGAGGGTACACTCGCGACAATCTATGTGCGCGAGAGTATGCTTACCCTTAAAGTTTGAGTGCGGTCGGTCGAGGGACACGTCTGTTAGGACGGAGTAATCAATGAAGACTGAAGATAATTTTGGGTTGGGGATCCTCGTTACCATGGGGCGACGGTGTTGGGGAGCCCCGTGGGGGTAACCAGGAAATATCAAAGTATCGATTGAGAAATCGATTGATCAAGAGTTGCAATTTTTTCTTAGGGTTGCCCAACTTTAGTGCTGACTAAGTAGCGCATGGAGTCGCGTTGGAAGTTTCCATCGCGGGTCAACGTGTTTGATGGAATTTGCTGACGGGGATGTGTGTGTATCGATGGATTGTTCAGCCGGGTTGTTGCTAGGCTGAACGGTCCGTAACAATATACAGTCAGTGACGAAATTAAGTGGACACTTTCTAGTATAAAGTGCCGGAACGGTTTTTTATGTCATTTCGCCGGTAATTGGCCTAGGCCAATTTAACCAGCGTCATTTTAAAGAGGAACAATTTACCTTGATTTTGGCTGTTTTAAAAAAAATTTACGATTTTCTTTTTACAATTGGCACCCAGTTTTGAAAAAAAAATTGTTGGCCGTTTTCTTGTTTTTCTTTGATGGTCACCTTTCGTAGTAAAAATTTTTTAGCACTTTTCTTTAACCGTGATCGTGAAGGGAGCAGTCCAACCTTCAATTTCTTTTGTTTAGAAAAAATTGTACGATTTTTTTTTCCAAAGATATTTCATTTTTAGAGAAAAAATAGACGATTTGAAAATTGCTCTGCAGGATGAAAACGATGAGGTTTACAACAAAACCTCAAGATGGTAAAAAGTTGTAATACTTCTTGATGAGTTAACGAGAATTTTTTCAGATTTTTTTTTCGAAATTTGCTTTCCATCTATTTTCGGTCGAAGCTCGATTGCTCTAAATACCATGAAAATAATAGAATTAAATTTTTTACATACCAAATAAACTTTGGTGCCGTCGAATAAAGCTCCGAAGAGACCAAAGTTTAATATGTAAGTAAAAAATTTAATTCTATTGATTTCATGGTATTCACATCAATCGAACTGACGAGAAATAGGTGGAAAACAAATTTCGAAAAAAAAATCTGAAAAAATTCTCGTTAACTCATCAAGAAGTATTACAACTTTTTACCATCTTTAAATTTTGTTGTAAACCTCATCGTTTTCGTCCTGCGCAGCAATTTTCAAATCGTCTATTTTTTTCTCTAAAAATGCAATATCTTTGGAAAAAAAATCGTACAATTTTTTCTAAAGAAAAGAAATTGAAGGATGGACTGCTCCCTTTACGATCACGGTTAAAGAAAAGTGCTAAAAAAATTTTACTACGAAAGGTGTGCACTCAAAGAAAAACAAGAAAACGGCCAAAAATTTTTTTTTCAAAACTGGGTGCCAATTGTAAGAAAAAAATCGTAAAATTTGTTTAAGGCATCTTCTCACTTTAAGCGCCTCAAAAATAGGCTGTTTTTGCGATTTTTTTTCGAGGATTTTTGCTTAAAATTATGGGATAAAACGGATCCTATGTAATAAACACATCTTTCAAGTACATGAAAAAATTTTTTTTTAATTTTTTTAAACAATTATTATAATACATCAGTAGCATCGAAAAACCCGTGTAAAAATGTTATGGTCGTGGCTTGTTGATGGTATCTCCGAGACGGGTCGTCTGAAACAAAAAAATAAAACTGTTTTAGATTCAGTATGTCAGTGGCTATAGCGCATATCATCAGATTTTTGATATTCGCGAAAATAACAAAATGGCGCACGTTTTTCGAAAAAGTAAAAAAAAACCACGATTTTTTTGCATTTTTTTGTAAAAAAAAAATTCTTAAAATCAAAATTTCAAAAATCTGATGATATGCGCTATAGCCATAACTATGAAGCATATGTCATTCAAATTTCATGACAATCGGCCGGATAGTTTCCGAAATTTCATCAACAAAGCACCGAAAAACCTTGTTTTGAGATAACTGCGTTTAAAGTTTTGGTTGCAGAAAAATCATGAAAAAACCTTACCTCGGGTTAATCAGCGATGCCTGCTCCATACAATGGACCTTCCGATTCTTCGTAGAAGGTGTGTTCGTCCAAAATAGCTTCCCTTCGTCTCGACCTAGTCTCTTTTGAAGCGTTAGAGCTGCGGCGGTTCCCTACGCGTACGCGATCACTGTCGCGTTTCTCGGCGTATTGAACGGCGATAGGGCCTAGTTTGACACCCATCACCTCCAAAATTTTTAAAACAGGTTGTAGCCCTTCGTTATAAATGCATGCCGCTGTTTGGCAAGCAATTTCCACGGTTTTTCTTCCCGTAAAAACGTGTTTCGGCGCCATTGCCCAGACACAGCTGTTGAAACACTCGTTGTTATTTTGGGTATTTCCTCCGAGGCATCGTTCCAGTAACTCGTCCTTCGTCAGTTCTTCATAGATCGGTTTCAAAACCTCTTGAACATCATCGAAACTTGTATCGTCCGATTTTTTTAATTTTGCTGCACTCGCACTAGCATGACTCGTATCTGCTTCAGACTGGTGTGGAAGCACTCCACGAAATTTTCTTTTTTTAGATTTCGAACTTGGACGTCGCCACGTGGCACTTTGTTGCGAAGTCTTTTTATCCATTATAACAATCCTGAGCGCAGAGATGTTGCCGTTACGAAGTTTCAAATTAGACTGATGAAATAACAGTTTAGCATCGTTGCCGAGTGATTTTCTTTTGAAAAATGCACGTGTTAAGGTCTTATTACATGAGTATAGACCCGAAAACAGAATATACCTAAGCAAGGGGTACTACATTAACAAAAGAACACGGCTATTCAATTGTATAGAGTCAGATATACAGGGACCGTCCGAGCGGCGTGAAAGGGATCGCCGGGTACTCTCAGGTAGTCACCTAACGGTCGCCAAAAAATGTAGTTAGACTCGTCCGATCTTTATGAAATTTCGAGATGACATTTTTGAAGATATGTACTTTCAAAATTAAAAAAAAAAAAAAATCGATTTTTTTAAATTTCCAAAGTGAGAAGACGCCTTAAAACAGCCAAAATCAAGGTAAATTGCTCCTCTTTAAAATGACGCTGGTTAAATTTGCCTAGGCCAATTACCGGCGAAATGACATAAAAAACCGTTCCGGCACTTTATACTAGAAAGTGTCCACTCAATTTCGTCACTGACTGTATATCCAAAAAAATCATAATGTAGTTTTCGATCAAATGTTCTCGTATCCCAAAGATTGAGTGGTTAAATTAATGGAAAATGTATTTCATGCTGTCATCGCCGAAAGGACCAGTTGTCAATGAATTTAAAAAAGCTTTTATATTTTTGGTGCCGTATACTAGTTTGTAAAGATCAATCTATAAAAATGTCCTGATACAAACCGTTTCCTCTATGGCAGATGTTTTGATAATTTCTTCATCATAAAAAACTCGTTATTGATATTTATTATTATAATTGAAAGTATAAACGTACGGAAAACGTTATAAAATATTGTATCGATGTAATTTCGCAGCCGATATACACGTCTTCGAAAAGATACAAGCTGAAAAGTATATGGAGCGTGAACTCGAAGAGAATAACAATGATGTTACCGACCAAGCGGAGAAAAAAAGAACCTGTCGCCACACGAGAGCCCATTATCCCAATGTGATGAAGACTGTCATCCTAATGACATGTGTGCTACATAAACGATGTATGTCAATTCTTCGACAAATACAATGGAAAATAACTCGGTGCTGATGAGACTCTTAGAAGAAATTGTACCAAGAATCATGGCTGATGATGCTTTGTTCCCTGCAACTGAATTCTTAATAGAATCTATAAAAGATATAGAAATTTCAACCAATCTTAATGATTTATCCAAAGCTCTGGCTTTAGGCTCTGGCGGAGCCTTTACTATTTAGTACGCCGATTGGAGAAGCACGCGGCGAACCAGGTATTGCTACTCGAACTTCAAAACGATTAATTATTCGTTTTTAATTGTTGTATTATTTTATTGTTTTTACTTTCTTCGGACTTCCGTCATTAGATGTATCAGTGTCCGATCAGCTAAAAGAAAACCTCTTACAGCCACGAAATTTACAATATTCACCACAAGGAGACGAATATGGTATGGTCCCTATCAAAATAAAATATTTAAAGACGCATAATTATAAATGAATTACTTTATATGCGCCTTTTTGTTATAGCTGACTCCATTCAAGATGACTCTCAAGACCTCGATTATCTACCTTCAGAAATTTATTCTGACATGAACTCAGGCAAAAATACCCTCGATGGAAACAGGACATATGTAAAGTCGATAGCACTACAAGTAGAGAAGAGTCCTGAGAGCAATTTGTTGAATGTTAATATACCGGGAAAATCGACGCGCAATGACGCCGAAATGTTTGTACGCACGGCAACGGGAAAGAAGGCACAGGACCGAAAATCGGCTTGCATGTATTGCAAAACAATGCAAAGTAAATTCGTTCGACATTCAGAAAGTAAGTATAAAGATATTGAGAGCGCTAAAAATTTCTCGATACTTCCAAAGGGCAATCCAGAGAGATTAAACATTATTGACGCTATCCGCAAAAAATGCATGTTCGACTTTAATACCAATAATCTCGTCAATGATGGTGAGTTATTGGTTTGCCGAAGACCAAGCGCCCACGCACCACAACCAGTCTCTCACTTCGTGGTGTGTCAAAACTGTAAAGGCTTTTTTTCAAAAAATAATATCCGTCATCACGCAAAGCGATGTTTTTCCTACGAAGGCAAGCAGAATAGGAAGCTGCTCGTACGAAGTTGTGAGATCCTCGGCCGTATTCATGCAGAAGCCTGTAGTATATTACGGAAAGACATTTTTCTTGTTTTGAGAAAAGATGACATTGTTCGTCTCATTCGTTATGACCGACTGGTCATTCTGCATGGGAATAAACTCTGCGCAAAGCACGGTGACCTTCAGCACCAGCATGACTTAATTCGCGCAGATCAACGTCTAATGGGCCGATTTTTGAAATCTGTGAAATTAATGAATCCGGAACTCACTGATTTTGCCTCAGTTTATCGCCCAAAGTTTTACGACAGTGTGATTTTGGCAGTTAACAACGTAGGAGGATATGATGAGAAAACAAAAAAGTATGCTGCTCCGTCAACTGCGTACGCAATGGGGTCCATTCTGAAAAAAGTAGCGCACTGCTTCATTTGTGACTGCATCAAGCGCGAAGGCATTCTCCAGAAAGGCCGCGTTGAAGACTTCTTGAAACTTTTGGAAGTAGATCTGGGTACGGACATTAATAAAGCCGTCATCGGGTCGCAAACGCAACAGCTCCGAAGAAAAAAAATCGAACTCCCACCAATGTCGGATATCCAGAAACTACACGATTATTTGGCAAAGCAACGTGAAAATGTATTTGTTGGGGAGGGCGCTAGTTCTATAAAGTTTGAATCGGGAATAGAGGAGAGGGGAATTGACTGTTAACCCCTTTTTTTGGTTTATAACACAACAATTCTGTTTATTTTGACAATGTACCACTAAAGATGTAACAAACGACTATTCTAACTCGACGATCGATAGACGGTAGTAACGGAACCGTGCTGAATACGAGTGTTCGACAATTCGAATGCGTGGTACCACTCCAAGAGCCGGAGCACGACTGACTCTATTTATTTTATAGATCCTAATGGATACACAGCGTGGTCGAATATACCGACAAGGTTCGGTGACGTGCGATGTGTCGTTCGCGAGGACGTTCGTGATTCGCGAACTCGATAATCGACGCGACTAACTAACGGAAGATCGCGCGACATATAACACCTCACGGAGACTCTCACATATTAGACTGTTCTTGAACATACCGCCCGTCTCGAATGGGATCATTCGAAATAAAGACTATAACTAAAGCTTACAAACTGAAATGGAAGAAAAACTTTTTTTTTCACAGAGAATGGCGCAATACAATAAATGTTTTTCATTAATATGTAAGTCTAGTCGGAGTCGGTACCGCCCGCCGTGGCGGAACCTTGATCGTGTGCGTCGTTGATGTCGATTGGAAGGAAACATAGTTTCACGATTGGACGCTTATATTGTGAGCGCGCGGTGCGCACGGTGACGACCCGAGTAAGTCCGTCGTCGCCAGGATGACATTCGGTAATGCGTCCGAGCTCCCAGTGACACGGAGGCGCAAGTGCGTGTCGCAACAGAACGATTCGCCCTACGGTAGCGAGTCGTTGCGCAAGTTTCCATTTTGGCCGCTGCTGCAACGTTAATAAATAGTCGTTTGACCACGATTTCCAAAACTTTTCGGTGATGTGTTGCAACATTTGCCAGCGGGAAAGACGAGATTCTTGAAGATCGAGAACGCTTGGCTGTGGCGCAGCCAGTATTGGTCCTCCGATGAGGAATTGTCCCGGCGTTAATACGTTATAATCGTCGAGATTCTCGGAAACGGAACCAATAGGCCGAGAGTTAAGACATGCTTCGATACGATAAAGAACGGTGGTTAATTCTTCAAATGTAAGAGTATGTGCCCCGATACAGCGTTTCAAATGGTACTTGACGCTGCGCACTGCAGCTTCCCATAATCCACCGAAGTGGGGAGCGGAGGGTGGTACGAAATGCCATGTTACTCCGTCGGTCGAAAGCAGGTTTTGGAAGTCTGATTTTTCGAGGGCCTGCGTAATGGCGATTTTAAGTTCGCGATCGGCACCTTGAAATGTAGTTCCATTATCTGAATAAATCGATGCGGGATATCCGCGGCGAGAAACGAAACGATGAAAAGTGGCGAGAAAAGCGTCTGACGAGTAGTCGCTGACGAGTTCAAGATGGATCGCTTTTGTCGTCATGCACACAAAAACGGATATGTAGGCTTTGTGCGACTTATGACCGCGTCCACGAGAGGTTCGTACGAAAATCGGACCTGCATAATCGACACCGGTATGTTCGAAGGCTCGATTTGAACGATTCACTCTAACATTTGGAAGGTCACCCATGAGTTCGGTGGGAATCTGAGCCTTTGCGCGAGCACAGGGTACACATTTATAGAGTACAGCGCGAACTAGAGAGCGTGCTCGTAATATCCAAAATTTTTCCCGAATGCGAGTCAATGTTAATTGAGATCCCGCGTGAAGAGTTCGTCGGTGGGTGTCCATAATAATCATCCTGACCAAGGGATGATCTTTGAGGACAATCGGATGGCGAACGTCATTGGGTAATGTGGCGTTACGAAGCCTTCCACCAACTCGAATTATTTGGTTGTCATCGAGATATGGATTTAAAGACAACAATGAGCTAGTCTTCTTTAGTGGAGTCGTTCGGCTGAGTGACGACATCTCGCATTGGAAGATTTCGGCTTGAATGTAGCGAATCCAAAAGATTTCTGCTGACTGTATCTCAATCGGAGTCAAATAGATTTGAGCACTAGGTTGTCGAACCGTCATGTTGGTATTGTTATTTCGAGCGCGGGAGTTGTTTACGAATCGAAAGATGTAGGCGGTTATTCGAAGGAGCTTGTTCCACGAGGAATAACGCTGGGATAAATCCCACGAAGCGACAACGGTAACATTAAGCGATTGTTTTTCGCGTTGCTCGCTGAGAGCGCGGAGATCGAAGTCTGAACGAGAACTTGGCCAATGTTCGACAGACTTTAGAAGCCAATCGGGGCCTGACCACCATTGAATGTTGGTGACAAGCTCGTCTGGCGAGATCCCGCGCGACGCGCAGTCGGTAGGATTTTCTTTAGTCGGTATGTGACGCCATGTAGCGTCCGGGAGTTGTGTGTGAATATCGGCTACTCGATTGGCGATGAATGTCTTCCATGTGTTGGAAGGTCGACTTAACCATGCAAGTGTGATCGTAGAGTCGGTCCAACAATGACTGGTTACTTCGCGAAAGTCGAGAGATTCGCGAATGAATTGGATGAGTCGTGCGAGTAACTGGGCAGCCGATAGCTCCAGTCGCGGAATGCTCATTGTCTTTACGGGAGCGACTTTCGATTTGGCGACAAGCAGATTGACCGAGACCATTCCGTCCACCGTGACAACGCGAAGGTACACTGCGGCAGCGTATGCCTTTGTTGAGGCATCTGAGAATCCGTGCAATTCTCGCTGGAGTACGTGATTGCCGAGTTGAGTCCAGCGTGGGATCGTCACCTCTTCTAATCGTTGAAGACGAGTGTGATACTGCTGCCAGGCCTCTAACAGGTTCGACGGGACGACTTCGTCCCAATCACAGTTGGCTATCCACAGTTGTTGTATCAAAATCTTGGCGCGAATAATCACGGGAGTTGCCCAGCCGAGTGGATCAAAAAATTTTGCAATGTCAGACAAAATCTTTCTTTTTGTATTGCCAGGCGGACCGGAAATTGAAACGGCAAATTGGAAAATATCTCGATCTGGTTTCCATGTGAGACCGAGAATTTTTAAACTTTCATCCTCGCGGAAATCTCTGCTTTGAGCGAGGCCGTGGTCCGTTGAGTCGATATCGTTAAGGAGTTCGGACAGGTTGCTTGCCCATTTTCTAAGTACAAATCCACCTTTGTTGAGAAGGGAAAATGACCGAAAATGAAATCGTCGACGTACATTTGACGATCGATTACGGAAATCGCTAGCGGAAATGAAGAGCCTTCATCGATAGTGAGTTGGTTCATGACTTTCAATGCTAAGTACGGAGCTGACGTCATGCCGTACGTTACGGTACAAAGACGGTATTCCTCTATTTGCGAGGATGGAGATGTCCGCCAGAAGATGCGCTGGTAATCACGATCGCGAGGATCGACGAGAATTTGGCGATACATTTTTGCCACGTCGGCGGAATAAACGTATCGGAAGGTGCGCCAACGCAGGATGACAGCGGCAAGGTCCTTTTGTAGTTTAGGGCCCGGAAGCATGTGATCGTTTAGCGACGTACCGTTGGAGGTTCGGCTTGACGCGTTAAAAACGATCCGAGTTTGCGTTGTTAAACTGTTAGCGCGGAAAACGGCATGGTGCGGAATATACACGATTTTCGTTGACTCGTTTACTTCTTCGGTTTCTGAGACGCGTTGCATGTGTCCCAGATCGGCATATTCTTTGAGAAAATTGTAATATTCCGTGGATTTCGTTGAATCCGTTTTAAGGCGGCTTTCGTTGCGAAGGTAATTTTGCAGTGCGGAATGTCGAGACTCTCCAATGTTGATTGGAGGTCCTTTCTTAAATGGAAGTCTTACGATATAGCGACCTTCGGAATTTCGCGAGTGTGTCGAATTGAAGTGATCGTCGCAAGCCTGTTCTTCGGAAGTGAATTTCGCGGAAGCGGGCACTTCCTCGATTTCCCAAAATCGGCGAAGAGTTTGATTGAGGTCATCCGTGACGGAGATGTGATGTACGCCGACGGATTGTTGCGATAACGGTCGTGGATACGCGGTAAGCCCGGAAATTATCCACCCTAACGCTGTGTTCTGTGCGATCGGTTCGTCAGCGCCGCCTTTGCGAACGCCGTCGAGTATTAATGAGCCGAAAAGATCCGCTCCCACAATGATTTCGATCGGATCGGATCCTGCGGGATCGGGATCCGCTAACGGAAGTCCATTCAAATGCGGCCATAGCGATTGAATGTCGAGACGATTTGGTAAATATCTAGTAAGATTTTTGAGAATCAACGCGGTGGTTGTATAAACCGGAGCATTCGCGTTGCTTGGAGTGATCGTTAGGTGAGCGGCATGTCGAACGTTCGTCTGCGTTTCGCCGATACCCGTTACTTTAACCGCGGTATTTAATTTTGGAAGTCTTAATGACTGTACTAAACTTTCGGTAATGAAGGATGACGCTGATCCTTGATCAATGAGAGCTCGTGCCCATTGATGTCGACCGTGCATTGAATGCACGCGAACGCGGGCAGTCGCGAGGAGAATTTGACGCGTTGTTATAGCTTTCGCAACGATATGCGAGGAAACGTCAGTTGTCGGTACGGCAGTATTCGATGTCGCTGGGGACGGTGACGCGTGAACAGCTGATTTCGTAGCGTCAGAAAAATGTAAAAGCGTGTGATGCTTTTTTTGACATTCTTTGCACGAGCGGGCACTCGTGCATTCTTTCGCTTGATGCTTCAAACTTAAACAGTTAAGGCAACGTTTACTGTGTCGAATTATTTCGTATCGCTGTGGCGGAGTTTTTGCGAGAAACGCGGAACATTGATACAGCAGATGATTCGCATCGCACACGGGACACGAAAGTTTGGTAGCGCTCGAGGTATGTGAGGTGATCGCCTTTTGTTTTGATTTCGCGTTTGATTTATCGCTCTGTTTATCGGACGTCGAGGCGATCGGTACAATAGCGTCGAGAGCGCGGATACGAGTTTCTAAGAATTCACTAATTTCGGCAAACGTAGGATATGCAACGTTCTTACCTAATTTAAGTTCCCACGCTTCGCGCGAGAATTTATCGAGTTTTTGCGTGACGAGATAAACGAAAATATCGCTCCAATGGTCAACCGGGCGTGACAAATTCCTTAACTCGGCAATTGCGGCAGTTAATTGTCTTTGTAACGCGCGAAGTTCGGTCGCCGATTTCGTTGTGACATTGGGCAAGGTAAACAAGCGATGTATCTGCGCGTTGATCAACCGACGCTCGTTTTCGAAATTAGACTTAAGAATGTTCCACGCTATGGGAAAGTTAGCGGCGGTAACAGTTAAATGTTCGATCGTGGTGAGCGCTTCGCCTGTGAGACACGAAAACAAATGATGCAATTTTTGAACGTTTGATAAGCTTTTCTCTTCAATAATCATCGAGTGAAAACGGTCGCGAAAGCTCTCCCATTTATCGAACGATCCATCGAAGACCGGCAATGCTACCTTCGGTATGTTCAGTGCCGAATGAGACGGACATTCGTGCGACTGACTTGCGTTAGCCGATGGGGGAACGGAGGCTGGGGAAAGTTCATGAAGAACCTCTGCGAGATAATCCACCGCTTCCTCGTAGGCTGCTTCGCACTCGTCGAATTCGTGGTCCGAGAAATAGGGGTGCGTGGCCTTCTCCTTATCATCCACGGCTGCGTGTAATTTGGCATCCAGGTCACAGCACTGTTCGAAGTTTTTCTCCAACATCTCCATGCGTTTTTTAGTCACTGCATAGGTCATCTTCGTAGATTGCTTGTGCATCAACTCTCCGAACGAATCCATTTTGCACAGAATTTTGATGCACAATGACGCGGATTTAGTACTATTTAACTAACGGCAGCGTAGCACTAACACTTGTGTTAACAGTCAAAAGGCAAAAAAACCTCGATCCCGATCCGGCTCGAAGGACCAGAATGTTGGGGAGGGCGCTAGTTCTATAAAGTTTGAATCGGGAATAGAGGAGAGGGGAATTGACTGTTAACCCCTTTTTTTGGTTTATAACACAACAATTCTGTTTATTTTGACAATGTACCACTAAAGATGTAACAAAGGACTATTCTAACTCGACGATCGATAGACGGTAGTAACGGAACCGTGCTGAATACGAGTGTTCGACAATTCGAATGCGTGGTACCACTCCAAGAGCCGGAGCACGACTGACTCTATTTATTTTATAGATCCTAATCGATACACAGCGTGGTCGAATATACCGACAAGGTTCGGTGACGCGCGATGTGTCGTTCGCGAGGACGTTCGTGATTCGCGAACTCGATAATCGACGCGACTAACTAACGGAAGATCGCGCGACATATAACACCTCACGGAGACTCTCACATATTAGACTGTTCTTGAACAGTATTAAAGGAATTAACTAATAAATTTAATTATGATGCATGGCTGAAGCTCGCAAAGAGTACACCCACAGCGACACAATTATTCAATCGTCGTCGGGCCGGAGAAATTGAAAGAGTTTTGATTGAAGATTTCCATAATCATGAATGCGTGATGGACGGCGAATTAAAAAACATGTCACTGGAGAGTCAGACAATTCCAAAAAATTATGTAAGATTTACAATCCGGGGAAAACTAAATCGTACTATGCCCATCCTCTTGTCGATTGATTGGACTAAATCCATTCAAATGATCTTGAAACATCGGCAAGAAGCTGGTGTCTCACCGGAAAATCCGTACATATTTGGGCTTCCCGGCTCCGATAAGATTCGATACAAATATCTCAGGGCATGTAGACTTATGCGAAAATTCGCTAATGAGTCGAAAGTGGCTTTCCCCTACAAGTTAACGGGGACCGCTCTGCGCAAACATGTTGCTACAGCACGCATCAATTTGAATTTATCGGAAAATGAGGTCTCTGACGTCGCCGAATTTATGGGGTATGCCGAAAAAATTCATCGGGCTCATTATCGGCAACCAATTGTCAGTCGCGAAATTATAAAGATGTCGAAAATTCTCGAAATGGCCCAACAGAATCCGAACACGAAAAAGAATGCAGAAAGCGAAAGCGACGATGAAGAGGGTAACTTGGACTCAGATACAGGTCTGTAGCGAAATAATAGCGCTGACAAATTCAGATAATTGAGGAGTATTTTTATTTATATTAACTGTTTTATAATGTCATTTGTTATATTAATATATAATTGATTACTTTAGGCGACGAGGTACTCAATACAGATAATTTGCAAATTCGGAATGCCGCGATAGATCCAAAGCCATCGACATCTAAAGGATGGCCACCAAAGAGGATAGCCGAGAGCAATGGTATAAAAGGAGACGATATAATGCAAGATTGCTCGGCTTTACTATTAAATATATTATTGCCTAAATATTGAAATTAATGTTGTATTATAGCTTCACCATATGGGTACGTGGGGCCAAACAAACGTTGGAGTACGGAAGAAAAAAATCTGCTTTTGATTTATACGCACATCATATTTCCAGTGGAACATATCTGTCTCTGAAACACATTCAAAGTGAATGCAGTCGTCATCCTACTCTACAAGCGCGGAACCCGTGTGTAATTAAAATCTGGATTTCGAATCAAATTAAAAAAAGAAATCAACAACGGTTTTAAAGCGAAAATCCCGAATGTGGAATTTTTCGAAGTTGTTTAAAGATAAATATTTTGAATAAAAGTATTATTAAAGATGCCTTTCTTGATAGAAATACAAATTCCACGTAACATAAAACATTGTAACCTTTGTTGAACTGAACTGTCATTAAAACATTATCAATATGTTTATGACATTATCATCACTAACATTGTCCCGACAAAATCAGATTTTTTACCAAAAAGAGTCCTGAGAAATACCATTCGAAGAACTTCGATAACTGTCCTGATAAAGCCCAATTACTTGGCAAAAAGAGTCCTGAGAAATGCCATTCCGAAAAATTCGATAGCTGTCCTGATAAAGCGCAATTACTTGCCAAGAAGAGTCCTGAGAAACTCCAGTCGAAGAAATTCGATAATTGTCCTGATAAAGCCCAATTACTTGCCAAACAGAGTCCTGAGAAATACCAGTCGAAGAAATTCGAAAGCTGTTCTGATAAAACCCGATTACTTGTCAAAAAGAGTCCTGACATGTACCATTCGAAGAAGTTCTAACGCTTGGCCTAATAAAACCTGATCAACACGCCGGAAAAAGTCCCGACAATAACCATTATTAATCTTTATTTTTTAATGTCCTGATATCTACCCTTACAAACTGTATTCACTCTATCATTTTCAAAAATGCACTTACACTCAATTTTGATAAAGACTACGCTTCAGCAGCATTAATATTGTTATTTTCAATAGTAAAAAATAGGCCTTACAAAAGTCCGCACAAGCTTTTGACATACACATATATATACACTACCGGCGGAAAGTTTCCGGACAAAAGTAGAAAACAGTGCCGGAACGTTTGTTTATGCCATTTCGCCGATAGTTGGCCTAGGCCAATTTAACCAACGCCCTTTTAAAGAGCAGGGATTTCCCTTCATTTTGGCTTTTTAAAGAAAATTTTACGATTTTTTTTACAATTGGCACACAGTTTTGAAAACGACAATTTTTGGGCGTTTTTTTGTTCTTTTGCAAGTGGACCCCCTTTACAGTAACATTTTTTTAACGAATTTCTTTCACAATGCTCATAAAGAGGGAAGTCTGAGCTTCCAGTTCCTTTTTTAGAAAATTGTCTACGATTTTTTTTTTCAAAGATATGTCGTTTTTTTGAGAAAAATGGACAATTTGAAAATTACTCCATAGGACGAAAACAATAAGGTTTACAACAAAATCTCAAGATGGCAAAAAGTTGTATTACTTCTTGCTGAGTTTAGGAGAATTTTTTCAGATTTTTTTTCGAATTTTTTTTTTCACCTATTTCCGGTCAACTCGATTGATCTTAATACTCTGAAAATAATAGAATTAAATTTTTTACTTACATATTAAACTTTGGTCTCTTTGGAGGTTTCTTCGGCGACGGAGTTTCTTTGATGTAAGTAAAAAATTTAATTCTATTATTTTCCCAGTATTCAGATCAATCGAACTGATTGAAAATAGGCGGAAAAAAAATCTGAAGAAATTCTCCTGAACTCAGCAAGAAGTAATACAACTTTTTGCCATCTCGAGGTTTTGTTGTAAACCTCATCGTTTTCGTCCTATGAAGCCATTTTCAAATTGTCTATTTTTTCTCAAAAAACGACATATCTATGAAAAAAATCGTAGACAATTTTCTAAAAAATGAACTTGAAGCTTAGACTTCCCCCTTTATGAATGACCTTAGACTTCCCCCTTTATGAATGAGCATAGACGTCCCCCTTTTATGAATATAGTGAAAAAAATTCATTAAAAAAATTTTTTTTAAAAAAGTCAAAATGAAGGGAAATTCCTGCTCTTTAAAATGGCGTTGGTTAAATTGGCGTAGGTCAACTACCGGCGAAATGGCATAAAAAACGTTCCGGCACTGTTTTCAACTTTTGTCCGGAAATTTTCCGCCGGTAGTGTATATATATACATATATATTGTGACATTGGGCACAATCTTCCCACGCCGGTGGTCCTCTAAGGTGACCGTTCCACGACAAACCTGAAAACGTAAGTAAACAATTAATTTATTAGAGTCCATACCCCCCCCCCCCCCCCCCCCCCCCAGTGAATGTAAACTGGCAAACACTTACGGATGCTGCGCTGGATACCCACCGGTGCCTGAGACAGGACACCCCGCCGCTCCGCAGCTCCGTCGTCACCGTCGTCGTCATCCTCGTCGTGCTGTCATTGTCGTCCTCGTCGTTGCCGTCATCGTCGTCCTCGTCGTTGCCGTCGTCGTCGTCGTCCTCCTCGTCGCCATCGTCGTCGCCCTCGTCGTTGCCACGATCATCGTCGTTGTCGTCGTTGGTATGACCGTCGACAGCGCGACCATAACCTAAAAGGAAAAAGCCGCAACAGGACTATCCCGAGGACAAGAAAGGAAAGGAAAGGAAGAAAGAGATGATTACTCACCGCTAGGACCACCCCGAGGACACCCTGGACCAGCAGGGACGACCCATCGAAGAAGAGAACACCAGGACATCCCGCGAAGTCACCAAAAATCCACCGGCACGCGTACACTTCACTCACTCTCACTCACCTGTCAAAATTTTATTCAGATCGTCCCGTTCTCCGCCCAGTCATCAATTATCGACATAGTCGCGCGAGAACGGGCGAGATGGCAGCAGCGCGCAATGAGAAAAATCCCAATTATCCTAAATCCCGATATTCGTGGGAGCGACCCTACCCTATCGACCCGTTACGATAATTCTCCTCTTTCCCAATCGATCTCCCCAACGTAATTCCCACCGATTGATTTCCCATCGACCCGCTACCGCGTAACCCGTGCCGCTGCTGCCCAATCACCGAAGGACGTCCCGGCCAATCAGCGGCCGAGAAAAATTACGAAGCTTCCGGCAAGACATGTGCTGGCCACTTAGATTCCGACCACCGACGAGCATAGATGATTAGAGAATTGAATATCAAAAGAGAAGCGAAGGAGAAAGTATTAGAGAAGAGCGAAAAAAAATAGTTAGAGTGTGAGAGAAGTAGAAATATTTAGAGTGTGAAAGAAGTGAATAGAGTTAGGGTGAGAGAGAAGTGAATTAAGAACTGTGAAGGAAAGTAAAAATTGTAGTTGGGAGAGAAGTGAATTGAGAACTGCGAAGGAAAGTAAAATTTGTATTTGAGAGAGAGTGAACAAGGAAAAGAACAGGAGTGAAAAAGGGCAAAGGACGCAAAGGAGTGTCGAAAAATCGAGAACGGAGGATAGCGAGCGGATACGAGGAGACCAGCGAAGTGTAAGTATTTGCACAGTCTCCCCCCCCCCCCCCCCCCCTTACCAAGAAAAGACAATAACGATTAATCGAGACCCCTATTCCCTCCTTGCAGTTTATACCTGCCGTACCATAATTAGAATCATCCCTTGTCTATTTTCTGTTTTCTATTTCCTCCTTTCTCTCCGTCGGCATTTCGTGCAGAGTATTTCTTTTCTAATATAGTATATCGTGCGTGGAACAGTCATACGGCGTTGCGGCGTAGTGCGTAGAGTAAGTAACCGAACGTCCCGTGTCGAGAGCGCACATACGACTCGTATTATTTCCTTTCTTCTCGCTGTCCTTTGGGCAGCGGTCGAGTCCGACGCTGTTGTTATATTTCTCAGAATCAACCTATCCCATTGTCCCCGTAATACCTCAGTGGTCATCGCAAAGAGGCCAAGTAGAGTCGGAGAACCCCTCACCCCTGAGATCATCCCCCCCCCCCCTTTTTTCCTTTCCATCGTTATAAGTAAATATTCTAAAGTAGTTTTTTTGTATCGTTAATCCACAAATTATCTGTCGCCCAAAAACAATTTCTTTATATTTTGATTTAGGATCGCCCCGGAGATAGTCCGCCGGGCATAGTATTAGATTGCCGAGTATTGTACTTATATTATTTCGAGAAAGATTTTTTTTGTTACTCGTGGAGAAGTAGAATAAAATTGCAAGTGTTGATATTTTTATTTCTGAATGTTTTCTTTTATTTTTTTTTGTTGTGTGTTTATTTTCAGGAACCGCCCCCCTTCCCTGTCCCTATTCACCCCCCCCCCCCCCCCCCCCCCCCCTCGACGTGACAATATATATATATATTGTGATGCGCTCGCTACACTGAAAATTTCGTTAAACAAGTCGCGAGCTGCCCGTCCAAAATCTCTAATGACGCCCGTGTTTCTCTTAGTTTCTGACTTATTCGCTCTCACCTTTGGGCGCCAGGTATTTCTTTCGCCCGAAATACCAAGGGCGATTTCTTATTCTTCCGACCCGCCTCGGCTAAACCCAGGGAAGGAAGGGGGTATTCGGGGGCAAGTCCACTTATTTATTTTCTGTTCGAAATAACGGGTGAGCATCGAATGTGCTAAATAACGGAACAATAATCTTTTATTTCGTTAACGCTCTACACAATGTCAGTCGCTCTCTCACACACACATTCACATACCGGGTTCTACCTCTCATGCCAACCCCCGGAGACGCCGGAGGGCACAGCCTTTGGTTTGCGGGGCGAGGGGACGGGGCAAGACGCTCTCTACTGCGTCGCGTTACACAAGAAATGGTGCACCATGTGCGCCTACCTTATCTCGTTGCTTCTGATCGCGCAGCGTTCCTCTCTCTCGCTCCCGAGTACGCCGGTGGCTCAGCCTCGCTCGCTCTCTCTCGCTCGCACGTCCTCCCCGATGTCTCGTCCTCCGATCTCTCGGTCTCTCGCTCGCTCGCTCGCTCTATCCTCTCTCTTTCGCCTTCTCACACACTGCTCACTCTCTCTCCACTCTATTCGCTCTTTCTTCACTCTACTCTGTTCACTCCTCACTCTCTCTATTCACTCGTCCTTTTTCCGATTTCGACTCTCTCCCTAACAACTCTTTTTAACTTTTCTAACTATTCGTCCGCACTCTCGCTCTATCAATCGCTCAATCCTCCCTCTTATTCGTACTACTCGCAATCCAACTTCTAACTTCCCAATCGGCGATCAAGTTCTAACTGCCTGTCCTTAATATCTCATCCTTCTCGCCGGCCGGCTCCGTCGCTCTCTCGGTCACGTGGTCGGGGCAGAGTCCGTCCGACGATCGACGATCGCTCCTTCGGCACAGCCATCTCTCTCGCTCTGCCGTCGGCCGTCGTCTCTCTCCGTCGTTTGCCGACGTCGTCGGTCGTCGTCTCTCTGAAATTTACGAAGATTTCGACGACAGTGCCCGTTCGACCCTACCTGGTTTCCACCACGGGTGCGAGACGGCGCGACGCTGCTGTTTGTACTCGACGTGCCTGCGAGGCCTATAATGCCTCGTCACAATATACATATTGTCACGCCGTTGGGAGGGGGGTATGGGGAATTTTGGCGGTAATAATAAAAGAGGAAAACAAAATAAGAACACCAATAACTTAATTTTTCTACTATCATGATCGATAACACGGCGGACTATCTCCGGGGTAAAACGCAAAAATATATCAAACTTTTGGGCGCCAGTTAATTTTTAATACAAACCAAAAATTAACAAAATTAATAACAAAAGAAACTTCACACTGTATAATACACGACGTATGTTCTGAAAAGGAAGGATGGCTAGCGTGTAGGGAAGGGAGGGGGTCGAGCGGGAATGTATCTCAGGGAGAGGATTCGCCGACTCTACGGCCTCTTAATAATTACCACTGGCGTTACTATTAATTATATTCAGTCTTAATCGTTTAACTTAGTTTCTCACAATATGCGTAATACGGTCAGTCGCGAGGAAAGGGCGGGCGGGGAGAAAGGAGTTGTTGTCCGTGAAGACTTCGGATGATTGAAGGTCGGGGGGGGGGGGGGTATGGTTCATCGCGCGACTCGCGCGACCGAATGTTCTCGACGGCGGTCGAGGTAATAGGTAGAGTTGGGAGGGGGGTCAGGCGGGTAAGAAAGACCGTTATTAGAAATTTCGCTAAGTTTTAATTTTTAAGTTTAACTGCCGTCCCACACGGCGAATACAGAGAGAAGAACAGAAAAATAAAACATATAATTTTCCGATATTCACGGACAATGGAATGACGGGTACGAGGTAATTTTAATGCTCGCGGATCTTTCAAAAATGAGTCGGGCGGTATTTCGGGGGGGGGGGGGGGGGGGGGGGGTAACCTGTGCAAACACTCACCGTTACAAGTGTCCCCTTTTTTTTCGCATATCCTTGTTGTTGCCTGGTCGCTTGTATTTCGCTTCCGGATTTCTTTTCGTTGCCTGGTCGTCTGTATCTTTTATCTCGCTGTCCTGTTATCCGTTTCCCTTTTTCGTTCCAAATCGTATCCGTTAATTGTATCGCTATCTCCTCTCTCTCTCACTCACTCGTCACACTCTATACTCTTCACTACTTCTAATCGCTCGCTCTATCCTCTCTACACGCCGGCTCGTCACAAAGTGACGACCGCATGACCGGCCGGAAGCTCGCGAAATTTTCGCGCTCGCTGATTGGCTACCGGCCGGCATCGATCATCGAGGCAGCAGCGTCACGGGTCGATATAGATGGGTCAGACGGGTAATCGATTTTGGGATTGTCGCGAGCGGGATATATTGGGGACAGGCAGGTAATTAGGTCGGTCGGTAAGTATGAAATAATTGCGGACGGGAATTTATAATTGTGGGTAACGAGGAGGGTAGGGTAATCGCCGTGCGCTGCTGCCATCTTCTTCTTTTCTCTTCGTCACCGCTTGGCCGATTGATGGCCGGTGTGCGGGGACGGACGGTTGCAGTGTTTGACAGGTGGTGATTGTGAAGTTGGAACGAGTGAGTTGTGAGTGATTTATTTATTGACTTCTTCATTTATTTCGGTGGGTGAGCGGCGATGGGGATGTTCGGTGCGATGGGGATGGTCCTCGGGTCGGTCCAGGTAAGTGTTTCTCCATTAATTTATCGATAATTTTCTTCTTGTTAATTTCCTCCTCTTCTTCACAGGTTATGGCGGTCTGTCCTGGATGACGTCGACGACGACGATGACGGCGACGACGACGCCGATGACGACGACGACGACGACGCTGGCGACGACGACGACGATGACGACGACGACGACGACGCTGGCGACGACGACGACGATGACGACGACGATGATGACGCTGGCGACGGCGACGACGACGATGACGGTGACTTGCTGGGTCTGGCGGGGTCAGCCATAATGACTGGCTTCGTGCGTAGGTGAGTGTGTGCACAGGTTTTATAATTTACTTAATATAATGCGCATACTTACTTTTCTCTCTGTTGCAGGTGTGGGACGGCTCCCCTGTACGAGCCGGCTGCAGGGGAGGCTGTGACCCTTGTGGCGCGTGGCTTCACAATATATATATACTACCGGCGGAAAGTTTCCGGACAAAACTTGAAAACAGTGCCGGTATATATATGTGTGTGTGTGTGTGTATGTGTGTGCGTAGCCGAAGTTTTGCGATCGGCTTTCGTCACTGCTTGTGTTTACCCGTTGCTCCTCTCTACGGACAGCGGCGGCGGGAGAAAAACGAGTTTGTGGTGTACCGTGAGCGCTTCACGATGCCCGGGTCGTCCACGCGACCCAAAATATATGGTATCTTACCATATACCAATTTTTACTAATATTTTATTTTCAGACTTATAATAGGTTTAATAATAGATATATTAATTAACAAATGCCGCCCTGCTAAAGAGCGAGTGTTAGCGATATCTGTCGCTGTTCTCCGTTCGCTCTGATTGACGAAGAAATTTTTATTTTGTTACGGACCGATCAGCCTAGCAACAACCTGACCGAACGATCCATCGATGCACGCGCGGCTTTGTCATCACCTTACCTAAATGCACCGACCCGCGATGGAAATTTCCAAACTCCACGCGCTACTCAATCAGCAATTTACACATTTCTGAGAATGCTCGCAACAACGAACCAAACTCTCAATAGGAAATCCGATACTTCCTGTTGCCCCCGCGAGACTCTTCCAACACCCTCGCCCCACGGTAATGAGCATTCTGATCGACGAACTAATCGTCAGTCTAAATTGGTACCTCCGTCTTAACAGACGTATCCAACGATCGGCGTACTCATACCTGAGGGCAAGTACATCTCGCGTACCGAGAGTCTCGCGAGTGTAACATTGAGTGCGGAAAATCGAATCAAAACCCTTTAGAACTCTTTGCGTGTAAGTTAACCAGAACGGCACTTCACGCCCCTCGTAATACTCTTGTACCGCGTTAATTACCCGAGCGGCATTACGCGTCAAAGTATTGCGAGTATAAAATTCTCAAATCAAACCGTATTCCTATTAAACCAAGAGCGTTAGAGTCGAGCGAGGCGTATCGCGTTCCAAACGCTCGTCCTTCCTGTCGACTCAGCGAAGACACCGAGATCGTAGTGGTAGTGTCGCATACGAACGCGTCAGTGTGAACCACACGATCAACTCTGTACGAAAGCCGAATAAAGTTTTAAGTGTAATTGTGTGTATTATCTCCACGGCCAAGGCTGCCGTCATACCCGACCTTCACAGGAATCTGCCGACGACGACAGAGCGATAAACACACGGAAACACACACGAACAACTAAACCAGGTGAGGTGCGTTACACCGCTTTAACACTGACAAGAACCCACAAGTCGAGTACCTGACGCTCGACTATAAATAAATACGAAATAATAAATACATTACGACGGTTCCCGTACGTAACAACTGGTGTCAGAAGTGGGATTTTTCTACCAACTCACCGACTAACTTCATTTCCTTTTTCCCTGCTAAATAACATATAACAAAATGGCAGAATTGCTAACTTCTCTCCTCGAGCGAACCACGCTCGATAGTCGCCGTAAAGAAGTCCGGGAGGCGGTGCGCTCCCTTCCGGAATACGACGGCGGGTCCAAATCTCTCACGACGTTCCTCCGGAGGGTCGTCGACGAGTTCGACATGCTCGACGGAGCTGACGAGCCAAATTTTCTAAAAGGCATCAAAAGCCGGCTCACCGGCGCCGCTTGGGACTCTCTCGATGGCCGATCCATAGATACCATCGACGCGTTAATAAAACACCTCAAAAACAAATTCGCGCCGGGCAGGAACGTAACCTCCTATCTGACCGAGATAAACCGGCTTAATATAAAAAAGAACGAAACCCCCCGAGAATATATCGCGCGGACGACAAAATTAATAAAAAGAGCGCGAGGTGCCGTCCGCGGAGAGCGATCGGCAGCCGAGGCCAGAACAGGACTCGCGGACCTCGAGAAGACTGCCATCAGCAACTTCTTGCGAGGATTACCAAACGAAATTTTTCTCGCGATAAAGCACGACAAACCGACTACCCTTGACCAGGCGTTCGATCTTGTAATCGAAGAGGACCGCGAACGACATAACCGACGACGTGTGGTGGGGAAGTCAAAACGGAAATCTTCCCACCGGAAAAGTTCGCCCCGAAAAAAAAAATCATCAAGACGACGCGACCGCTCGTCAAGTTCTTCGTCGCCTTCCGACAGCGAAGATTCCTCCCCCAGCGACTCCTCGTCGTCAGACGATGACCAGAAACACGGGAAGGTCTACGCCCTCGAAGCGAACTACCACCGGCGAGAATACGAGCCTCGCTCCCCAAAATATTGGGACCGCGAGGCGGGCCAGCACTGTGCGTGCTGCCGTAAACGCCCGTCGGAGACCCCAAAAGAACGATATCGATGGAGGTCACCATCGCCTCGTGAATTTTCACGAGCCTCTTCCTGCGAGTCCGACGAACATTTAAACTCGCGAGGCGCTCGCCCAGCCCTCACCTGGTCGAGCGCCCCAGAAAGCACCCAGAGGTTCCCACCAAGAAGGGAGGAACCGAGCAAGACAGTGCGATTTCCACCGAACGTGGAACGCAATGCCTTCTCAAGGAAATACCGCCCGCAAGAATCAAGATCGATTCGGCGGACTTCCGAGAAGGCTACGCAGAGTTCATCATAGACGGCGGATCATCTATCAATCTCATACACATAACCACCTTAACCGACCCCAAGAAAATCGATGACTCCGACACGCGGAAAATCCGAGGGATAATACCCGCCACGATTCGGACGCTCGGAACAGTCGCCCTCGCCATTCGAAAAGCCGACGTGGTTTTTCACGTCTTCGATGGCGAACGACTATCACGGGCCGATGGACTTCTCGGATCGCCGTTTCTCCACGACCAGAAGGCCGAGATATCGTACCAACACCGGACGCTCGTCACATCCACAGAACCAATTACACCTATTCCGTTCTCGAATCGGCAAGAAATAGAGCCCGTCCTGGACGAAGTAGAATCCGTCAAAATCCACCTAGACGGACGTAGCAGGAAACAGGTTGCATTAAAACTACGCAACAGCAACGTCTACGATGGATACCTGAAGCGCATCGACCTCGGATCACATGTACACATCGGGGAAGCGGTGGTGAAAAATCACGATGGCTTCTGCTACGCTATCGCCACCAACACACACAACGCTGCAATAGAGCTCGACGTACCAGCACAGGAACTCGAGCCGTACGTCATCGGATCCGGGCCGCTCTCCGACGGCGACGACGATCAGCTGGCTGCAAGCGACACACCAACAAAACCAACCCGCGCACGAGTAAGTACGATTTTGCAAACGCTGCATCTCAGCCACTTAAATCGCATCGAGCGCCAACACGTGCATGAATTAATCAAGCACAACTCAGACCTATTCCACTTACCGGGAGACGCATTAAAGGGCTCGACTATCGTTGAGCACGAAATTCCGACCGTCGACAACAAACCGGTGCATACGAAACAGTATCGGTATCCGGTGATACACCAAAATGAAATCGAAAACCAAATAAAAGGACTGCTCGACAATAAAATTATCAAGCCGTCCCACTCCCCGTACAATTCACCGTTGTGGATCGTCCCCAAAAGGGCAGATTCACACGGTAATAAACGGTGGAGAATGGTAATCGATTACCGGCAACTTAACGAAAAAACGATTGGCGACTGCTATCCGCTGCCCAACATTACCGAAATCTTAGATCGGCTCGGAGGAGCAAAATATTTTTCGGTGTTCGACCTAGCTAGCGGATTTCACCAAATAAGGGTAGCCGAAAAGGACCAACCAAAAACGGCATTCACGACACCCCGAGGTCATTACGAATTTGCCCGAATGCCCTTCGGCTTAAAAAACGCCCCGGCAACCTTCCAACGACTTATGGACAGTGTCTTATCCGGTCTTACAGGCACTGAACTATTCGTATATCTGGACGACATAGTCCTCTTTTCGTCGTCCCTCCAAGAACATCGTGCCAAGGTCAAAAGGCTTTTCCAGCGCCTGCGGGAAAACGGCCTGACTCTTCAGGTAGATAAATGCGAATTCTTGCGAAAAGAAGTCAATTATCTCGGGCATATCCTCGATAGGAACGGAGTTCGACCGGACATAAAAAAATTAGCAGCCGTAAAGAGTTTTCCGACACCAAAAACCCCGAAAAACGTAAGGGAATTTCTCGGCCTCGCCGGCTACTACCGGAAATTCATCCCCAATTTTTCAGGCCGAGCAAAAGCACTTTCTGACCTCACCCGCAAAACAACTAAATTCGTATGGACCGAACAAACGCAATCGAGTTTCGAGGATCTCCGCGACTCTCTATGCACAGCTCCCCTACTACAATACCCCGACTTTAGAAAAACGTTCATCCTAACGACCGACGCCTCGGACGTCGCAATCGGAGCTGTGCTGAGCCAGGGAGAAAAGGTAGGTCAAGATCTACCCATACAATACGCCAGCAGAGTGCTGAACTCGGCAGAGAGGAATTATTCAACCACAGAAAAAGAATGCCTGGCGATGGTCTACGCCGTAAAATATTTCCGACCTTATCTGTACGGCCGAAAATTCACGCTCGTGACTGACCATCAACCTCTCGTCTGGTTACACTCGGTTAAAGATCCCTCCTCGAGACTCGTGCGATGGAGATTGCAACTCGAGGAGTACGAGTACGAGGTCCTGTACAAAAAGGGAAAGACGAATCTTAACGCCGACGCCCTTTCAAGGAACCCGGCAACAACATTGCCTGTGACCCCTCACGACGACGACGAATTCAAGGTCAAGGGAATATTACGACGAAACCCCAACGAGAGCACCATTGCCAGCCGAATTCGAGACCGTGGTCGAGCAGCTACCACCGCTGCTTACGACGAAACCAGCCTCCAGGAATCACCAAGCGATGACGAAGTCATCGAAGAAGACCGACATCACGGTACACCGCCAACATCGAATCTCGGCGACATCAACGAATCTGCCGATACCACCGCAGAGATCGATACGTCCACTCAATCGGACCCGCACGGATACCGATTCGATACATCGATCGCCCTGCAACACGGCACCAACCAACTAACCTTGGACGAAGCGAAGGGACGACTCAGACGACTATCCGGCAGCCTACCACCGTGCCGAGCGGTCCCACTGGAAACGAGCTCGACACTCAATGACGACTCAATTTGCAGCAACGCCGAACTAACGCCGAGGCAAAGAGAAATCATCGAAAAGGAGCTCGGAGATAGTCCTGACACATCGAAGAAAATTGCCAGACTCCTCAGAAAGCCGTCACCCACCAACGATGCGAAAAATGCGACAGAGACTTCAGACAATCGAAACCTCAGCCGGATCAGCGGAAACTGCCCTACCCAACAGCAGGAAGAACGAGCATCCACTCGGATATCAATGATGCCGACTCCAACGAAGGGAGAAAAACCTGCGTGTGGCTCGACGCCACGCAAGGTACGATTTTCGTTACCAACCACCGCATCCAAGGACGAAAAATCGCCGACGAAACTCGAAAACCGAACACCAACAACCGACAGACCACCGATGCCATCATCGTCATCGTCATCATCATCCTCGTCATCATCGGAAGAGGACGAGCTCGCCGCGAGTTCCAGCGACAACTCCAGTATCGACTCCGACGAGGACCACCCCAACCTCGAAGACAACTCTACCAAATTGTGTCAAATCAAAATAAAACCCGACCAATTAACAACCGGCCGGGGAACAATTCTTCACTTCATCCCCAAGGACGGAATCGTTACAACTCCAATAGGAAATCAATTACGCGACCTTGGCTACATCGACGCTGACAACCTAATGCGACGATCAAAACTAGAGAACGTACTAAAATCAACAAGTAAGAAACAAGAAACCTTGAGCCTCACAACCGCTAAAAATTATTTTGACAAAATTACTCTCGACGACCTCGAAACCGCTCTCGAGAATCTAAGGCAATCGATCACAGAATACAGGAACTACGAATTCCGCATCGCCTCCGATGGAGACGGGCACGATGAATTACCATTACCAACGTTCCAACGGATACTCGAGCGCGCTCTCTCCCAAGTCAGCTGCAAGGTTACCATCTGCACCAATAAGATAGAAACACCGCCAGAAGAAGAACGCAAGGCGCTCATCACGGAATGGCATAGCGACCACATCGGAGGTCACAAGGGAGCAAGGAAAACCTACGAAAGGCTACGACAACGATACTACTGGAAAGGTATGAAAAACGACGTACAAAATATTGTACGATGCTGTCACAGTTGCCAGCAACACAAATTGGTCCGAATAAAGACCAGAGAACCAATGGTGATCACTGACACACCTGTGGCAGCATGGGAAAAGATCGCCCTCGACATACTTGGTCCATTGCCTTTAACTAAACGCAAAAATCGTTTCGTCTTAACAACCATCGACTTGCTGACGAAATTCGCCCGAGCGTTCGCTTTACCGGATATGAAAAGCCAAACAATCATCAAAACGCTAGACCAAGAATATTTCACCGTACACGGGACTCCACTGTGCATCTTGAGCGACAACGGCAAATGCTTCGTCAGCAGCCGTATGGAAAATTTCCTAAAAGAAAAGAATATACACCATGTCAAGGCGACAACGTACCACCCACAAAGCAACGGGACATTAGAGCGCAGTCACCAAGGAATTGCTGACTACGTGAAACACTATATCAAAAGAGAGACAGAATGGGACAACATCTTACCATACGCCATGCAGTCACATAACGCTGCAATCCACGAATCAACAGGATTCACACCGTACGAGATGGCATACGGCAAGCTCATGAAGACACCATCCACACCGCCTCTAAAAGAAGACCTGCCCACTACCACAAGATACGTGTCAAGCATCATAAAAAGACTCGACGAATTAGCCGAAGTAGGCGGTAACAATTTAAACAAAAGTAAAGAATCAGCAAAAACTCGCCATGATAAGAAACTAAATGCGGTACCGTACCGACCAGGAGACGCCATTTATGCGCTCCGCGAGCCGAAGCAGGGGAAATTCGACCCCTACTACAACGGCCCGTATCGCATTGTAAAAACCCTGGACGGTAACACCGCGTTAATCGATAAGGGACATGGACTACTAAGCCTAACCCACATGGACAAAATCAAACCTGCCCATATGGACGCCGAAAACCCATCAGTACCGGTCCCGCCCAAAAAACGTGGCCGACCCCAAAAACCCAAACCAGCATGGAAATATTAATTGGACAACGCTTCCTCGTGATTTTCGTCGCGGCCATCTTCACTTATAAGAAACGCCAGAGGACCAGCCCCACGAAAATACCAACAGATGGACAACACGGCAACATTCAATGACATCATACTATTCATACTATTTTTCCTTTTCTCATTTCTTACTCGCTTATTCAACATTTTCCTCTTTCCAAGATAAACCTATAGGAGTGCACCTGACATACCGACGTGCGGAAGCGCGGACCATGGGTACCACGTTCCGTCTAAGAAGGGAGGGCTGTTACGGACCGATCAGCCTAGCAACAACCTGACCGAACGATCCATCGATGCACGCGCGGCTTTGTCATCACCTTACCTAAATGCACCGACCCGCGATGGAAATTTCCAAACTCCACGCGCTACTCAATCAGCAATTTACACATTTCTGAGAATGCTCGCAACAACGAACCAAACTCTCAATAGGAAATCCGATACTTCCTGTTGCCCCCGCGAGACTCTTCCAACACCCTCGCCCCACGGTAATGAGCATTCTGATCGACGAACTAATCGTCAGTCTAAATTGGTACCTCCGTCTTAACAGACGTATCCAACGATCGGCGTACTCATACCTGAGGGCAAGTACATCTCGCGTACCGAGAGTCTCGCGAGTGTAACATTGAGTGCGGAAAATCGAATCAAAACCCTTTAGAACTCTTTGCGTGTAAGTTAACCAGAACGGCACTTCACGCCCCTCGTAATACTCTTGTACCGCGTTAATTACCCGAGCGGCATTACGCGTCAAAGTATTGCGAGTATAAAATTCTCAAATCAAACCGTATTCCTATTAAACCAAGAGCGTTAGAGTCGAGCGAGGCGTATCGCGTTCCAAACGCTCGTCCTTCCTGTCGACTCAGCGAAGACACCGAGATCGTAGTGGTAGTGTCGCATACGAACGCGTCAGTGTGAACCACACGATCAACTCTGTACGAAAGCCGAATAAAGTTTTAAGTGTAATTGTGTGTATTATCTCCACGGCCAAGGCTGCCGTCATACCCGACCTTCACAGGAATCTGCCGACGACGACAGAGCGATAAACACACGGAAACACACACGAACAACTAAACCAGGTGAGGTGCGTTACACCGCTTTAACACTGACAAGAACCCACAAGTCGAGTACCTGACGCTCGACTATAAATAAATACGAAATAATAAATACATTACGACGGTTCCCGTACGTAACAATTTATTAATACTTTTTAATTAACAAAAACATGTTAATTGTCAAATATCGCCCTGTGAAACAGGGCGATGCTAACGACGTTTATCGTTGTTCGCTTTCGTCCGCTCAAATGGACAGAAAACATTTAAATTTTTTAAAAATGTTTATTAGCGAATTTGTTAATTAATATTAACTGGTTTGTTGATGAGCGAGATGCCAATAACGTCTGTCGTTGTTCACCTCCGTTCGCTGAAATGGACGAAAAACATTTAAATTTTTTACAAATGGTTATTAACAAATATGTTAATTAATATCTGCTCTGTTGACGAGCGAGATGCCAACAACGTCTGTCGTTGTTCACCTCCGTCCGCTGAAACGGGCGAAAAACATTTTTTTTTAATGTTTATTAACAAATTTGTTAATTAATATTAACTGCTCTATTGACGAGCGAGATGCCAACAACGTTGGTCATTGTTCGCCTCCGTCCGCTGAAATGAACGAAAAACATTTTATTTTTTAAAAATGTTTATTAACAAATTTGTTAATTAATATTAACTGCTCTGTTGACGAGCGAGATGCCAACAACATCTGTCGTTATTTGCCTCCGTCCGCTGAAATGGACGAAAAACATGCTAATTTTTTTAAAATGTTTATTAGCGAATTTGTTAATTAATGATAACCGCTTCGTTGAAGAGCGAAATGTTAACGACGTTGATCGTTTACTATCTCCGTCTGATGAAAGGGACTAACAATTTATAAGAAATATGTTAATTAATAAAAATCGCTCTAGTAAAGAGCGAGACGTCAACGACATTTGTCGTTGTTCACCTCCGCCTTCTAAAATAGACGGATGTATGTCAACGTATTCAGAATTATTATAATTCTGTTATTTATTGCTCTTATTGTAGCAAAATCAAACTTGCATGTTTGTCATGTTCGGCCCGTATATTCTCGCAAGAAATAAACTCTTGCAGTGTATGTACACGAGTGTACGTTACACATACGTGGCCGAGCGTTAGTATTAGATTTTTGGACGGGGTGGGTCGCGGCGGGCCCTGCTACGACACCTCGGCATTCGGTCCGCCTCGGTATGCCGGGGCTTCGTAGCAGACGCGCGCCGTGATATCTAGCGGTAGGTCGCAGCGGCTCGTAGTCAAATGCTGCGAGCTCTACACTACCGCTGGGAAGGCGAAGCCGTCGAAATTTTTTAGCGCCTGACACTGCGTCTTAAATGGGAAAAGACGACTGGGATAAGAAAGTCCGGTTAAAGGGTAGTTGACATCCTTAAGGTTGCTATTTGGAAAAAATGCTAAAACACGTCTGTCTGCAAAGGTGGGAGCAGGCCCGGGATCTGGTTGAAGGGAAGTGAAGGAACGGAAAACCACTGTGAAACTGGGTGAACTCCTGAAATCAAACAGATGAAGAGACCGAAAGATTAACACAATAATATAACAATGTTTATTATAAGAGTCTAAAAATACAAAATAAAGTGGTACCGGCGAGCGAGCCGATTAATGGCGGCAGCGTAATACGCGACAGCGTGGCCGTTAGAGTTAGTCCTTATAGAAAGCCGTTGTCGTTGTAAGAGAGTGCATAGAGATTTTTGTTACAATAATTCAATAAGAATGTCCACGAAGAAAAGCCGGTCGAAATAATCCACAGAATCGCACAGAACTAACTAGAAAGAATAGCCGAAGTCGAATTATATAGAAGAATAAACTTGTTTGAAGCGCGTGTCAAAGATCCGTTTTCAGTAGAAGCCGAACTAGAAGTAAGATGCCGGAAATCGATCTCGCTCATCGATTGATGAGTAGGGGCGATCTCGTTACGCGCGAGTACGGCCGAGTCCACCCTAGAGTCAAAGGCCGAGACCTGCTGACCTCTCGCATGGACTCCCGACACTACGCACGTTTCTGAACAACGTCAATTAGCGTTTCGTGTTACCATCAAAACAGAACAGGTTTCCGTCAATTAGATTCACCCCGTTCTTATAGAGAGTAGGGAAAAGATACATACAGGGGTAGATCGCCCCTTAATTTTTTGTTCGTACGGGGGATATTTATAAATATGCACGCGAACGTAAATATTGACGTGAATTTAGCCCGGAATTCCAATATGCTAGCTGACTATACGATGCTCTTGCCCAGAAAATCGAAAGGCAGTTACAACCCCTTAATTGCGAGACATCGGAAAAACAAAAAACATGTATTAAAGCAGTTTTTAGGTAACAAAATGTAGATATAAATAATTGATGTTATTAGAATCATTGAGTCGAGAACACCGGGTGAAGGTAAGAAAATGATAACGATACTTTATTTAGATATAAAAGCAAACCATATAATCTCAGCACTCGGCACGTTGTCAATCGATCGCTTCAACGTCTTAATATCGACTGCTTATTCTAGTTTTCGTACAACGGTAGCCGGCTCGAATGCGCGACATACACACACACACACACGCCTACAGACAATATAAAAGATGGCGCGGTTAAGTCGCGCGGGATTTCAAAACCCTGCACTCAACCCCCCTGCAGCGACGTACGCCCTCGTATGTCCTCTTGACCATTTCCATCGTTCTTGTTTTCCGCATTCGTCTGGATCTTCCACGTCGCTATCTTCGCTGATCCATAGCTTCATGAAATCGGCCGCGGTCGATGTTCGCTGCGGACCCTCATGTTCACCGACTTTGTGAACTAAATAGCGATTATTGCGTAGTACTTTCGTGACTTTATATGGCCCTAAATATTTCGAAGCGAGTTGTAATCCTGGTGCCTGTTGCATTCGTTTCACAGCAACTAGGTCGCCTTCTCTATACTGTCGTGCTTCTTTTCGTTTTTTATTCAATCCCCGACGATTTTCTTCCTGTATTTTGGAGATATTTTCGCTTGCGGTTCGCCTTAATTCGTTACGATCTTCTTGGAAGGACATCGTCCATTCGTTCTCCAGCAGTTCTCGTATATTAGCATCTTCTCATATTCGCGCATGGGTACCAAACAGTAGGTGGAACGGCGTCGTCGCAATGCTCCTACGCATAGTCGTATTCGGGTATTGTTGAATGTGCAACATTCAAATATCGATGCCACTCCTTAGGTTTAGGAGCTTGGTCAAAAGAGGTATGAGCGTCCGATTAATGCGCTCCACCTGCCCATTCGCCCTTGGCACTTCCGTTGTCGTCAATATATGCTGTATATCCTCGCATTTACAGAACTCTTCGAAATCATTCGAGGTGAAGGCTGTACCACGGTCAGAAATAATTCTTCTAGGATTGCCGAATACAGCCGCTTTTTTTTTGAGACAATTTAGTACTTCGGTGGTTCCCATTGACTTTGTTGCGTACAGCCACGTAAACTTGCTGAATCCATCTACTATTACGAATATATGTTTATACATCTTTCTTGTTGACGTCAACGGACCCAGGTGATCGACATGAAATGTATCAAGTAGGACCTCACCTTTGCCGATCGCTGACAAGAAACCTTCTTATTTCCCTTGTTTTTTTTCTGCCAATATACAGTCGATACAATTCTGAACGACTTTCTCGATCTTCGGGCGTGAAGATTCTGAATATAGTAATCGTGCTTTATAGTTGCTTCTCTCTTGTTAATAGAGAAATGTCCTCTCTTGTGATTTTCTGATCACTTGAAAGTGCATAGCTTTCGGAACTACCAAGCGATAGTTGTCGTCCATTTCTTTAAACAATAATCCACCTCGCATCGTATATCCGTGGATTTTTCCAATTTTAATTCTTTCAATAATTTTCTTCGTACCCCGTCATCGTACTGTGCATTCCTCAACCGAATTGTCAATCCCTCGTCGCTCTCATCAATAAGCAAACGCACTGGTAGCGGGTTTCTACTCAGTGCATCGACATACGACATATTCTTCTCCGGACGGTGCTCAATCTCATAATTAAACTCCTCCAGCAGGAGTGCCCACCTTGCTACGTGTACGCATAGGTCTCTCTTCGTCATCGTCAGTGTGAACGCGCGACAATCGGTAACGATTTTAAAAGCTATGCCGAGCAAATACACCCTAAATTTGTTTAATGACTTAATTATGGCTAAAACTTCAGGCTCGTGGCTCGTATATCTTTCCTCAGCGGGAGACGTCTTGCCGCTTGCGTAATATATCGGATGTAATGCACCATTCATCATTACTACGTTGCAATAATATCGCCCCATAACCATGCGACGAAGCGTCGGTATGTAATTCTGTTACGGCGCCGATTCTATGTAAATTTAACACGGGTTTATTGACTAGTATTAATTTCAAACGATCGAAGGCGTCTTTCTCTTTCGTGTCAAACCTAAATGTTGTATCGGATTTTAACAAATTTATCAACGGTCGCGCAACGATAGAGTACCCTGGCATAAATTTCCGAAAATATCCCGTCAAACCTAAGAACGATTGGACTTGTCGGACGTTCGCGAATATGGGAAAATTTCTCACGGCTTCGGTCTTATGTTCTGACGGTCTCACACTTCCGTTCTCAATAATGTGATCCAGATATTCGACTCTTGTTTGCAACAATCTGCATTTTCCCCAATTGACAACTAGACCACTTTAACTTGCCATATTCAATACGCGCTTAAGACTCTTTATCCCGCTTCCATAGTCAGCCGACGGCACAATTAAGTCGTCCAGATAAACTAATACCACGCGTTCACGGATGAGTTCTTTAAATACGACGTTGATAAATTTTTAAAATATCGCTGCTGATTTACAGAAACCGAACGGTACTCGGCAAAACTCGTAATGTCCGTCGGGAACGATGAAAGCCGTGTACTGCCTGCTCGACTTTTCTACGCCTACTTGTAAGAATCCGTTTTTTAAATCCATCGTACTAAACACCTTAGCGTCTTGTAACGCGTTCAACTGATCCTCGATAAGTGGGAGAGGATATCGATCTTTGACAATCTTTTTATTGACCGAACGGTAGTCAACGCAAAATCTAGTCGATCCGTTTTTTTTACTAGTACTACTGGGCTCGCGTACTCGGATACGGATGGTTGAATAATGCCAGCTTCGAGCCACTCGTTTATCTGAGCATTTACTTCGTCTCTTTTGGATGCTGCTAATCGTCTCGGTCTCTGATAAATCGGTTCTTTGTCCTTTAAGACGAGCTTCATTTCTACATTTACGTCACGGATTTTTTCTGGCTTGTAATTATTCACGAGGGTTTTGACTTCTTGTTTTAGCATATCGTCTTGTACATGACACAAGTCTACATCGTTGACTTCTTCATCGTTGACTACATTAATTTGACATATTTCTGGGAACGTACAATCGTCGTCGTTTAGAGGCTTGATCGTGGCATGTCCGCGTCTTACATTCAAGTCGATCGTATCGAGGAAGTCTCTGCCAAGGAGTAATTTATACTATGTGAGATCATTCGAAACAACATTAATCGGTGTCATAAATGAAGTTCCGTCGACCGTAAGTTTCGCAAAAAATCGTCCTTTCGTCTCGTTCTCGTTGGAACCTATTCCACGGAACTGTGTTATTTTATTCTCGAGTTGCGGTGAACCGATTCGTACAAATTCGTCCTCGCGCATTATTGTTATGTCGCTCCCTGTGTCTACGAGCGCTCGAATGGCAATATCGCCAATCAGTACGTCTTTTACATGTTTTTGGCCTTTCGATTCTACAACAACGCAGCTTTTTTCTTCGTCTCATTTTTTGTCGGAAATTATGCGCACTATGATCGTTCTCGTTACAATGAAAACATTTCGCGCCTTGAACTTTTGTTGAACAATGTGTACTTAAATGGTATATCTTACCGCAATTATAACATCGTCCCGCCGCAGTTGAATCTCTCTTTTCGCTAAAATCTTTTTTCTCACCTTTTCCACTTGCATCGTCTTTAATAATTTTACCATTCTTATCGTTCGTACGCTTCGCACCACTGCTGCTATCGTCGGCTCTTGAAGTTATATTCGGCGTTGAATAATTCTTATCTTGCAGGGTGATTTCGTCGAACGTTTATAGAATTTCATCCATCGTTGTAAAGCCGTGGACTCGGGCTGCGTCATGAAGAATCGGATCCGGAATGCCGTGGATAACGTATCCCAGTATTTCGTCATCGTTTACGTTAATAAGATTGGCCATTATAACCTTATCATGCACGTAATCGTGAAAGGTTTCATTTTTCTTCCATGTTCGTTCTTCGAACTTACAGTGAGTAACAAAAATATTCGGACACCACAGTATATCGGTATAAATCATTATGTACCGTAGTTATTTCTGAAAGAAAAAATTCCTTTTTTTAGTGAATACATTATTGATATTTGTTAACAATAATATATCATAAAATTATTTTTATCTATAATCTGCAGATATTTTTTTGAACATTGTATAGAATAATGTACGATTTTCGCGCAACAAAAATATTCGGACACTTATAAGAAATGGGTGGTTTTTAAATTATTAATAACCTTTAATACTTAGTGGCATATCCTGTTTAATCTTCCACGTTTTCCAGACGTTCTGGCATATTTGAAATAATTTTTTTCAAATAGTCTGAACTAATTTGTAGCCATTCTTCCTGCAATCTCGTCTTTAGTTCATCTTTCGTACGTGGGGGTGACGAACGAACTCCCTGGTCCAATTTTTCCCATAGATTTTCTATGGGATCTAAGTCCGAAGATTGAGGTGGAGGATGCAAAATTTTTGGACAATTATAGAACAGATATTCCTGTACAATGCGCGCTTTATGCTTTGGATCACTGTCTTGATAAAACTTGAATGTTCTTTCAATGCCCATTTGTGCAGCACTTTGTATCAAATTGTCTTTCAAAAATTAAAGGTATTTATTTGTATCCATAATACCGTCAATAAACACTAATTTTTCGTAGGAAAAAACCCTTTATAAACGAAATCAATAGACGTAAACGTGTGCAATTCGCAAAAGAATTCGGCAGCAAAGATAAATCATGGTGGAATGACGTGAAAGATCACGTCATTCCACCATGATTTATCTTTGCTGCCGAATTCTTGGTGGAATGACGTGAAAGATCACGTCATTCCACCATGATTTTCATCACAAAAGATTGTGATGAAAGTAAATTTAACGTTTTCGAGCCCGATGGACCAGCTATGGTGTGGCTTAAACCCAATACAGAATTAAAACCAAAAAATTTACGCGCTACGTTCGAGCACGGAAACGGGAGTGTACTCGTCTGGGGGTGTATTTCGACTGCTGGTGTTGGACAATTAGTTTTTATTAACGGTATTGTGGATAAAAATAAATACCTTCAATTATTGAAAGACAATTTGATACAAAGTCCTGCACAAATATGGATTGAAAGAACATTCAAGTTTTATCAAGACGGTGATCCAAAGCACAAAGCGCGCATTGTACAGGAATATCTGTTATATAATTGTCCAAAAATTTTACATCCTCCACCTCAATCTTCGGACTTAGATCCCATAGAAAATCTATAGGAAAAAATGGACCAGGGAGTTCGTTCGTCACCCCCACGTACGAAAGATGAACTAAAGACGAGATTGCAGGAAGAATGGCTACAAATTAGATCAGACTATTTGAAAAAAATTATTTCAAATATGCCAGAACATCTGGAAAACGTGGAAGATCAAACAGGATATGCCACTAAGTATTAAAAGTTATTAATAATTAAAAAACCACCCATTTCTTATAAGTGTCCGAATATTTTTGTTGCGCGAAAATCGTACATTCTTCTATACAATGTTCAAAAAAATATCTACAGATTATAGATAAAAATAATTTTATGACATATTATTGTTAACAAATATCAATAATACATTCACTAAAAAAAGGAATTTTTTTCCTTCAGAAATAACTACGGTACATAATGATTTATACCGATATACCGTGATGTCCGAATATTTTTGTTACTCACTGTACGTCTCAATACGGTTTTATTGGGTCGGTGGTAAAACATACTACACAATCCATCGAGGAGTCGTTCTGACGTCATGCTGATGTACTCAGGTTTCGAGTGAAACCACTCCATGGCTCGGCCTTTAAGCCTCGTACCTATTAAAATCTTTGTTAAATCATTGTCAAGCCCTTACGTTGTTAGCAGAAAACGTACTTGTTTTTTCCAAGTGTCAAATGTTTCTGCATTACCGACAAAGTAGCTTAACAGATCAGCTACCACGGTCACATTAACTTTCTTCGGAAGTCGCGCTACCCCAGCGCTCGTCGTTTGTTCACACTCAGAATACGTAGCCTCAGCCGGCCCCGTTAGCTGGTTATTTGTTACGCCGTTGTTTTGAGCTCTTCGTAGCAACTCGATCTCTTGTAGCGCAAGTGCGAGTTCTCTCTCTGCCAATCGCTTTTCTCGTTGGCATGGTTCGATTTCACGTTGATGTGCCGTCCTTTGACCGTCTCGTCTTTGTTTACATCGTATTTCGGCTTCGCCGGTGTTCACGTCGTCTTCATCACTGTTTACATCGTGATGATAGTCGGCGTCGTCGCTGATATTCTTCGTCTTTTGATTATTTTTTTCTTTCAGCAGCTCGCTTGTGCCAACGGGCGACACAATTGTCGATTCTAACGTACTTTCACTGCTCGTGTATAACCACGCACCATCTGCATCCATCTCATTGAGTCTAATTATCAATTCGGCTTTATTTCCAGCAGAACTTAACCCGTTTTTTTTTAGAATGTCTTTCAGCTCGCACACCGTGAAGGACTTAGCTTCTCTCGGCATGGAATTTATCGTTGAGCATTACTTTTCTCAATGTCGATATCGTTGCGTGACCCTTGCTCGCGGCCAACCGTCACTTTGTTTGCAAGAATTTCGTCTAATGGTCACTCTATTCGTTAATGCTAGCGATCGTCTGTCTCTCTTAGATTCACGTTCCGTGCACGGCACTCGTCGTTTCTTACTTTAAATTTGCATTTTTTCACTTTCGTCATATAGGAACACTCGTGGCGTCTTGCTTGATATAACCGTCGTTCGTCGTTTTGTTCGCTCGAATGCTCTCGCTCGATCCCGGACGAGCCCCCAAAAGTTGTAGATATAATTAATTGATGTTATTAGGATCATTGAGTCGAGAACACCCGGTGAAGATAAGAAAATGATAAAGATACTTTATTTAGATATAAAAGCAAAACATATAATCTCAGCACTCGGCACGTCGTCAATCGATCGCTTCAACGTCTTAATATCGACTATTCTAGTTTTCGTACAGCAGTAGCCGGCTCGAACGCACGATACACGCACGCACGCATACAGACAATATAAAAGATGGCGCAGTTAAGTTGCGCGGGATTTTAAAGCCCTACAAAAATCTTTCCTTTATTAACTTTCACGTTTTCAATTCCATGCCGTTCAACATTTTATTAACACGTTTCGCCATTCGTATTTCACGAGTACAGTCTCTCATTCTACACCCAGTCAAATATCGCGACATACAGGCTATAATATCGTCACACAGGGAATGTACGCGTGAACACGCAGCCTCTTTGTTCGCTTAATTTCGCTTTAGTCACACATGCGCTCTCTACGGCTTTCCGACGCTCTCTGCCGGCTTCTCTACGGTCTCGCGGCGTGTCGACGTGAACAAGCCACCAACATGGTGCCCCTCGATTTCGATTGCTCATCGACGTGGTCAGCGCCGTCTGCGCTCCTCGAGGTTTTATGGCAGGAATTTTTAACATTCGGCCATCGCATGACCGATCGTCCTCGATCGTAGGTTGGTAGGTACTATCACCCCCTTTTTTTTAACAATTGTCTAGCACAGGTACTCAACTTGCATGTATCACAGTTTGGGATGTGCCTTAAGATCAGTTGAGCGATGCTTATAATGTAATACGTTCAAAGTGTACTTTAGAATTAACTGTACATATATTTTGCAATACTGAGACCTTAGTGGTCATATTAGATTACTAAACAATATTTTGGTGTGTTTGGTACGCAAATTAAATTTTTTTTTGTACAGATATTGATTTTCATATTCAACTACGTGCGCCGCGCGTTATGATACCTTAGAACTTATAATGTTTGAATAGAATTTAACAAGGTAATGCGCGCGATGGCTCTTTCTCGCGTTAACGAAATACATATTCTCTTTGGTAAACGCAAATATAGTGAGCCTTATTTTACGGGATCTAACATAACAATATTCTTTCTTGTCAAGTATTTATATATAGGGTTAGGCCCACGATACATAATCGGCGAAACTGACCGGGGGTCGTCGGTTTCGTTACGAGCGGCTTGTCGCCGTGTCGACATCCGGTGGCACGGTTTCTTCGTGACAGTCCGTCGCAGCTGGCGACGTTTCGGTCTTATCACAGGGTGGAGATGGTGAGGTTTTCACCGTCGCGACGACATCTTCGTCGTCTTCACTGGCCGTGTTCTCGTCCTCGTCGTCGGGAGAGGGTTGCCACCATTTTAGTTGACTAACGTCGGCCGTTGTTACGTACTTCCGTTTTCCCTGTTTACGCAATTCTGCGATTCGAAAGGTGTCGGCCGGAAGTCGTTGGATGATCACCATTGGACCGCGATATTTGGCTTGTAGCTTCGTCGACTCGCCGGTTTGAACGGGCGCTGATCTTAAAAACGCAATGTCGCTTATATTAAATTATAGGAACAAATTCCTACCTTGGTCGTGTCGGTTTCTCATCTATTATTGGGCAGTTTATATCCGATCCCGAGCCTTGTTCTGAAGATGTTCCGGATGTCGATAGCGTCCGTTCTCCTTGTAATGTCTTGCGCGTAGGCATCCCTCGTTACGACTGGGGGAATACCCGTGGCATGCGCACAGTTGCGCGAAGACGGCAGAGGTAAAGCCTGTGCCTCGATCACTGATGATGGGCAGGGGCGCTCCGAATACTAGGATGAAGTGGTCTAGTGCTCGTATGATGCCTTCTGTTCGGGTATCTCGTACTGTTCGTAACACAACATACTTAGTTAAGTTGTCTACAATAATAAATAAATATTTATTGGCCCGTGTGCTCGTGACGAATGGTCCGAGATGATCAATATTGATCATTTCGAATGACCGCTTCCCTGGAGCTATTGAATGAAGCCCTTCAGCCTGCCGTCCCGGTAAGGTTTTGGAGGCGGCACACTGGAGGCAGTTTCTAATATGGCGCTTCAAGTATGGTCGCATTCCTGCAAAATAATATTTCTTTTAAATGTCAGGTAACGTGCGCTCCAGCCCGGAGTGACTTCGGAGATCATAGAAAGGAATGGTGAAGCTCTTTCGTAACGCGCGTGGTATCACATACAGGCATTGGTCGCCTCTCCGTTTATATAGAATGTTATCACAGAGTTCGTACTCGCGGACGTGTTCGTTTTCGTCCCGAGGTCTTGTGGCTTCACTCTTCGCGAGAATGTTTTTTTTCAGTGCAATATCTGCGTCTGAAAGTTAATATAACCTCACTAGGTTATAGTCGGTGTCAATCGATTGAATATGACCGGACCCTAAAGTTAGAAGTTAACTTGGCGCGCGATTTAACGCGTCGACGTGCGGAAGTCGTTTGCCTGATTGACGTCCATACTATCGCGACTAGTTCCAATTTACTACTGTGGTACCGACCCTCGACCTCGATCTCTCGCCGACTAACGGCGTAAACCAGGCGCAATTCGCCGTTGGAGTCACGTTGCATGAGCATCCCTGCTATGCCAATCGTACTGGCATCGGTATGAATTTCCTTATGCGTTCGTGTTATAGGTCTGCAGTACAGGCGCGTTCGTCAACTTTTTCTTTAGGGCATTGAATGCCGTGGTTTGATCGTTCCCCCAATCAAACGGTTCGTCCGCCTTCAATAGTTTTGAGAGCGCAGCGGTGATACGAGCAAATCTAGGTATGAATTTTCTAAGATAACTTGTTAAATCGAGATAATGGTGGACCTCGTGTAATGCTTCTAATACTTGAGTTAATTTTGGCTTGAGATCGGCCCATTGCTGTCCAGGTATCAGTACGTCGTTGAGGTAGGAGAGAGCCACTTGGTTGCGTAGTGGTCCAAGCGCTTGCTAACTGCCTCACTGAAGTGCCTACTGTGGTCGGTTCATTAGACCAAATATCATTCTGATAAATTGCACTGTCTCTTCTGGTGGTATGATCGCGATTTTGTCACGAGTCGACTCTTTCAAGGGTATCTGTAAATATTCGTGCGTGAGGTCCAACGTTATGAACATACGACTGTCCCATATTTGAGCAAGGTACTCGCCATTATTTTGCTCGGGACGCCTGCGCTCTCGATTTGACGGATTACACGGCTCCGATTGTCGGCCGTCGTTTCGCGATCCTCCTACCACTCGATCATACTTACAAGGAGAGAACGACAGAAGCCAACCGAGTTTAGAGATGGGACTTCGCACGGTTGTAGGGGGGACTGAAACTAAGAAAACCCCAAAGAGCTAGGTGTAGATACGTAGCCGTTCTTGAACTATCCGGCTTGAAAGTTTTACCGCACCATATAAGCTTTGACGTGTAAGATCCAAACATCGAAGGGCGCAGCCGAGTGGTTAGAGCTTCGGCCTACCGTTCGTACCGTCCCGTGTTCGAGTTCCCGGATGAGTAATTTTTTTTAGTTTTCATAATTTACTCCGAACGAGCATACGAATCAACATTTTTAACACGTATACTAATTTGTTAGCAAAATATAAGAGAAGGAATATATCAAAATAATGGTAGAACGCATTACAAAAAAGTAAGCGTAGCATAGATAGGAGGGAATAGATCATCAAGGAAAGGGACATAAAAGTTGCCTACTCGTAAAAAACAATGCAGCTGTGAAGACCACGACGCAGCATTTATTCAATGCTCTTGGTGTCGAAAATTTCAATTGAATGAAATTTCAATTCATGAAATGTTTCAATTGTTTTTATAATTCGTATCACCCTGAACATTGTAGCTGCGTACCGGCATAAGAGTATGTTTTATGCATAAATAATAAATAAAGCACGATATCACATAGTGCGTGCAATAATCGCAGCGTGAGTAGTTAATTAATAATCTATTTTATATCCAATTAATTAAATGTAATTAATAATGATATCTATTTAATGCGATACAGAATTAGCATACATGTTAAAAATGTCGATTCGTATGCTCGTTCGGAGTAAATTAGGGGAAAAAAAGAAAAAAAAATACTCGTCCGGGGACTCGAACACGGACGTACGAACGGTAGGCGGAAGCGCTAACCGCTCGGCTGCGCCCTTCGATATTTGGATCTTACACGTCAAAACTTATATGCGTGCGGTAAAACGTGACCACCAAACGATTCCTAATCGATTACCCCCCTTATCGAGGCAAATCATTTACTAAATAAAATTTGTCCGGCTAACTTAACCCCGAAATTTGTATTAATTCAAAACAAGAACTATTAACCACCAAACGTGCTAATTAGACTACCAAATACCACCAAATGACCACCAAACGATTAGTAAAGTAAAAACTGAAAAAAGTTAAAGTTGTCCAGCTAACTTGCCACAGGTCTATGCGCTCCGTAATTAGGACGCACCGAGGATGATCAACAGCGCCAATATCGATCAACGAAATCAGCACGCCCCGCTGCGAACTAATCCGCGAGCATGCGTCGGTAATAAGTAATTTCTGTCTTACCTATCAATGTAGAGAGGAATAAACACATCAGCGTTATGTACTCAAAGGTTTCAGACTATTTATTCACCGCTCGAGTCCCGAATAGATTATAAAATCAATGGAATCGGCTGTACCGTTTCACCACGTAAAATATCAAATTACCATTTACGTTAATCAGTTCGGTAAACCAATGTTAATATTCTTGACAAATAATTCTGTTAAATAATTCAATAAAATAAGCAGTAACAAACTACGTTTTAGAGGACAATATGCTATCGATTAATTAGAAACTTAAGTACGTGATTGTAATCACTGACGGATCGTGATCCTAACTCTGTAAGACGATTGTACGGCCGGGGCACAACACAGAGTAAGTTGCAACACAATATAAATATTATTCTCAGCAAATTCTGTTCATTCTTTTACAAACTCTAACAACCTCAATCATTATTCCTATCAATTTTTTTACACCGAGGTAAGAATTTTATATAAATATAAATATATTTTGAGTCCGTACGGGACGTGCGAGGACCACCGTCCCTCCGACGGCAATACACGCTTTACCTTTTGCAATTCACTAATAGATTTTCATTAAATTATACGCGAGTCCCCGTCTGTACTCTGGTGGCAGCGAATCAATTCGATTAATAAACCATTCGACCCCCTTGTCGGATTCGACACGAGCTGATCCGTAACAAAGTATTAGCCAAAGTTCCTTCACTTTTTGACACATAATTTTGTTAAACATCATTGAAAGAAAATGTAGCGGAGCGCGTTAAAATACTAACTGCATGTTTTTAATTACGTTTTTCATCTTCATGGGCGGAATACAACAAACATTACATGCGGTCAAATATTAACAATTTTATTGAGGAACAAAAAATCTTTAATTTGTTTAAACAGTGTACACAATAAACGATAAATATAGCTCAAACATAACAGGGAACAGAAACTTTTTGAAAAATGTTGGGATTTATAATATTATAATAAATTATAATGAGATCATAAGTGTTTTCTGCGGTAGAGGTAGTTTTGTCCATGGGATTTATTTATTTGATTTATTTTCAGTATCCTAATGCTCCTCCCTATTTCTTTCACATGCCTCGGGGGGAAAAAACCCGCCCCCGCCATGCTTAACGTAAAGCGGTATTATTTGTATTAATCGCCATCTACGGTAATGATTAACTGCAATTCAGATCAATAAAAATAGGATTTGAAACATACTTGGTTTGCTCCCGAATTATTTCAATTTCTTAAGAATGTCCGATGTTTATACTCTTGATGATGTTAAGGATGGATTTATGGGGGACACTTACTATAACTATTTTATTATATTGTTATTTGGTATAAAACAATCTTGCTCAAGTTTGTCAGGCTTCGACGAATAGATCCCTGTCCCATTTAAAGCGGGGTACGTAACGCGTGGCTTAAAACCGATGTTGCTGCTGAAATTTGATGCGTCGCGAATGGGTGAGTAGAAACTCGTCGTTGAGGTTCGTCACAACTCGTCAGACGTCCAACAGTTCAAATTTATTTGTTATTACTATACATTTTTATACACTTGCAGTTTTATGTGTATAACGAGCATAATACACATGGAGACAACGACAACTCGCGTATCGTTGAGTCATGGAAAAGGTTAACTCTCAAGGAGTGACTGAAAGTAGCAGCTGACTCTATCGTGTACAAATGTGAAGGTATAAATATAATGCGATTTGAACTAAAGCTGAATATAAACTATCAATATATCTTGTTGCGCAATGCTGGTAGGGTAATTAGCGTGAATCAAAATATAATGTGTGGTGCGAAGTACCGCTGAGGTTAGCTTATACGGAAGGAGTTCGTAATGATCATTCAAAGATTTTTCGACAAGCACGACCACACTCGCGACACTTTAAGTACGCGATCGCACTTGCTTCTAAAGCCGGTGCCACACTATGAGTTTCTGCCGCTGCGGTTATGAGATATACAGTTATCCGCACTACTGTGGCAGCTCTAATTTGCATCTATAGAGTTTCAATCGCATCCGTCATAACCCTAGCGGCGAAAGTGCATAGTGGACACGGGCTTAAGGAAAGGAGTGCCGGTAGATCGATTGAGGCGTCTCTAAGGAAGAAAAAATCGATTAAGATTGACTGATCAATTGGTTGACTGAGATTCTCGACGCCTCAGGGGGAATGCGTTATGGAGATTTCGTATAGGGTTGTGAAATTAGGGTGCTGGATAGGCACACTGCAACTCTTCTTCAGTATCTACGCAGAGGAGTCAGCGTCCGGCATGAAATTTGATGAATCTGCCGCGCGTAGCGTGCATACGTCCGAGTTTTTAGTTGCGGATCTTCGACCTGACCATTACTGGGCGAAACGATCCGTAATAATGTAATCGTTTCTAATGCTTACCCATTGTTGGGTTCCAAACAACCCACTCGTTAACTCTGAGTTTATTTAATATCTATAAGATATAAGAAGTTTCGCGGGCCGAGGTCAAGCCGAGACTCTCTCTCTCGCTCCCCCCCCCCCCCCCCCCTAACTTTCTCTAGTATCTCGAGAGAGGAGACGCTCCCAGAGTGGTACATGCGGTAACTAGCAGCACCAACCATTTGTCCCCAAAACTCATATTGCTTATAGATGCCGATAAAATCCTATGATTTTCACCTTTCTTTTTTGTTTATATCAAATTATTATTTCCTTGCGTCAGCTGCGCAAATCTGTATTCTAGCCAAAACGGCCACGACTCAGCTCATCAGTTTCCTCGCGCACGCTGAACCTTCATTACCAGGCACATCAATATCTGAATGAGGTCAAACAACCTCAGGAAGAACAAATCTTCCCTAGCTGGGGACTACACGGCCGTGAGACATAAGTCTCACACACAGAGCTCAGATCTTGCCAATTTTGCATCCGAAATTTCCTTTTTATTTTATCATGATTTTATCGCCATCTGTCCGCCACAGTCGCAGAGGTATTTTTTTACGGTGCCAAAGATTATTTAGAGACTACTGAACCGATCGGGTCAAAATTTTGCATACGTTTTCGAGACATATAATAATACTACTTGGTAAACCGAAACATACTTTAAATTTCTAAAAATAAACTAGTTTTTTTATCAGCGAAGAGAAAAAAAATTATCGAAATTATCGATCCTTTAAATTTTATGTCTGTCATATCTCAAATTCTTAACTTTTTATTAGATGATAAGTTTATCAAGGGACCACATGCATATATTGACCACGCCTTTTTGCCCTTGTATTTCACATCATTTTTCATGGCGGACAAAAGCATGCAACATGTCTTATTGCCGAGCGCGCATACGATAATTATGATTAATATTACGATTTTGTTGCTGATGTTATTGATGATGTTTTTTTAAAGACTATGCTATACATAATTAGGCCGCTTATACGTATGTGCATATTTTTCGAATTTATAATTTATTTCTTATCAAAATGTACAATATAGTAGATTTACATCGGCTGTGTATACGAATCAAGATAATATTTTGAATGTGTACAATTTTGGTTTATCACAAGTTTGTGGACACTGCAATTAATGTTAATGAAATCTCCACGGACCTGATTATTATTTTTCCCCCTCATTTAGTACGTCATCCATGCAACCATATGGAAGGGTTAACTGATTATTCTTGTGAAAGCAAAAAATTAATTTTATTTGTCATACTCAACTGCCAGAAGGCCCTCAAATAACAGCATGAAGTGGTGATTTGATCGAAGTGCCACACTCGGTGTACTTTACGTGATATACACATTAAGTAAGGATATGTTATAAAATATAATATGAGATGTAATATCCGGTGTGAATCTTGTATCGAAATTAAACGGATTGTAAATGACGTAAGTGACCAACGTAAGTAGCAACCAGTTAGGTGAAAGAAAAGAACGTATATTCAATTTGTTTTTTTTGTATCAACTTTTTCATCCTTAGCCTGGCCACGACCCATCAATTTGGCCAATGAGTCCCAAATACCGCCAAGGAAGAGAGCGCAGAATAAATTTTCGAACGGAACAAACGGGTCGTGGATGCCGAGGAGTATGGAAGATAGCTGAAAAAAAAATATCATTTATATAAATTCAATTGTACAAACGTGATACATAACAATCATATGTTGATTATTTTCTCAAATTACAGTATAGACCAGTTTTATATCATAAAATTGTAATGCTTAATCCTAAGAAAATGTATAAGCAAATAATTCGATAACATAAGCAAAATTATAAATCCCGTGAAACCCTGAACGGTCAATGAGATCGAAAAAAATATTTCGAATCATTCGGTTGTATACTTATTTCCTCTAAAACGACTAACATTTCATAAAAAAAGAAAAGCTCGTCGAGCTTTCATGTCGAGCTGTACTAAAATGCTTCACATAAAATGGAGATCTTTTTTTCAAAATGTGAACGGTGTACGCGGAAATAGAAGAAAGTGATTTTTAACGAGCGACTCGACTCATAATTAGTCAGTGTAATGTATCGTCTCATTTTAATACGGCTGACAAACTGTAATAAAGAACTCGAGAAATTCGAGAACTTTTGGAAACGTATATATATGTAATAATTTGTTTGTTTATTGTTTTCGATCAGCTGATTTTCGGATTGGTATACATTATAGTTGTGCAGTGTAATCCGTCAGAGTTAACGTTTTGTACGAGAAATGCAAAACACGACTTGTAAACTTGACAGCACGGACCAACTAATCACAATGGCATTTGTCGTACTAACGTTTGAAAACAACCTTAATCAAAAAGTGATGAATTGTAAATTGCGGGTGAAGCTCGAATAATATGACGTAAGGAACATAGTGGCCCAATAACAATGGTTCTTCACTCTACTACATGGTAACATTGAATCGTATTTACATCTACTTACTGTGCTCTAATTATTCTGTCGAACAATTTTAATTTTTAGACGTAAATTGCACGCCTCAATGTCGACTGTCTCATGAGTATATTATATATTTTTGGGTCTTATAGGGATCTTAGCAGTCGTAAGTCAGTTTTATTAAATGGGAATTTGCAGTTCTTTTCGACATTTGTATTCTGCGACTCGAAATACTTATTTTAACGGAAACCCACCTATTTTGCACTGGATTCGCCTCAATAGTCGCGATCAGAAAACAAGCTCCAAAACAGATCATTCCATTAAATAAAATAAAGGTACCCTTCATTATCGTTAGAAAAACTTTTTTGCTACTATTATACTTTGGGGGTTATTAAAGGTGCCAATTATTAGTGCCTCACCATGTATACATGGTGTCCTACGCACATGTAACGGCCATACTTCTTAAATGGTTGGGAATAGAAGAAAATATTGTTGATAAAACTAGAATGGTATCAAATAGTGCGTAATACGAAACGATGTGTATGCACTTTTGTGCACCGATGCATCAGAAAAACGCAGCGCCATTTTTTTTTTTTAAATGGAAACCTATATTTTTGGCTAACCCTGTCGATATACTTCTTTATGTTTTACATGAAAGTGTTAACATACTTATGCGCTAAACTCATTGATTAAGAAGTTCTCTTAGCTAAAAGTTTAACATTACTACAAGTGTTCAAACGGTCCTCCATTGCAGTCCGAACACTTTTCCATTCCGTTTCTTGAGGTTACACAATACATTGCTGATATTTCTTTCCGTAATTCTCCATACATGTTGTACAATTCGTTATCGGAGCACCTCACGATTATCAATGGGTTTCGAATACACGCTTTCAGGGATCCTTATAGAAAGAAGTCGAGAAGTGAAAGGTCCGGCGATCGCGGTGGGCACAAGGTCGGTCCTCGACTATTGCCTAGCGACTATTTCTGAATTATTTGCCGGAGCACCGTTTGGAAAAATTTCATTTTCCGCTGTTCGTCCAAAGAAATCTTCGTATTGTGTAACAAGACTGGAAGTTCAGTTTCCAGGCAGTTTATTCCCTCAAAAAATGAGGATCAACGATCCATTTATTGAAAATTCCACAGTAAACATGATCGTTATGGCGATTGAATCTCGCATTATTCGTGAATGTCACCTCGTCTGTCCACGGAATTCGAAATGCCAATTTTTTGTTTCCTTGGTTGCGTTTTAAAAAATATCGGCATTGGTTCATTCCCCGAACTTAATCCGCAGGCTGCAATGTTTGGCCAATGAGAAACCGATAGGGATAAAAGTTCTGTATTCTCAGAATGTTGTTGAACCGAAGATTTAGAAATTCCACAACCTCTTACCAGATGTCGCACGGGCACTTGTGGATTCAAGTCGACGTTCGCCAGTACTGCTATAATACTAACTTTATTTTCAACGATTGGTTTCTGCACGTCTTGTTTTGGTTTGTGGAAGGAACCGTATTAGCGTAAATTACATTTAAGTCTGTGAAAATACGAACGCGAGGGTTGCTGTTGATTCGGATATGTCTCTCGATACAGCCTTCTAGTCTCAGCACCATTTTGATTGCGTTTGCTAAATAAAATGAACATATTAACTGCTTCACTACTCCTAAATGCTATAATTTTGGAACATCGAATCGGTAAACAATCGCACCCGAGTAATGGATGGTTGCTAGTGAAAATCTTAATCTTGACGTAAGTAGTATCATCATTCCCTTCAAACTTTGTAGTATATTAGAATTGATACCGTAGGTACGTCTGCTTGAACACTTGCCGAGAGATCGAAATAATTCGAAAACTTTTCGCCACGATAAGTTCTTAACGCATGAGTTTAAGGCATAAGTATGATCGTACTTTTATGTAGAGCATAAATATGTATGTAATTCTTTATTGCTTCCCCTTAGGGTTACAAGCCTCCCGTTTCTCGCCCTTTACACTTTCTCTATTTACATTTCCTTACGCTATGATCTTATTCTACCTTATCTACTACTTATTGTCTACCTTATTCTATTTACATTTCCTTTATTCTACGTCTTATCTTCTACTCCGTTTTTTCTTTTCCTCGCCTCTCGCTCGCACGCTCGCTCGCCTTTACATTTTCCTCGCCGCCTTTCTTTCTCTCCTTTGTACATTTCGTTTTCCTATTCTCTAGTTATCTAATGCCCTTCTCTCCTCTCCTTCCCTCCTTCTCCCGACTTCCGTTTCCTCTCCATTCATTCCATTCCTTCTTTCACTCCCTTCTTTCCTCTTCCCCCTCCCCATTTCCGTGTTCCTCCTTTTTCTTGCGTTCTCTTGCTTCGTTCATTTCTTTCATCCACTCTTCTCCTCCCCCTCCTCACTCAATATTTCTCTTATCCTCTCCCCTATCCCCTTACTCTCTTCTGTTTCCCCCTTGCACCTATCCAACACGTGTTCCCACGTCTCTTCTTCTCTTCCGCACATTCTACATGTCCTTTCCTCCTCCTCCCAGTATTTCCCTTCCCTCATTTCGTTCCCCAATCTATACCTTGCTATTCTGCTATACCTTTCCTCTGCCCAGCATGCACTTAAGTATTTTGGTATCCCCCCCCCATCCTTACCTCTCTAAACCACCTATTGTACCTTGACTCCCTAATCCTCTCCTCTCTTTCTTCCTCCTGCTCCCTCCTGTCCTCCTTCTCTACTTTCTCATACTCTTCCTCCTCCGTCCCATTTTCCTCTCTCCTTTTTCTTCCCTTCTCTTTCATCTCTTTTCTCTCCTTCTCCCATTTCGAGAATCGCTCTTCCCCCTCCTTTTCCCTTTTTTCTATCTCCCCTAAGCATTCTCTTGCTATCTCACTTCCTTCTCCTCTTTTCAGCTTTTCTTCATATCTCCACGCCCTCCTTCCTGCTCTTGTTCTTATTTTCCACCTTTTTGCTTCTTCCCTGACCAAATATCCCGGTGTTCTCCAGTCCAGCCCCAACGTCCATCTTATATACCGCTCCTGCATGCCCTCTATTCCCTTCCTTTCCTCCCATCCCCAGATTTCTACCCCGTATCCCATCACCGTCCACACCAATGAATCAAACAGCCACATTCTTCTTTTCCAGTCTCTCTCGAATTTCCTTTTTCCTATACCCCACACCTGTTTCATTACCGCCCCCGTCTTCCTTATCCTATCCCTTAGTTGACGCTCCTGCCTCCCGTTTTTTTTGTACACATATCCTAAATATTTGAATTCCTTTACTTCCTCTATCCTCTTTCCCCTCCATTTCCATTCCATTTCCTTACTCCTTCCCCCACCTTTCCTAAATCTCATTATTTTCGTTTTCCCTACATTTACCTCTAATTTCTTTCTCTCAAAATACCCTTCCAGTCTCCTTATCATACTCTCCATTTCTTCCTCTCTCTCCACCAACACCACCACATCATCTGCATATGCTAACGAGCATATCCTCCTCCCTCCTACTCTCACTCCTCCCCACCTTCCTTTACCCAACTCCTCTTCCATATCCGCCGTCAATATGTTAAACAAAATCGGACTCATTGGACATCCCTGTCTAACCCCCCTTCCCGTCCAAAAACCCTCCTCTATCCCCCCCCCCCCCCCCCGCTTTCACCCTGCTCATTGTTTCTCTATACACCTTCTCTACTCTCTCTCTCAACCCTACTCTTACCCCTGTCCTTTCCATTGCCTCCATCAAAGTTCTTCTATTCACCGAGTCATTCCCATATCCCCATTTACATACACCGCCACTACTGTCCATACCTCTTCCCCCGCTCTCACCCTTCTTCACATCATCCCTTCTTCTTCCTCCTGTTCCTCCTCTTCCTTCTCCATTGCCATCTCTTCTCTCACTCCTATCAGCATTCCTCCCCTCGCCCTCCCCTTCTTGTTTCTCTTCTTTGCTCCTTGTCTCGTCCATTTATATCCCTTCGGTAGCTTGCGCTTTAGCTTCTCCCAATTTTTCTCCTCTATCCACGTTTCTATTGCCACTATTACTTCCCATTCCTCTAGCTCTTTCCAGAATTCCTCATCCTTGCTCCCTAGCCCTGCCACATTCCAAAACCCTATTCTCCATTCTCCTCTTCCTCCCTTCCTTTCCTTCTCCCCTCTCCCCCGTTTTTTGCCCCTTCCTCCCCCTTTCCGTTATCCTGTCTTCTTTCTCCCCCTTTTCTCTTCCTCTTCCGTCCTTCATACCTTGCCGCTCCTCATCCCAAAACCACCATTCCCCATCCACCCACAATTTTCCGTATCTCATCTTTACTACCTTCCCCTTCCTTTTTTCCCTTTCTCCTATTTCTTTTATCCTCCATTACATTCTTCTCTCCTGCCATGTCATGTCTTCCTCTATTATCTCTCTCCTTCCTCTTAACTCCCCTTTCTTCCTCATCACCTCCCTTTTCCCCTCTTCGTCCTCCATTCGTACCTCTATCACCGTCTCTCTCCTTTCTCCTCTTCCCTTTCCCATCTATTTTGCTTCCATTATTTTCGCCTGTACTCCTATTCCCTCCAGTACTCTCCTCGCCGTTTCCTCCACCGACCTCCACACTTCCACCCTTTTTATCACTATTTTCCTTCTTTCTTCTCTCTCTTTCTTCTCCACTTTCCTCTGGATTTGCTTTACTCTCTCTTCCAGTTCCCTCTCCCTTTCTTCTCCTATCCTCCCCCCCCCCTCTCCCGCTTTCGTTCTTTTCCCCCCTCTATCGCCATCTTTTTTAATCTCCTTTCTATTTCTTTCATTTTTTCTCTTCCTTGCTCCGTTTCCTCCGCCCTCGTCTCTCACTGCTCTAGTCTCCTCTCCATTCCTTCTCTTTCCCTTTTCCATCTTTCTTCCCCTTTTTTTTATTTCCTCCTTTATCTTTCCCATTTCCTCTTTTATTTCTCTCATTTCTCCGCTCTGCCCCTTTATCCCCTTTTTGACTTCCTGCATCTCTTTCCTCATCTCTTCCCTCATTTCTCTTATCATTGCCCCTATACTCTCCTACTCCCCCTTTTATTCTCCGGTGATCTATAAATCCTTCTGCTCTTCTGAGCTACCTCCCCTTCTTCCCGTTCTCTCTCTTCCATCCGTTCTCTCTTCCTTCTCCACAATTCGTTTATTCCCACCAGATCGCTCGTACTAGCACTTCTTTCCATTCCCAGTTTCTCCGCATTTGTTTTTCTCCCCCTTTTCTTCCCCTCTTCCTCTCCCTTTCTTTCTTCTGATCCCATTTCCTATTTTATTTCCCTTCTATTTCTTTCTCTTTTTATTTTTTTCGCTTCCAACTTTCTTTTCTCGTCGCTCCCTTCCTTACCTACCGATTCTCTACCTTCCCTCGCTCACTCGCTTCCTACGCCTCTCGCCGTTGGCGCTGCGCCGTCGCTCTTACCCACCACCTCACTCGCGCCTCTGCCTACTTTCCTCCCCCGTGCCTGCCTGTCTTTATTCCCCGTACTGCCTCCTAACCTCTTTCTTTTTTCATCTTTCTCTTATTTCCTACCTTTCTTTCCTATTTTCCCTGTTTTCCACCCCCTGTCTTCTTCTATTCCCTCTCTTCTTCTCCCCCTCCTCCTTTCTTCCCTTTTTTCTCTGCTTGACTCACTTTTCACTGCCTTTCTCTCACTCACTCGTTACACACGTCTTTCCACTCACGCACCGGAAACGGAAGTCCCTGTAGAGCATAAATAACTGCATTGATTGCTGCAGTCAAATATATAGGTTTCTATTTAAAAAAAAATGCAGTTGCACTTTTCTGACGCACCAATGTATAAAAGTACATAGTTTCGTATTATGCGCAACTTGACGTCATTCAACGTTTACGAATAATATTTCCTTCTATGTCCAACCGTTTACTAGGTACCGCTTGCAACAGTTGCGTGAAACATCTTTTATATGCGTGCATATATATTTTTTATTCAAATTGTATTCCCTATCCCACTTTCTATATGAACTTTAGCTGTATATCATACCACTTCGGGTGGAGGACAAAAGGGCGCCAAATTTTTATTTTTTTACTTTTTTTTTTAAAGGAATGAGCAACAGTACACATTTGCATTAAAATATCATGCTATTTATTTACAACTGAATGGTGCTAATTAGAAAGTATGTGAAATTATTCAGATGTATACTTTGATGCATACTTTTATGATTGTACGTTGCTACGATAGCAAGAATTACATATGTTTATTTAATTTTACGTGCAGTTTGTACTGTAGGTATAAGGAAATCGATAAAAGTCCGGTCATGATTTATCACAAATATCTCAGTATTTTTTGTATGAAAGAATTTCTCGAAATAGATGTCTTCAATTTTCTTATCCTGTATTGCAACATATATTATTTCATCGCGTAGAACCCAAAAGTTCCACCTTATATGTACAGAAAAAGGTTCCCTACACAGTGATAAGATGGAGCTCATCATGTGCCCATTTCAATTGCAAAACACCTATTATCAAAAAAAGTTCGCTCGACGTAATTAATTCCTTAGGAGGTCTCTCGTAGTCCAGAAAATTTGTTGTTTGAATGTTGAAAGAATCGATCTCAGCGTTTCAGGGTTGACCAATTTGACAAATGAAGAATTTGTTTTTTAAGAAACACTCTCGTATGGAAACTTACAGATCGCATGACCAGTTTTTGATTGATCGTTATAGAATGCAACATGCTAATATAAATATAGTAGGATTACCTTGAAATAGACGAAGAAGATGACGATACCAAAGTAGACTAAAGCATGGGGCGCCGAAATTAGATCAGTCTTCTTATCCAGGACGAATATAATCGAGGCAACCATTGATGCTTTCGTTGGGCTATAAAATAATAATAATAACTTGTGTTAATATATTCTGCTGTATTGCTATTTAACCTTATAATGCCGTCGGTCACAAATATAAGAAATTGGGTCGATAACTTCTACAATATAAAGCGACCCACATAGATTCAATGAATTTTTCTTGAGGCGAAGATAAATTACTTTACTCCTAACGAACTATCCGGCAAGACATAACGTGAGATACGTGACATTTCATATGAAGGAAAAAACACTAATTTAGATTCCGTGCCTTCATATGTATATATTTTAATAACAACCGCGAAAAAACGAAGAGATATTCTTACGGAATTCTGAACAACGAAACCTATAATCTTACGTTCGTAGGAACAACAGAAAGCAATATGTGAAATGAGACGTATACGATGAAATCATTTACCAGATAGCAGATAGGCTGTTCAACATAACGGTGCGGACTAATGCATCAATCACATTACGCGTGAAACGAACCGAACTCTTGTCCTAGAACGGGCGGAGTCGACGCGCCAACACACATGCACAGATACATAGTGATATCAACCAGTGAACACAGTTATCTTTGTACAACATTGCCGTTATGTACAGAAAATCACATGCAATGTTATAAGAACGTTACATGTTGCTTACATGTAAGTTACTATTTCCGCCTCCTGAATGTTACAAGTAACATAACTTTTGTTACATTACTGTTACATAACTGACCCCATCAACAAATACGTATCAGATATGAAACATTCAAGTAACAAGTAATGCATTAGCATTTTATATTATTTCTTCATTCTTTATATATGTCAGACCCAGGGAACACAGTTTATAACAGTTATATAACATGGAAGTTACAAGTTATATTACATTAGTTACTTCTATGTAATATAACAGTTATATAAGATGAGAGTACCCAGTTATATTCCATTTATTACATTGTTAGTTATATAAGTCGATTACAGCTATGTTATATATCAGAGATATAACAATATTATATGCATGCAACATTACATTTGTTACATCCATGTTATACGTAAGTGACAACATTGCTAGATTTATGTTATATTGTGTAGAGGGTACACTGTTATATTGCTAATATATAACATGGTGACCTCTACACAACGTTATATTAGTTAAACCCAAGTTATATGTAAGTTATATAACATTATGAAAATGAATTTTAATAAAAGAAAATGTGTATTCAGTGAGCTTAAATAATATCTCCATTAAAATAATGATTTCAAAGAGATAAGCGCCATGCAATTAATATTTGATGCATACTGACTGATGTTTGTATTATTTTATTTCATTATTACTTCGTATTATTCTAAAAGATCCTGTTCGGTATTTCCTATTCATTTATTCGGACTAACATTAAGAAAAACAATTAAGTTGATTTTAGAAACTCCTATCATGTTTCCATTAGCAAGTAGAATAGCAAACTATACCCAAAGAATAAATGCGATTTTTGTTATTCAAGCTTCGTTGTGTTTTACATATACAATGTTACTTCTGATTATTCTGATATGTATAAAGAATGAACAAATAATATAAAATACTTTTGATGCATAATTAAATAAATCAAATAATTTCTAGGCCGATATCTGCCTACTATATCCCCAAAAAAGAGTTTTCATAACATATACTATTTTCATTGCTAATATATTACTTGAATATTTCATAACTTTCATAACAATACGTATTTATTAAGGTGGTCAGTTATGTAACAGTACTGTAACAAAAATAACATTATTTGCAACATTCAGGAAACGGAAATAGCCACATACATGTAAACAACATGTAAGGTTCTTATAACATTGCATGTGATTTTCAGTACATAACGGTAATATTGTACAAACTGTGTTCTGTTGAATTAATTCGAGACGGATTCGCCTTTTCTCTTGTTGAGTTTCGAGCAGCAAGAAGATCCGTGACGGTAGAGCGAGAAGCGCGGATGGCCGTGTGGAGGCAGCCAACCAGCGAGGCGTTATCTTACGAGATATACCTAATACTGGTCCAAAATCCGTAATACTTCTGGATTCTTAAAGCGGTCAATGTCCAACTGACTGGTTGAAAGACATGGATATGCAAGGGGAAGATATTCAAGTTTTAACTACTCCAGCAAGTAAATATATTACACTAGTTTCATTAGTTCTATAGACAATTAGTTAAAATTGCAATTCGTAATTCTTGCAGGTATAACGGGTATGATATAGCCCCTTGATGTTTATGGTTTCCGAGTATGGAAAAACTTCATCAAAAACTTCTCTGACATAGTAATATTATACAACTACGACGTTAATCTGCACTTGAGAAATAATATTGTTAAATTACAATCTCTTTCATACAACCAGTTTTCTTCTCCATGATTTATAAACCTTTTTAAATATGCATGGTACAAAAGCGGTTATGTAGATGACAGACCACCAAAGTTCGAAAATCCGGTACAATTCTGCCTTTCACAAAATGCACCGACATACGACATATGCGGCGAAGCAGCTGTTATCACTTGTGCGTAGTGTAAAAAATCTCTGTGTTTCAAACACTTTTATCACGACTATCATTATTGTAATACGTATAATCCATAACAAATTTACTGTTAAAATGGTTATTAAAGTTTTCCGATTATATTTTGATCTTCCAAGGTAGTATATGCCGCACAGAGTTTTTTCGTAAACATGCCATAGTAATCCAGTTACTTTCCGATGCAGGAAATTATTCCGTAATAGCGAAAGACTTACCTATTTCTGTGCCGATATGAAGGAACAATTAAAGAGTGATTTTCATTCAATTATTCACGAATTATTGCAATAAATAATACGCCATTTGTTGTTATATTCATCATTATTATCACGAACGTCTAGTAGTCAAAGAGCAGAACGTTTTGTCCCTATAAACTTCTTTTTTATCTCCGCTCGTTCACGAATGAACAAAGTTTTTGAGTTGCCCCCTTAAAGGTAACGTTAAGCCAAAACAGAGAAATTTGTATCGATTATTTTGACTGATTGAACTTCGAGTCCAACCCATTTTATGTCTACAAATTTTCATCCATGCCGCGCGATAAGAACTTTGAATGGTCAGGAGGGGAATGATTGGGGGTGAGGGGTGAGTGGCATTTACAAATATGTACTCGAGTATTCAAACGAATTTATATGAACGTGAATTTAACCCGGAATGGCATAAGGCCAGCTGATTATACGATGCAGTTGAGTAAAAAATCGAAGGGTAGTTTTAACCCCTTAATTATGAGATATCGGAAAAATGAAAAAACACCCCAACTTCATTTTGTTACCCTGTACCCGTATGCAAATTTGAATCCCAATCGGTTAAGAACTCTGAGATACGTATGAAAAAATTTCAAATTTGCAATAAACAATATGAAATTTGTTGTTATCTGCACCATTCTCATATCCAGTGTATAGTACGCGAAAAAATAAATATTGTTGCAATTTGAAATTTTTTCGTATCTCGTATTGTTCAAAAGTTATCGACGAAAAACAAAAAAAAAACCCTATTTTCGAGGGTGCGTTTCATCCCTTCAAAATAAATCTTGACACGTATAAAACATGAATGTGGCCTATTTTTGTCCATTCTATGACCATGCCAAATTTCATAAAAATCGGCGAGATACACGTGAGACTGTTTCCTTGTGAGATTTGTGGCCAAAGCCTGTAGAGACGTCATTATTGAGTTTATCCCGAAACTGCATAAAATCAGATATGACCAAGCCAAGGCATTCAGGACCATCAGCTTGACGTCCTTTCTACTAAAGACCATGTAAAGATCCATTGATAGGTTCATCACAGACGGGGCGCTGGTCATAATACAAGGGCAGCAGTCTCAACATGCGTATCAGGAGAATAGGTTAGTAGAGCTAGCTCTCCACAGCCTGTTCCGCGAGATACAAGGCGCTCTTAATAAAAAAAAAGGGAGACGCTCTATGCGTGTTTTTAGACGGAGAAATAGCGTTCGACAATACGTCGTTCGAAGCGATCTGCGAAGCTGCGAAAGATTTCCAAGTCGGGGGCACGGCCATCGACTGGATGGATTACATGCTCCGATCACGCCGCTGATGTCGGTCATGATGGTCGGCGGCACAGGAGCACGCGACCATCATGGCTGACATCATTGAGGTGTTTATTGCGCCTGTTCTGGGGATAACAGGCGCAATGAACGCCACCCCTACCCAGACTATACAAGCATTGCGCAGTCAGCGGCCATCGTCCGAGTGTAATGGCAAGTAAGATGCAGAAGGCATCTGCATCATTTTCATGTTTTTTTCCAAATTATTGTTGAAATTTATAACTTATGATTAAAAAATTGCAAGAAAAAAAAGATTTACGCGCTTTTATTGATCAAAACTCACGAATAACATATAATTTTTTTTTTTGCAAATCTCTTGCATTTTTCGAAGCTTTGTAAAGACACATTAGTCGTCATTTAAATTTGTAAAAATGTATCTTTAGAAATCTTTGAAAATATCAAGAGATATGAAAAAATTAGATGTAATGTGTGAGTTTTGATCAATAAAGGCCCGTAATTTTTTTTTTATTTTCATGCAATTTTTAAATCATAAATTATAAATTTCAGCAATATTTTGAAAAAAAAAATGAAATAAATAGCATAGACGGAGACTTGAACCTGAGTTATTCGGATAGGAGTCTTACCCTTTACCGCTAGGCTACTCGCTTCGTTGTATTTATGTACAAATTCTAGGGTGCATAGCCGGTTATGAAACAAATTCCAAAATTTGATCGGCGATTTCTCGAAAAAGAAGCCGAGTTGGCACCTCCAATTTTGGGGTTTGGTTACTACCTATCCACACTATAAGTACGCGAAATAGGAGCCCGTAACTCGATGAACCTCCGAGAGCGTCCTCTTGTAAGAATAAATCAAAGTTAAAAAAAAAAACAGGAAATCGAAAATCGTAAATAGGGTTTTTCAGAAAATCGATATTTTTTTTAGAAAATTAAAAATGTTCGGGTTCAAAAGTAGTCAAAATGATGTGAAATCGGTCATATATATAACGTGGCGCCATCGACATGAAGAAGATCCATACAAAGAGGAGACACAAAGAATATGATTTTTCACACAAACTTGATCGACTATCCCAATTTACCCCCTTAGAGATGGAATTTCAAAAAATCCTTCCTCATCGGTAATCCATGTAATTATAGGAATGGTAGCTACCATTATAGACACAGTGAATGTCACCTTTGCTTTTTTAAATTCATCAAAATTGGGTCAGCGGTTTAGACAGCCAGACAGACAGACAGACAAACCACTGGGAGGAGACTGAAACCCCCATGTATCGCGTCCTCAGGTGGCGGATAGGGGAACGTTCTCTAGGTATAAGGTTGGAGACAATTAAAATACCTCCTGCGGACGAACAGTAGAAGAGTAAACCTCATCACAAAATCAAGCTGGAGAAGGAAATAAAAAAAACGTTTAGGGTGCAGGGTTTCGGAACCCCAGTACCGGCGCCCATCAGAGGTGAGAATACGGGGTTGAGGACGTCGTCATAAAGTAACTGCAAGGAACCAGAAACAAACAACGGTAGAAAATTAACAAACAAAGAGCAAGAAAAATAATACGGAGATGTCTGAGAGAAATTCGAAATAGAACAAATGGAAATAGAAGAACGAAAATCGTTCACTGAATTCGGCAAATGCATTCAGACGATCAAGAAGGTCTTGAAACAGTACTAGAACACCCACAAAGCAATTCGAGATGCATCTAACTAAGCAGAATTTTTTTTTATCTGCGGATGGAGGAACATTGGAAGGATATCGGAAAGATCAAGGAGATACAAGCCAGACAGGTAGAAAATAAAGAAGTCAAAACCTTGAAGGGGGTACGATCGTTGACTGTAGGGATCGATAGAACTTCCGACCATCCCATACGGTAACGCCTGAACTTGCCGGATACTAAAAAGGGGCGGAACAGTCCGAGAACACCACATGGAGGAGAGGGGACGAAAAAGAAAAGAAGTGCTTCTTTGCCGCTCTAGGTCACGGCACCACGCAACATATTCAGGGCAGTCGACGAAACGCCAAGGGTAGCCAAGACTGAAAATGGGTTGTAGAGCGAGAAACTACCGCCAGACGAAAACGGGGAGTGTTTGACGTAGCAAATCGCGGGTTGCAAGAAAAAGAGAAAATTAGTTAAAAGAATTAACAATCGCCGAGCGATGGGAACACGGCTAAAGCAGACAGAAACGAGCGAAACGAAAATCAACAAAGAAGTCTCTTATGCGGACGTTCTTTGGAAAATCAAGTTAAAGGTAAATTCGGAAAATTGCAGGGCAAACATTACGGTATCAAGGAGAATAAGGATGGGAGAAATTCTAGTGGAAGTCCAAAAGGGGAGCGAAACGACAGAGAAACTGCGAAGGGCCGTAGCATGCGTGGTGGCCGAACAGGCTTCTATACGCATGATGGAACACATTCGCACCGTCGACATTCGTGACCTGAACAAATTTACAGAAGAAGAAGTATTGACAGCTATAATGACGGTAATGGAGGGCATCGACGGACAGGGATTAAAGCTGAGACCGTTGCGTAAAGGGTTTGCGGGGACACAAAGCGCGATAGTTACGGTACCTAGAGCGGCGGAAACGTTTCTGGAGATAAGAAATCTGAAAGTAGGTTGGGTTCACTGTCGGATACGGCTGAATGCACAAGTCAGGCGATGCTTTCGCTGCCAAGGCTTCGGCAACGTCAGTAAAGACTGTAAAGGCACGGACAGATCATCAACGTAGCATATATACGAGAACACTTACCACTTGGGAAATGGCTGCAAAGAAGAGGCCTTCTGCGTGATATGAAACGAGACGGATGAGAAGGGCGGTGCGAACCACATCCTTGGAAGTGCAAAGTGATCTGCCTTCCAACAGACGATGAAGAATAAAAAAAATAGTTAAGTACCTTCAAAGTAATTTGCGAAGAGGATGAGAATCACAAGATCTACATCCGCAGTAGCGACAGAGAAAAATGCGGCCGTGATTATCATCAGCGAGCAGTTCCGGAAGCCTGATACACGACGATGGTACTAATTGTAAGACTCAATCGGGAGAGTAGGTATCGCCGTTCTAAACAGCAGGGTGATGCTCAGGGACATAAGTAAGCTCGCTGCGGGTTTCGTGTGGGTGGATATTGCCGGTGTCAGGATATGCAGCTGTTACTGATCCCTACATGTGGACTATGAGGATTTTCTGACCCAACTAGATAACCTAGAAAGCAGTATCAGAATAACTACCGGGGAAGTGCTGGTCGCAGGCGACTTCAACAAAAAGTCCCCTGAGCGGGGTTCCAGAAGACTCTATAATAGGGGGAAGCGCTATTTGAAATGATCTCGCGGCTGGACTTGGTTGTCCTGAACGAAGGGAATTCTTTCATCTTCAGGCGTACTCAAACGAGGTCAATCGTGGACGTCACGCTTGTGTCGGTGGGAATAGCAGCACGAACCGAAGGTTGACGAGGAGAGTACAACAGAGGCCAACCGAGTTTAGCGATGGAATTTCGTAGGGCTGTAGGGGCCTAAAACTAAGAAAACCCTAAAAGGCTAGGTGCAGATACGCAACCGTTTTTGAGATATCTATTTACGGTGCGAAAGTTTTGGTGCTGTACACAAGGTTTGACGTGTAAGATCCAAATGTGGAAGCGCGTAGCCGAGCGGTTACTGCTCCGGCTCCGGCTTGCCGTCCGTGTGTCCCGTGTTCGACGCCCCGGATGAGTGATTTTTTTCTATTTTCCCTAATTTACTCCGAACGAGCATACGAATCGATATTATTTACACCATTTGCGTAAGTTTAAACTTATTTGTCTCCTTGACAATTTGGGCAAACTACTAGAACGACTGATGCTTCGAAAGGTGAGAAGCACATCGAGGATACCGGCGTATTGTGACAACGGTAGTATGGCTTCCGGAAATGCCGATCAACCGTAGACGCGGTAGCGAAAGCGATCGAATGGGCCAAAACGATGAAGTGAGGATATTGGAAGAGGGGGAGGTCTGTGCGCTCGTGACACTGGACATGAAAAACGCGTTCAACTCGGCGAAATGGGATGCCGCCATGAGTGCTCTGGCGAATATGTAGACACCAGAATATCTCATGAAAATGATAGACTGCTACCTCAGCGAGAAACTTCTTATTTACCAAACGGAGAATTATCCGATGGAGTGCGAGGTGATGGCTGACGTTTAACAGGGATCAGTCCTAAGGATTTTCTTGTGGACTGTCATGTACGATGAGCTCTGAAATTTCGAGCTCGCCGAAAATGCATTTATAATAGGATTTGCAGATGATATGGCCATAACCGTCACGGCTATGACGACAAACACCCTGGAAATAGTTGCAAATGCATGCTTCTGTCCCGCTAGAAAAGTTGAAAGTTGGAGTACAAGTTGACAACGGGCTCAGATGCGTAAATCGAGTGATAAAACCCATGGAGAAGGCAGTAAAAACAGCAGCAGCGTTAGCAAGGTTAATGCCAAATGTAGTCGGACCTAATGAAGGAGAAAAGGAATCTGCTCAACAGTGTCATACACATCCAGATTTTGTATGGCGCATGCAGTTTGGAAACCGCGGTAGGAAAGCGGGACTATACTCAGTACAGCGAAAAAGCGCACTACGAGTGATATCCGGCTCCCTGACAATCTCGGACGGAGCGACACTAATGCTATCGAGTACCCCGCCAATTGATCTGTTAGTCAGCCAAAAGCAGGATATTTATGCCAAGCTTGGGAGGTGCCCCTAACGACCTGAAAGGGAACAGTAAAAGAAGGTGGTGAAGGAAAAGGCGCAGCAAAGACTCGTGGACAAATGGCAGGAACGATGGGACAACAATTCATCCGGAAGGTAGATGTATGAACCAATCCGAAGCATCAAGGCATGGGGCAACAGGAAACATAGACAAATGTGATATTATCTCACTCAAGCTCTCGGCCACCACGGCTGCTTTAACGGGGTCTTTGTCCGTGCAACTTTCAAAAAATCCATTTTTTTTTATTACGGATTCTTAATCTACATGTAAGTAGAAATAAATCTGTTCAAGCGTTTCCCGGAATTCGAACGTTTACAATATTTTAAACGCGTTTGAAGTTGACACCGTCAGCACGCTCTGACCGTCTCAGCGGGCAAAGAAGGCCCGGATTGAGCAGCGGGAGATGTTAGCGGCTCAACATGAGCAGCTAGAAGAAGAGGAGGGATGCCTCTATGGACCAGGCATTGCCGATTAGCGGTAATTATAAACACATTTGTGTAAACACATTACAAAACTTTAAACGCATTTTGCTCGAAAACACGTTTTTAAAATGGCTGCCATTCTCCTGACCGCTGTAATTAACATATCGACCTGAAATTTGGAGATCATACTCAGAAAATATGTCTTCACGGAATGACGGATCGCTTTTCGATAGATACATTTTTGCATTTATTATTTATCTTTTTATGCGAAAAAAGCGCGAAAATTCGATTTATTTTAACTGCCGTCATTTTCCGAAATTCGTACGAAACGAAAAACCCATCCGTCATTCCATGACCAAAGGGTCACAGATTGATAACATGCTTTGAATTTGTGTTTTAGATCAACAAAGAGGGGGCAGTGATGTCAGCCGATTACCTCCCGCGAGTTCAGGACCTGTTTTCGCGGAGCTGCAACGGCGACCATACTGGTTTAAAAAAAATTTTTGTTAACGTTTTGTACATCGTGAATAAAAGGAAGAAAAAACGCAAACAAAGAGACAAAGGACGGTATAAAAATTAATTTGGAGGTTGCTGAGGTCGCCCTGAGTAGCTATGGAAAGCTTAGGAACCTAAGGACAGTCGGACAGAACGAAAAAACGTACAAGGACCAGACCTCGAAACGTAAACGCGACGCGGCCAGCATTAGCCCTCCGCAGCAGGTAACAAAAAAACCGACAGTGACGGAAAACGTAGAACGGACAGATACGCTGCAGCGAGAGCGAGGCTGGCAAACACAGATGAATAAAAAGAAACGGAAATAAGGGAAACTACAAACAGATAGGGCGAAACGGATAAACGAAAACAAGGAACCGGCGAAACGAGACAGACAGCGCTCCGCGCCTCGGAGGACGGCTGTCCTCATCAAGCCCCAACAAAGAAGGATGTACGGTGACCTAGTCTGACAAATAAAGTCGGAGGTAGACCCCGCGACGGACAACGTGACGGTCAGGGGATACCGGAAGACAAAGGACGAAGGACTACTGCTCCAACTGAAGACGGGACCTGAGGAAAGCCAAAGCTTCAAGCGCTCCCTCCAGAGCGCTATCGGGTAGGAGGGATGCTTCCGGGCCCTGATACCCAGTACCTCGCTGGAGATCATGGATCTGGACTGCATCGCGACTGCCGAGGAGGTTACGACTGCCCTCGAACAAGAAACTGGACAGAAAGGGGACACGAAAGTACATGTTTTTGGCCCAAACAGGACAGGACAGTGTATGGCAGTGTGCCAACTGGACGCACACAAGGCCAGGGCACTACTCGACAAAGGACGGATAAAGATAGGGTGGGTAAATTTGCCGCGTCAGACTAAGGACAACGGTTACAAGGCGCTACCGGTATCTTGGCTATGGCCACACGAGACGAGACTGTAAGGGATCAGACAGGACGAACTTTTGCTGGAATTGTGGACACACGGGCCACGCCGGCAAGACGTGTAACGACCGACCGACTTGCTTCCTATTCGTGGAGGCTGAAAGGCCGGAGGCGGCGCACAAACCGGGCACCGAGCTGTGCGCCGTATTCAGGGAAGCGCTGGAGGAGGCCAAGAAAAGGGCCAAGACATGACAAAGGTACTACAGGGAAACCTGAACCGGACTCAAACGGCACAGATGCTACTACCCCAGGTAGCCGACGAACTTGACGCTACGGTACTGATACTTTCAGAATACTACAGAAAAAAGACAACCACGGCGTGGCTCTCGAGCAACCGAGGCACGTCTACCATCTGGGTCAGAGGGCAGGTCGCTTCCCGGATATCATCTCGCGGTGTGGCAGACGATTTCATCTGGGCTAGGGTGGACGATGTCACTTATGGGGGGATTTTCTTTTTTTTCGACAAAAAAATCGATTTTTCGCTGACCGCTGTTTCATATTCTTCAAAGTGTTGAGAATATGTGTGCAAAATTTCAAATTAAAATTCTCAAAAATGGCAAAGTTATAAGCGATATTATACCTGCGTGTCGACTCGCGGTGGCCGCGCGCTCGTTGTCACACGGCAGGGATCGGCGCGCCCGGCAGCTGCCCGAATCTGTTGCTCGGCGGACCATAAAAATAACGAAACAGCATACAATAGGCATTTAATTCAACGAAGGACGAGTCCTAACGGTCGTGCGAGATCGAAATATTCGGTGGAGAGTCGCTCAGTCTCGAACAAGAGTTTACTGGTAACAGACGTATATATCATGGATCGAAAACAGGGAAGTGATACTCATATTCGTGCTGCTAGACCGAAAAAAAGGAAATTTGTTGGGAATATTCACACCCCAGAAACGGAAACGACGTTTGCAATTACGTCGGCCCAGAAACTGTCGACAGCGGAAGACAAAGAAATAATTACGGGCCCGGGTCATGGATATCGCATTATCGCGTTTCTATCGGTTTTCTCTGCAATCTCGCAACTCGTAATATGTCAGGAATGCAAAGGACCGATCAAATTTGGCGAATCCAGTTCTCGCGGCTTGGGTTTTAAAATAGTTGTGCAGTGCAAGTGTCGTGTGCAATATATTAATTCCTGTCCTCTCGTCGATGAAAAATCGTGTGAGATAAACCGGAGAATGGTTTTTGTGATGAGACTATTGGGAGTAGGCAGAGGGGGTATAACTTTATTTTGTGGCTTGATGGATATATCCCAAGGTTTCAGCACAACCTTATACTATGCCTCCTTGGAGAACATTTACAGTGGAGCCAAAGCTGTATGGGAGCTGTATGCGAAAAAGGCAGTGAAAGAAGAGAACGCGAAGAATGCTGAGCACGGAAATCCAGAGACAGATATTTCTGTGTCGGGAGACGGAACATGGAAAAAGCGAGGATATAGTTCCTTGTTTGGAATCACGACACTCATCGGCAAATATTCAAGCAAAGTGGTTGACCTTGTTGTGAAATCGTCTTACTGTCACGCTTGTAAATGGTGGCAATCAAAATCCGGTACCGAAGAATACGACGATTGGTTCGAAGAACACAGCAGTGAATGTACGGCAAATCACGATGGGTCAGCTGGAAAGATGGAAGTTGACGCGATTAACGACATGTTCCGACGATCTTGGGAAATGCATGAAGTACGGTACGCGAAATACATCGGCGATGGCGACACGAAAACATTCAAAGCCTTGTTGGAAGACAAACCTTACGGCGATGATTTGATCGTGAAGAAAAAGGAATGCGTCGGGCACGTTGAGAAGCGTATGGGCTCGCGACTGAGAAATGTGAAAAAAACGAAAAAACTTGGAGGAAAAGGAAAATTAACCTATAAATTGATAAAAGAATTAACAATTTTCTACGGTTTGGCTATCAGAAGACATCCAGACTCTGTTGATGATACGTACAATGCTGTGTGGGCAACGTTCTACCTCAAGATCTCGAAGAATGAAAATCCTCAGCATATGTACTGTCCCGCGGGGTCACAAAGCTGGTGCAAATGGCGCATTGCCGAAGCCAAAAAAACTCTGGACGAATTTGATCACGAAGCTCCACTCCATGAAGACGTCGCGAATGCTATTAAGTCGATTTACATTGATTTGTCATCGAGAGACTTGCTGGAAAGGTATTTAGGTGGCGATACTCAAAACAACAACGAAAGCTTCAACGCAACCGTTTGGCGATTCGCACCTAAACACCTTCACTGTGGCGCGAAAACGATCGACATCGCGGCTTATTTGGCCGCAGGCTTTACAGCAGTCCTTAAAACAATGACGACGATTGGAATCGTCGTTGGCCAGCAAGCATCAATATTCGTCGATGCGCAAGATAAGCAGCGGATAGAGAGGTCAACGAGACGCAGCCTCGAAGCAACGAAAGAGGCTCGAACAAGACGCAGAAGCGAAACTGCTTCACTGAATGAGTTGTTCGAAGCCGAGGAAGGCATCCTGTATGGCCCTGGCATAGCAGATTAGATTAAAAATACTGTAAGTACTCGATATGTCCCATAAACTGTACTGACAACTTTAAACGCGTTTTTCTCGAAACAGTTTTTTCACAACTGGTGTGCACGATTTCTCAAAAACTATCCAACCGATTGCCTTCAAATATGGACAGAATGCTCAGCTGACATCCTTTTATCGTTTGATGAAGCAAAAAAGCAATACGTTTAATAGTTTTTTATTTGTAACAAAAAATCGATCAATTTCTTTCGAAAAATCGATACTTCAAGTTCAAAACGTCACCAAATCGTCAATTTTATTTTTTTATTTTTTTCCCTTCATCGAACGATAGCTATATGTGTCTATAGTAAAATGCTTTTGGGTTTTTGTTGCAGGATGAACGTGAAGGCTGTAATCGTGCACACCATCAAAAAAGGACCATCGCGCGTCGAGGGGGGTGGGAGGCGGATTTTTCACAAGTTTTCCGTTGTATACTTTCTTCACAAAAAAATTCCCAAAAAGCGGTAAATTTTGCGAGAAAAAAAAGACAATCCCCCCTTATGTCAACATCTACCTGACGCCAAACTGCACCCTTGAGGAGTACGGGTGAAGGCTCTCTGTCCTCGAGGACGACCTCAGACAGACGACGGGGCACATAGTTGTTGCGGGGGATTTCAACGCTAGAACGATCGAGTGGGGAATGACCATGGCAAACAAACGAGGACGGTTACTGCTGGAGATGCCCGTAAGGCTCGACCTAGCAGTCGCCACCACCGGAAATACGCCGACATACAGAAGACCGGGCTTTGGAGACTCTATCCCAGACGTAACGCTGACGTCCGAAGAAATCCTGCCACGGATTGGGCGGTGGCGGGTGGTCGAGGACTATAATGATAGCGACCATCAATACATTGCCTTTGAAGTGGAGAAGAAGACAAAAACGCGACCTCAACAGACGTGGCGGCTCCCGCGGTGGAATCTCCGAAAACTCGATGAAGACAGGTTCGCAAAGGAACTGATGGCAGCATCGGCTCCGCTGAGAACCATATCTGACGAACTTACTGGAAGACAAAAAGCCGAAAGGCTAATCGACGAGACGACGAAACTGGTCCAGCAACTATGCAAAAACACAATGCCGCAAAAGCGCTACGGACGAAACCAAAGACAACAATACTGGTGGACAGACGAGATAGCAGATCTGAGGACGGCCTGCTTTGCCTGCAGGAGAAAACTCACTCAGGCAAGGGGAGGACCGTATTGAGGAATACGTCGTACACTGTATGCGTATAATGCGCGTGTGTCGATGAGATGGCAAATTTGAGCTTCGCCTAAATTTCCGTGTCGATGTACGTCTCTCGGTGATTTAATGAGTCAGTCGTAGCATGAGCTTTGCCGAGAGCGTACTTATATTATTTTTCTCTGCTATCGTTATTCTCGCTCAATAGATATACATCTGTGTACACATATATGTATCTAAATAAATTACAATATACTTTTCCAATAATAAAACTGTAACAGGTTATGGGCCCAGCACGCCGAGTGCATCCGAAGTGAATAAAACTTGTGACCGTTAAAGTCGGTGTGAAATTATTCGCGAAAAAAGACTAAAATTTGGTGTGAGAGCGAGAAAATGGCAGACGCAGGTTCGATCACGATTGCTCATAAGCTCAACGAGAGCAATTATAAGCTATGGAATTTCCAAGTGGATGCCATATTACGTGGAAAAGATCTGAATAAGTACGTACGCGAAGTCATTGCAGCAACAGCGAGTCGAGGTGAAATCGATGCCTTTAACGAAAACGATGGCAAAGCAATGGCTATTTTAATTGTATCATTGGAAAGCGACCAAGCTATGAACGTGTTGACATGTAATGCAGCAAAAGAAATTTATGAGAAGCTTAGCGCCATTCATGAAAAGAGAAGTGAAGTGAGTGTGATGACTCTCTATGAAGAATATTTCGGTCTACAAATGGCTGAAGAAGAATCTGTGACGACGTACGTTTCAAAAGTGATGAAATTCGCATCTGAAATTGAGGATCAAGGGGAAAAGCTATCTGGTAATATTAAAATGTCAAGGATTATCAGTAGTCTCACGCCAAAATTTCAAAATTTCAAGACCGTGTGGTACAATATCACAGAGGGTCGGGATCTCAATAGTCTACGAGGGTGGGGTGAAAAATTTCCGGCCTGACCAAGAAAAACGACGTTTTAAAAATTTTTTTTGCCTCATTTTTCAACATAATCTCCATCAACACTGATACATTTCTCATAACGGTGTTCTAATTTAGTTATACCAGTTTTAAACGTGGACTCATGAAGCTCCTCAAAATACTGATTTACAGCTTCGATAACTTCTTCGTTGCTCTTAAATCTTTTACCGCCAAGCCATTTTTTGAGGTTAGGAAACAGGTAATAGTCGCTGGGGGCTAAGTCTGGAGAGTAGGGAGGATGCGGCATCAATTCAAACTTCAATTCGTGGATTTTGGACATGGCAATAATCGACGAATGCGCTGGTGCGTTATCGTGATGAAACAAAATTTTTTTCTTCGCCAAATGAGGTCGTTTAATTTGCACCTCGTGCTTCAAACGTTGCAATAACTCTGCGTAGTATTGACCAGTGATAGTCTTACCCTTTTCAAGGTAATCAATATATATAATTCCTCTCGCATCCCAAAAAACAGTAGCCATAATCTTGTTTGCCGATAAAATTGTTTTTGCCTTCTTTGGAGTTGGTTCCCCCTTTCCAACCCACTGTTTTGACTGTTCTTTATTTTCAGGAGTGTAGTGGTGGACCGAAGTCTCATCAACAGTTATGAATCGGCGCTCGTTTGGATTATGCCTATACAGCGCCAAATTGTCGGTAGAAATGGTTTTTCGAAGCAGTTTTTGGTCGAGCGTTAGCAAACGCGGCACCCACCTTGCACACAGCTTTTCCATGTTCAAATGGTTGTGCAAAATATTTCGCACACGTTCAGCTGACATCCTACAGGTCTCAGCTATCTCGTGCACTTTCAACCTGCGGTCTTCCAACACTATTTTATGGATTTTCTCAATCATTTCTGAAGTTGTGACCTCAACGGGCCGTCCTGAGCGAGGCTCGTCAGAGGTGCTCACACGACTCATTTTAAATTCAGAAACCCACTGCTTAATAGTTGAATATGATGGGGAGGAGTCTCCTAGTGTTGAATCCATCTCTTCTTTTATTTGTTTTGGTGTAAAACCTTTCAAATAGAAGTATTTGATGACAGCACGTTTTTCCAATTTTTCCATTTTCACGAAACCAACGGAAGGGTCTCGCGCAATGTGCTCTCAAATGCAAACTAACGTAGCGATTGGGCCGGAACTTTACATACAAGCTTGGTAGGAATGGTTCTATAGGACACCACTCCAAAAGTAGACCTAGTTGCGCCATTTCTTGGTCAGGCTGGAAACTTTTCACCCCACCCTCGTATTAGCTCGTTTACAACAGGAAGAGGATCAAATAAATAAGACCAAGACCACTGATGATGATGTTTTCGCCGTAAGAGGAAACAAAAGCCGTGGACGAAACAGAAAGACAATAAGCCGATCGCACAAATAAAAAGGGAATCACAGTGCCATAAATGTGGTCAAACGGGGCACTGGCAGCGCGAATGTCCAGAGAGCGAAGATGTAAACAGTGAACACGCGGACAAAAGGAATTCTATGAACTGTACAGCGTTCGGAGTCTGTCCTTTTCCCAAAAGCGATACAGCATTCGTGGCAATGCCAAATAAAATTAAAGGTAGCGCGTTGAAAGATGTATGGATTGTTAACTCGGGAGCGCCGCAACACATGACGAGTAGAAAAGACTGGTTCAGTGAGCTTGACGAGGCACCGACCGGGAGATTTGTGCGTGTGGCAAGTAATGCAAAATTACCGATACATGGTGTAGGCAATATTCATGCGTCAATGTGGAACGGGTGTAAGTGGGAGTCGTGTGTATTAGAAAAGGTACAATACGTTCCCGATCTAGGTCCAAACCTTTTCTCGACGGGAACAGTAACGTCGCGCGGTTTTGTTATTATCGAAAGAGAGCGTGAGTGTGAAGTGCAATTCCCGAACGGAAAAGTAGCAGTTATTGGTGTGAAAGACACCATGAATCAGTATCGTCTGGGTTTGCGAGTAAATCGAGGATGTGAGGCATTCAAGGTGACTACTGAATCGTGCCGTAGGTGGCACCAGAGACTGGGACACTTGGGTTTTAAAATGATGCAGAACATGGTGAATAAAAACACTGTGAGTGGAGTGTTATTCGCCGCGGAAAATAAACTCTTTTGTGCAGACTGTGCGGTGGGCAAGATGCACCGCATTTCCCATCCGTCTCGCGAGATCCGTCAATGTCAACCTGGGGAAAGACTCCATGCGGATGTTTGTGGTCCCATGCATGTGACCTCAGTGGGAGGGTACAAATACATCTTGGTGGTAAAGGATGAGGCTACAAGCTTTCGATATGTGCATTTCCTAGTGCAGAAGTCTGACGTGATAAACAAAATAAAAGAGCAGGTCAGTGCAGTCGAAGTTGTCACTGGAAATCGGATAAAATCAATCAGGACCGATAATGGCTTGGAATTTGTCAAAGAGAACATGTCGAGAGTACTGCGAGAGAGAAAGAGGGATTATCCACGAAAGAACGTCACCCTACACGCCTGAACAAACCGGCCGTGTAGAGCGTGAAAATCGGACAATTCAAGAGTCCGTCCGGACGACGCTATTGGCCAGTGGTTTACACGTATGTTAAGTCTATGGTCTGAGGCTGTTCAAACAGCGGTGTAGATCCTAAATAGAACTCCCAACGCCAAGAATCCCGCAAAAACTCTTTTTGAGCTATGGTTTAAGAGTAAGCCTGACCTGGGTCACGTGCGAATTTTTGGTTCTGAGGCCTATGTGCAGGTCCCAAAAGAGGATCGAAAAAAGTGGGATGCCAGGGCTAAAAAGATGTACCTTGTAGGATACGAGTCAAGCGCGAAGAATTACAGACTATATGACTCGAGCAAGAGAAAGGTAATTGTCAGCTGTGACGCTATAATCAATGAAGACTGTATTGCACAAAGAATGTCCGAGGAAGAAGATTTACCCATCGTTATCTTGAATGATGAAAATGCCACAGATGGAGAGAACATCAGATCAGCAGACGAGCAAATAGACAACGATGAAGCCTTTGTCGACACCGCTGAGAATACTAGTGAAGAGCCACATTATAACTTGAGACCATACATATATGAACCAGACAGGTATGAAGGAAGTGGAAACAGTGCAGTTATTGAAGAAGTTAACACGTTCGAGGAGGCAATGGCTTCTAAAGATGCTGACAAGTGGCGACAAGCGATATGTGAGGAGCTCAACGCCCACGAGAAAAATGAGACGTGGGAATTAACCGCGAGACCACCACACAGAAATGTAGTGACGTGTAAGTGGGTATTCAAAGTGAATAATACACCAGGGTCAGAGGAAGCGAGAGCAAAAGCTCGTCTTGTGGCGAGGGGATTCTCACAACGGGAAGGAGTTGACTATACGGATGTCTTCTCCCCCGTAGTCAGATATGATTCAGTGAGAATTATGCTGTGCTTCGCTGCGCAAGATGACTTAGAAATTGTCCAGTTCGACGTCAAATGTGCTTTCTTGAATGGAGAATTAGAAGAAGAAATTTTTATGGAACTGCCACAAGGACTTAATGCAAAAGACAAAGACTCTGTTTGCAAGTTAAAAAAAAATTGTACGGATTAAAACAGGCCTCGAGAATGTGGAATCAGAAATTCATTTCGTATTTACAAAAATTTAATTTCGTGGCCAGTACAGCAGATCCATGCGTGTTTAGTGGGAGAGTTGATGGACACGATGTGTTTCTGTTATTGTATGTGGACGACGGACTCATTCTGTCGAAGAGCAGCGATGTTTTGAAAAATGTGATTCAACACATGCGAAGCTGTTTTGAAATGACCGTCGGTGAGTGTCGGTATTACGTCGGAATTGAAATATTGAGAGACAGAAAAGCAAAAAAAAATCAGTATTGGGCAGAAATCATACATCGAGAAACTCATCGCAAAATTCAACATGACAGATGCTGTGCCACCAAGTACATCTTTTGATGCAAACATTCGATTGACTGCCGCGAGGGAGATTTGCACCGGGGTTTTTCCCTATCGCGAGGTTGCGGGGTCGCTGTTGTATGCCACAATGGTTTCAAGGCCAGATATCGCATATGCAGTCGGAGTGGCTAGTCGATTCCTAGAAAACCCCAGTGCTAAACACGTTAATGCAGTAAAAAGAATCTTGAGGTATCTCAAGTCGACATCAGAGTTTGGCATCACGTATAATTCAGCAGCAAGTGTTGTGGGATATACTGACGCAGATTTTGCTGGCATGGAGACTCGGCAATCGACGACAGGTTTTGTCTTTACCATGGGAGGCGGGGCTGTGACTTGGAAAAGTCAGAGGCAGAAAAATGTCACACTTTCCACCACCGAGGCAGAGTACGCTGCCAGCTGTGAGGGCGTGCGTGAAGCGTGTTGGCTCATGCAGCTCCTCAAGGACATCGGAAGGGAGCTGAGAGATCCCATTGAACTGAACATTGACAACCAAAGCACCCTGCGACTAATCAAGAATCCGGAAATGCACGCCAAAACCAAACATTTCGATGTGGATCTTCATTACGTGAGAGAGGTGAACAGAGAGAAAATAGTGCACGTGCAGTATAAATGCAGTGAAGATCAATTGGCCGATAGGTTTACGAAAGCTCTCCATCGCGACAAATTCGTGAAGAATGTTGAGCGTTTGAATATCGTGAATGTGTACGAGTAGTGTGCGTTGGTATGAGAAGAATGAGGTATGACGATGTATACATTGTATATGCCGAGAGGGAGTATTGAGGAATACGTCGTAGACTGTATGCGTGTAATGTGTGTGTGTCGATGAGATGGCAAATTTAGGCTTCGCCTAAATTTCCGTGTCAATGTACGTTTCTCGGGGATTTAATGAGTCAGTCGTAGCATGAGATTTGCCGAGAGCGTACTTATATTATTTTTCTCTGCTATCGTTATTCTCGCTCAATAGATATACATACATCTGTGTACACATATATGTATCTAAATAAATTACAATATACTTTTCCAATAATAAAACTGTAACAGACCGGAGTCGGAGACGCTTAGAACAGCCTACAGGACGGCAAGGAAAAAACTGATGACGACAATCAAAGCCAGTAAACAAAGGTGTTGGAGAAGGCTTTGCGACGAGGTGGATAGAGATTCATGGGATACCGGGTACAAGATTGTGACTGGTAGACTTGGGTCCCGAACTCCACCCGGCGTAATGGACCCTCAAACACCACAGATAATTATTGACCCACTCTTTCCGACACACGAGACCAGGACAGAGACAGAGGACGAAGAACACCCAGGGGAGATATCGCTCTTCACCGAGACCGAGCTCCCAAGGGCAATCGCCTCTATGAAAACCGGGAAGGCCCCGGGACCAGACGGCACACCGGGAGAAATCTTGCGGATGATGGGTAACCTGAGGCCGCAGATTCTCCTAGCATGTATAACACATGCTTGACGACAGGGACTTTCGCGGAGCGGTGGAAGGTGGCTAGGCTGGTCCTCATTCCTAAAAGAAAGGGGGACCCTCACTCGCCATCGGCCTATCGTATCGCCCGCTTAGCATACTTGACACGACAGGAAAGCTGTATGAACAGCTTCTGAGACCGAGGCTGACAAGCGCAATCGCAGAAACTGGAGGACTATCGGACAGACAGTACGACTTTCGAAAAGGACGATCGACGATCGGCGCGATACAAAACGTGGTGGCGGCCTTCAATCAGCTTGAAGGCCAATGTCACGGGGCTCGCTCGATCGTACTACTGGTGACACTGGACGTACAAAATGCCTTTAACTCGGCAAGATGGACTGACATCCTACAAGCTCTCGAAGGAGACTTCGCGGTACCGAAGTATCTGATGAGAGTGATGACCGCCTACGAGACGGACGGCTCACATATGAAACGACAAAAGGACTGAGGACCCGGAGGACCACGGCGGGGGTCGCCCAAGGATCAATACTGGGACCGGACTTTTAGAATGGAATGTATGATAGCCTGCTGCGGCTGGAGATGCCGCCGGGGACTTTCTTGGTCGCTTACGCTGACGACGTGGCGGCCGTCATCGTCGAAAGCAATGCATCTCTGGCCCAGCTTCGACTAAACCAAGTGATGAGATGGGTAGAAGGATGGATGACGGACCACCGACTGCGACTGGCTACACACAAAACGGAACTGATGATTTTGTCGAGGAAACGGATACCGACGATCATTCCTATGACAGTTGGGACACAAACGACGACGACCAGGGGGGAAATTAAGTGCTTAGGGGTCACCCTGGATACGAAGATGACCTTCTGGCCTCACATCAAACGGACGGCCGAAAGGGCAGCTGAAAGAGTAGCAGCTTTGAGCCGCCTAATGGCAAACACAAATGGACCGAGACCGAGTAAACGCAGACTATTAATGTCGACGACTCACTCGATCCTCTTATACGGGGCAGAAATATGGGCGGACACACTGAACGTCAAAAAGTACAGAACCGCAATGACAACGGTACAGAGACGCGGGGCACTCAGGATTGCGTGCGCCTACAGGACTGTCTCCGCAGGAGCGACCCTGGTCGTGGCGGGCGTAGTCCCGATAGACCTTCTTGCGCGCGAGCGTAAGAGGATCTATGCCCAAAGCAGGACGGACGGACGGGCGGGCGCGGCAATAAGGGAAAGGGACATGACCATCCAAAAATGGCAAACAAGATGGACAAACGAGACGACCAGGGCATGGACAAGACGACTGATACCGGAACTGAAACCATGGATCGGGAGGAGCGGCGTAGAGGTAAATTTTACGCAACTCCGGGTGTAGCGGAAACGTCTATGGTCTATAAAAGATTTCCCCTACGTTTTTACCACGATAAAAAAGAAAACAAAATTAGTATATTAGTATTACTATATTAGTATTAGTATATTAGTATTACTATATTAGTATTAGTATATTAGTATTAGTATATTAGTATTAGTATATTAGTATTAGTATATTAGAATTAGTATATTAGTATTAGTATATTAGTATTAATATATTGGTATTAGTTTATTAGTATTATTATGTTAGTATTACTATATTAGTATAGATTGATATCCAACGTTATCAAGTGTTTATAGTCTAGTATATTTAGTTTATACGGGAAAGAATGCTCATTTTTCTCGAGTTAATTATTAATAACTAACTAAATAGACAGCAAATACCATAAATTTTTGAATGATAATCATTCTAATACATTTAAGTCCTCGTTGATTTGTTTTTTTTTTCAAATCAAATCTCCTTTGCTCAAAATTATTTCTTATGATAATAATTGTTCGGATTAATGTGCATAACCGCATATCTCTTTATATTAAATTGACTACCTTTGAATTTCAGTTACTCAACAAATGACCGGTTAAAATATTTAGACATTTTCGTGATAGTATATGGTTTCATCAGAATAACATACAAATTTCAATGCGTTCACTGTTTTTTCGGCAAACGTGTGAATCTCCCTATTTGCAAGATAAATAATGTATAAGAAAAATAACCTCTCAATCGCACACGCTGGAAAATTTACGAACCAAGTCTCGCAGCTGTCACCCTTTGTCGGTCTCTGTTCCTTTTCACCAACGAGTTCCGAGGACTAGATGCAGAAGGAATATGCTTATAGTCGATTGAAACAAACAAACAAATTTTGCCAGAATCTGCCACCTAGCACCGCAGCGGTCGAATCCAACTCGAATACATTATTTATTTTATTGTTGAAGTGAAACTTCTTATGGCGCGTTGGGAGTAAAAATTGTTAGCAGCGATACCCGAGATACCGTGACGAAAATGTATAACGATATCGAGGCCTATGTTTTCAGTCTCTTATTTGTATGATGCTTCGTAGGTATCCCTACTCTGCCCCCCCCCCTCCGCTCATACTTGGCTGTGGTATGACTCTATACTTATTACACAGCATATAGCCCATATATAAAAATAATTGAATACAATATAAATTTAACTGACCAAATGTGAAGAAGTTTCACTTTAAATATTCGCACCTTGTGTTTTTTTTATTGTTTCTTTACTTCCATTTCTTCATTTTTACACATTTAATATATTTAAATTCTGTACACATTGAATTTAGTTAATTTTTTACTAAGTCAATATTCTGTATTTCTTTTCATATTTACCATTGAATATAATTACTTAGTAACTGTCTGTGAATAGGAAATCATTTTTACTCTCATTTTTTCATACTTTTTATGATGAGAAACATGAATGTTCATGGTTTATTAACTGATAATTCAATTAGTAAAGGTAATCTATTTTTATAGTTTGGTATCTATGCTTATGTTATATGGTTATTAACAGTCTTAGGATTATAGGGCAGTCGACAGTAAAAAAAAACGATATGTTTTGATTTTGTATCGTTCACTAAAGTCTACAAATATCGAAAATTAATCTCATTTGTTAATTTAAATATAGTTATATTATATTTTTACGAAATAAAATTAGAAAAATAAAGCCATTAGTCAAGTGATATTGAACGCCAATCAGAGCGCATGACGTCACACCGTGCTAAACATTCTACGAATATATACGATTCATTGTGATTCAATAATTGTATGCTATAGAATACCTTTTTTTACTGTTTTGTGAAGTGTTCGTACAATTTCTTCAATAATACGAAATTTTATAATACAACAATACGTGATCGTAATGGAAGGAGGTTTTATAAAAGCAACAAGCGAAAATTTACCCAAAATTGATGTGGTTATGTTGGGTACATTTTTTGCATCGAACACCGATTTCTGTTCATCAGAATTCCGGAATGTTAAAACTTCTACGTAAGTATACACCATACACATTAATGTAGCATTACAATTTTAATTACCTGCTATGTAGGAGTGTTTATTGCCTATTATGATTAATTACTGTTTTTGAGGTTAGCTGTCACAATTAAATAGCCTTGTGTAATACTGATAATTTCCGATTATAGAACTAATGGCTAAGTTTGTGTCCAGATCCGCTCGAGCATCGTATGGGGATGATGCCATAAGCTACGTAAAATTAAAGCGTGATGGCAAACTTTGTACAGTCAAGAGTAGAATATGCCCGGAACACAAAGTGCGTGCAAAGGCATATGCAGTAACATTGATTGTTGACGAAGAAGACGACGTTATCCGTTTATTGGAATGTCATGATTGCGTTGCTTCCCAAGGCGGTTGTAAGCACGCGGTAGCTTTCCTCATGTGGATTCATCGCAGGAGTGAAGAACCGTCATGCACTTCTACTCAGTGCTATTGGAAGTCAAACCTATTGGTGGTTGGGACGACCCTAAAATATATAACTACAAAAGACATTTGCAACGGTAGCCGCAGTTTGCCATCAAACCCCAGTGTGCTCTTAACATTTTTAGAAGAGGGAAGAAAAAGAAATCTTGAAGACTGTGAATTATTAAAATACCAGTCAAATTCTCCTCACAGCGAAACAGCCAGTGCTTCAATGCATCAGCTTGCTTTCAAATATAATGAAGAATCGTATGAGCTATTCCTGAAGAAAATTTAAATAACAGATGCTGTGATCAAGAAAATTGAAGAAGAAACGAGAGACCAGCACAAAAGCTGTCTTTGGTTTGAACTGCGATACGGGCGCATAACAGCTTCAAGAGCTTTTGAAGTAAGCCGTTGCAAAACTAACGACGGAGTGTTAATCTCTACAATCATGGGTGGTCAAATTCCAGACACTCCATCTATGAAACGAGGCAGAATTTTAGAGGACGCAGTGAAAGATATTGTGGAATTGCAAGTTGGAAAAAAAATTAAGAAATGCGGTTTGATGCTCAGCAAAAAATATCCAATGATTGCTGGTTCACCTGATGGGATCTGCGAGGATTTTATAATAGAAATAAAATGCCTAACAAGTGAAGAAACTCAACAAAATTACATTAAAGATGGAAAACCTACGGATAAATATTATACTCAAATGCAAGTACAAATTTATTTGACAGGGATAAAGAATTGTTTATTTTGTGTGGCTGACCACGATTTCACTGAAAATAATGAAGTGATAATGTTCCGTGTGGCATTCAGTCATGATTGTGTCACGAATCTTATTGATAATAATTTGTTAACATTTTGGAAAACTAATGTTTATCCGTTATTACATCGCAGTGTATTAAACACTACGATGCATGCACACAATATTCGTGATGACACACCATCTGTTGAACACTAATAAACAAATAATAAGACAAACAAAGAAATGATTATGCAGTTTTATTTGATAAGGGAATCTTGTAAATTAATTAAACCACAAGCTATAGTTATAGTATCATCTAATACTTTTACAAAATTAATATTAATGCATGCATGCGGTTTTAACATATTAAATTCACGTAAACGTCGGATAACCCTCTCTACATGAATCCTTAAACTACCTATTTTTTTGGTTTGTTTTGCTTCGTGTTTAGTTAATTTGACTCCTGTCTTAACACTTGGTGGTCGTACTAATTGAACCCCTGACTTTTGTAAGTACTGCTGTACATGTTTGAAGCCTCTATCTGCCATCACACACATACCTCTATCCAACCAGGTGAATTATAATTAACCAATCCACTTGGTGTACATGATATTAAATATTTTATCGTGTTCGCCTTTCTGTAGTCCGACCATGTCAGGGCTTGATTAACTGCCTTGGACGGCTTTTGCACCTCAATTTCTAAGCAATCAATAATACAACTAACATTATGATATTTATGTCTTAACGCCATGGGTAGAGTCTTTCGGTTCGTTTGACTATCTAACGTTACAATAAAAGGGCGCATGACACTCGCTATTATAGGAATGTTTTTCAAAAATATCTTACTCACATAAGATGAAGACATAGAAAAATCATCGGCTAGTTCTTCAAACTTAGTATCGCGTCGAATTTTTTTAAACATAGTAGTAAATGATTCAATGGAATATTTGTTTCGTTCGTTATCTAATCAATAAGAAAATAACAATTCTTTGGAACACCTATGTAGAATCGGGGTTTCATCATTATCTTGTTAGTTGTATTCCGAATGGTCTGTATTGATTGTTGCTTTTCTTTCTCTTCGACTAACTCACTGCAGTCAGAAGAAGATTTCACTTGAAGTGATTGCGTTGATGGTGAGGAGTCTGAGCGAGGGGCAGGTGTATATTACGAAACATCGCTATCCGAGTGCTCCTCGATTTATATTTTTTTTGTAATTTTGCTTATGCCGGAACAAGATGGCTTTAATTTTGTGTTATGTTGTAGTTTAAATGGAGACGTAGAAACTTTTTTATGTGATAGTTTGAATGACGACACTGCCTGGTCTACTACCTTCATATTCACTTGGGTACTTTTACTTCGATGTTTATGTGTCATTAAAACTTGAACGGATTTATCCGCTGTTTTGGGAGCTTCTTGTAAAATAATACCGCTTTCTATAGCTTCATTTGAACACGCAACTTCTTCATTTAAACACTCTACCCCTTCCTGTAAGCACTCTACCACTTCATTTGAGCACTCTTCTGGCATCACCATCTTCTGTTTTTTAAGGTTGCATGGTCCTTCTAAGCTGCTAGGGGTTCGCTTCCTACGATCTCGTTGGCAATCAAACTTAGTCGGGATGCAATTTGGTTTCAACCGTATTTGAGATGCAAATCCCATTATATGGTATTCCATAAAGTTCTCCATATCGTTTGGCAACTGTAAGAAAAAAATATTGTTACACATTACATAAATGTAGAAACAATATTGAATCTAACCTCTGTAGTTGTACATTATTTATAAAAAAAAAACACTGTTTATAATAGGTATATTATAAACAGTACAACTTAGTCTTATTACACATTAAATTAACATATCAGGATAGAAATAAAAAATAAAAACTTACATTGAAATGGTCTTCACAAAAATACATTCGCGAATCTGTTGATACACCCGGGTCCCGTCTTGCAAGTTTTAACCATTTTTTGCGTATTGCTTCCTTATTAGGAACATAGATAAACAGTTTGTTAGGTGTTTTTATTGTTGTACTTTCACATTGGGGAACTATACAACACTTGTAAAATTTACTATTCATTTTAAGAGGAAACTTTTCGAAACACGTACATATATCACACTTAACCACACTGCTGTTTGTTTGGCACGGCGTGACGTCACTCGAGAAGCCATGACAGTTTGGAGCGTTTTAGTGTTACATCCCCATAACGTAACCACCATCGCGCCTTAAATACGAGCATCCCTCCTTACGCCAACGCACGACGCAACCCTAACTCGGGGATGAACGCGGCGGGGAGAGATGCTCAGGCCCAAGAGTGGGGACAGACGATAAGGATAAATTTTCCTCCGAATTGGAAAAGTAAGGAGTAGGAGACGGTGGAGACTTTGGACCAATAAGAAATTTGTAAACTACCCTCTCCAACCCCTACGCAATAGACAAAGATAGTTGATAGACTAGTATATAAGGCCCGAATTTTAGCATAAAAATCAGTTCTTCATCAACATTCAAACTTGTAAGCTTCTCTTAAGTCTTCAAAATTGTAAAAGTCCTGGATAGAGCAAAAACCCTGTACTGCTCTACCAGTCTCAACTCAACCAACCAAGAAAAATAGAAAAGAGTAAGTTACTAACTGACTCCCACAAATTATTGAATTGCGAGGACCACCTCGAGTTCAAAATTCCTTCTCAACAACAAGTCGAATTGCGTGGACCACCCCGAGTTCGACGATCCTCCAATACTCCATATTGAACTGCGAGGCCCACCTCGAGTTCGATCATCCTCCTACACAACCCATTGAACTGCGAGGTCCACCCCGAATTCGATAGATTCCCCAAAGAATAAATGAGTTGCGAGGACAACAGCGAGCTCATTCTTTCCATCATCCGTTGAGTTGCGAGGACCACCTCGAACTCAGAGGATACCTTCCTTACACATTAATCCAAATTCCTTCTAACTTCTGGGGACTCCATAGTCAAAAATTCATTCATCTGATCAAACTCCATTAGCCCGTTTCCCAAGACTCATTAGCTTTGCTAAGGTCAAAAATAGGGCAACTATTATGTTACTAGGACGTAACATTAGCGCGAAAATTTAAATTAGTTTACAAAGATGTAAAAATTATTATGTTAATGTTTGTTTTACGTTGAAATATTTATAGATTGGATAAAATAGACTATTAGGCACAATATAGACCAGTTTTTCAAAAATTGTCAACTACCCTATTATTATACAGAGTATCCCTTTTATACCTGCCACTCGAAATAACTCGGTAATTACCGACGTCATAAAAAAATGTTTCAAACAAAAGTTGTACAGTGTGGAGGGGACCATCAAATGCAACCATTTTTTTAAATTTTGGTAGAGGTATTTACGCACAGTGAATGTCATCTTCACTTTTCTAAATGGACTGATACATTTTTTTCATCCATCTTGTAGAGCTCTGCAAGACGCATATAAAACATTAGGTGGTCAAAGTTGTTCAAGGTCATTCAAGGTCACTATCGATGATACAGATTTAAATATCGAGAGCTACCAAATACTGGATAGCTTGAAACATTTGGCAGTGATCTAAACTAAAATTAGCTGGAAATAAGAGATATCGGAGATCATAGTCATCGACAATACTTCGAATACCTTCTATATATTTACCAACCCGCGTTAATGTATGTCGTATGTAGGTTAATCGAAGTTGTCATTCAGTTTGATTTCGAATTTCGATAAAAGATATTCGTAATTTGAAAATGTACCCGCAACTCGAAAAAGTGAACATGATATTGTGTTATTGTGAAGCATGAGAACATTCCAGAAGAGGGCGTTTGTTACATGCTGAGCAATTTTGAGATTGACAGTATCCAAGTCGGCGAATATTTGACACCGTAGTCCCGCCTTTCAAATAAAACTGAAAAACAACCTCGATTGAGCTACGTGCGATACGGATTAACGCGGGTTGGTAAATAAACAGAAATAACAGCATTCGAAGTGTTGTCGATGACTACGGTTTCCGATATCTCTCATTTTCCGCTAATTTTAGCTCGGATTACTACCAAATGTTTATAAGACTACCAAATGGTTGGCAGTCCGAGATATTTAGATTTGTATCATCGATACTGACCTTAAATGACCTTGAACGAATTTGACCCCCTGATGTTTTTATACACCTTAAGGTGCTCTACAAGATGGTTAAACAAAAATGTACCATTCCATTTAAAAAAGTGAAGGTGGCCTTCACTGTGCATAAACAACTCCACCAAAATAAAAATAATGATCGCATTTGATGGCCTCCTCCTCATTTATAACTTCGATAATTAACAAGTTATTTCCGGTGGCAAAGATAAAAGATGCACCCTGTATATGTCGAATAAGTGACGGACAGTAGTAGCTTAGAAAAAGATAGCGTCGGCATGTATCCTTCAGTCTATGCCTGGCATTAGAAGAAATGAGATGGACTATAAGGCGTGACTGCTCGTATGTGACTGGTGAGAGAAGTGGCGGACCTATGCCATGAAGTTGTGTGAGGGATACAGAAACTTGTCTATAAGTTTGTTCTTTTTCGGCGAACTCCCCAGAAATCCCTGCACTAATTCAATAAATATAGGTATATAGTTCAGTGTACACTTCTTGAACTAATGCAGGGAGTTCTGGGGAGTTCACCGAAAAAGAACAAACCTTATGTGACCTAACGTATTCTTGTAGTAACGCCAGCGACGCAAGTAATGGGGAGACAGAACTACACTTGGGGACACACTTCTCGCTTCGAGCAAAAGCATGAACATATTCCTTCTATAGTCAACTGAATTCGTTGATAGTACTCAACAAATACTTCCAAATTGAGCGCACCTTAGTCGTGAAAAGGCGAGTTTCTTGGAATAACTTCATTCAATGTGCCATCACGTCTGTTTTTTACATGCATCATAAAAACTGAAACCTAGGATGCTGAAATCTATTAAAATGTACTATCCACATTCAGTTCGTATGAAATGCCTCATCAAAGTATTTGTAAACCATAAGATTAGATGCACGAGGAGGCACCCAAAAGTAACGGGAATTGGGCTGCGGCGGGGAGGGAGAGTGGGGTAACTCATTGTTCGACCAGGTGTCCGTTAAGGACACGTCTCCTGAGTTAGTGTGCGAAGTTCTGCCGCTGTGAGTACATTGGTTCATCCGTGATAATTTTTTTAGCAAAAAAAATGTTTTCATTTCGCCGAAAACGTGATGGCCGATTGTCGAGAACAACGTGCGGCTGTGAAATTTTGTTTCTTGTTGGGGAAATCGGCTGTGGAAACTATTGTAATGCTTAATACTGCTTATGGGAATGCTACCCTACGTAAAACCAGAGTCTACGAGTGGTTTTCACATTTTCAAAATGGAGAAATGTTAATTGAAGACCAACCTCGTTCAGGACGCCCCTCAACGTCAAGAGGTGACGAAAACGTCGACAAAATCTATGCTCTCATTCACGAAGACCGTCACCGAACCATTGATCAACTCTTTGATCAATGGTTCGATTCAGGTCGATCAGGTTCGAGCAGATCTTTGGCGCACAAACGACTAGTTCTTCTATCATGACAATGCGCCGGCTCACACCGCTCTCTCCGTAAAGCAGTTTTTGACCAAAAACGGCATGCCGCCAATTGTCCTCCCCCCCTTCCTTTTTGTTCCCCAAACTGAAAAGGAACATGAGAGGAAAGCATTTTGCCATTGTGGAGAAGGTAAAACAAAAGTTGCTGGAAGGCCTAAAGAACATTCCGATAAGCGAATTTCAAAAATGTTTTGTATAATCGAAGGATCGTTTGCAGAGGTGCGTTGTAGTCAAGGGAGAATACTTTGAAGGTGATCAAAATCTGGTGTAAAAATATTAAGAAATAAAGAAGTTATGACGAAATTTTTGCTTTTGTTGGGTCCCCCCTCGTACTAAATAATTTGATCATTTGGCAAATTGAGCAAATGTTATCGGAAGTAAACCGATTACGATTCTGCTTCATGTATAGATTCCGTTATTTCTGTAGATAGGTGATGATAATAAACATATTTAGTACGTACAAGCTGGGTTGCATAAACTCCATAGCTGTGGGCGTCCATACTCCACGAATGAGGCGTTCAAATAACTTTGTAAATCCTGCGCCATTACCTGAATGCATTTATAAATTCATAAAATCGTCTTCCATGCTTATAGTATATATTCAGGGTCCTGGCCGCCTTTTCTATCAACCACCATGTTCCTCATGGCAAACGTTCGTAGCTCGCACTTATACCACACCCATTTAAAAGATGTACGACTTCTCGCAAGCACAATTCTATAAATTGAAGTTTTTATATGAAATATGGTTCAATGCCCGTAGCTGATTCATTGACAAAGACACTGCAGAACACTATTATGCTCGGCATATTAGCCTAAAGGTTGCAACTATCACTCCGACTTCGAAATCTAATCACATGACGCGGTGTGTGCCTCTTAGTGTTCTAGTATTTTCTTGCGCCATATGGAACATATTCCTTTCGCCAATAAATCAATCCTCACAGTTCAACGAATTTTCTTAAGAAATATATATAATTTAACAACAAATCATAGACGAAATGTTATAAGTCTTGTGTGTATGAAGCTGCTGACAGTCGTCACAGGCCAATGGTGGTTGATCATATAATCTGCTAAGGATGACCTTGGCCCTTAATTATAGTCAATACATTTCTGACCTTTTAGGGTTCCGATAAGTATCATAATGAGATATGCATTTGGATACAGCTTTCCCGCATGCGTTACACCGTCATAAACCTTTTTACACCTACATATATATAACATTGTATTAGATTATTCGTGGTTCACGATGCTAGAGCAAACTTACTTTAGCTTATCGTGAGATGTCAAAAACAGTGATAATTAAATTAAGTACTTTAAATATAAGAACCCACCTATATATTTCCTTCATCGCTGAGCATATGATTTTGATTGGTAGAAATTTGGCAATTTTATATCCAATGTCGAATGGGGTGTAAAATATTAAATACCTAAAAACAGATATATGTAAATTGGTATCTTATGATCCGTTAAGGATCTACAAAAAGCACACTCTTTTATTGTTAGCTATTTATCACTTTGGATATATCTGCAATGATAGAGGAAAAAATGTATAGAATCTCCGGATAAGCAGCTGCAAATCATTTGCCTTATTTTGTGAGAAATGAAGATTATTTGGGTCAAAATGATTACCATCTTAGATTTTACCAGATAATTATTACACGCAGAGAATTACAATCTGCTTTCGCTTGAAACATGTACAACCCTGGAGGAAATCGAAAAATGTCTTTTTTATCGGAGGGATCAGTATCTTGTCACCGTAGGACGGTCGAACAACATAATAGAAATTTAATAAATGTAACCCCGGTATTATAGTTTTCAATGAAATTATGGATTTTGATCACTTGCGTGTGGAATAATAATCGGACAATTTGAGTAAAGTAAGTACATTGGACGCCTCGTGTCATTAAATACACGGGATAGGCGAGAAGATAATTGTTATAGCCAGCTGCGAATAAATAACTCTGTGAAGAGTTTATGATAAGCATGTTACAATTATATCGTCACATCCACTCAATATTGTACTTTTAATAATGTATTATATATGATTTAGTATACTTGTTGATTTGGTTCGCATAAAATATTGAACATACATGCATTAACTATAAAACTTTTTTATTTGTGCGTAACAAACGACTCTCTTACTTTCGTTTCACTAGTATGCAGAAGATACTAAAATTAATTCACTGACCATACAACGGTTGCAACTAAAAGTTGCGGTGTATTTTTCAAAGGTGCGAGAATCGATTCGCCTAGTAATCCATTACACAACATTCCACCAGCGAATACAACCAGCATAGTGGACAGCCAACAGGATAAAGGATGTTTTCTTGAAAATGCTTGGGCTCCTGTACCGAAAATAAAACAATTATTTTTCGATCAGCTATTATCTACAGATAATTAAAGTTTAGCGAATCGTGTTAGTAGTACAAATGAAAAATAACCTGAAAATTCAATACAAATATTATTATGTGCATCAAAGACTCCTTGGTTATCAGTGCGATAACATTGAGAATTTTTAAACCCTAAAATGAAATAATCCGCTGTACAAAGGATTAAGGCGATGTGAGCGAACCCCACCGTCAAAGCAGCCCATGTACTTTTCGGCCAAATGCAGTTCATAAATTAATGAACGGAATGGGTTAAAATTTTAGTATGTGATACGGTTGATGGCTCTACAGGGCCTAAATATCACAGAATTTTGAAATTCGAAAAAAATGTACATATTCCATTACCAAGTGGTAATTTTGGCAGCAAGATTTACATTTACTGACATTTTAAGAGCTCGATTTAAAAACTGTTATATTTGGACCTTAGATGAGAAAAAATCTGGCATTATGAGACATTGTTGTACGTAGAACGTTACAAAAATGCAATTTGGCCGAAAATAACATGGAGACGGGCGGTAATACTAATTGGTATAATAGTGCATGTTTGTGTACGTAGTTCGCACGTATCTTTACTCTCTTGCGAAAATTTGAGCGCTACTAGAGCCTCCTTACTCGCACCAACCGAAATGATGTGATATACATATATATTGACACATACGCATATAGAGCTCTGTGTGTCACGTACCTAACGAGGAGATACAGCAGAGGCCAATCGAGTTTAGCGATGGGGCTTCGTAAGGTTGTAGGGGGGACTAAAACTAAGAAAACCCTAAAAGGCTAGCTGTACATACGCAGTCGTTTTTAAATATTCGGTTCCAAAGTTTTGCCGACGCACATAAACTTTGACGTGTAAGATCCAAATATGGACGAGTGTAGCCGAGCGGTTACCGCTCCGGCTCCGGCCTACTAACCATGCGTCCCGTGTTCGAGTCCCCGAACGAGTGATTTTTTTTCTTTTTTTTTTCTAATTTACTCCGAACGAGCATACGAATCGATATTTTTTACACGTATGCTAATTTTTATCGCATAAAATGGTTGTTATTATTAATTACATTTAATTAATTATATGCAAAATATATTATTAATTGAATGCTCACGCGTGTTAATTGAATATTTGCACATACTACACAATCTAACAGACCAGCGGCAGGTGTAGCAAATTTTTTTATATCCCTTTCCTCTATGACCTACTTTTTTGCGATCCGCTCTACCATGTTTTGGATATATTCGATTCATTCTCGTACGTTTCGTTACAAAATTAGCATACATGTAAAAAATGGAGATTCGTATGCTCGTTCGGAATAAATTAGGGAAAAAAAGAAAAAAAATAGAAACAATCGCTCATCCGGAGACTCAAACACGAAAGGCACGAACGGTAGGCTCGAGCTCTAACCATTCGGCTGCGCGCTTCCATATTCGGCGCTTACACGTCAAAGCTTATGTGCGGCGGCCAAACTTTCGAACTGGATACCTCAAGAACGTCTGTGTATCTACACCTAGCCCTTTAGGGGGGTTTCTTATAAGGAAAATCACTTAGGTGTCCCCCTCCGATTTTGTTGAAACTTTGGTATGTGGTAGAGTATCGAAAACTAAGCGACACGTATTTTTTTTATCGGCGGAAAAACGGTTTTAGGGGGTGAAACACACCCTCAAAAATGTTTTTTTTCCATTTTTCGGCGATAACTTTTTAATGGTAGGAGATATCAAAATAATTCAAATTGCAACAACCCTTATTTTTTTACGTACTATACATTGGAGACGAGAGCCATACAAATAACAATAAATTTCATATTGTTTATTGCAAAATTCGAATTTTTTCATTCGTATGAGAGTTATTCCTCCGAGAATTTTTAGTCGATGACATGTAAATTTGCATACTCGTGGAGGATAGGAAATTAACGAATACATGTTTTTTGTTCTTCCGATATTTCGCAATTAACGGGTTGTAACTACCCTTCGATTTTTTGAGGCAAGAGCATCGTATACTCAGCTAGCATTATGGAGTTCCGGGGTAAATCACGTCATTATTGACGTTTGTGTGCGTGTTTGGAAATACCCTCGCCCTCGACCCCCCCCCCCCCCCCCCCAACAAAAAATTAAGGAGCGAACCACCCTTGTGTTTATCTTTTCCCCACCCTCTATGAGAACGAGGTGGATGTAATTGAAGGAAACCTGTTCTGTTTTGATGGTAACATAAACATCGAGTTGGGGTGTTTTTGCATTTTTTCCAAATAGCAACCTTAAGGGTGTAAATTACCCTCTACCCGAACTTTCTTACCGAGGTCGTCTTTTCCCGTTTAACACGTCTTGGCCGATTCAAAATATTTCTAACAACTCCGAATCGACGTTTCCTCATGTTGCGAACTCAATATGAGACCCTGATCGTGAGAGGATAATCGAATCCCTCTCTATTTTCCTTTTCGAACCATCCTTGTATCTTTCCCCCACCCTCTATGAGAACGAGGTGGATCTAATTGAAGGAAACCTGTTCTATTTTGATGGTAACACATCTAGTTGGGGGGTTTTTGCATTTTTTCCAAATAGCAACCTTAAGGGGGTAAACTACCCTCTACCTTACGATATCAATTGCGAAAAATGTAAGTAAATAAATGAAAAAAATGATCTCATTAAAGAAAGTAAGTGGAAAACGTATTTATCCGTGCACGTATAGAAAACATGTTTCTGATAAACATTAGAAAAGTGAGGAGTAAGAGGCAAACCTCGACGTCCCCCTTCCCCGGCCCCTGTTGAGATTAATGCAAAATACCCATTTGAGATTAATAAAAATTAATCCATTAGACTAATGCGAAATATCCACAGGTATCCAAAACCACATTCATCAAAATAGCGTGGCAACTTTTTAAATCGCAAATGAAAAGTAACTCATATTGAGTTCGCTACATGAGGAAACGTCGATTCGGAGTTGTTAGAAATATTGTTAATCGGCCAAGACGTATTAATAGGAAAAGCCGACCTCGGTAAGAAAGTTCGGGTAGAGGGTAGTTTATCCCTTAAGGTTCCTATTTAGAAAAAATTCAAAAACACCCCAACTAGATTTTTGTGTTACCATCGAAATAGAACAGGTTTCCTTCAATTAGATCCACCTTGTTCTCATAGAGGGTGGGGGAAAGATAAACACAAGGGTGGTTCGCCCCTTAATTTTGTGGGGGGGGGGATTTTTACAAACATGCACACAAACCTCAACCCCTTAATTGCGAGATATCGGCAAAACAAAAAACATGTATTCGTTAATTTCCCATCCTCCACATGTATGCAAATTTACATCTCAATCGATTAAAAATTCTCGGAGGAATAACTCTCATACGTATGAAAAAATTCGAATTTTGCAATAAACAATATGAAATTGATTGTTATTTGTATTGCTTTCATCTCCAATGTATAGTACGTAACAAAATAAGGGTTATTGCAATTAAATTTTTTTAAATATCTCGTACCGTTAAAAAGTTATCGCCGAAAAATGAAAAAACCCCATTTTTTGAGGGTGTATTTCACCCCCTAAAACCGTTTTTCCGCCGATAAAAAAAATACGTGTCGCTTAGTTTTCTATACTCTACCACATATCAAAGTTTCAACAGAATCGGAGGGGGACGCCTAAGTGATTTTCCTTGTTAGTTGCAGTCCCCCTTACAACCCTACGAAGCCCATCGCTAAACTCGGTTGGCATCTGTTGTATTCTCCTCGTAAGAGAGACATGAAAACAAAACGCGATCACTACTCAGTCATTATATCTGAAACGCTTTACTTCATATTGTTAACCAAAATTTCGTATGGGCATTTTCCGCCGTCTTGAGAAAAGGGTTAAATTTTGTTTTTTTGTGATAACTCAACTCTCTGTCGTGATACAAAAATTTTGATTACACACTTTTTTCTTGTTTCTTTACGATCTATAATTAAGGTCCCGTGAAGTTTTTACCTACCGTTGATCGTTGTATATCACGCGACAAAGTACAAAATTAAGAGATGGTAACTTGGTTTGTGTTATTTATTTTTTCTTGTGATATATAATATATGCAAAAACGTCTGTTATCAAACTTTTAGAGCATGCTAATACCTGCAATTGTTACATCCCCGTAACCTTACTAACATGACGCATTAAGAACGAGGGTTCCTCCTTACATCCACACATGGTACAACTCTAGGGCGGATTGAGTAAGGGAGACGGTTATCCTCGGCCCTGAGAGAAGGTGGATAACGGTAGCGATAAGGATAAGAGTTTCTTCAAGATCGGGAAACTAGAAGTGGCAGACAGAGGGACTTTTCGGGCCAATAAAGCTGATGTAAGCTACCCTTTCCAACCCCTATGGAATAGACAAGTATAGTTGCCGACCTAGTATATAAGAGGCAAAATCAACCGTAAAAACGCACAATCTTCTTGATTTCTCATCTCTAAGTTAGTTCTCCAGATTTCAAAGTTCCATTTCTTGTAACAAGTATTTTGTAAGTCATATTTCGAAAATATTCGACAGAGCAAAAATTCACTGTACTGCCCTACCCGTTTCACCTCTTCAAAAACTCAGTACACAGTAAGTCTTAACAAAAAAGAATCCTAATTTATTCAACCTCACTAGCCATTGAACTGTGAGGTCCGCTGCAAACTGTATCAACAAATTCAGACGACTACAGAAGGCACATGCCTATGCTTGGATTGTCGCGAGAAATTGACCATCCCACTGAACTTCAGCAACCCAGTTACTGGTGGCGCTAGCGCGTCGTAAAGTTTCCAAGTCCGCGTGATTACATAGATACATTTCGATTTCATAGCCCGCGTAATTGTATACAGGGTGCGGCACAAGGAACAGAATACTTGAATATCCCGAAAACCAAATGCCGGAAAAAAAAAGTTTCAAATGAAAAGATTAAATCATGGAGGGGCTGATGCAGCAGTCACATCCGCTTTCCATTCGTATTTTATTTTCCAGGTCATATCAAGGTCGACTTATTTTCTTCAAATGAAAATATATATTTTTCATTAAAGATTTTTAATCTACGACTTCAAATAAATAACTTTGATTTGAAACAATGTTTCTCTTATAATAGTTACTACTTTTTCCAATATTGGATTTTCAAAAAGAGATAAATAATATCGTTTCAACAGAGAAAATCATTTTATTAATGGCAAATGCAATTAATAATTAATTAATATAGTACAAAATAAACAAGTAATCCAAACAAATCTGACATCAAGTCAGTGTTTACTTTATTTCTGGTATGCTATATGTTTGAAGTAACACGTATATTTGATAAACACGATTATGGTTATCAGATCTTTAACTAGAATTTTTTGCGCCCCCCTTCATACCATCGGGCGAGCTATGAAATTGGAACCTATCTATGAAATCGCACGGAAGTACCGACTACGGGTCACTACAAGTCGTAATTCTTGTCTAAAAAGATACAAAAATTGCATTGCAGGTACTAGCTTGCTCGACAAGTTTGACAATACATATTTTTTCATATGTATGGCGGAAAAGGAGAAAACAGCAAACAACAAATTTCAATCTCTTAATTTTTTACTTTCTCGCTCGATATCTCAACAACGATCAACGGTCCGTAAATAAATCATCAGACCTTAAGGACCGGTTCCACAACTCTCATTTAAGTTGGTAAACCGAGTTTAATGAGAAGCGCACGTTCCACAACTTCTTAAACCACAGGTAAGCGGGGTATTCGTCAGTTAAATATAACCAGCCGAGTTTGGGTGTTTAACGGGCTAAACCTTCGTTGTATAGGTTATATGTGCATCAGTGATGTGTGTGTATCAACTGACAGTGCGCTCGCTACTTGCGGATTCTGAACCTAACTTCGTGTTATGGTAATTTTTATTGTTACTACATAATATTTTTCTCCCTTTGTATTAACAATAATTCGAGTGAACGCTGTAATAATTTTGTTGCGAAAGAATGACAATGATATTTTCTATATCCTTATACATTGTCATCCGTTTAATTAATTTTTTTTCGACCGTAGAGAAATTAGCTCCCCATTTGGAAGCCATTTTTCGTTTTTTAGACGCAAATGTATTTGGTAGGGACGCTAAAACCACTACCTTTGTTTATGTTTTTGTTAGAGGTATGTATGCGCAATAACATGCCTTCCACTACCCAACTCCGGAAAGCCAATCACAGACGACATTTGAAAAGAAGTAAACACTCGCTTGGACTTATCTGTAACGGGCTATAGATTTCCGAAAACCTCGGTTAAAAGTGCATTGCGGAACGCAAGGACGATAAACTGCTCATTAAAGAAGCGGTTAGATTGGACGCTTGGTTAACAAATCTCGCGTTTAACCTCTGGTTATGGAACCGGGCCTAAGTCATAGAAAAGTATAGAATCGAAATTTCCGTATCATGACGGAAAGCCGAGTTATTAGAAAAAACAAAAGTTAACCGTTCCCTCTAGTTGGCGAAAAATGCACATAGCAAATCTTGGTCGACAATTTCAAGTTGAATTTTTCTAAGTCCTCTCATACCATATCCAAATATCAGTTTTCTTGGTTCATTTGCACTTCCAAATGTATATAATGACTGAACAGCATGCTGCCATTTTCTAAAGCTATGGTCTAAGTGCGAGCCTCTGGTGAAGCCGACAGCGAGCCGGAGAAACGGCGATAAAAAGCGGTCCACCATGGGATCTTGTTCAGGGTTCGTGCAATACGGTCATGATTTCATGGTGGTATCACGGTTGAGACAATATTTTCGATATGTATTTAGAAAAATATGTGCAGTTGAAATATTTGTATCAACCGAAACAAATTTTTAAGTGCTTTGTTGGCAATTTCTTCCACGCTTACGTTTTAACGATTTTATTTTTGTACATCATTGTTTACATTTTACCCCTATGCACATTTGGCTCGAGAGAGCCATTTGACAAATGCATTTCGATTCTCAGTCACACATCCGACTGAAACTGAAATTATGGCATTTAGGAAATTTACTGACGCATTACATGCATTTAGCTGAAGAGAGACACTCGTAGCTGATACTTATCGCGGGATGAACAAATTTGAGTTTGGAGGTGATTACCAGTTTTCTGCCGCTCCTTAGCGCCAGACCTGAAACTCAATTTGTATCGTTTGGGTTATATCTCAATGCATGCATTTGGTTCGAGATTGTTGTTTGTCATTTGCAGCTGGTATTTCCTATATTCGTACTCGAGCTTTCAGTGCACATTGACATCTAATAGTAATGTATACCACACACCGTTGAATACCATGCTGACCCTAGCTGGATTCGTTCCTACCGAAGTTTCGAACAATTATTGAAGACATCGAGAAAACTTTGAAATTTATATGGCACATTGATGGAAACATACAACTAAAAAATATATGGTAAGTACGATAAACTTCCAAATGTAAATCATTCATATGCATTTAATCATCGTTGGTATGTGTTTTCTATTAAGATCTCGCTGACTCCGAACTAATTTACTCCGAACGAGCATACGATAAAACATTTTTAACACGTATACTAATTTGTTACCGAAATATAAGCGAAGGAATATATCAAAATAACGGTAGAACGGATTACAAAAAAGTAGGTGTAGCGTAGGTAGGAGGGGATAGATGATTGAGGAAAGGGACATAAAAATTTCCCTATACCTGACGCTGGCCTGTTAGATTGTCCGAAAAACCCATCGTGAAGAAAAAGAATAAAGATTCCGGTATGATCATACAAATATCGAGACCACGACGCAGCATTTATCCAATGCTCCTGGTGTCGAAAATTCAAATGTTTTAACTTTTTTTATAATTCTTATCATCCTGAACATTGTAGCCCGCATACAGGCATAAGAATATGTTTTATGTACAAATATAAAATAACGGTATTTTATATCCAATTAATTAAATATAATTAATAATGACATCCATTTAATGCGATACAAAATTAGCATACGAGTTAAAAATGTCGATTCCTATGCTCGTTCGGAGTAAATTAGGAAAAAAAAAGAAAAAAATACACTCGTTCGGGGACTCGAACACGGGACGTACAAACGGTAGGCCGAAGCGCTAACCCCTCGGCTGTTCGGCCTTCGATGTTTGAATGATGCACGTCAAAGCTTATATGCGTGCGGTAAAACTTTCAAACCGGATATCTCAAAAACGGCTGCGTATCTATACCTAGCCATTTAGGGTTTTCTTAGGTTCAGTCCCCCCTACAACCGTACAAACTCCCATCTCTAAACTCGGTTGTCGTCTGCTGTCCTCTCCTTGTAAGTGCAGTACACGTTCGGGAGAAGCTCTCGTGTTACCAGAGGGATTCCCAACTCCCTGTGGAACACGAGGCTTCTAATGCGCATCAGGTCTGCGCTTTCGCAATGGAGGCCCTGGCAAAAATTGATGTATTGAGGGATTGGTGGGGTTTACACGGAGAAGGCTTCAGAGGCTGTATGACCTTGTTCCTTTCGAGTACGGTGCACCCTCGTACCCAGTAAATAGGCCGGTTTAGGGTCTAAACATGCGGTGCGCCAAATTGGCCCACGAACGTCCAACCTGTGACGACGGCTTGTACCGCGGGAGTCGGGGGCCCATATGTGCCCCCCCCCCCCGACGTTTAGAGTTGGATTCGCTGTTGCAATGGTTTAAAAATCCACATGCTGTGCTTGGGTGAACGCGCTTGCGCAGACACCCGGCGTATGAGTTGCGCCGTCTAGGACCCCTGCACAGTCCTCCTGAGACCGTAGAGGTTTGGATAGGACGCTTTCCAGATCCAAGAGGCTCATTGGGCTAAACCTCCAGACAGAAGGTAGTAGCCTCAAGGTGCGTTAACCGAGCGTATCTCGGCTCCTCGCCCGTGGGGGCCGCGTCGTAGGCTAAAGGGCGGAGAGGGCACGTAAAATCTCGGTAACATATTGTGATGTCGCGAGTTATTTATTAATTTATTTATTGTGATTGGGGCTGCCGACTCGGCTACGGAACGCGGTGGTTGAGAAGTAAAACGCGGTAGACACTTAATCGAGAAGCACAAGACTTTATTTTCAGTGGTACAATGGACAGCGTAACGTTGCTGCTTGGATGATCGGAAAACTACTAACTAACTAGCCTAAGGAGAGGGTGGTTTTTATAGCATTGACTCGTGGGAAAGTCACGGTTCGGTAGGGAGAGAATTTGGGAGTTAGAACATTCTCGAAGCGGAAATGTCTTGGAAGATTCTAGGAATGGCGGCTGTTTCGGGCTTGAGGCGGGTCAGGCCATAAAGATAGATGTTTTATGGCGGGATCGTGGAAAATGGAAAAGATGTAGTTTTGGGTCCTTACCGGGAAACAGAGATTATCTGTATTTCGAGGGCCAGATGCCCCTGCGATAGCGAGGGTGTAGCTGCAGGAAGTCACGTAGGCAAAAAGGGAAAGCGAGAGACACGTAGGGAAGAGAAAAAAAGGTGGATGAAAGTTGACCATCGTCACAATATCAATTACTAAATAACTATGCCATCAGCCAAACTTTCGAAAAATTCACTGTAATAGTACAGTCAATCCGGGCATTACGGCTTAGATGGCTAATGTAGCCCACTGCTGTTTTTCTAAAACTTACCAACATTAGTGCAAAACAGACCTGCCATATTTTGATGTTATTGGGGGACCGGAAAGTATCGTTTTCTTACGCTAAATACAAACACATACATTTTTAACGAGTTTTTATTTTTATTCAATGATGTATTCCTCACCATTGTCAATAACTTTTTGCCATATAGCGAGTAAGTTTTCAATCCCTGATCGATAAAAATTGGTTTTTCGGCAAAATATCTAGAGATGGCATTTTGGATATCATCCAAATTTGCAAAGGTTTTGCCACTTAAAAAGTGTTGCAGCGCGTGGAATAAGTGGAAATCCGATGGTGCAACATCGGGCGAATATGGTGGATGAGGCAGCACCTCCCACCCTAATTCACTAATTTTCTCTAGGGATCGCCTTGCGCAGTGCGGTCTTGCATTGTCGTATTGGAGAATGACGCCTTTTCGGTTGATAATCACTAGCTACTTTTCAATTAAAGATTGATTGACCCGCTGCAATTGTTCGCTGTAGAGATCTGCATTAACTGTTTGTTCAGGTTTCAGCAATTCAAAATGAACAATGCCGCGAATACTCCACCAAACACACAAAAGCGCTTTTTTGGGGTGTAAACCTGGCTTAGGAGTACTCCGAGGGATTTCAATTGGAGAGAGCCACTGCCTTTTGCGTTTTGGGTTATCATGCAGGACCCATTTCTCATGTCCTGTGATCAAGCGATCAAAAACGCTTCTGTGTTGTGTCGTTAAAGCAATAAGTTGCACGTGATTGATCAGTTAGCCTTGTTCTGTTCGGACAGATTAGGCGGGACCCAAATACCTGATCTGCTTACTTTCCCAATCTGTTTCAAATATTCTTGGATGGTCGACCAAGGTTGGTTAAGACTTTGACAATTCCTCGATCGTCTGACACGGATCTGCTTCCACTTCCGCCCTTAACACGTCGTTGTCTAACGTTGATGGTCTTCCTGATCGATATGAGTCGAAAAGATAAAAATTAACCGATTTGAACTTGGAAAATCACCTTTGGCATTTACGAATGTCCAATGCATTTGGATAAACATCGCAAATGTTTTTGGTAGCAACTGTTGCGTTATTTCCCTTGCGAAACTCAAAGAACATGCAATGCCGGATATGTACCTCTTCTGGTATTTGGCTGTCCATTTTACCCAAAAGTACAAACAAAAAAAATTGTAATTCAATTATCTATAAGTAAAGAAGTCACTATAACCTCACAATGTCTTTGGCACGGCTCTAAACAAAACAATGAGCTGACAAATGACAATCAAGTATTGACATGCGCAGAAACGACATTACTTTCCTTCCGGTTTTTTTGAGAGTTTCAACCATTACAATTACTCGAATTGTAATTTTTTATATACTATTCCCTCGCAGTTTTGTAGACAAACCCTTCATCTTTAGCGTAATGGCATATTTGTCTATAAATTGTTCATTGGTTTTTAGTTTAGATCTTACTTATCAAAAACGCGTCTGCGGCCAATATAGTTCACCAGATAGAGGACTATGTTCAATGCCTATGGTGTAAGCTATGAGCACACGAAAAATGCGCAGGAGTAAAAAATAATAGACCGGGGGCCCACAATACATTGTTTGAGTCTCATTTGTTCATACTCAATACACTCATTGTCAGTACACATCATGAACCACCCTAATTCTCCCTTCTACTGCACAAAACTCGGTTCGCCGAACATAAATCGTGCACCCCAAGCTAGAGGCCGCGCCGGTGAAGCTGTATTAACCCTCAACCCGTGATGGTATTCGAGGCACCTTAATCCCGTGAACCTGGGTCGTTTTCGTCGGCCCGCTACTACACCCACAATTATTAATAAAAAAATCTGAAAAAATTCATGGTTTGTTTTGAGAATATACTTTTCAAGGGCCAATAGTTGTTTTTTCAATTTTCTCATTTATAATATTTTTTTTTTGTGAAATATTGAGCAAAACACGGAGAAAACGGGTTTTTTTTTTCAAAAAAAATATAGCGTAGGTAACAATTATAGGGAACATTTTTTCAACGGCAGTTTCTTAAAGGAAAAAGGTTGCTCTTTAAAGAAAAAAATATTATATTCGTGTAGGATAGAACCAGAAACCCAATTTCGTAGCCTCAATATGACCATTTTTTCATAAGTCTTCAACGAGGTGTCTAAGAGAAAAAAATACATTTAGCGCCATACATTTTTTTATCGTTTTATTTATGTAATTACGTATCAAAAGTTATAAAAAGGAAATATAATATAGATTTAAATTTTTTATATACAATTATTACATGTATTAGCGCGATGTAGATCACAAACAGCGTTCCCGCACCGACTGCAACGCTGATTGGTTTTGCGATCGTCTTCCGATGCACATACAAGGAGAGGACGACAGAAGCCAACCGAGTTTAGAAATGGGACTTCGCATGGTTGTAGGGGCTACTGCAAATAACAAAAACCCCAAAGGGCTAGGTGTAGATACGTAGTCGTTCTTGAGATATCCGGCTTGAAAGTTTTACCGCACACATATAAGCTTTGACGTGTAAAATCCAAACATCGAAGCGCGCAGCTGAGTGGTTAGCGCTTCGGCCTACCGTTCGTACGTCCCGTGTTCAAGTCCCCGGACGAGGGTTTTTTTTCTGGTTTGTTTCAACGGTTCCGAGAATTTGGTGAATGCTTATTTTGTTCGCTTATGGAGGCCTACTGAACTAACCCTGGATGCCATGTGGGGGCGAACTGATTGTAGGGCCAGTTTCTTCAGAAAATTCAAACGCGTAAGAAGTTCATTTCTTCGAAAAAAAATTGTAGATTACAAAAGCGTTAATCCCCGATTAGTCTAACATTCCTAAATAGAGTCTTAACGGCCACCGGTTCGTTTTACGAGACACCGTATAACTTGAAATCATCTTGTCGAACGTATTGACGCCGCCCGTCTGTTATAAAGTTTGATTATTTCGGGTGTACCTGAAAATGCTGAGATCCCTTTTTTATGGACGCTCGAGACTAAAAGAACTACTTTATTTCTTTTTGGAGTAAACGAAAGTAGCGTTATTCTTTTAGCGCGATCATACCCGTAACGAGAAGTACCAATCACCGCTGACCTCGTAAATGAAATTGGAATTTTCCGTTTGTTCTTTCGAATAGTTCCTATTATATCCAAACCCCACACGTTTTTTATCAGCTTACACGTACGAATAGTGGTAAACCAATTGTTAAAAGTAACGATGCGACCCGGGTTTCGAATAGGCTGCGACAAAACTCGAACATAATATTCTGGTACTTTTTCACCGCGATCACCTATCATTTCTCTGGTATATGGAATAGCATTTACAATGTAAAACGTTTTTGCATCGTTCATGCATACAACTTTTATGCCGTAACGCGCTGGCTTTGATTTGATATAAACCCTCGCCAAAAACTTGCCGCGAAAGCCAAGTAATTGTTCGTCAATGTTGACGTTATTCGACGAACTGTAATTGATTTTGCATTGCGCTATAAACGTATCCCATATCTCTCGAATAGGAGCAAGTACATCGTTCGCACGTCTTGCGGTACGGGTGCTGCGATCGTCGAACCGTAATATTGAAGGTGTCAATTCGAATCGTTGAATACTTTCGCCAAATCGACCAAATTTGCGCCAATAATCATTCTCCCTGCGTACATACATCAGCATAATAAATGAGGCCAATAAACGCACACAACTCGACTACATCGATAACACCGAATGAACTTTTCTCGCGCGAATTTTCACTCATGTTCATTATTCTTTTTTCCCTCTGTTCATTCGAATATTTCACTATTACGTCGAGAATCTCGTCCGTGAAAAATAGATTCCACGCTTTCAGAGGACTGCTTACATCCATCGCCGATGGAGTTGGAGTTGGAAAATAGACAGTGAGAGGAGCAGATTGTCGTCCCCGATTTTCCGTTGGCTTCTTTAACCATTTGGTCTTATTTTTGCCGTAAATATACCTGCATCGGTTGTTGTCGTCTTGTTGTTGTTGTTGTTCTTAGAGTGGCTCGGCTTCATCACTAATCGTATAATCGTCACATTCTTGTTCTGTATTTGTTGTTTCCTCCTCGTATTCCACAAAATCCTCTCCTTCGAACTCATCGCCGAAATATTCTACCTCCGTCCGATTTCGGAGTGAATGTATGGCCTCAGCCGTTCGAACGGCTATAATCGCCGTATAAATTAAAATAAAAAGGTGCGATTCTTTTCGTAGGTTTATTATGCCTAAATATGCACGATTTTGACAAAAAACCAACAAAAATAGGGAATGGTCACTTTTACTTACGTGAACCTGGGTTGAAAACGTCCTGCTCCGATTTGCTTTCTTCAGCGTTTGCACTGAAACTGACTGCCTAATACGGCCAAGGGTTCTGAACTACCTACCTGTTTATAGTTTTTTTAGTCACAGTTAGATGGGGCCAAAGTCGCCGGCGTTCGAGAAATTTGGGAATTAAATTTTGGGCGAGGCAAACATGACCCAGGTTCACGGGTTGAGGGCTAAAAAAATGCATGATCTCGAATTATTACCTACCGGTCGGCGTATGTTGCAAATGAGTGATATTGAAACAAGTATAGGCTGACAGCATTGCCGAAAGTGTAGTGTGGATATGATGCGCAGTGGCGCGGTTTATTGTTGTTACAAATTCTTAAAGAAAAAATTATAATTTTATTCATATTTGCCATTTTGTTAATCCATCAACATATTTACTGGAGTACGAGACAATTACACTGCTGAATATTTTGGTTTAACCGGGGGCCCGCCACGCGTGTATACTTGTGTCTTACGGGTGTAAAGTATGTGTGTATCATATATTAATGTTCGGCATTGATTTTATATCATTTATCAAATAGAACGAAAGTATAGAAAATATACGCTGAACAAATTGATTAGGCATTGACCTTCGTAAACGTTAAAATCCAATTTCAATTAACAATATTATTTGTTACCATTCGACGATCGTGTTTTATCATTAATAACAGTACAACAGGCGTAATAATGTTACCCCTCAAAAACACGATTGGAATGTTTTAGATGAGTAACGGAAAAAAATCATAAATAATTTGGCAATATAATGGAATAAATCGCCAATTTTGTTATGTTATAGATTTGAACAAATTACATGACGGATAGTTTTCAATCAATTATGATATACCGAACAAAAAAAAATGTAATCGTCAAGTATTAATATTGCAAAGGGTGGAATAAAGTGAAGTTTGTAAAGTTAGAAACGCAACGCATTTTAGTAATATAAATTTTAGCCGAGGTTCTTATTTTTTATCTCCAATCATCTTCTTCCTCTTCATCGCTCGTCTCTTCTGAGAGTACTATCTAGCATATAGTTTTGTGATCTGGTATAATGCGAGTAATTAATAATATGAAGAATGAAAAGTTTTTACTAGAATTATCACCACTTTTTTTTAATCTAGAGGTTGTAATGCTTTATCGAATCTCGGCTTTTTTGAATAGTCTGGATTCTCGTATTCGATTCCTCAAATACGATGCCTACCATATTATGCAAACTATTCGTTCCGCTCTACGTTTCAAAGTAACGGTCGAAATTGTCAAATGCAAAAGCGGTGTTTAAACCAGGGGTTCTTATTATATTAGATGAGCAAATAGGGCCCTGCTTAGTGGTGGCGAATGTTACTTCACTTTACAGCTCCTCGATCGTAGTATACGATATGCAGTGACCGTATGAATTGACAATACCTATTACGTTTTTGCTGTTAATCCGGCTTTTCAACGACATTCCCAGAGTGATGTACTTCGGCGATCTTAATTTGCCAGTTGTCACCCCACAAACGGTATCTACGGTAAAAGATTTGACTAATCTTTTTAATATTTAAAGCTTTCTTCGTAATTCCACGAGTCAATAAGAGATTGAAAAATTCCTCCACAATCCTAGGCGGATCGCTTCGGCGGTTTATCAAATCCGTTACCGTTAATTTTTCGGACAAGTCTTTTTTCTTAATATCGATAATGATTTTACGACAAAGAATTGCTACTAATCATTTAGTGCTTTAATCGTCGTATTGCACATAATAAATATCGTTTAGATCCACTTCGCGATTAACTACAATATCGTTTTTGTTCGATGAAATTATTTTATTCTCTATATGTCTTAATGTAAACGTTTCCGGTTGTATTGTTTTGATAGTCGCATATTGTTCCCGAAGAAAATTGATAAAAAGTCTGCCGAGGAATTTTAAGTTAAAGAAACGTCGTTGATCGCTTACGTCTGTTTGAATAAGACTGCACAATTTTTGATAAGCTGATGAATGATCATTCCTGTTAATATGACATGCTGTAGTTTTGTCTTTCATCGCACTTTTATATTCACTAGCTGTTTGTGCAAGGACCAGGTGGGCGATAGGGAAGGAGAGCGAGTGTCGAAATCCAAGAAAACGTCGAATTTCAAACTTAACACTCGTAGTCAGTCAGTTTATTTTCTCGTCAAGAACAATATAATAGGGGAATGTAACAATGTAGATGGAAGATCGAGCGGTTACAGTCTTGAGCAGGACAAGGACTGGTTACGATAACATGAGCCGAAAACTAAATGAGTAATCGTTTACCAAATAAAGAGAGTCGAGTCGTACTATAATTGTGCCAATCAAAAAGAGAATAGAACAGAGGTCTGCGCCAACGTCGAAGAACAAAAAGGAGAATTTACAATAGATTTAAGTATACACGTGCTAACAGTAACTGTTTGCTCGAGAGAACGGCCGAGGAACCCGTTCCGGTCAAACACGTGGCACGTGCCGCTGAGCGACGTAAAGAGGGAAGCGTCGCGCCGGTATCGAGCGACGCTTACCCCTCCATCGACCGAGAGCGATACTCACAATCAAAGCCCCAGATTCAAACGCATTTCGGTATTGCCGAAACACTAACGTAATCGATTTTGCAGATTTGATGATCCAGAACACGTTTTTTTGCGGTTTTAATTCCTCGTAGCTTAGTTAATAATTCAATGTCACTTGGTTCCATTGCGAAAGCTTGCACTATATGAAATGTTGTATAATCCGGGGTTTGAATAATATTGTGATAACAATCTTTTCTTTTTCGCATATTGGCATTGCAAAACACAGAAAGTGCATTTGTTTCAATTTCCGATCTGATGTTTGCCTCCCGATGACTTGCGCTGTCTTCGTCAAGATCCGCTGTAATGGTGTATTCTTCGGTGCAATCGAAATTTCCCGGAATGTCATGATCATGTTGCGATTCGTAATGTTTCCCATCGCGGTCACCGTTATCGAAAAGAAATGACTAAACGTCGGTCAAAGAGGTTCGAGGTAAAGATATTTGAGTGGTCGTTATTTTATGATATATATACTATCTCTTGAATCGATAAATAATAATAAGAAAACAATGGGTGAATTATTTCAGATTTTTACCTTCGAAGGTGTCGGAATCGATTTAAAATTAAGAAAAAACGGTTTTTATTTAAGAAAGACATAAACATCATAAACAGTAGTTTCGACTTATAGAAAAGAAAGTAATTTATAGAATATATGCATAATTTTTTTTTTTCAACAATTCGTTTAAAACTTCCGCATATCATTTTTATTGAAAATTATTGTACTCAATGTCTAAAGTATGAATTAATTGTTTTCAGATTCGTATAATACTGCAAAGTACGCGAAATCGTTACTTTATTCCGGCTTTGTTAAAACGAGCGGGTCTCGGACACATCTTACTCAGAAAATGAATTAATTTTATATTATCATAAAACGTAGTTTCTTCTTCTATAAAAGAAAGTAATTTATAGAATATATTCAGAATTTTTTTCATTAATTGTGCTCAATATCTAAAGTTTTTTTTTATTATTACAATTACAATCTGTTGTTTATCAACACTCGGTAATTATGTTGGCTGTTGTCTTTAGCGCTATTCCGGGCGAGTGTCCAATGATGCTCGTTCCCGGTGTGCTGCATTTAATATCTAAAGTAAGGATGAATCTTTTTTGAGATTCATATTCATTTTATTTATTAATTTTATATTAGATAACATCATTTATAATAAAAATATATTATTAAATTTATATGATCATGAAAGGTAGTTTTAATCTATAACACATTTTCATAATTTTTCTTATTCGTTCTATAAATTACTTTCCTTTCTATGAAAAGAAATTACTTTTTATGACCAAATAAAATTAATTCAATTTTGTTGTAAAAAAAGATATTTTTATTCCGATTAAATTAAATTGATTCAAGAAGGGTTTTCTTCTTTTCAGTCAATGAAGCTAAAAATCTACAATAATTGAGACATTGTTTTCTGGCCATTAGACAGTGAACATAGTTTGTAACAGTTATATAACATCTAAGTTACAAGTTATATTACATTGGTTACTTCTATGCAATATAACAATTATCTAACATGAGAGTAATTAGTTATTTAAGATCAAGTATTCTTTGAAACTTGTCATGCTGGGAATCACAGAGAGCACGGATAATTGAGAGTGCAAAAAGGTGAAATAAACTTTATTTAAGAAAATGATTCTGCGTCGTATGTCCTCGGCGTCGTAATACACACTGGTCCTCCTCGCTACCTCCTCCTTCTTCCTTTATCTTCCTCACACCCCGACGAGCGTCGATCGCGCTACTCGTCGCAACCAATCACACTATTCATTCTCTCTCTTTCTCTCTCATGCTACAGTTATATTGCATTTGTTACATGTATATTATATATTAGTTATATTATATTATTAGGCTTAGGGTATATACCTCGGTTAGAGGTATGTTATATATCAGAAATGTAACAATTTTATTTCCATGCAACATTACATTGGTTACATCCAAGTTATATGTAGGTGACATAACTTTGATAACTTAACCTTTATTTTGAAGAATTGAAGAAAATGATTGAATAAAAATATTGATATGTTTAAAACATTAATGCGAACAAGTATTTTCTCGGATCACTGCGATTTTATGTGATGAAAAAGATTTTATTTGTTGAACTGATTTTGTTACTGGACGAAAATGAATTTTACTAAAAGAAAATTTGTAATGAGTGAAATTAAATATTACCATAAAAATAATGATTTTAAAGAGATAAGAGCCATGGAAATAATATTTGATGCATACCCACTGATGTTTGTGTTATTTTATTTCATTATTGTTTCATATTATTCTAAAATATCCTATTCAGTATTTTCCTATTCATTTATTTAGACTAACATTTAGAAAAACAATTTGAGACAGGCTATGTTAACTGGACATATATACTTTTTTATAATTACCTTTGTTCAAGCCTTCACCCGGCGCGGCTTGAGTCAGAGCTGCCGGCGCTCAAGAATCGATTCAAATAATAAATTATAACAATTGCACAGTCTACGGAATATTTGGGCGCCAGTTGTTTTAACGATAAACAACAACGATCAATTAAATCTCAGGGAGTGAGAGTGAGTTGGAAGACCCAGTGTATAGAGGGAATGAAATAGGAAAATATCATAAACAGGACAAAATAATTCTTTACTTACAGTTTCGATCTATCACGTTTCTCGTTCCTTTTATTTCTTAACCAGGGCTTCTCGGGGATCGACTCTTCGTTATAGTATAATAATCGATCGACAATGGTTTTAAACACACACAAATATTCTGAGACAGAATTGACAATGGTTTTAAACACACACAAATATTCTGACGCAGAGTGTTCGAGCGAGTCGTGCCGGTTACCGCGTGGCTCGCCGTAATGCATATTCGATCTCCTAATTGGTGCAAGGGTTTTCCATACCAGAATCTGAGCGCGTAAATTTAAATTTATACTCGATTTTTATTTTCTAAGATTCCCGAGGAGCCCCCGGGCAATGTGCTCCGACGGTAAGGCCAATAATCGACATCTCCTGTCACAACTTAAGTTTATTTTAGAAAATTCTATTGGGTTTCCATTAGCGATTAGGATACCAAACTATACCCAAAGAATGTATGCAATTTTAGTTATTCAAGCTTCGTTGTATTTTACATATACATCTTCTTCATTATTCTGACATGCATAAAGAATGAAGAAATAATATAAAATACGTTTGATATATAATTAAGGTAGTCCTATTGTTGGGTGGGGGATTAAAATTTTATTCTCGTTTTTTCTCACATTGGACGTGGACCAAGTGTTAAAGTTCATTAAGAAAAGTTGTTGCAAATCGACTAAAGAACAACATACTCAAAATTCAAATTGATCCTACGTAAAGTTTATTTGTTATATAATAAACAAAATCATGAATTTTGTTTTCCATAAGATTTGTTATAAAAACTAATCGAAGCTTCATATAAAAATGTGTGCAACATTTCAACACGCTTCATCGACCAAACGATCGAGATACTCGTATAATATTGCGATATTTAACACGGGCTCTTATGGGAGATTGCGAAAAGTGACGATTTTGAAGAATAAGTATCGTGATTTTTGAGTCGATAAAGGCCCCTGAAATTTTACACACATATACATATGACATCAAAGAACGTTTCTGCAAATTTTCAGTGAAATCTAACGGAAACGCTGTAACGATAGGACTACCTTAAATGAATCAAATAATTTCTAGGTCAATTTCTGCCTACTATATCCCCGAAAAAGAGTTTTTATGATATATACTATTTTCATTGCTAATACAGGATGCATTCAGTCGTTCATGTCGTAGTGGAGCGCTAGTGTTCTCGTTCGAAAGGAAGCACTTTAAAGTTTCGTCCCGACACTGTTCAATCGCCATCATGCGTTGGCACAGTGAGGAGCGTACTGTTGCCATTGGGGCCGACTTTTCGAGAGGATGTTCTGTGATCGCAACCCAGCGTGCCTTTCGAAATCGCTTTAATTTAGTCCCGTTGGCCCCTATCCCGGACCGGAAATCAATTGTTACGTGGGCTACTACGTTCAGGCAAACTTGAGAATTGCATCAAAAGTCTTTGCATTCACATAAAGTCACAGTGTGGTGTGTAATGTCCTCAGCTGGAATTATTCATCCTTAGTTCTTTGAGGAAAACAAAGTCACAGTGGCAGTGAATTCGGACTGGTATGTCCACATGTTACAGGATTCTTTTTTCCCACGGATAGATGAGTTGAACTTAGGGGACATTTGGTTCCAACAAAACGGTTCAAGGGCACACACTTCAAGAGCCTTGACGGCTGTTTTGAGGGAATACTTCTCAGAATGCCCCTTATGAATTGGCCCCTTATGATTTTTGTCTATGGGGCTTTTTGAAATCCCGTGTTTATGTGCACAGTCCAAGGATCCTACAAGAGTTGAAAACCAAACTCCCGGAAGAAATTGTCAACATAATACCTGCTATGTTAGCAAGAGTCATGACAAACGGCAGAAATCGGTTTACTCAGTATATGGAGAATGGGGGACGTCATCTGTCTGATTTGCTCTTCAAAACTGTGTAAAATAAAACTTTAGGCATGCGCCTACATTATAAAAAACAAATAAAAATGTTCTGATTCATACAATGGGTTTTATTAAATTTTGGAACACTTACATATAACTTGGATGTAAGAAATGTACTGTTGCATGAAGATAATATTGTTATATTTCTGATATATAACATAGCTATAACCGAGTTATATAACATAAGCCTAACAATGTAATATAACTAATCTAGAATATACATATAACAAATGCAATATAACTAGTTACTCTTATGTTATATAACTATTATATTACATAGAAGTAACCAATGTAATATAACTTGGAACTTCCATGTTATATAACTGTTAAAAACTATGTTCACTGGGATATGGCCAGTAAATCTCCATGTTACTGTATAGTTATCCGCGGCCGAATAAAAATTGAAACAGTTTTTCTTTGGAATACTTGTTGAATATATCATTATTTCAATGTATGATCATTTCAAGGCCTGTTCTGGCGGTTATTGTTCTAGCCTTACACGCAGACATACACTTACACGCACACAACCACACATATTAACGGTACTTACGCAGCTGCCTCCCCTAGAAACTCTGCGTCCTGGCTCGTACTAGCAGTTGGTGCGTCATCTTTATTTCTTGTAGAAAATAGCAATGGCCTGATTTCTACACCACTTAACGATTCTCCAGTGTTTTTACTAATTTTTCCCGATATTTTAGTAATCTTAGCGTAGCACTCGGCATGGAATCCATAATCGCCCTTGATGTCGATTGGTAATTGTATATCTGAGAATTCCCAGCCGTTTTCTTTTCTTATAAGAAATTTTGCGTTGCACGGATAAATTTGTTATGATCAAATGGCTTTACTTTTTTACATAACGTTAAACCTTCGTCACATAAAACACACCGCGGCTCCGTTTTTCGAACGCGCCCTTCGGGAAACACGTCTTCTTGCCGTTCCATCACGCACGCAACTGCCGAAATGCAGCGTCTTCGCGCCGAGCAGCACAGTAGCGTCACCACGCGTTATACGTTATTTTTTATAATTAACATCCTTCGTAGCCATCATTTTATTGTTCAAATTGGAAAATTGCTTACTGTAATAATTGTCTGTAAAGTGTAAGGCATGCCGAACGGTAGGTAATTATTATGATACATGAGCATTTGACGAACAACTGACAACTGTTTTTTACAACTATAGATCCACTCAAAATTGTTGGCAGCAGTTAATTTTTAATATTTTGCATTCTATTAAGGTGCTATAAAATTTTCAAAGGCGAATGTATGATATACACATACTCTAAACCCTTACCTCAAAACTAGGAGTGTGTGGCTGGCCCCCAGTCTAACAAAAATAGTCGGCAATAATATTGTCTCGTGCTTCAGTAAATATGATGACCAATTAACAAAATGCCGAACATGAAGAAATGATAATTTTTTCTTTAACAATTTATCACAACAGTAAATCGCCCCACTGCGCATTATATCCACACTACACGTTCGGGAATGCCGTCTGCCCATACTTTTTTTCAATATCAGTGATTTGCGACGTACATACACCGAACGGTAGGTAATAATTCGCGATCGTGCATTTTTCAATGCATCTTCACTGGCGCGGCCCCCACCTTGTGGTCCATGATTTATGTTCGGTGAACTGGCCTTCGTACACTGGGACGTAGAATTAGGATGATTCATGCACTGGGTGTGAGCAAATGAGACACAAAAAATGTGTTATGGGCTCTGTTTGTATTGCTTGCACTGGTGGGTAATACGGATGATAATATTTACGGCATATATGTACCTAGGCCCACCCATGTTTAGATTTCAAAGATTGTTAACCCTTTGGGGACGGAGCCGCGCGATGAGCGAGCGTCGCTGTGGACGCGAGGTATCGGTACGGGCGGTACAGAAAATATATACGTTGAACGTTTGCGTTATAAAAACTATGTTAAAATATTTTTTAAATACAATAAAAATTTGTATTGAAATCCAAGAAAAACGTATTTACTTTTGGTATATTATGTATGACACGTTTTATATTATTGCATAGTGTGGTATAGTTCGAAGCAGTCACCTATGTGTTACATCCCGAGAGGGAGACACTGATCGAAGACGCGGCGCGATCGGATATAGGGCACGGACTTTAAAAATGATTACGTTCAGCGCGAGAGAGTCTTCGATGATCGCCCGCGAATTCCAGGCACAACTCAATACTTAATGGTATAGATTCGTTAGAATCGATGAGATGTTGGATAGGTTTACGTTGACTCTCTGTTCGAGAGAAAAATGAAGTTGCATTGGGTTTATTTTTACAATAACCAATAACGTAAACTTTATTAACAATTATTCGGTAGTGAACATTAAGACGTTCAGACTTGGAAGTTTTACAGCTTTCGAGTTTTTATAAAGAGTTTGATTTCTGTTCGCAGAGTTAGAGATTTTAAACTTAGATCTTGACTGGACGAAGGCGAAGAATGTTCTGTATAAAGTTTTACCGAGAGTTGACCGTTCTGACTAGCAGAGGCGGATTACAAATAAAGACGGTTGATTTTGATTGGTTGGATTTGTTGTGTGAGCCTTTGTTTTTCTGTGGAGGAGGTTGTCTCGAAGACGCGGGGATGACGTGAGATCGTCGCTTTGTAGACGACGTTTGTGATGTTATGCCCCCGATAATCGAAAATTACAATCCGCTGAATCTGCATTGGCTACGTGAACGCCGATTCAGACAAATGCCACGAAAAATTTTGTTCCAAAAATGTTCTCCAAATCTGGGAAATAATGTAAACCAGATTTGGAGAACAAAATAACAAAACAATGCTGACTAAGCCGTTCCAGTTATAACCATATAAAATGTCCAGCAAGCCAGCATTAAAACAGTCTAGAATTTAACTTTACACCTGTACGTGCGGTACGACGGATTTACGTAAGAAATCCATCTTTCAGTTCTCTTGTTCTTGTGTCAATGAACTATTGTTATTTTATTTTGACGTTTCATTTGGGTTCTAATCCTTAACTACCATACCCCAAATCTTAAAAAGTACAGTGCGATAATCTTGCGGTACAACAAGTTCTTCAAAATAAATGATAAAAGTACATATTTATAGACGCTCGGAAGTATTAAAAACAAGCACCTGTACAGATTTATTTAAATAATGAATAGACGCGTGTACCTATATATGCATAAAGAAGGCCTGGCTAGACTAGCCGTCTTTATGAGTGATCTAACGTCTCGTGAAACCGATATCCCTGCACGTTTTACACAAGACGTCTGTCTCGCTACATTGGTAAAAAATGCATACAGATCAAATACGAGCTTAAAACTATCTTTTATACTCCTCTTTTGGCACAGAAGTTACAGTCTCAATCGAGCGGCGTTACAGTACGTTGTATTTTATTGTGTAACGATGGCAGACCGTGCTCTTCACAAATGTATTCGCGCTTTTTTACGTTTTGTAAAATTACATAGTGTTCAAATACGACGTTGCTGTGCCGCTCAGTGGTGTTGTGAACTAAGACATTTATTGGGCGATAGGCTCCTTAACCGTTTGAAATATCTTATGTGGTGGGCTCCCCTGCGCAATATAATGACAGCCTATAATAGGGGTATACTGCAGGGTCGGGATGTGTTGACATGCGTTTCTGAAGAGCTATAGAGACGAGGCATTCAAGAACCTCAGAGTGTCAGCGCCATTGTAGATGAAATCAGGGGTAAGTACGCTTTTACAAAGGTTTGAGAAAAGAGTTATATTTTTATAATGAAAACGGTACAATAGGTTATCAACAATTGTTAGATGCGTCGAGCGATAAAGAAGTCACCCTCGTAGAAGCTACACACATTGTAGAGCAGGGTTTCTCAAACTTTTGGCTCCACAAACCCCTGTTAAAGTTTCCAGATGACAGCGAAACCCTTAACTAACTAATTGCCCCCCCCCCCTCAAGAAAATAATAAAATTGACTGTTGAAGAAAATAAGGTTTTTATTTGGATGAAAGGTAACAAATACAGTGCCTAAAGAAATATCTTTTTAATATTAATGTGATGGGTTGACTTGTTTCTTGTCGCAAATTGAGTCAATGTTAGGAGTAATTTTGGACAATTTTAACCTTAATTCTGACTCGGTATCAAGTCGATTTCTGTATTTAGTTTTGATCATGACCAGGTGTGAAAACCCACTCTCACATAAGTATGTTGTAGCAAAGGGTAAAAGGAACTTCACCGCTTTGCATGAGAGTTCGGAATACTCTTCCTGTCTAGCAGCCCAAAAATCTATCAAAGACATCCTTTTTAAATCAGCTTGAAGAGTTTCATCTACGAACATTTCTAATAATGACTCCTGTTGCTTAATACTTAAACTAGAATTTATACTCTCGTTCGTAACCACAAGTGGGTGACGAATCCAGCCATCGTTAGCATTATCAATATCTGGAAAATACCTTTTCAGTTCGTCGGAGAGCTGAAAAAGATGAATAACAATTTCAGCCCTTATTTCGGAATCCACGGATAAGGCGTTCGTCGTGATAAATTCATGCAAAAGAGGGAAACATTCAAAGATATTTGATCTCAAACAAGTTTTCCAAAATTCTATTTTCTTTGTAAGTGCGTTTATTTTGTCCTACACAGTGAATACATTGCATGTGGAACCTTGCATCGAAGCATTCGCTTCATTGAGACAAGAAAAAATGTCAGCTAAATAGGTTACTCTTTTAACCCAGGTTTCATCTTCAGATCGGAATTTAAGGTTAAAGTCACTGTCTTTCAAAAATAAATAGATTTCGTGACGAAGTTCAACAAAACGAGCTAATATGCTGCCTTTTGACAACCAGCGTACTTCACAGTGTAGCAGTAATGAAACATGTTCACTACCCATGTCTCGGCATAATAATGCGAAAAGTCTTGAATTTAGCGGACGCGCTTTTATGTAAATAATTATTCTTGCGATCTTTGAAAGTGCTATTTTTAAATCATTAGGCATTTTCTTGCTCGCCAATGCTTCTCTGTGCAATGAACAATGCATACTTTTCACCTCAGCAGCGAGATTTTTAATCCTAGATATTCGTCCAGATATCCTTTCTGTCATGGCCTTTGCACCGTCAGTCGATATACCAACGCACTTTGTCCAATCTATGCTATGTTCTTCAGTAAAATCATTAATAGTGTTAAAAATATCTTCTCCTTTCGTCGTAGAGTCCAAGGTCTTACAAAATTGAAAATCTTCTTCACATCTATTTCTATACACACATCTAACAAACACAAGTAAATTCGGTAATCCACTAATATCTGTTGATACATCAACTTGAATCGCATAATAATTATTTTGTAATCGTTGTGTGAATTGATTTTCAACATCGTGTGCCATGTCGACGTGCAATTGTATCATTTGAAATTGGTATTTTCCAATTGTATCATTTGAAAGTGTATATCCAGTAATTTTGAAAATGTGTCTCCCAATACAAATTTTCCATCCCAATATCTTTAGCAGCCGGTAAAATCAATTCTTCAGCAACATTGTATGACCTTCCGGTCTTTGCGATTTTATATGCCACAAAGAAAGACGCACGTAGATATTGAGAGTTAGTAGTCACGACGTTTTTCATAGTCTTTTTCAAAGAAGCCAACTCTTTCTTTTTGCGAATAAAAAAGTCTATATGTTTGTCTATGTACTGCGGATGTTTTGTTTCCAAATGTCTTCCCAGCAATGATGGCTTCATCGAGCTATTTGCGAGAATCTCTGAACATATTATACACTGTGCCTCTGGGTATTGAGATTCATCTGTGCACGTAAATGTAATTTTCAAATAGTCTTCGTCATATTTCCTTTTTTTTGCCGAAGATATCATTGTTTTTTCTGGTTCTCTCGATTTCGCAGAATTTTCGTTTGAAACTGAACTTTCAGCAGAAGTAGACACAATTTCAGTAGATATACTTTGTACAGGTTGCGAACTGGATGATAAAGTTAAATTACTTGCACATTTTCTTCGTAATGACCCCGTTTTTAACCATTCATTCATTTTCGAAACTAGCTAGCCTCCAGAACGGATTGCAAATATTTTGTTTTTATTTTGCTGCCAACCAAAACGCGCTCGCACAATAAACTAAAACAAATGAATCAAACACTGACAATCAGCTACTGCGAGCGTAGCCGCCGTCGCACCGGTGTACGCGTATCGTAGTGTGATTCAGTATTATAATTGTGTAAAACCAATAAACGAACCGTTATACACCTGAGGTGGCGTGTAGAAGGAACACCGAGGCATCTCCGATTTCATTCTCCCGACCCACACACGCATCCAGCGGTGACAACCCAAACACACATACGCGGACACAATACCAGGTGAGGTGAACACCCACTTTAAACAGGACAGGGATCCACGCGCCGGAATCCTGACAAATCCGCGTGCAATAATAAATAACAATAAATTAGGCCATAAATCTGGTCCTAACAGTGTATAATTTTTGTTATTGAAGCTTCGTTGTATTTTATATAATACTTCTTCATTATTGTGACATGTGTGAAAAATGAAAAAACAATGTAAAATACATTTGATACATAAATGATACAAATGAATCAAATAATTTCTAAGTCGATTTCTGCCTACTATATCCCCGAAAAAGAGTTCATTACTTGTTACTTGCATGTTTCATAACTGATACGTATTTATTTATGTGGTCGGTTATGTAACGTAATGTAATAAACGTTACATTACTAGTAATATTCCGGAGGCGGAAATAGCAACTTACATGTAAGCAACATGTAACGATCTTATAACATTGCATGTGATTTCCAGTACATAACGACAATGTTGTACAAACATACCGGTGTTCATTGTGAGTAAAATGTGGAAATTGAAAAATCGAAAAAATTGATCCATCGTTATCCCATTATATACCTAGGATTAAAAGTTGTGGAATAAATGCCAATTTATAACAAACAAAAATCAAGAGAATCAATCAGTACGTGTTTTCTTATAAATGAACAATTTATATTTAAGACTTGAAAATCTCATAGAAATACGGTTCGAAAATTTTGGTCGATATTTTTTATCAAAAGTGTGTTTAAAAAGAAATTTTTTGAAAAAAAAAACACCCAATTTTTCCCATTTTTCGTAAAATTATGTATGTTTAAAAACAACTAACGTCATTTTTTTCAAATCGATATCTTGAAAGCGTTTCGGCAAACAAAATTGAAAAAAATCATGAAGGCCTCTTTCAACCAAGACTCAACTTCAATCTCAACAATCTGTCACTCGATACAGATTTTCTTTTAGTACAATTCATTTTCGTCGAGCAACAAAATCAGCTCAACAAATACAAATTTTTTCGTCAAATCAAATGGCAGTGATTCGAGAAAATACTTGTTTGGATTAATGTTTTAAATATATCAATATTTTTATTTGATACTTTTTTTATTACTTCTTCAAAATAAGGGTTAAGTCATAAAAGTTATATCACTTATATAACTTGTATATATCACTTATATAACTTGGATGTAACCGATGTAATACTGCATGAAGGGAACACTGTTATATTACTAATATTTAACGCAGTAACCTCCACGCAATGTGACATAAATGTAGCAATGTTATATAACTTACATATAACTTGGATGTAACTAATGTACTGTTGCACGGAGATAACATTGTTATATTTCTGATATATAACATAGCTGTAACCAAGTTATATAAGATAAGCCTAACAACGTAATATAACTAATATATAATATACATGTAACAAATGCAATATAACTAGTTCCTTCCATGTTATATAACTGTTATATTACATCGAAGTAAACAGAGAATTCCGTTTCCGGTGCATACATGGAAGGACGTGTGTAAAGAGTGAGTGACAGAAAAGTGGAATAAGGGGAGAAAAAAGGGAAGAAAGGAGGTAGAGAATAATGATAGAAGGGAACAAAAGTAGGTGAAAATAGAAAAGCAAGGTAGAAAACAAACAGACGGGAGAAATGCGAAAAACAGAAAGAGGTTAGGAGAGAATAGAGGGAAAGCGGGCAGATAGGCATGAGAGAGAAAAGTGGAGAGACAAGCGAGCGAGATAGTGAGTAGGAGTGGCGGTGTATCGCTGACGGTAGAAGGCATAGGCAGCGAGAGAGAGAGGAAAAGGAGAGAGTCGGTAGGTAAGAAACGGAGCAACAAGAAAGAAGAGTAGAAAACCAAAAATAAAAAGTAAATAAAACAAAATAAAATAGAAAAAGCGACCAGAAGAAGGAATGGGGGAGGAAGAGGGGACGAAAAGGGAGAGGAAAACGAATGCAGAAAGGCTAGAAATAGAAAGTGTGCCCGCCGAGGATTTGCTAGGGATAAATGAATTCTGGAAAAGAAAGAGAGAGCGGATGGAGTAGAAGGAACGGGAGGAAGAGGATGAAGGAAGGGTGGCGTTCCAGAAGAGCAGAAAGATCCATAGATCGACAGAGAATAAGGGTGGCAGAGGGGAGTATAGGGGCAATGATTAGGGGAATGAGAGAGGGGATGAGGAAAGAGGTACAGGGAATGGAGAAGAGATTAGGACACTTAGATAGGAAGGTTGATGACACTAAACAAGAGAGAGAAAGAATGATCGAAATGGAAAAGAGAATAAGAAAGATGGAAATAGAGGAGGAAAGAAGGAAAAGGGAGAGACGGAGGGAGAATAGGACAAGAAAGCAATAGGGAAATGGAAGAAAGAGGAAAGTGGACGGAGAAGAAAGTGGATATGAACGATAGAGAGAGAGAAGAAAGAACGAGGAAGATAATAATAAAAAGGGTGGAAATATCGGGGACGATGGAAGGAACGGCGAGGGGACTACTTGAAACGATAGAAGTACAGTCAACAATAGCAGGAGTGAAAGAGATAGGAAAAGTCCGAGCAGGGAGAAGAGAGGCAATAATTGAGGTGGGAATAGTGAAGCAGGAAGGCAAAAGAAAGGTGATGAGGAAGAAAGCGAACTTAAGAGGAAGGAGGGAGATAATAAAGGAAAAAATGTCGTGGTAGGAGAAAAGGGTACAATGAATATAAGGATAAAAGAAATAAGAGAAAAGGAAAAAAGAAAGGGGCAAATAGTGAAGATACGACACGGAGAATTGTGGGTCAATGGGGAATGGTAGTTTTGGAACGAAGAGAGGGAAGGAATGAAAGATGGAAGACGAACGGCAAGGGGGGAGAAAACGGGAGACAGGATAATAGAATATGGACGAACAAATGAGGAGAGGGCAGGGGCGAAGAGGAAGGGTCAAAGAACGGGAGATAGGCGGGAAAGGACAGAAGGGAGAAAGAAGAGAGAAATTGAAAATAGCATATTGAAATGTAGCAGGATTCGGGAACAAGGGTGGCGATTTTTGGAAACAGCTTGAACACTGGGAAGTCATAGTGGCAATGGAAACGTGGATGGAGGAAAAGAATTGGCAGAAAATATGTCGCAAGCTACCGAAAGGGTATAAGTGGACAAAACAAGGAACGAAGAAGAGTAATACGAAAGATAGGGCCGTAGGAGGAATACTGATGAGGTTGAGAGAAGAGATAGCGACGGAGAACGAAGAGGAGGAGCAGGAGGAGGAAGGAATGATGTGCAGGAAGGTGAGAGCTGGAGAAGAGATACGGACGGTAGTTGTAGTGTATGTGAATGAGGATGTGGGAAGGAAATTAGAAAAAATGAGGGGGTGGATGGAAGGGTAAAACGAAAATGAAAAAGTGATAATAAGAGGGGACTTTAATGCGTGGATGGGGACAAAAGGAGGTAAAGCAGGGGCAGAAGAGGATGAGAAGGAATTCGAAAGAATATCAAAGGATGGAAAATTAAAGAAGAAGGGAGGAAGTTGGTCAGTAGGTTAGGGGAAGTGGGGTGGAAGATTGTGAAGGGAAACATAGAAGGGCCTGAAGAGGGAGAATATACGTATGTAGGAGCGACAGTGGAGATGGTGATAGATTATATACTGGGAGATGAAAATACGAGAAACGGGATAAAATGTTTGATGCCGTAGAGGACGCCATAGAATCCGATTATCAATGCTCGTTGTGACAGTGAAAACAGGAAGGGGAGAGAAGAAGAAAAAAGAGAAGAGGAAAAAAGCGAGACCGAGAAGGGGAAAATGGTCGGAGGAAAGGAAGGAGGAATATAGGAAAGGAATACCGGAAATTTGGGTACAAGCAGAGTAGACGCAGGGAGCAATAAATGGGGCAGTAGGTAAAATAAAAGCAGAGGTTAGGAAAAGCGAAGAAAAGGGAGTAGAAAGGAAAACGATGAAAGAGAAATACCGGGAGAAAAAGAAGAAATGCAAGGAATTACGCGATAAGAAAAAGGAAAAGGAAAAGAAAAGAAGGATAAAGAGAATGAAAGACGAGAAGAAGGGGCGGGACGAGGTGCGGAACGAAGCGTGGAAGTGGGGAGTAGAGAAAGCACTGATGGTGGCATAGAAGATATGGAAAAGGATGTGGAAGGGAGAAGGATGGCCACAGTAGTGGAAAACGGGGTTAATTGCGCCGATAGTAAAAAAAAAAAAAGGAGAAGGAAGGAGAGTGGAGGACCATAGAGGAGTGACGTTGATATCGTCGATATATAAATTATATACGGCGGCGTTAGCAAAGAGATTAGAGGAAGAGGTAGAGGGAAAGAAAATGATTCCACCGAATCAGACGGGCTTCAGAAGGGGAGTGGGGACGATGGACAATATCGATTTACTGAATTATACAGTGAGCAGGAGGCTAGTGGAGGAAAAAGGGAAAGTGGTAGGGTTGGTTGTGAATTTGAAAGCAGCGTATGCCATGGTGGATAGAAGGTGTTTGATAGACGCAATGGAAAAGAGAAGGGTACGAATAGGTTTCAGAGAGAGAGAGAGAGAGAGAGAGAGAGAGAGAGAGAGAGAGAGTAGAGGAAGTATACAAGGAAACGATACAAAGGAAAGGATAAGCAGGGTGAAAGCGGATGGTGAGATAGGGGTGGGTTTTTGAACGGGAAGGGGGTTTAGGAAATAGAGAGCATGCAAGAGTGATACACACGATGGACGCTAGGGGTGGACTGACGGACCTCAGGGCATATAGTGAGAGAAGAAACAGAAAGGTTAAAGCTAAGAACAAGAGCAGGAATGAGGACGTGGAGATATGAAGAAAGGTTGAAAAGAGGAGACGGAAGTGAGATAGCGAGAGAATGCTTAGGGGAAATAGAAAAAAAGGGAGTCGAAGGGGAAGGAACGACAGTCGAAATATGAGAAAGAGAGAAAAGGGACGAAAGAGAAAGGTAGAAGGGAACGAAATGAGGGAAGAGAAGGAAGGAAAGACATGCAGTGCTGCATAGGCATGAGGAGAAAAGAGAAGAGCGGAGGGGGATAGGAGAGAAAATAAGAGAAATACTAAATGAAGAGGGGGGATGAGAGGAGTGGATGAAGAAAATGGACGGAGCAAGAGAATATAAGAGAAAGGGGCAATGAGTAACTGGTGAAGGAGACAGGGAAAGAAGAGAGTGAAAAAAGGAATGGAATGAATGGAGAGGAAATGGAAGTTCAGCGAAGGAGGAAAGGAGAGGAAAGAAAGGGGTTAGATAATAGGAAACCAAAATGTGCAACTAAGGAACATCACTTAGGTGTCCCCCTCCGATATTATTGAAGTTGTTTCTATGTGGTAGAGTTTCGAAAATTAAGTGACATGTATTTTTTTTTATCGGCGGAAAAACGATTTTAGGGGGTGAAACACACCCTCAAAAATGGGGTTTTTTCATTTTTCGGCGATAACTTTTTAACGGTACGAGATATTTAAAAAAATTTAATTACAATAACCCTTATTTTGTTACGTACTATACATTGGAGATGAAAGCCATACAAATAACAATAAATTTAAAATGTTTTATTGCAAAATTCGAATTTGTTCACACGTATGAGAGTTTTTCCTTCGACAATTTTTAATCGATTGAAATGTAAATTTGCATACACGTGGAGAATGGAAAATTAGCGAATACATGTTTTTTGTTTTTCCGATATCTCGCAATTACGGGGTTGTAACTACCCTTAGATTTTCGAGGCATGCGCATCGTATACTCAGTTAGCATTATGGAATTCCAGGGTAAATTCACGTCATTATTGACGTGTGTGTGCATGTTTGTAAATACCCCCGCCCTCGCCACCCGATTCACAAAAAATTAAGGGGCGAACCACCCTTGCATTTATCTTTCCCCCACCCTCTATGAGAACGAGGTGGCTCTATTTGAAGGAAACCTGTTCTATTTTCACGGTAACACAAAAATCTAGTTGGGGTGTTTTTGCATTTTTTCCAAATAGCAACCTTAAGGGGGTAAACTACCCTCTACCCGAACTTTCTTACGGGGGTCGTCGGGATTTAACACGTTTTTGTCGATTCAAATTAGTTTTGCATAGAGTCATGTAAAGTCTTCTCAAAATTTTCCTTCAGTTCTATTTCTTCATTATTAATAGGAGTTTGTGCGATATTCATAGCTTCAAACGTAGCCAGTAAAAGTTTAATTACGTTGATCGGGTTAACTTTCATTCTGGTAACATTTTCAGTGCAACACACCAAGTTCGCAAAACACAGAACTCAATTGGAAACTCGCGTACGGACTCGTACGTCTGAACTAGTATACTGCGATTCTTTACCGCCTTTTATAAGAAGCATGGAAATAGAAAAAATGCCCCTCCTTACGATATCAATTGCGAAAACGCATTCAATGAACTATAAAACAAGGTCGGCGCATAGATATCAAGTCATATCACGTTATGGCTGAGCGATCGGAGTCGCGCAAATTCCACAAGAATGACGCAAACATCTAATATAAACACCGGGAATGCATCTCTATGTGTGCATTTTTTTTCTTTAAATGAAAAAATTATCTCATTAAAGAAAGTAAGTGGAAAAAGTATTTATTCGTGCGCGTATAGAAAACATGTTTCTGATAAACATTAGAAAAGTGAGGAGTAAGAGGCAGATTTCGGCGTCTCACTTCCCCGGCCCCTGTTGAGATTAATGCAAAATACCCATTAGAGATTAATAAAAATTTATCCATTACAGACTAATGCGAAATATGCACAGGTATCCAAATTCATATTCATCAAAATAGCGTGGCATCTTTTTAAATTGCAAATGAAAAAGAAAATAGAGAGGGGTTCGATTACGCTCTCGCAAACAGGGTCTCATATTGAGTTCGCAACATGAGAAAACGTCGATTCGGAGTTGTTAGAAATATTTTAAATCGGCCAAGATGTGTTAAATGGGAAAAGACGACCCCGGTAAGAAAGTTCGGGTAGAGAGTAGTTTAACCCCTTAAGGTTGCTATTTGGAAAAAAATGCAAAAACACCCCAACTAGATATTTGTATTACCATCAAAATAGAACAGGTTTCCTTCAATTACATCCACCTCATTCTCATAGATGGTGGGGGAAAGATAAATACAAGGGTGGTTCGCCCCTTAATTTTTTGTTGGGGGTGGCGAGGGCGGGGGTATTTACAAGCATGCACACAAACGTTAATAATGACGTGAATTTACCCCGGAATTCCATAATGCTAGTATACGATGCGCATGCCTCAAAAATCGAAGGGTAGTTACAACCCCTTAATTGCAAGATATCGGAAAAACAAAAAACATCTATTCGCTAATTTCCCATCCTCCACGTGTATGCAAATTTACATTTCAATCGATTAAAAATTGTCGAAGGAAAAACTCTCATACGTATGAAAAAATTCGAATTTTGCAATAAACAATATGAAATTTATTGTTATGTATATGGCTCTCGTCTCCAATGTATAGTACGTAAAAAATTAGGGTTGTTGCAATTTGAATTTTTTAAATATCTCGTATGGTTAAAAAGTTATCGCCGAAAAATGAAAAAAACCCCATTTTTGAGGGTGTCCTTCACCCCCTAAAACCGTTTTCCCGCCGATAAAAAAAATACGTGTCGCTTAGTTTTCCATACTCTACTACATACCAAAGTTCCAACAAAATTGGAGAGGGACACCTAAGTGATGTTTCCTGTTAGATATGTTCTAAACCACTCCAATACCATTCCTCTCATTCCATATTGATCTAATTTTTCTAACAGTCTTGTTCTATCTACTGTTTCAAACGCTCGTTTCAGTTCTAGGAATATTACTGCTACCATTTTTCCTTCACAAATAAATCTGCAGCACTGCAAAGCGGCCACTGCTCTCCTGAGTAGGGACCTACAAGGCTGCAGATGGACTTTGTCCTGATACAGGAACCCTGGATACACAGAGGGCTTGTTAAAGGAGTAAGTCCTACATTGGGATCGCTGATCTACACGGAGGCAGAACCTGGCCCAAGGGCATGTGTCTTCATCAACAAGAAGCACGGTGCCCTCAAACTGAGCCAGTTTTGCACAAGGGACTTGGCAGCAGCTTCCATTAGACTAAGTATGGGCGGCGCGCAAACCATGCTAGTAATAGCATCGGGGTACCTCCCATGCGACTCTGAGGATTCTCCTCCCACGAGGGAACTCAGGGAGCTTGTTGCCTACTGCAGAAACAAGGGAGCGAACATACTGGTGGGGCGCGACGCTAACTCGCACCACACCATATGGGGCAGCTCCAACATCAATGAAAGATACGGCCTTACTGGAGTACCTGTGCTCAACCAATCTTGTAATCCTTAACAAAGGATGCAAGCCAACGTTTGTTACGTCACGCAGACAGGAGGTAGTAGATATCATTCTGGACTCACCTGGAGTGAGCCGGGTGGTGGTAGATTGAAGGGTAAGCGAGGATACCCTGTCCGATCACCGCATGATCACACTCTGCTTGGCTAACGACGGCAGTCCGGCCCCGGTGGAGACCTACAGGAACCCCAGGATGGCGGACTGGCATGCCTTCAAGGCAGGGCTGGAAAGCAGACTTGGGGAAGTAGGGGGCCGCATGGGAACGAGGGCCGGGGTCGAGCAGGAAGCAGACAAGCTGCAGAACGCTCTGGTCCGGTCCTTTGAGGCTGCATGCCCGCTGAGAAAGAGGAAGGTGCGTAACAAAGTGGCTTGGTGGAATGGAGAGTTGAGTCAGTTCCGCTCCCGCTCCCGCAAGCTATTGAATAAAGCCTTAAGGACGCAAATGGATTTCGACTGGGAAACCTATAAGGAAGCTCAGAGGGTCTATAAAAGGCCCATCAAGAAATCTAAGGACGAGGCCCGGCGGGACTTTTGCACGGAGGTCGAGGCACTACCACTAGTGGCCAGACTCCGCAGAATGTTCTCCACAGGACCACCAAATAAACTCGAGGGACTTACCCTTCCAAACGGAAGGATCACAGAGATACTCAAGGAAATGCTAGCGCACCTTTTCGAGGTTCACTTCCCGGGCTCGGAGCTAGCGGATCAGAAACAACCTCGTGAGGAGGTACTCACAATCACTAAACCGGGTGATTGGAAGACGGCAGCTAAAGTTGTCTCGGTGGACAGGATAAAATGGGCGTTATGGACTTTTGACCGGTACAAGAGTCCAGGGATCTTTTCTGCTCTTCTTCAGGAGGGAGGAGTGGGACTCGTATCGCACTTGTAAGTACACCTATCATATTAGGGCGTGACTTTATCACGCGATGGAAAATCACGATCGATGGCGCTAACGGTAATTGGAAAATTTTAGATTCTCCAGCGCAAATACCTTTTGGTTCGATGCCAGAAAAATTTCATGCCCTTAATACAATGCAAATTCAGGAATTGACAATCGATGCAAAAATGCACCTCGATAAATTTCTAGATGATAAATTCAAAATGCAGGGACAATTGGATTTGAAGGGTACAACGCTGATAAACCACGTAATTGAATTGTTAGATGAAACTCCGATTAAGCAGAAACCGTATAGAAGGAGTATGGCAATTAATAAGATTTTGGAGGAAGAAATAGAAAGACTTTTAGAGAAAGGATTTATTGTGCCAAGTAATAGTTCATGGTCAAGTCCCCCAGTGTTAGCGCTAAAGAAAAACGGTCAATATAGGTTTTGCGTAGATTACCGAAAATTAAATCGAATCACAAAAAAATCGGCCTATCCTTTACGCAAGATGGACAGAATTCTCGATTCCATGGTCAATCGTATGATTATCAGTACCCTAGATCTGAGCGAGGCATTCCACCAGATCCTGACGGATGAGAAAAGTAGACCTTAGACGGCTTTTGTGGTAGAAGGTAAAGGACTATTCGAATACGTCCGCATGCCGTATGGCCTAACGAATGCGCCATCCACATTTCAGCGCCTCATGGATGAGCTCAAAGTTAAGTTCACGGAGTACGTGAGAGTGTGACTGTTGCCAGAAAAATACACCGAGCAAGTTTTTACATACTTAGACGACTGGATTGTCGTTTGAGAAACTTTTAAAGAACATTTGAAGAACGTTTTTCTCGATATTCTATTCATTGTGCTTCACGAAGCAGGACTCGTGATTAATCGAGAGAAATCGTTCTTCGCTCGGCAAAGTCTTGAGTTTCTTGGCTTCTTGCTCAATAAAGATGGGGTGAAACCAAATCCCCAACGCAGCGAGCCAATCTTGAATTTTCAGCGCCCTCGCAATCGTAAGGAGTTACGCAGATTTAATGAACTCGTGAATTGGTATCACAGGCATCTGCGCAACATCGCTAAAATTCAAGGGCCGTTAAATAAATTGGCAAGCCCAAAAGTGCCGTGGGTATGGACGGACGAATGTGAAAAGTCATTCACAAAGATCAAATCCACACTCCAGGAAGCGCATACTCTGGTCCCCCCACGACCAGATTTACTGCATTTTTTATACACAGACGCTAGCGACACAGGGTTAGGAGCTATCCTAACGCAAAAAGAAGACGTTAGAAAATATCTCATTACTTGCTTAAGTAGACCACTCAGGGGTGCGGAATGTAATTACACCACTACCGAAAAAGAGTGTCTAGCTGTCGTTCGTGCGGTAAGACAATTAAGATGTTACAACTTAGTTTAGTGTTGGCCAATTTCGGTCATAGGTTCCAATATAAGAAAAAACGATAGTAGTTTGACGTTTCGATCCTGATTTGGATCCTCTTCAGAAAGTTTTTATTATGCTAAAATTTTACAATGTATTATGTATTATGTAATTTCTGTGTATAAGTTATGTGGAAGTGTTTGTTATTCTTATCGTACGCGAATTTTATAAAAGTACGAGAGTAGGTCTATTCTAACATGTAGTGTGAAGTAATGAATACCGATATGTCATATGCTTTTTAGTTATGTATATATGATCTCTGACCCACCTTTATATTCCGTGGGTTTTGTTATTGGGAAACAGCTATTTATTATAGATGGATTAATTAGGATCTAGTTGTTTGCCCTCTCATCCCGTCTTGTTATCCAATGTTGAGACTCCTCTCTAATCCGTTTTTTATCTCTTTTCTAGATATATTTGATTAATATGGATACCAAGTCCGTTATTTTGCGAACTGGTATCAACTGCAATTATGACCAGAGTGAGGAAACTGTGTAATGTTTAATCTGTCACCGATTAATAAATTTTTTAGTCTAATAATTACCTCTTAGAGATTCATATTAATGAAATGATTGAGATAACAGTCGCGGACACAATGATGTTAGTTTCGGTTATTGGAATTATCGGATGGTCGAACGTTCGCGATCTATGCTATTGTTCCCACTCTTGACTCGCGCAAAGACGGTTAAGCCTTGTGGACAGTGCCGTATCAACTATGAAGAGGTTCAAATATATGAAATACTGAATTAAATGATAGAGTTGTATATGCTGCTTAGTTTTTCGATGTCAGTTTTAAAATTTATTGCATTTGGGTGTGCTTTTATTTGTATCATCTCTAGTATCAGTCGTTTTTTTAGCCATTCTTCATTATTTAGGATTTTTACGTTGTCAAATTAAAATTGTGTTGTTGTTGAATGCCGTGTTGTGCTAGGGCTGTATGTACGTTCTCTGTGTGTCTGAGACTATTTTTATGTTCATTGATTCTGGTTTTTAGATATCTCTTTGTTTGTCCTATGTATACGGAATCGCAATTCGCGCAGTCTATTTTGTATACTAAGTTTGATTTGTTAGTTGCTTCAATATTGTCTTTTGTGGATCCTATTATTGATGCAATGTTATGTTTGTTATTCGTAACCAATGTTATGTTGTACTGTTTTAGAAGGCGGAATAGTTGGTGATGAATATTGTGTGTGTATGGTAGGTTAATTGTTCTTGAAGTATCGAACTCGAAGAACTTGATTGAACTCGATTGAACTTGAAGTATCGTGATTCAATAATTTTATTCGTAAAGGTGGCTGGATAACAGTTTTGAAGCATGGTGTCTTTAATGAGTTTTAAGTTTTTTTGGTGAAAAGAATGATGTGACAATTTTATTGCCCTGTCAACTAGCATGCAGATGATCCCTTTTTCTGGGACAGCGGGTGGTGGGAGAAGAAGTTAATGAACTTGCCTGACCAAGTAGGTTTCCTGTACCAATCGGTGATTAATTCAGTATTTCATATATTTGAACCTCTTCATAGTTGATACGGCACTGTCCACAAGGCTTAACCGTCTTTGCGCGAGTCAAGAGTGGGAACAATAGCATAGATCGCGAACGTTCGACCATCCGATAATTCCAATAACCGAAACTAACATCATTGTGTCCGCGACTGTTATCTCAATAATTTCATTAATATGAATCTCTAAGAGGTAATTATTAGACTAAAAAATTTATTAATCGGTGACAGATTAGACATTACGCAGTTTCCTCACTCTGGTCATAATTGCAGTTGATACCAGTTCGCAAAATAACGGACTTGGTATCCATATTAATCAAATATATCTAGAAAAGAGATAACAAACGGATTAGAGAGGAGTCTCAACATTGGATAACAAGACGGGATGAGAGGGCAAACAACTAGATCCTAATTAATCCATCTATAATAAATAGCTGTTTCCCAATAACAAAACCCACGGAATATAAAGGTGGGTCAGAGATCATATATACATAACTAAAAAGCATATGACATATCGGTATTCATTACTTCACACTACATGTTAGAATAGACCTACTCTCGCACTTTTATAAAATTCGCGTACGATAAGAATAACAAACACTTTCACATAACTTATACACAGAAATTACATAATACATAATACATTGTAAAATTTTAGCATAATAAAAACTTTCTGAAGAGGATCCAAATCAGGATCGAAACGTCAAACTACCATCGTTTTTTCTTATATTGGAACCTATGACCGAAATTGGCCAACACTAAACTAAGTTGTTACGGACACGGTCGCACATCTAATACAACAATTAAGATGTTATCTGGAGGGCACGCACTTTACAGTCATAACAGATCATTCCAGCCTAGGATGGTTTCACTCGTTAAGAAATCCAATAGGTAGACTTGCCAGGTGGGCAATGGAGCTTCTATCTCACGATTTAACCATAGAACACCATCAGGGATCGGCGAACGAAGCACCGGATGCGCTCTCTCGTTTATACGAAGACTCAGACGCGCCGGACGCGCGATTAAACAATGCACAAAGCATGCCATGGTATGATCATATGTTACAAATTCTTGAGAATAACAAGGGAAAGATTAAGCGACTCAAGCTAGGAAAAGACGGTAAAATATGTTATTATCAGCCAGACAAGGCTGAAGAAGATTTGGATGATAATGACGCGTGGAAACAAGTACTCAGAGAAGAGGAAATACATCCAACAATCGCTCAATATCACGATACACCCCAATCAGCGTACCAAGAAATTAGGAAGACGCGATATACCATTCTGAAGCAATTCTATTGGCTTGGAATGAACGTAGATATTCGCCGATACATTACAAAGTGCGAAGTCTGTCTGAAATGCAAGATCGACAATACGCCGCCTCATGAGGTAATGTATCCGCGCAAGATTCCTGAGCCCTGGGAAACAGTTTCAATGGATATCATCAGTCCTTATCCGCGCTCAAAAGCAGGCAAGAATTATATATTAGTTTGCGAATATATCTGTACGCGTTACATTGAATGCTATGCTTCGAACAAAACCGATGGCATGCACATTACACGTTCATTGCGCTCTTTAGCAAACAGATGGGGAAATCCGCAAACGATAATTACCGATAATGGCACAGAGTTTGTAAATAAAGTTATTACGAGTTATTGTAAAGAAGCGAACATTCGTCAATTTACAACACCGGTTTACCACCCACAGGCAAATCCCGTGGAAAGGGTAAATAGAAATTTGAAGGCAATGATTTCGAGTCTATTAGGCGAAAATCATCGTGAATGGGACGAGTTCCTTGAGGAAATTCAATTCGCGTTTAATACAACCGTACATGCTTCTTTAAGAGTTACTCCCGCATATCTGAATTTCAGTAGAGCACCCAGAGGTATCGGAGAGCCTTCCTTACCCACAGAACAGACAGACGATAATACCTGGACCGATCGAATTGACCGAATCAAGGTTTGGCGCGAGAAAGTAGAAAGCTACATGAGAAAAGCGCAGGAGGACCAATGAGACAGGTATAATAAAAATCGTAAAAGCAGTCTTGACTTTGTTGAGGTCGGAGATAGCGTGTATTACCCGAATAAAACGCTTTCGAAAGCAGCACAAGGGTATAGCGCGAAATTTGCGCCACGATATAAGGGACCCGCGTTAGAGAGTAAGAAACTTTCACCGGTAGTAGTAATTATAAGCGACGAAAAAGGAACTGAGATAGGGAAATACCATATTGGCGATTTAAAGTTGGCACGAGCGAAGCAAAAAACTAGCACAGGTTCACCAATAATTTTGCAGAAATCCAGCGATGACTGACACCGTGGAAGTACGGAACGGAAGTTCGGGGGAGCCGACAGAGCACCACGCCGAAGATCCGACCGCCTCAGGAGATCACTCTCTCGCTGAGGGTACACTAAGGCGCTACCTTCCAGCCGAAATGATGGAAGGGGACACGGAAAAGGAACCGGAGCTAGTAAGCGCTTCGACCCAGATGGTAATCATCTCAAAAGACGATCTGGCCCGGTTGTGCCAGGATCTACGCAAGGAACGCAGCATCAACAGGGAGCTCTGCGACGAGATCGCGACCCTCAACTCCAAGACGTCACTGCCAAATCAAGAACAAGCGCTCTCCACCCACTATGAGGTCGTACAAACCCTCATGAGGGAAATGAAGGAGAAGCAGGCGCTAGGAGAGAAGATCAACACTCTGGAAGCGACCATCGCGCAAACGACGCAGAACGGCGCTAGACAGGAGAAGAACTGCGTACGACTAGACGCCGAATTAACAAAAAGCGTCGAGGCATACAATCGCGCAGAGATCCGAATTACAGGATTGTTGAACATAAAAAAGCTCTTCACCAAGTCAGTGATGGAGGTTTATTGTGCCCAGTGCGAGCTTCGACAACCGAGGTTGCACCCGAAAGCACTCAAAGGATGCCTGAATTGTAAAACGGAGGGACATAGTTGACGCTCTTGCCGCCGACCAAACATGACAATCTGCTGCAAAATTTGCAATTCCGAAGGATTCACCGAGGAGGACTGTCCTTGGCCGCACTATCAGGAGTTTATCAATTAGGAGATTCCGCTCGAGAACCGCTGCAAAACCTGCCGACATCTCTTGACGGAACCCGATCCAGCGTGCAGAACTTGTCGCAAGCGCATTATCGAAGCGAAGCAGGCAAAACGCGCACACACCGCTATGCAATACCGCTCAACAACGGAGACAAAGCGCACAAGAGCCGTACTGGAACCCACAGCTTGTACGCACCATATGTACCAGTTTGGTCCAGTTCTCGTGCATTCACCGTGCTCTACCCCAAGTCACCAACGCTTCGATAACGGTGCTGATCGCGCCATGATTCTACCTGATGCCAAGCCGATCACCGAGAAGGTGCACCCCGAACCACCGCAAGATCCCGAAGACGACTCGGACGATGACAACGTCAAGACCGTCATCTTCAACCCCGTGAAGCGCGAATCCCAGGATCAGGAGTGATTGGCTCGTCGTTGCACCAAAGGAACCCCACGTCGTCATGGAAGATTTGTTTTGTTTCTTAGCAAGGAGAAGTTTTGTTTATCTCCAATAAGATGAAAGAAAGAGTTTTGTTTGATTATGCCCCAGTACAAAGGAGAATTTTGTTTTTAGTTGCGCGAATCGATATTCGCTTATCGTCGAGTTACGACGCATATATTTTGTTTTGGTTGTTGGATTTGATCTCGTTAAGAAACGAAAAGACTGAGAAATACTGTATTGTCGAAGCTCCTTCACTGCGAAGTTGCCTCGTAATTTTGGATATATCATTTCTTGTATGAAGTATGGAGGTTGGGGGTTCTTCGTAAATAAAATACTCGAGTTTGAGCCATCGAAATTCTTGTGGTTTATTGGCTCTTGTGGGAAAAGCCTTGCGGCATAAAAGCCCACGATGATTTACAATTTTGTATTTGCATATTTAAGAAGGCAGAGAGTCTGTTGGTCCGTGTCATTGCGATCTCTCGCGTGCCTTGTATTTATCCATTTTCGTCACAAGGTTCTAGTCCAGAGTCGGAGAATCTAGGACCATATGGCCGTTCACCCGACTGCTGGGACTGTCAAAATGTGTTTCTCGTGAGAGTCGTATGTGAGAGGGCTCAGGGCCCTCTCGCCTTGCGAGTCGATTTACTCCGTGGAGTCGTATGTCTTACTCCTGAGAGTCGTATGTATTATTCCTGAGAGTCGTATGTATTATGATCTTTTCACCGACGATCGTCACTCGATCGCCCTCTGCGTTCAACTACTCCACAACATGTCGACTGCCCGCTCGCCTACCCGTTCACAAGAGATTTGCCTCTCAGTTCACGCGAGTTGGGCGAGCGCGGCTAATAACGGAGATCGCAATGGCCCTGGCGCAAACAAATTCTCATTCCCTGAACAAATACATAGGATATTTTTTGTATTCAGGGATAACTAGTGTGCTATAAAAATCTCAAGTTTATATTACTAATTGTGTTAATAGACTTTCCCCAATCCACCGTTAACCAGTAGATAAAAGAGTAAATTAATTTGGTGAGAAATAATCAATGGTGTTGGAACTAAGTGAGTATTTTGTTGTCTTCAATGTTTACCAAGTGAATTTGATTTTATGTTCGCTATCCACCATGATCGGAACCGTGCAAGTGCACCGGCGGAATCCTAACCCAAGGAATTTCCAAACTGCCCGCGCTGAAACAGTCGGGTAACCAGCGGTTTGAAAGGAGGGAATGTAACGTTATTTTCACGTTTCGGTTATTCATAAAACTCGCCGCCTACCGACTGTCTCACGCGCAAAAATCTGTTCCGATCTTGGTTGGACAGTAGCCTATGATGCGCTGTCTAATCCATGATTAAAAATTATTTCATGTACCCGCGAGGAAACAAAAACTGGAGGAAAGAGGGCAGCAGGACTCGGACAACCGAAATCGAGCACGAACGCTAGCGCTAACCGCGCACTCCCGAATCTACCCGAACCGAAAGGAGAGAATCGCCTGTCGAACTACGACCAAGGGAGAGGCTACGTTCGTCACTGTAGAGCAAGACAGCGAGAGAGTCCAAGCGTTGCAGAGAGCATACGCCTTATTAAAATTAGAGACAATCCAGCAGTCTTAAGAGACAGTCACATAGAGAATTTTGAAAATAGCACTTAGAAAGAAAGAAAGGTTAAGGCAGTAGTCTGCTTTAGGAGCTGAAAAAAAAGCGTTTTTTCAACAATTTTTTTGAAAGGGAAGGAAATGATTGCGGTAAACGAAATTTTGAGACGATAGTATATTATGTTCAAGCTTTAAAAAACAATTTTTATTATTACAAATTATTGAAATTTGCCAAAGTTGTAACGATTTTTCTGGGGCGTCTGGAGTGTGCACTCGTAAATCGGTGCCGGTGATGGAGGTCGTGCGATGCATCTGAAACAGTGGAACCAAATTTTTTTTTAGTTTTTATAAGTTCCTTTTCTATATGAACTAAAAAAATACCGAAGAAATGACGAAATTCCAAATTTTTTCGAAGTTTGAAAAAAAAATTCACTTTTTTGAAAAAAAATTCACTTTAAGTTGCAAAACAAGTAATTTAAATAGTACTTTTGTCCAACTTTTTTAGTTCAAATAGAAGATAATTCAATACTGAAGCTAGATCACTTTGGTTTTTTTCGATCGGACATATATTGTTTTTACTATCGCCGGCACCGTTTTCCAAAACTTGTGAAAATGAAAACTCGAGAAAACGGGCTGTAAAGTTTTCGGTCCAAAAAAATGTAAGTTTTTGGATACTTACACTAATTAGATGTTAATCGGCTATCCCCGGGCCATACAATAATCCTTCCTCTTCTTCAAAACACTCGTTTTGGCGGAGGCTTTCCGATCTTCGAGCTGTACGAGCCTCCTTGCTGGAAAGTGATGCGCGCCGGTTCTCCCGCGTTATGCGCTCAGCATCGACGGTGTCAGCAAAATTTTTGCATTGCTGCCCGATGACAATATCGAGGAGCTGCATGGTAGAAAGCACAGCTGAATAACCTTCGTTGAAAATGCCTGTAGCCATATTTGCTGCTATTTCGACGATTTTATAGCCGGAATTTACGTGTTTCGGATTTAGGCGCCACACAATCGAATTGAACGATTCGTTCGAATTTTGAGTGTGTCCGCCTAAGCACCGCGTCAATAAATCGTCATTTGAAAGATCTTCGTAAATTGGACGAATGTGCTTCTCTACATTATCATTAATTAATCTTGCCGGGTGTTTGAAAGATGCCAGATTATTCGCCGCTTTAGCCTTGCGCCATTCGCACCAACTCTCCGGGCCTTCTGGACAATTTTTATGCCGAGGGTTTTTATCGGTGGAACAATAATGGTCTAATGTTGCCATAATAGCTCTCTTCATACCTTCAACTGAGTTCACGTTTCGACGAATTGCCAGACCGTAGTAAATCGTCAATTTCTTGATGAGACTCTCCGTTAGCCCGTTCTTTCCTCCAAGTTTCTCAGTTTTTCTTTTATTCCATAAACGAGTACCCATACGCTTTTGCACGTGTCCAACACACTCATTTTTCATCACTGTGCACTCGTCTACGAGTACAGTCAAACGATAGAATACACGAAGGGGTGGAGCGCGCGCGCTCGGGTCTACCCGAGCATTCGCACCTGCTCGACGCTCGGCCACTAAAACTGATCTAGCTTCGAAAATATGTCAAATTGGCCTCTAAAATTTTGAACACATATTCTTGGATAGTTTTGGAATAGATTTAAGACAAAAACGAAAAATCGATTTTTTGAAGCCTGTAAAGCAGACTACTGCTTTAATAGTCGAGGGTAGTCGCGCCTTACTTGACTAAGAGAACTCGAATCCTGTTGAGAAAATTAAGCGCGTTAGAGAACGCATTATTGTAAACCAATTGTACCAACTAATTAAATATTGTTAATTGCGTGTGAGACAATTCGTGCACTGATTGATACCCAACGGACGGAGGACCGCGCTTGTTTCACCAAATCAACGAAAGGTAAGTTTGGACTTTTCTTGAGGTTTAAATTGTGAAGGATTTACCGAGCCGATGTGCATGAGGCGGTCGGTGTTAACTTTGGTGAGGGATTAGGGAATTAGAAAGATCAGAGATATCAATAAGAGGTTTTATGATGTTTTGCCCCGTGCATTATAACATTCAATTTTTGTAACCCTCCACAAGCCGACCCTGTGCAGTTGGCTAGCCGTGCAAGAAAAAGTAAGTCTCGTGGTTGTCCGTGTTGTCTGTCACCGCATCGGGTGGGTTACGGGTGTAGGGGTACGAAAGTATCGGGAAGATCGAAGTATTCCGTTCACTATGAGAGAGAAAACGTTACAATGTATATAAGTAATACAATTTTAATGACTTAATCCTCATTTTGAAGAACTAATAAAAAAATGAATGAAGAAAAAGATTGATATATTTAAAACATTAATCCAAACAAGTATTTTCTCCAATCACTGCAATTTTGTTTGATGAAAAAGATTTTATAATTTCCACTAAATTTCTTGCTCGACGAAAATGAATTCTACTAAAAGAAAATCTGTATTCAATGAGATTAAATAATATTTCCATTAAAATAATGATTTTGAAAAGACAAGAGCCATGGAAATAATATTTGATGCATACTGACTGGTGTTTGTATTATTTTATTTCGTTATTATTTCATACTATTCTAAAAGATGCCATTCAGTGTTTTCCTATTCATTTATTCAGACTAACATTTAGAAAAAAATTAGGTTTATTTTACAAAATCCTATCGTATTTTCATCAGCGATTAGGATAGCAAATTATGCCCAAAGAATGAATGTGATTTTTTATATTCAAGCTTCGTTGAATTTTACATATACTCAGTGAACACATTTCGTAACAGTAGTTTAACCCAGAAGTCCCAAGTAATGTTACCGTTGTTGTGTACCTGTTAACGAGTTCACGACATAACATGTTACTGTCATGTGACATTACCCTTTAGGTGACACGGTTTGTAACAGCAATGTTGCATAGAAGTTGCATTATTGCATATTATCGACTATAAATCATAATATTTCTAGTTGAACATCGTGATTTCTGGTAGTTTGTTTCAATAGCCTTTCTTTCAATTGGCATTTAAAGCATTCACTGATCCAATAACCGTTACAAAAAATCTGCTCAAGGTTATTTTAATACATTTCAATATAACGTTCAAAAAAAGCCACGCAATTTTCCAAGAGATGGCCTTCCAAAGATTATACATGATGATTTTACCTATATAAAGTAAATTTCTTACATATCTGTGGTAAACCAATTCAATTAAGTGGTCGTTTTCATATTATGTTAAATAGCATATTAATTCCTTTTTAGAAGAAATAATGCGCACACATGTTCTATTCGAAGAGGTGGAGTGCATCAATGGAAACTCTGCATGGTTTTGATTTGCAAAGCAACGATTTACACGTTCGCAAGGAAAAAGAAAGCCCCCCAAGACAATGAGCTTGACGAAAAGGATGAATCAAGTAAAACGTGACTTATTCCTAAAAACATGTACTTTTGGAAAATATAGTCAAATGTAAAAGTTCCTATGATTTATGTAAATTACTTTCAATACAAAAGTTTATTTGCCTTCAGCTATTTTTATACTGCGATAAATGCGTTTATTCAACATTTTCTAATTAAAAAATACTTTTGTCCGCTTCTGACTAATTTTTATATTATTTTATTTTATTATTATTTCATATTATTCTAAAAGATCCTAATAAGTATTTCCCTATTCATTTATTCACACTAACATTTAGAAAAACAATTAAGTTTATTTTAGAAAATCCTATCGTGTTTCCATTAGCGAATAGGATAGCAAACTATATCCAAAATATGTATATGATTTTTGTTATTCAAGCTTCGTTGTATTTTACATATGTAATACTTCTTAATTAATCTGATGTGTATAAAGAATGAAGAAATAATATAAAATACGTGTGATACACAATTAAATGAATCAAATAATTTCTAGGCCGATTTCGGCCTACTATATCCCCCAAAAAGAGTGTTTATAAGTATATACTATTTTCATTACTAATACATTACTTGTTACTTGAATGTTTCATAACCGATACGTATTTATTGATATAGTATGATCAGTTATGTAACAGTAATGTAATAAAAGTTACGTTACTTGTAATATTCAGGAGGCGAAAATAGCAACTAACAAGTAAGCAACATGTAACGTTCGTGTAACATTGCATATGATTTTCAGTACATAACGGCCATGTTGTACAAACATAACTGTGTTCACTGGGTATGATCTAATCCCAGTGTACACAATTATTGCCATTATATGTATTAGAAATCGTATGCCATGTTATAAGAACGTTACATATTGCTTACATGTACGTTACTATTTCCGCTTCCTGAATGTTATAAGTAACGTAACTTTGGTTACATTACTGTTACATAACTGACCATATCAATAAATACGTATTAGTTATAAAACATTCAAGTAACAAGTAATGTATTAGCAATGAAAATAGACCTAGAAATTATTTGATTCATTTTATTATGCATCAAACGTATTTTACATTATTTTTTTATTCTTTATCCATATGAGAATAATTAAGAAGTTTTATATTTGTAAAATACAACGAAGCTTGAATAACAAAAAACATCTACTTACATATTTTGGGTATAGTTTGCTATCCTATTCGCTAATGGAAACACGATAGGATTTTTTAAAACAAACTTAATTGTTTTTTTAAACATTAGTCTGAATAAATGAATAGGAAAATACTGAATAGGATCTCTTAGAATAATATGAAATAAAATAGTCAGTCAGAAATATCAGTCAGTATGCGTCAAATATTATTTCCATGGCTCTTATCTCTTCGAAATCATTATTTAAACGGAAATATTATATAATCTCACTCAATACAGATTTTTCTTTTAGTAGAATTCATTTTCGTAGAGCAAGAAACTCACGTCAACAAATAAACACTTCTTCATAAAATAAAATTGCAGTGATTCAAGATAATACTTGTTTCAATTAATGTTTTAAATATATTAATCTTTTTATTCAATCATTTTTTTATCAGTTCTTTAAAATAAGGGTTAAGTCATAAAAGCTATATCACTTATATATAACTTGGATGTACTAATGTAATGTTGCGTGAGAGAACACTGTTATATTGCTAATATATAACATGGTGACCTCCACACAATATAACATAAATCTAGAAATATGATATCACTTACATATAACTTGGATATAACAAATGTAATGTTGCATGGAAATAACATTGTTATATTACTGATATATAACATAGCTGTAACCGATTTATATAACATAAGCCTAACAATGTAATATAATTAATATATAATATACATATAACAAATGCAATATAACTAGTTACTCTCGCGCTATATAACTGTTATACTACATAGAAGTAACCAATGTAATATAACTTGTAACTTCCATGTTATATAACTGTTATAAACTGTGTTCACTGGGCATGGATACATCTGCAAATGATGCAAAACCATATCACCTAGTAAACAAAAAACCGGTAATTTATTTTTTAAAGAAAAATAATCTTTAAGTATAAATTGTTTCTTTATTTTATTTTCAAATAAAATAAGCCGTAGATTTTATTATTCTGTCATTTTGAATAGGTAGAAATCAAATGTTGAGGAAACTTTATTCTACAGGTACCTTACTTACGTTGAACTGCAATTTTGTTTCTAATAAGCTTTATATAACGTATTATGCAAAATCGATGTAATTTTTTATAATTTAAGCGCACCTGAAAATACGTAATCCTTCAAAGACTGACTTTAACTTCTGTATTAGAAAGAATATACAGGCCAATGCCAATGATCATTGGTTTATGTCGCAATCACGGTATCAATACTTTCGTAAAAAAGTTAAGGGGAAGTGACACAATTGAGCCCTACGCTCGGTCAGGGCCGGGCCATTTGGTCTTTCTCTTTTTTACACGCAATCGTGTGTACTCCAAGCGTGCGTCAAGGTGGGGGCGAAGCCAACAAAACATTACTGCGCTTATACCTTTCACGGTCTAGTGCTTTTCAGAAAGTAACTGCCACGCTCTCGAATTAAGCATGCCCGTAAACTCTCGAATAAAATTGCGAAAGACTGCCAGTATGAATTTTCAAATAGAATCTCCGGATTTATTGGCACGTAAGAGCACGTTGTTCAATGGGATCGTTTGTTCTCCTTATTCTTTTATTATATTTCGGCGCCTCATTTCTAGACCGCTCGATCTTCGTATGTCAAAAGAAATAATGAAAAATCGTTGTTTATTATTCGATATCATATCATTCGACGTTGTTCTAGAGATGGCGATCGGCCAACTTTATGCGCTTTTTCCACTGTGCAGCCGTTTCGTTTTTCCCGCTTGTAAGAGAAATCTTTTAATAGCGCAGCTCAAGATTCTCGAGAATAAAACTGCCATTAAATGTGCCAAACTTCATTTAAATGCGCATTACTCATTCGAATTGGTTCAATCTTACTGTTATTGGTATTATTACTATTGAACATAGTTCATCAAATGAACCATAAATCATATACAAATGGGTGATTCTGGTTGCGAGTTTCCGACGCGATCTGCCTTATGACATTTTGACACATTTATCTTAAATCTAAATACTATACCGGTTCAACTTTGCTGTGCCCGTGTCAAGTATTCAAACACATTGAATATAAGTTTGATCGCAATTATGTAACGCCTTTTAGACATTATCGAATAGTACAATATAGAATAATTGTATTTTCCTGTGTGATCTATTTAACGGGATGGAAATCATTGCTACTTTTCGAAATAACCAGACGTTCAAGCGTCGTTCTATTTCGGTCTTAAACTTTCTTAATGATACATACTCGATTGGTTTGCCAGAACTTTATTACTGATACGAGATAGATCCAAAAAGAAGATAGTCTCTTACATCGAGGAACGTCTTTATACATATACTCAACAAGTATTCTCGGACTTAATTTAAATAAGTTGGAAAATTTAAATTATAAAGTTTCTACGTAGTGAAAATAACTTATCAGCAATGCTTTTTGGAGAATATTACCGTCCTGGAGTAATAATGTCTATTCTGCCGCGGAAAAAAACAAAGAAAAAGATAATCAAGCATAAAACGTTAGCTGAGATAGTTGGTATATCCTTTGAATAAACTATCTCTGAATTATAGAATGTAGGTACGTAAATAGATAAACGTGAAATTCCCGAAGACATGTTACGAACAAGGCAGGCGATCTATGTAACACTATACATACTTGGAGAGCTGTAAATTTAGAATCAGCCCGGTAGGGCTTGGCTTACCGGATCCTAAATCCTCTCTGACATGTAGCGCGCACAGTACACAGTGCGCAATATCGAAGTACGGAAACATTTTTAGTTTAATGACCTGATTGGCCATATCGAGAAAAGCTTCGGGATCCATGATGTCCCAATTTAATAGATTCTTCACGCACTGTCTGATAATGAAAAATTCGGTTCTTAGTCCAACTACTCAAATTCGAATTCACTGCCGGCACCTTCGAACAACGCTGGGCTTTGCGCCGACCGTTCGTCGTCTGCTTGCTCGATCCGAGAATCTCAGAACAAAATTCCCATTATAAGATTTTAGCCCCACACTTTAGTTTCTTATAGATCGACCAACATCATTAGATATCAGCGACGAGTTGTCTGCGAGGTACTATCGTTTATTTCCAACAGATGGCGTTGAAATTAATCCAATGTAACGAATGCCGGCAAACATTGAGGCCTGCTTTTACCACGGACTCTTTAATTCTCGTCTCAATCTGTAGAAAAATAAGTTCGCGCGTTGTCAAATGTTATTTTTGTAATGTATAAAGATCGCTATAAAAATAAACGAACAATTTACATAATACTTGATCGTGTAGAGTGTTTGTATTTTTATGCGCAGCATCACCCCTGCATGTCAGTTTAAGACAAATTTATCGTTGAGAGAATATCCGCAATAACATACATATATCCGTAATAATAATAATAATCTTTTAATTGAAAAATCTCGTTGCACACATCAAATCACCACTCCCTCTTATTTTTAGATTTAATTACGTCCTTCGGTAGACTCGCTCTCGCTTTATCTATCTATCTATCTATCTCTATACGAGAAACGCATATCGCTAGAATAATCGTCGTTCATTGTTTCTATAAACTAAATTCTTCTCTCAAAAACATACGCTTCGACAAAGTTGACACTGTTAAAAATCTCTAACACCTTAGCTACTTGGAGACGGAAGGGGGCCGCGAATTTTATTTGACTTATATGTTTCATGAAATGCCGGACATTTGTACGAGCAAACCCTAAACCGCTAAACGTGTTATATTACATATTAGAATAAAAAAAAACATATTGGGTGCTGCTATCGCCTCTTATCAATTGTTGTGTTTGACTGAAAACATACATGCAAGTTTGTTGAAACTAAGAAATATGAGCAATTGAAATCCACTTTCCATAAAAGGAACGGTCTTTCTTGCCACAAGTTTCGAATTCACTATGAGCCATGATCTCCATTGTAATACGATGCCGTAATTTGGCTGATGAGACCGGTAGTATTCAAACCTAATCCCTCTCAAATTGGTATATAAGTTGCTACGAATTCGATCAAATATGTTTTCCGGTCGTTACCCAGTGAACATAGTTATGTTTGTACAACATTGCTGTTATGTACTGGAAATCACATGCAAATGTTATAAGAACGTTACATGTTGCGTACATGTAACTTGCTATTTCCGACTCCTGAATGTTACAAGTAACATAACTTTTGTTACATTACTGTTACATAACTGACCACATCAATAAATACATATCAGTTATAAAACATTCAAGAAACAAGTAATATATTAGCAATGAAATTAGTATATATTACGAAAATGCGTTTTCGGGTATATAGTAGGTAGAAATCGACCTACAAATTATTTGATTCATTTAATTATGTATCAAACGTATTTTATATTATTTCTACAATGTTTATACGTGTCAGAATAATGAAAAAGTATTATATATGTAAAATACAACGAAGCTTGAGTAACACAAATCACATACATTCTTTGGGTGTAGTTTGCTATTTTAATCGATAATGGAAACACGATAGAATTTTCTAAAAAAAACGTAATTGTTTTTCTAAATGTTAGTCTGAATAAATGAATAGAAAAATACTTATTAGAATCTTTTAGAATAATGTGAATTAATAATAAAATAAAATAATACAAACATTAGTCAGTATATATCCATCAAATATTATTTCTATGACTCTTATGTCTTTGAAATCATTATTTTTATGGAAATACTATTTAATCTCATTCACTTCAGATTTCCTGTTACTAAAATTCATTTTCGTCGAGCAAGAAAGTCAGTTCAACAAATAAAATCTTTTTCATCAAATAACATTGCAGTGGTTCGAGAAAATACTTGTTTGGATTAATGTTTTAAGTATATCAATTTTTTATATATATCGTTATATATATATAAAAATAAGGCGATATAAAAATAATGGCTAAGTTTATCAAAAAAGTATAAGAGGGCTATTTTGTAGAGCATTCAATTCTGCATAAGAATGTGCCGGCAGCTTGTTTGTGGAATATGCCATGACCGTGTTATAAAATTCCGACAGAAATTTTTTTTTCCCGTGTTTTTTAAATGCGAAGTAGAGATGTGTTTAAGCGACCTCTAAATATTAATATTTTAAGCTAAAATTTATACAGGCTTCTTTTTTTACCTTTTTATAAGTTTAAAGCCTGTTTTCAGGATGAAAAAAAAAGTTGCCCAAAAATGACACAGTCTAATATATATATATATATATATATATATATATATATATATATATATATATATATATATATATATATATTCTGTTACTTTTACTTTTATATAATTCTGTTTACTTTTACTTTTTATTCAATAATTTTTTTATCGGTTTTTCAAAATAAGGATTAAGTCATAAAAGTTATATCATTTATATATAACTTGGATGTAACCAATGCAATATTGCATGAAAGGAACGCGCAATGTGACATAAATGTAGCAATATTATATAACTTACATATAACTTGGATGTAACTAATGTAATGTTGCGTAGAGGGAACATTGTTATATTTCTGATATATAACATAGCTGGAACCGAGTTATACAACATAAGCCTAAAAATGTAATATAATTAATATATAATATACATGTAACAAATGCAATATAACTAGTTACTCTTATATTATATAACTGATATATTACATAGAAGTAACCAATGTAATATTACTTGTAACTTGCCTGTTATATATATATGTTATAAACTGTGTTCACTGGGTAATGATTCTTTATCGACATGTCAATTTGTTATTTTCACTACCCCTTTCTTACGGGGAAATAAAAACCATTTTTATATTCCGCAATACAATTCCAGGTGTCCTGTTGTTAGCTGCTGAAAGAATCCTCTTTGGCGCGTACTCGTACAATCTAGCTGCAAAAACTATGAACTCATTAACCATTAATATTAAAAGAGATAGACAGAGAACACGTTATATCACGAAAATAAATACAATACCTAAAAGTACCTACAATACCTGTCACACAATTATATAGACCCTAATAGATTCGTGATAATCTTGTCAATAAACTACGTAATCGAAAAGGGTTATTCATCTATATGTCCAATGACCTTGCATCGTCGGAAACCTCGACCCTATCACCTCAGTTAGCCAGAAATGCAACATAGAGTGAAATAACTTGAGGCAGATCTTAAAAGACTCCTTATGGTGAAATTTCTCAATGTGAGTTAATTAAATTTTATGAACCAGGTTCTGATGGCTGCTTGGAAATTTGGTTTCAGCAAACACATAGCAAAACATATCTCATTATCTCTCTCTCTCTCTCTCTCTCATACGCGTCCAAAAATTCATAGAAATCTTTGAACCGTTCAATGAGGAAGCCAAGTCTACGTTGTACGGAACATGCCGATTGTTGAAAATAAAAAGGAAAGAAAACATTTCAAAATAATCTTTATACTACCATGATACTGAAATGAACCTTAAAACGTCATGACCCAATCATGCTCTTGCACAACCTATATCAAAAAGAGTTTAGTTATGTGAAAGGATTATTGTAGGCATTTCTGGAAAATGGACTGAATCATTGTTCTATGGTAAACCATAACACAGGATTTCAAGAAGTCAATCATTAAACAGGACTCTACATTCCCCATCTGTGCAGCAAAAACTGGAATACTTTGGTTACTTCTATGTAATATATCAGTTATATAACATAAGAGTAACTAGTTATATTGCATTTGTTACATCTATATTATATATTAGTTATATTACATTGTTAGGCTTATGTTATAAAAGTCGGTTACACCTATGTGGTATTTCAGAAATATAACAATGTTCCTTCCACGCAACATTACATTAGTTACATTCAATTTATATGTAAGTTATATAACTTTTATGACTTAACCCTTATTTTGAAAAACTGATAAAAAATTATTGAATAAAAAGTAAAAATAAAAAGAATTGAATATATATATATATATATATATATATATATATATATATATATATATATATATATATATATATATATATATCAAAATTGGCTTATATATATAAGGGAATAGCACCTTACATGTAAGCAACATGTAACGTTCTTATAACATTGCATATGATTTTCAATATATAACGAACAATGTTATACAAACATAACCGTATTCATTGGAGTGAGTGTACACCCTTGTCTGCTACAAGTTCCAGTGCAAGAAATGAAAATGGAAGAATGAAGAAGTAGTCTGCGCAAGCATTAGTAATCAGAGCACACGTTGAACGCCACGTTACCCACCGGTGGCTGACAGTGTATGTACCGCCGCATCTAATCGTACGCCACGTACGTGGCGGTCAACGTGTTAAAGTCATAGTACATCACGAGATTCTGATTAGATCCCAACGGGCATATCGACTTTCATGATAATGGTAATAAGCAGAGGTTTACAACGTCCAATAACATTTGGACGTTGAATATTCAAATGTTATTCATATTGCCATGGAAATTAACTTCCTCAGAAGATGGAAAGATATTGCCACTCCTATAGAACATACCAAATCTAACCAACTGCCTTTCGTCGATAAATACTCGAATCGTCAGATTGTGCCTCTCACGACTATAGAAAGAATATGCCTACGCTTAGCTGTATAAAATTAGCCGCTCGATTTTGAATTTTGCATCTTTTTTTAATTTATAATGATTGTTTGTGATTGTTAGTGATTGTTTGATTTTAAAACGTTTCTTTGATCATATTTTTTGTCAAACAAACAAAACGGAAATTAGCGTTAAGTTAGCCGCAAATTTTTTAGTTTCGTCTAATTTGATTTTTTTTAAACGCTAATCGATTCGGAATCGTTTGTTTGAAACAAATAATATAATTTGAACGTTTGTTTGATCGTTGTTGTTCCAAGAAATGAATAAATAAAATATTGGATCGTCGTAGATTTTACACTAGATTCTGACTTGATCAGACTTGACATGTGTTCGCATGCATGTAACAATATAAGTTACAATTCATGTTGTGACACGGGATTACTGGATGAAGGTTTTGTTAACTTTACAAATCCTGGCCTTCCGTAGTTGAGTGCATCTCGTGTTGAGCATCTTCGCAGTTGTATGGTAAGAAAAAACATTCTCAATTGTTGTTATCTTTGCGTAATTCAACTCATCTGCGAGTTTGTCGATACAGGTATACTGATTTCACCAAAATTTTGATTGCACAAAAATACCCAAGCTCTTCCAAGTGATAAAAGAAATAAGTGTAGTTATTTTCTTGTTAGAATATAAGAAAACATATTCATAGCACTTCTTAGCCATCGTCAATAATTCCTTTCGTTTTTTTTAATTGTTATCAGCGACGATGAAATGTGTGCAAGCGTACATCTTATTTCCCATTTGCTGTTATTTTCTGTAAAATATCGTTGATTATTATAACTCGTAAATGGAATTCATTTTTTGGTAAAAATACATATTCTCCAAGTGATATACGAATAAAGTTAATTATAGAAATAATTTGAACTTCTACGTACCTTTTGACTCCCATTCGTCAATAAGTCGCTATATAAGTGGAGGTAAGTCAAATTTTTATTGTTTTCTATAAGGAATGTTTGGAGTTGGACGTAAAAATGCTTCAAATAGTTACTTTTAATTGTTACTTGAATCTGTTATAAATTAAAAAAATTAATTGTCCAATTCTATTGACAGTGATGATAATGGACTGTTATCTTGGCGTAGTTTTCATCTTATAAACGGACTCTCGAGATTCGTGGCGATGTCATACAAATTTTATTTAATTTTCAAACTTTTTGGATATTCCATCACGTAGCTCGAAACTGGGGAAGCATTTTTTGAATATAATAATATTAACTATACTTCTAGAGTTCTGGAATGTCTAGAACATCTCCTTACTGAAGTTGTTTCATGTGAAACTCATTTTTGTTTTTAATATTAAAAACCTAATAAATTGTGAAACTGACCAAAAATGTCACGTTTTTTGCAAAAAAAAGTTAACGTCATTGTCTGAAAGAGCTGTTAAATTCAAAGTTTCAGTAGTGAAACTTTTAGTGTTACTTCTTATTTACATTAATTCATTAATCAATTAAATTAGATAAAACGGCAATTTAGATAGAAATTTATTTTCGGGGAAGAAATATTTAAATGAAGAGACTCTACTCGATATAGAACTTTACTGTTTATGAAATACTTTATTGCTCATATTCATCATCGTGTTCATCGAATATTCTTACAGTTATTAATCATTACTTTGAATAATTAGCTTATGTAAATAGTATCCAACGTGTGGTTTCATTTATACATATGTATATATGTACTGAGTCGTAAACTGTGGTACAACTGAAACTGTCTACTGTAATTATTCCAGGGCGCATATAATGTCAATCATGTGGGTATTTTTAACATTCAAATGTTTGAAGCTCGAACTCTTCTACACGTTATGTATGGCTAATCGGCAGCCGCCGACCAACGAATTTGACTTTCTCAAAGTCATTAAAAATTAAAAAGTTATTGAAAAAACATAAACTCAAAAATATCGAAAAGTTGCAAATCACGTAATATTGAGCGTTTTTGGCTCTTCTTTTTCTTATCTTTCATATTCTTCATATTTATCATTAGAAAATAGTTTCCAGCGACTACGTATTTTTTTTTAACCAATTCTCATGTAACAACAAATTAAGTTTGAAGTTTCTCGTCAGACCATTATTTATCAACGCGAAGAATGATAACATCATTTGCACTTTTCACCGATGATTTAAATTTAATATAAATTTGCAATATAGATATATATTGCAAATATTATATATATACACTACCGGCGGAAAGTTTCCGGATTAAAGTTGAAAACAGTGCCGGAACGTTTTTTATGACATTACGCCGGCAGTTGGCACACGCCAATTTAACTACGCCATTTTAAAGAGCAGGGATTTCCCTTCATTTTGGGTCTTAAAAAAAATTTTTGGATTTGTTTTACAACGGCACCCAGTTTTGAAAACGACAATTTTTGGTCGTTTTTTGTTCTTTTGCAAGTGCACCTCCTTTGCAGCAAATTTTTTTTAACGTATTTCTGTCCCCATACTCATAAAGGGGGAAGTCTAAGCTTCAAGTTAATTTTTTACAAAATTGTCTACAATTTTTTTTCAAAGATATGTCGTTTTTAAGAAAAAATAGACAATTTAAAAATTGCCTCATAGGACGAAAGCAATGAGGTATACAACAAAATCTCAACATGGTAAAAAGTTGTATTACTTTTTGCTGAGTTTAGAAGAATTTTTTCAGATTTTTCTCCTCCTCTTTATGGTCAGCTCGATTGATCTGAATACCATGAAAATAATAAAATTAAATTTTTTACTTACATCGAAGAAATTCCGTCATCGAAGGAACCTCCAAAGAGACCAAAGTTTAATATGTAAGTAAAAAATTTAATTCTATTATATTCTATTTAATTCTATATCTGTGACTTTTCAGATATATATATATATATATATATATATATATATATATATATATATATATATATCTGAAAAGAGTCACAGATATCTGAAATTTATAACATTTAATTATATATATATATATATATATATATTGTAACGTAATTCGTGTGAGGACGCGAGGAAAGTCAAGTAGTCGAGACGAAGGAAGGTGTTGGTAAATTAGATTTTATTACTTCTGATCGATACACGAAATATGACGCGTGAGCCGTAGCGTGTACTCTCGCTAAGTACCCACGGTTCACTTAATTAGCCCCGATATGCACATCGGCGCTGTGATCTCAGCGAGTTCCCGGTCAATGCTGATACGTTAATCGATGGCGTATCCGAAATCAATATGGCCGCGGCCGTGACATGTGCGCGCGAGTGTGATTACTGTTTTTGCACGGGTTTTTGGTTTTTAGTGCGTTCAAAGGTGTTATTTCTCGTCCTTTCGGGATAACTAGAATTGGTAAGTGTTATTCTGGTGCGCGCCTTCGCTTGGATCGTTTCTTTTATCTACTTTTTTATCTTTTCAGGTGTTGAAACGCAGGCTTGTTTGTCGACGGTCTTTCTTCTTTCTTGATTGTATTGGAGATGACCGTGCTCTTGCCTTTGGACCAGAAGTAAGTTGTTTTCTGATTTGCGTTGTGAGTTTTTCTTTTTTTATTGATTGCGTTGCCGTTTTCAGGTGATTGTCGAGGATACTGCGCTGCGTGAATGCGCTTTACCGATCCTGCGCTCCAGCTTAGGTCTGCGCCTCCTGGTTCTTTCCCCGCCTGCTAGTGGTTGGTGGGTCTCTTGATTCTTGCTGCGCCTCCTGATTCTTGCTGTGCCTCCTGATTCTTGCTGCGCCTCCTCAGTCTCCCTCGACCCCGGTAAGTTAATCTGGTTCGAGCTTGCCCTGAAGGTTGCTCACCCGCTGACTCCGCTGTCACAATACCGATGTATTGTGCTGCTCCGCCAGGGTTATTGCTTCCTTCTAGTGGTTCGCTCTTATCAGAACCGATTTCAGAGGTACCGTTCACATTTCTTAGTTGGCAATTTATGTTCTCGCAAACATTACTTTGTTTGCGAGATTTGTTCTTGTTGTTCGCCATCTGACGGTTGTTTATTTAACTCACCATTGTTTATTTTGTTTATAGGTCACGGGGTTGGTCGTCGTTGGACCGTTACAATATATATATATATATATAATTAAATTTTTTACTTACATATTAAACTTTGGTCTCTTCGGAGGTTTCTTCGAAATGTTAATCAATGTTATAAATTTCAGATATCTGTGACTCTTTTCAGATACCAAACAAACTCTTTTCATATTTCGAAGATCTGGCTCTCACATTCCCTTTTTTTTAAATGAGATGTTTTGCATAACTTACTAAAATCTTGTTTGCTTTTCATGAAACACTCGTTTATATATCAAAAGTATAATGAAATAGACAAATATATTTATAGGAATGATGAAAACGTTCTCGTTGTTCAAAAAACGAGAAGAAAAACAAAAATAATACAATAATGTGAAGAAACGAAGGAGCATTACTTTTTTGTAGTGCAATTTAGCTTTTAGACACGTTTCGTTGATTTTCGAATCAACATTCAGGATGGGCCTTGACATTTATTAGCATCATTTGAAAATGAGAACCGCAAACGTTACTCAAAGCTTTAACTTGTTGGTCAAACCCTCTACTGTTGTGCGACCAAAGAGCGTCGGTGTTTAGATAGGCACCAACTATTTTAGATACGTTTGAGACTTCAAATGATTCGTATTTGACTCAAAACCTGAACCGATAATTTGAAATCTGAATCCCGAACTTGAGTGGGATACAACAGTTCGATCAAAAAATGTAATCGACGATTTATCGCCACAAGTAATCGCGGCTTGCAATGGCGTCGTGTCTGCGACGCCCTCTGAAAAAAATATAAAACTAAGTTAATTGTCTCGCGGAACTGAAGCATACTTTTTTTTAATGCAAAGGACAATATTCGTAATAAGAGTACTTAAAAATTTATTAGTGCACGGAATAACGTTGCAAATTCCTTAGAGATATTTCATTTTTTGAAAACTATTAATTATAGTGAAAATCCCGGCTTAATTTGATGGAAAATAAATAAGAGTTTGACCGTTTTATTTCGGGGTGAACTTAATTTTATATGTTTTTTTTTTATCATTTTGGATCGGTCAAACTCTTGAGACATTAGAGAATCCAGGAATACGATGTTAATATACTACGTAGTTTAATGTGAATGAGAAAATTGGACAAACCGATATTTAATTTGAAAATGGAGGAAAACTTGCATAATGAGATCGTCTTATTTAGAAAAATTATTGGCCTTAAATTGAAAGAAATAAGCGCTTTATAAAAAGTTACAACTATTCTAGGAAAGTTGTCAAAATGTTAATCAATGTTTAGATTTAATTAAGCAGCCAAATTTCAATTTTTTTACATTACGATTCAATCCATGTATAAACAGCCAAATGTGGGCCAATGCAGTGATTTTTTTGTCAAGATCGTTACATTTTTGCCAGTATAATCCTACCCTTCGTGCGTGTGCGACGTAATGTACCGGTAAGTATTCAATAACTCCCGAAAGACTGAAAAATCATAGAAATTTCTTAATCATCGTTAAGAAATTTGCGCATTATCGTTAAAATCGTTTATCTTAGATTTTCTTCATCTTCTTCTATTTCTTAATTATCTGAATTCTTCATTCAATCAATCACGCGCTTTTTATGTTTGGACTATAAATAGATGAATGTATAATTGCTTGATAGACGCGTACAATTTCTTAGATAACACACAATATTCTTTTTATTTATATCTCTTTAATTAAATGTTTGTAAAAAATATATGATTTCAAGGGTTACTGAAAAATAGGCCTCAGTAAATGATTGTACCTGTATTCTTGACTTGTTCGGTTATTGGAAACCGGACGTAGGAAAAGTGGAAACTGTGCCATTGATGTGTTGATTGCTCTTTTTAAATTCTCTCGCTCAGGAACCTCTAGTTCGATAAAAATATGATGATCCGATTTTCTTGTGAGAGTGCATTGATGCTGATGGCAAAACTGGCATTTCATGTATTCCTGTCGTGAAGAAAATTGTAAAGCTTCTTCGAGCGCTGTAACACCTTTCTGATCGATGACGCTATGATTTGAGGCTATTGTTGTATCGAATGTTGACGTTGTTCCACATTCCGGGCATTTTATAATATTGATGATACTGGGCTCATTAGACAATGCGCCCTGAATTATTGTTGAAATATTACATCGAGCATCAATTTCAAAACCGAATGGTTTTCCATTTACTGTTCCTTGAGGTTTGGGAGCAAATATATCAGCTAGAATTTTCGCTCTTTCGTTCAATAAGTTTTTCGACACCACCGTCTTAATAAATTCGAATATAAACTTTAATGTTTTGTTTGGTAACTTTTCAAAAAAATTAAAATATTTAGGGTTGTCCATTCCAGCAGCTGCCAACAGCTGACTAATGGCGTCGAAAGAACATGTATTCCTGATGAAATACGTGTACTTTTTGAATTTAACCGAACTAAAAAGCGATCAATTTGGCAAAATTGGTGCAGCGTTCGCCAGGTGAGTATTTTTTTTCTGCTGCATGAAAATTCTGCTGTCGAGTCTCTCGATACGGTCCGAAGAATTTAAACGTTTCGCTGGTAAATCTAAATTTTCAATCAGATGGGAAGAAAAATTGGCCCGCTTGTTCAAATTGTTTTCGAAAGTACTATAGATAAGCTCTTCATCATTGCCCTTTAACGGTTCTAGTTTCTCATAACTATGATCGAATTGGGTATGGATATGCAATTCTTGCTTTTTCTCATCAGATACGGCTTGATCGTTAGTTTCCAGTGTAGCGCCAAGAGTTGAATCGCATGACAATGAAACATTTCGGAAGTTATTAAGGATTCCGCAATCTTCTGCATTATATCCCCGTTTGTCGAAATACACTGCATTTTTTTCCTCCCTAATCTTCAAAAGCAATGAAGTCAGAATCGTCAATATTTTCTTTTTCTTGATTTTCAAAAAATAAATCCACAGTATGGGACGCATTGTTAAAAATGTCAACATTCACATCTTCAACTTTTGTTACAGCCTCAGCATTGATAATGTGGTAGACATCGTTAATGTCGGTGTTTACGACTTCAATCTCTTTCACAGCTTTCACATCGGTGACTGACTTGATCTTCTTTTTGTGCAAACGATCGTTATTATACTACCCAATTTTACCGGAAAATATGTAATTGGTTTCTTCATTATCTTTTATATGTTCTCTGATGAATTTTTTAACCAAAATTGGCAGCATGTAATATTTCAGTGTGTTCCTCTTGAGTTCCTTGAAATACGCTTTCACAATACTAGAAGAAGCTCGTCGAGTGCTTTTGGGCATTCCAACAGCTGTTCAATCAGAAATCCTTTGGTCAACTTAATAAGGGGCTAAATAAAAGCTGGTAACTAAAAAGGATTAAGATTCTCACCTTGACTATTTATTTTTTGAACTCGTGCTCGCACACACCGTCCACCTATTTCTACTATATAAGAATTCTGGTTGTTCGTAATATTTTCTTCAATTTCTTAAATTTCAGTAGCTTTGCTTTTTTCAAACTGATCACTGACTGGAGTGTCAGATTTCTTCGGGTGACTGTAGCTTTCTGTGTTCTCCGTGATGCTTTTTTCAAAAATGAAATTTTTCAATCGTTTCCTTGCATTACTAGAACTTGATATTCTCGGTAGGTCAATGACAAAATCTTTGTGAGTATGAACCGTAACAGCGCGAGTGAATACCAGAACTTTTTCAAAGATTTCTAGAGTATGACACTATCATCAGCACCATACATCACACGAAAAATCTTTGATACCTCTTCGACTTGTAGCTTTAAAACCTTTCGAGTCGCAGCATACCATACGAATAGTATGTGCTACATCTACTCTCATGAGTTTCAGCAGTTCTTGGGGAATACCATCAGGCGCAGTAATGATTGCTTTGAATCGATCATTAATATACTGCTTCAGTGGTTTCTTATTGAATGCCAGACTAATAGCCATCAAAAGAGCACGAGAATAATCACAAACAGTCTCCTTAAGAATTGGTGCACCGTATATAATCCATCTCCTCAGCCATGTTGCAAGTGTGAAGCCGTCATGGCGTTCGGATAGCACCTGATATACGCAAGCTGTAGTCCCATTGAAATTTAGAACAATGACATAAAAAGACGTGACCAGACTTACTTACCTCCGGACGAATCATACGACCAAACTTCCTGTGGCGTCTATGCACACCGTTGCCTTGTTTTCTCTAACGCGGCGATATTCTTTATATAAGCGATATTACGCCAGTGATACGTACATGACCTCGAATGGGGTACTTCTGATTTCATCGATAACATCAACGAATTGTGAACTTAAAGCCATGTCTTCGATGGAAGTTAAAACATCAGGTCCATGTCGTTGATCGTGCCCAAGTTATTATCGATCCCTGCTTTTTTAGCTTGACGAGATACATTTGCTCTCGGAAGAATAGGCGGTACTGTATCCCCTGGCAACATTAATTTTCTTGCTTGAAGTTTTATATTTTTATAGCTCCTTCAGTTTTTAGATCTTTATAAGCCTCTAGGTTCCTCTTTCCTCTGAAGTTGCGTTTAATGATTTGCTTCCTCGCGTATCGAGCATTTCAAGCGTAAATGTGACGCCTTTCTCATTTAATTTTTTGTCAGCTGAACCACGCACGACACCATTACGACATTTCTTGTCTTTGCGGTATCCTCTGAATGTGATATGATACCCCTTTCTGTCTGGAAGTTTGTACACCTTAGATCTTTTGAAATTAATAACGCAAGGCATCCTGAACTTGCACCAAATGGCAGAAGCGATTACGTCGTCCCATATTCCTGTACGTAATGCCAATTTTTCTCCCAGTAATATCTGAATTTATTTGATTCCCTTCTTCTTCCATTAAAGCAATGTATTTTGTCGATTTTTCATTTCTTGTATGAGCAGAGTCGCAACTCTCTGGACTAGCACCACCATTATTGTTTTCGTGGGAGTCACACTCACTTGAAGTTACTTCATATTTAATTTTTGATTCGAGTTGAACGACAATCACTCCCATGTCCTCCCTTGCAGTCTTAAAAATATCTCTTCTGTTTTTCTTGACATTGAGGAGTTCATACAAATCCTTTTTCCTTCAGGGTGTTGGATGTCTGCTTCCATATTTCATCCGACCAGCAAGGAAACTTGTCTGTGCGAAAGTGGTCCATAAATGTATTCATTGTCTCAATTGCAGCTTCCTTTAGAACTGCACTCTTGCGACACATTGTATCCTGTGTACCAAATGAAATAAGTTCATGTAATTATATCGACAATATTTTCGACTGCAAAGTCACACACCTGCGATCGAGTGTGCAAACTTTAATTGTGAAATATTAAAATAACATAACACGTGATTGTTGTTTAATAACCCATGGAAATCTAGGTTTATATGCTTTTCTTGAAACATACGAATTAAATAATGAGCCTTTGAGCCTGACAAATGAATTTTGTTTTCCCGCAGAAACGAATTTTCAATGAGATTCAAAGTTATCGCGTTCTTGGTAAAAAAAAAAAATCAGAAAAAATGCTATACTAACTTTATACATCATTCAATCAAGATACGTGTCATAAATAATGAGATAGTATATTCTGGTATATATGCAACAAAATCACCGTTAAATAAAAAATATCATAACCTAGATTTGTCTATCTCTTTGAATTCATACCTAATTATTCCTTTGAAAAATGCAAAATATATTCAACATAGAATAGAAGCTTTGACAGCCAGGTGGAAAAAGTATATTGAGATCGCAAGAGAATATACACATAAAAATCCATGAAAAGAAAACGTTTCACGAAGCTTTGGTTTCTTATTTTAGCCCCTACAGCACATCATATTGTAACAGTGTTGCGACAATGTTGCAATATTGCAGTTGCAATGATATATTGTATAGTTATTGGGGTTAAGTTTTATGTATTGCACTAAAATTTTTCAGCAATATTATATTAGAAACTTTTCTGCAATATTTTGCAAAAGCCTTGCATATAATTTGCAGTAATATTGGAACTACAGAATTCTTAAAAGTTTTACGTAAAACATACATGGAAAACGAAATTCTTGAATAATTTTGTATTCTACAGATTATTTTTTATTAGTTTTTTCCTACAGATTATGATTGGGGCGCAATGGTATTACATAGAATTCGGATTCTGATTGTCCAAATTTGCACATTTTATATTGTATTTCACATACTTGGTATCGATATAAAGTCTGATCCGTAATGCAGACTGTAACAGTAGATAAAAATGGTGATAAGCAGGATCAAATATATAATTCATCAATGTTTTTATATTTTTTTCAATTATGTGGAGATCTTGATTTCTTATTTTGATTATATTTAAACATACAAATATGCAATCATCTTTTAAAAGCACACAGTTATTTCGTGTATCTTCATAATCTATGTGAAAATGTTTGATTTTGAGAATTTCGACAGATTTTTAACAGATTTTCGTGATTAAGAAGCAAGAAAGGTTTGTTGGAATGAGCTGACACATAAAACTCGTGTCAGACAATAATAGTTTTCTTGAGATTATCAGAAACATTTGCTCGCCGTATCTCCGCCCTAATTGCTGTAAACGTTTTTCTCGTTTCCTCATAACTGTTTTCAATACACCTAAAAAATTTGTCACGATTAAATCGTTGAATCAATTCTAAATTGCTGCAGTCTTGCTTCGATATTGCAAGATATATTTCATTGAAATGTTTTGAAAATATTATGGCCACATTTTGTATTTAGAGTTTGGATTATTGCCACAATTTTTTTGAAAGCGAATTGCAATGTTGCGAAAGGGTGGACATAGATACACTGAAGTAGTTTTGCTTTAACGTTGCGTGCAATATTTTAATATCACATGAACATATTCTTGCAAGATTATTGAAAAATATCAGGCTGTAGGGGAGATTACTGACTTTTCAGTCCAGGAATGCGATTATGTGCACGATCGATTTCGCCATGGCCAAGCAACGAATAAGGAAATCAAAGAGTTGCAGCTTGTCGACATGCATACAATTCAAGGTGTAAATTCAACATGTATTGTACCACAGAGTTTACCAATCAATTGTAATTGTTGCATCAATTCATTGAATGAATTATGAGAAACCGATTCTGTGTAGACAGTATTTTTACAGCTAAATTTCTATTTTTATATAGGATACTCACATATATTGATGAATTTTCTTGGATACATTTGAAACCAAACCCACTCACGCGAATCAATATGTTTTTAGTTACCTGTTTCGAAAGATGCAGCGAAGAGAGATCTAAAAAAAGTTCTAGTCAGTTTCGGCAAAATTAGAAGATCATAAGGTACATGATAAAAATTTCAGATACAGAGTAATTCAAAACTATTTAACTCCCAATACTTTTGCATATTTTTATATTTACCTTCGACTCTAACATAGTTATACAACTGATGGATCTCCAATAGTTGTAACAGGAACTTGTCAATAACCAAATAAACCATAATTATACTGTATGCAGCCCAACTCTGGGGAATAGAAAGGATCTTGCTGATGTTTTCATGAAAAGCAAGTCTAGAAACCATCTTCATAGATAACAGATCCAGCGAGGAGTTTCGTTCCGCCTATGGTAATATACTTTCAATTTAAGAATGAATTATTTAATCTATAGATTCTTCAATTTTGTAGTTGAAAATGAAGAACACAAGATTGCTTGTGTAATGTATTGTGAGCAGCCTTACATCTGAATAACTCGACTGATTCAATAGTTACTAATGCGAATTTTATTGGAATGTCATTGTACCGCTATTCATATCATACTCAGGGTAAAGCAAAGTGTCGTTTGTGACATAGTGCAAGCATTAATTTTTATGAGTATACCTGTTTTGTATATAGCCTAAAATATTTCAGGTTTGTATGCGCAGTGCTAGACACGAGCTCTGAATGCATTAGACAGATTGCCTCGCTCTCTATCGCAGAACATATATTTTAAAGCATTGCAGTTACCATCTTGCTTCACATCCCAACAATGATTTTGTAGGATGTGTCTAGCAATTGAGATACATCCCTTTCCATTTATATTAGAACCTTGAAATTATCAAGCTCTTTGGAGTTAATATTTCAAATAAGTTATGGCCTGTTTTGAAACGAGTGTTTAAAAATGTATTGTAGTGTTAGATTCTATATTATCCAAGTACTACGATTAACACATATTATATAACGAAAGAGTTCTTACCTGTTGAGTAAAAACATTTAACAATATTATCATGGTATGCTGAAATGACTTGCTTTCTCACCTGTCTTTGCATTATTCTTATAACCTCCAATTTTTATCTCAGCTCAATGCCTTGGAGGATTGCAAAAATATATTGACGGTAGAAAAAAATTTCTGACCATAATGAAGTTATTCCATACAAACACGCCGTTGTGGAAATTGCGAATCTCCACACTACTTTATCACAAATACTAATTTTATTTTTGGCTTTGCACTACTTTTTACCGAAGTAATTCCAGGTTAGGGGGAGGGAACTCAATGTTAAAAAAGAGGACAGTGTTTTCAGCGCCATCTGCTCTATGTCCCTCGTAAAATTGTAACTAAATCAGATCGATGTACCCGCCACAGTGTGTATAAAGCGAACTGATAGGAAAGTCGGGAGTAGGTCGGTAAGGTAGGTGAATAAAAGAAAGGTTGTCGGGCAAGTGATATTTATTCATCAAAATAAAAATGGTATTTTCATACAAGAAATAAAACTATAAGATATAAACTATTATTAGTTGTCATATAACTAAAATTAGAGCCATAAATTGAGCGATCAGCACATTTTTCGCTTCTATTTGTATTTTTATACAAGAAACCAAACTATAAGATATAAACTATTTATCAGTTGTCATATAACTAAAATTAAATACATAAATTGATACAAGTAATAAATTGAGCGTTCAGCAGATTTTTCACTTTCATTTGTATTTTTATAGAAGAAATCAAACTATAAGATATAAACTATATATTAGATATCATATAACTAAAATTAGCAACATAAATTGAGTACATACACAAATTGAATACACAAATTAATACGAGTAATACATTTAGCGATTAGCACATTTTTTGCTTCCATTTATAACTTTGTTTGACGGCCAATTTGGATATTATATTACCGTCGAGATCAATACTTTTGCCTGTGAGAATAAGATTCATCTTCTGACACCAACTACTTAGTGAAGACTCTACGATTGCTAAAATAAATTTCGTTCGAAACAAAGATCCATGATCGTTGCATTCAAGTTCCCCAAAGGCGGACTCGAGTTGAGGACCGATGATTTTTGTTAAATTTCTTGTATAACTTATTTTCCATATCGTAGCCTCGAAATGGGCTATCGAATCTAAAAACTCTTGGTCATTCGAATGTTTTACTAATGATTCTTTACAAACTGTGCAATTCGGCAAAGCTTTCGAGCTTAATATCCTCATCAAAACCTTTTCACACGTGTCATTTTGAATGTTTTTGTTCTGAAAGTGATTCGTATTCGCGTTTTGATCAACGAGGATTACTTGATCGTCAAGTTCTAAATATACGTCTTCGGTAGGGACTTGATTGGAACGAAAAAAATTAAGTAGTGACATCATTTCGCCCGAATCTTCTTGACAATTAGCGCGAGGAGAATGACTCGAAGTTATATTATTAATCAGCAATGACTTAATGATGCCGAAAAACTATAACACGTGGGGTTGATGTTTCGCACCGCATGGCTTCGCACTTGCCCGAAGAAATTTTCGATACAATCTTGATTCAGATTTCGGGCTTTAATCGACTTTACTCTCGCGGCTTGTAACTTGGCCTACACTGACGACAATCCTCGAATTGTTCGGCGCCCGTTGGTAAGCGCCAAAACATGTTTTGATGGTCGATTTGTTATCTTGGAGACAAAACGCATCTTTGCAAGGCGTCGAGATGCTTCGATCCAAAATTTGTGATGAGCGCTGTCTTTGTCGATGCAGGCCTTTAATGCATTTCCATCTCCACCTCCTTTGCCTCCGTTGACAGAATCGAAAAGATCGTTAAAAAAAGCGTTCGTTTCGGAAACGATGCGTCCCTCTTTGCCTGGAGTTTTCAATCGGCCATGAGGTGTATTGATATAACCTAAGGATAACAGAATGTTGTTATAAATAAGAAAATAGTGGTTGACAAAAAGTAAATAAATTTGCAACAAAGGTGATATTTCTGAGATTGCTTACCATCAATGTTTGACAAAAATCCGATAAAACTAGACAGTCATTTGCTGAACACATGGGCAGCGTGCTTCACTCGCATTTTATGAATTTTTTCCGGCACGACGTCCGCTTGCGTTAATTTTGGTACTTGCCGACAAGTGCCATTCGCCCGAATGTCGATGTCATATGCCAAGCGGATAGTGTCCCAAGTGACATATTCCGGCTCCTTTTTCGAAGTCAAATCTACGTTGATCTCCAGTTTCTTGTCCAGTAGATTATTTCTTATACATTTCAATAAATGAGGTGCATCATATATGAGAATGATCTCACTTGAGCCAATTATTATTGAGTCACCTGGTGGCAGAACGGAATTTTTGTTTATTAACCACATTAAATAAGTATAGTGTGTCATGGTTGAATATAAATAAAAATAAATATTATATTTGCATGAAATCTGGGCTCCTACTATTCATAGGTAGCTGATGAAACTTTAAACGCATTTTGCTCAAAACGACGTTTTCAGATGCAGTGGTCAGTATATTTTAAAAACTACGCGATGGATTTAGATGAAATTTATACAGCATATTCTAGGCATTTGAAAGTCGGGCCAGATAGAAAGTTTTTTTTACTGAAACTTCTATTTTTCATAAACCATTAACCAGCAATTTTTTCTTAAAATTCGTAATAAAAATTCCAGAGGTTGCCATTTAGCGAATTTTTGAGAAAAAAACCTGCGATCCGACTCAAGTTTTTATGCCTACAATATGCTGCATAAATTTCATCTAAATACATCGCGTCGTTTTTCAAATATAGTGACCACCGCAAATCATTTTTGGAAGCGAGGGGTCTGATAACTTGCTCCAGAATTCTTTCTTTTTTTCTTTTCTTTCGAAAAAGTTATTTAAGATATAGTGTAAGAACTTGGTATTATGTATTAAATAAAAAGCAGTCTACAATAGTTTAAAAAAAATTCTTGCCAATGTATGTTTTTTCTCGCCTCTAACTGAATATAACCCTTGAAAATGCACGAAAATGTTTAAAAATCGCTTTAAAATAATGTTCGGTAAGTGGGTGCGTGTGTATGGCGAGATTAAATAATCGAACAAACACCCCCCTCTATATGTCGCGAATGAATCATTTGCTGTTACTTCCGATACAATTATACTACTTCCAATTCTATTGGTTTGGTTTTTCAAAATTTTTTATAGTTTAAACTGTAATGAATTTACAAAGATTAGAAACGTAGTATCTATAAAAATATAGTTGTGACAAATAAGTAAATAAGTAAGTACTAAAACAGCGGGAAATCACTGCATAAAAAATATTGTGTAATGACGAAGAACAAATATGCAAGTTGATAATTTCGAATTGCTTTCTTGTACACTCCGCTACCCACAAACCTTCCGTTTTTTTGTTTTTGGGTAAACTTAAAATATTGCATTTAACTTTTACACCGACGGTGCTTTGTAAACGATAAAATTTGTCAGGAAGCATTTTTTAGCTGTTATGTTATTACCGTATTGCTGACAGATATAAGTTATTTACGGTTGGGTCGTTGGTTTTGCCATTGTATCCTGTCAGACATTTTTCGTAATTCATTGATCGCACTGATATTCGAGGAACCTTGATCGCAAACTGTAGCAACCACGTTGAACCCTGCATTCGTTACTGCTTTTATCATTTCCTTTATACATTTTGTTAGCTGTGGTCCGTTGGTTTGTGATTCGCTGAAGTAATATCCCAATGGGATTTTCCATGAGTTGACTATCCCTCTCATTATGAATACCAAGCAGTGGTCCGCAAATTTTGACGTCCGCCTATCGCCATAGTCCTCGAATCCGATAATCTTGTCCTGCACCTTGTCATAGTGGAGATGTGCTGATAGAGACATCTCATCCCAGACAACGGCACACATCTTCTCCTTTGGGTCCATGTACATTGACTGATCTTTCAAGTGACTCATTAATAATTTATTAATTCCCACCTTCACGGGAATCCTGGCCAACATAACTTTCAATTTTTTTGGGCTCGGAACAGAAAATAAACGCATAAAATGCCGATAACCGGAAGGCGAGCATTTAAACATGCTTAGGCATATTAATTTTTCCTCGTCAGTGTACCGTCTGCCTTACAACATAAAAAAAACATGCTTTGTAAGTAGCGTCGAACATAAGTGAACTCGCCAGCTGTTTCTTTTTTTTTTTCTTACATACGTATATTTGATAAAAGTAGACAAATGAGTAGTTTCAAAAACGATTCCACGATTTTCCGGTCGTGGAAAAGAAACTTAGAAAATTTAAGAATTGTTTTTCGGGTCAGGTCCATAATATCGTAGAGAAAACAGAGAGCAGATGGTTTGGGGTTATAAATTTTTCATACGTGGAACTATCAGCATTGACTCATCGGCTAAGACTCTCTTGGCGAAAGAGCTCAGAGGTACAGGAGGACAGGGCTGTAGAGTACTGTCGGTTCTGTTTCCTAGTACAACGTTCTCTGGTTCAATGATCGGCAATGTAATAGGAGAGACTCTGTGAGTAAATGAAGTATGTGACGAGTCAAGAAAGACTTCAGTCATGAGACTCTCTTGAGCAGTAAGTACTGCTATCTCAGTGCAAGAAAAACTTTGCGATAAAGGAGATTGCTGACATTCGAAAGCATTCATGACTATTTCATTGGGCAGTATGGAGTCCTGCTCGGTATGAGATGGCATTATTTCGACTGTACCAACCAATCGTTCACCATATTTTCCCGAGAGACTCTTTGATAAAGAAAGTAAGGGGGGATGACATGCCGGAGGTATTTCTCCAGCATCGAGTGCTTGCGCAGTCGCAACTCTTCCGTTGCATACTGATACTAACGGAAAAGATTTTTCCCCGTTAACCAGAAATAAAGTAGGAATTGCTGTAACCTTCAAACTTCTCCGTTGACCATGCTCCATGTATGAATCATCAGTAAAGTGTCGATGGCAAATTCGGAGCTTTTTTTAACTCACTGGGTTCAATCGAAAAGAGGTTTAGGGAGGCGATTGCTTTAATCCAATCCTGGCATCTCCATTCGCTCTTTGGAAATGAATGGGATGGCCCCTTTACCCCAGTTGTACATCCAACAACAACGCAACCTCGAACCATTGTGGAAACTGCGTTGTCCCGACTGAAAGAACAAGAAGAAGCAAGTGGAATGGATATTTTGCTATTAATAACATTAAATGTGTCGAACCGTATACGTGCAGGGGCGACACTCGATTTGGAACTTAATTTGTTCACCCGGGCGTACAATATATATATATTTTTGTTAAATAAATCTATATGAACCTAAGAAAATATGTAGGGGTGGATGAATAAGTTCGAAAATAGCGTGAATCGCGAAAAAAAACATTTTTTTTCCGTTTTCGAGCTGTCTATCCAAACATGTCATTTGAACTATGAATTCGAAAAACAGAAAAAAGCAAATTAATAATTAATGCATCTTAACCCATTTATTACTTCTTGTTGGGGAGGGCGCTAGTTCTATAAAGTTTGAATCGGGAATAGAGGAGAGGGGAATTGACTGTTAACCACTTTTTTTTTGTTTATAACACAACAATTCTGTTTATTTTGACAATGTACCACTAAAAATGTAACAAAGGACTATTCTAACTCGACGATCGATAGACGGTAGTCACAGAACCGTGCTGAATACGAGTGTTCGACAATTCGAATGCGTGGTACTACTCCAAGAGCCGGAGCACGACTGACTCTATTTATTTTATAGATCCTAATCGATACACAGCGTGGTCGAATATACCGACAAGGTTCGGTGACGCGCGATGTGTCGTTCGCGAGGACGTTCGTGATTCGCGAACTCGATAATCGACGCGACTAACTAACGGAAGATCGCGCGACATATAACACCTCACGGAGATTCTCACATATTAGACTGTTCTTGAACATACCGCCCGTCTCGAATGGGATCATTCGAAATAAAGACTATAACTAAAGCTTACAAACTGAAATGGAAGAAAAACTTTTTTTTTTTTTCACAGAGAATGGCGCAATACAATAACTGTTTTTCATTAATATGTAAGTCTAGTCGGAGTCGGTACCGCCCGCCGTGGCGGAACCTTGATCGTGTGCGTCGTTGATGTCGATTGGAAGGAAACATAGTTTCACGATTGGACGCTTATATTGTGAGCGCGCGGTGCGCACGGTGACGACCCGAGTAAGTCCGTCGTCGCCAGGATGACATTCGGTAATGCGTCCGAGCTCCCAGTGACACGGAGGCGCAAGTGCGTGTCGCAACAGAACGATTCGCCCTACGGTAGCGAGTCGTTGCGCAAGTTTCCATTTTGGCCGCTGCTGCAACGTTAATAAATAGTCGTTTGACCACGATTTCCAAAACTTTTCGGTGATGTGTTGCAACATTTGCCAGCGGGAAAGACGAGATTCTTGAAGATCGAGAACGCTTGGCTGTGGCGCAGCCAGTATTGGTCCTCCGATGAGGAAGTGTCCCGGCGTTAATACGTTATAATCGTCGAGATTCTCGGAAACGGAACCAATAGGCCGAGAGTTAAGACATGCTTCGATACGATAAAGAACGGTGGTTAATTCTTCAAATGTAAGAGTATGTGCCCCGATACAGCGTTTCAAATGGTACTTGACGCTGCGCACTGCAGCTTCCCATAATCCACCGAAGTGGGGAGCGGAGGGTGGTACGAAATGCCATGTTACTCCGTCGGTCGAAAGCAGGTTTTGGAAGTCTGATTTTTCGAGGGCCTGCGTAATGGCGATTTTAAGTTCGCGATCGGCACCTTGAAATGTAGTTCCATTATCTGAATAAATCGATGCGGGATATCCGCGGCGAGAAACGAAACGATGAAAAGTGGCGAGAAAAGCGTCTGACGAGTAGTCGCTGACGAGTTCAAGATGGATCGCTTTTGTCGTCATGCACACAAAAACGGATATGTAGGCTTTGTGCGACTTATGACCGCGTCCACGAGAGGTTCGTACGAAAATCGGACCTGCATAATCGACACCGGTATGTTCGAAGGCTCGATTTGAACGATTCACTCTAACATTTGGAAGGTCACCCATGAGTTCGGTGGGAATCTGAGCCTTTGCGCGAGCACAGGGTACACATTTATAGAGTACAGCGCGAACTAGAGAGCGTGCTCGTAATATCCAAAATTTTTCCCGAATGCGAGTCAATGTTAATTGAGATCCCGCGTGAAGAGTTCGTCGGTGGGTGTCCATAATAATCATCCTGACCAAGGGATGATCCTTGAGGACAATCGGATGGCGAACGTCATTGGGTAATGTGGCGTTACGAAGCCTTCCACCAACTCGAATTATTTGGTTGTCATCGAGATATGGATTTAAAGACAACAATGGGCTAGTCTTCTTTAGTGGAGTCGTTCGGCTGAGTGACGACATCTCGCATTGGAAGATTTCGGCTTGAATGTAGCGAATCCAAAAGATTTCTGCTGACTGTATCTCAATCGGAGTCAAATAGATTTGAGCACTAGGTTGTCGAATCGTCATGTTGGTATTGTTATTTCGAGCGCGGGAGTTGTTTACGAATCGAAAGATGTAGGCGGTTATTCGAAGGAGCTTGTTCCACGAGGAATAACGCTGGGATAAATCCCACGAAGCGACAATGGTAACATTAAGCGATTGTTTTTCGCGTTGCTCGCTGAGAGCGCGGAGATCGAAGTCTGAAGGAGAACTTGGCCAATGTTCGACAGACTTTAGAAGCCAATCGGGGCCTGACCACCATTGAATGTTGGTGGCAAGCTCGTCTGGCGAGATCCCGCGCGACGCGCAGTCGGTAGGATTTTCTTTAGTCGGTATGTGACGCCATGTAGCGTCCGGGAGTTGTGTGTGAATATCGGCTCCTCGATTGGCGATGAATGTCTTCCATGTATTGGAAGGTCGACTTAACCATGCAAGTGTGATCGTAGAGTCGGTCCAACAATGACTGGTTACTTCGCGAAAGTCGAGAGATTCGCGAATGAATTTGATGAGTCGTGCGAGTAACTGGGCAGCCGATAGCTCCAGTCGCGGAATGCTCATTGTCTTTACGGGAGCGACTTTCGATTTGGCGACAAGCAGATTGACCGAGACCATTCCGTCCACCGTGACAACGCGAAGGTACACTGCGGCAGCGTATGCCTTTGTTGAGGCATCTGAGAATCCGTGCAATTCTCGCTGGAGTACGTGATTGCCGAGTTGAGTCCAGCGTGGGATCGTCACCTCTTCTAATCGTTGAAGACGAGTGTGATACTGCTGCCAGGCCTCTAACAGGTTCGACGGGACGACTTCGTCCCAATCACAGTTGGCTATCCACAGTTGTTGTATCAAAATCTTGGCGCGAATAATCACGGGAGTTGCCCAGCCGAGTGGATCAAAAAATTTTGCAATGTCAGACAAAATCTTTCTTTTTGTATTGCCAGGCGGACCGGAAATTGAAACGGCAAATTGGAAAATGTCTCGATCTGGTTTCCATGTGAGACCGAGAATTTTTAAACTTTCATCCTCGCGGAAATCTCTGCTTTGAGCGAGGCCGTGGTCCATTGAGTCGATATCGTTAAGGAGTTCGGACAGGTTGCTTGCCCATTTTCTAAGTGCAAATCCACCTTTGTTGAGAAGGGAAACAACCTGCTCGCGCGTTTGACGAGCGAGAATTTTATCATCGGCACCGAAAATGAAATCGTCGACGTACATTTGACGATCGATTACGGAAATCGCTAGCGGAAATGAAGAGCCTTCATCGATAGTGAGTTGGTTCATGACTTTCAATGCTAAGTACGGAGCTGACGTCATGCCGTACGTTACGGTACAAAGACGGTATTCCTCTATTGGCGAGGATGGAGATATCCGCCAGAAGATGCGCTGGTAATCACGATCGCGAGGATCGACGAGAATTTGGCGATACATTTTTGCCACGTCGGCGGAATAAACGTATCGGAAGGTGCGCCAACGCAGGATGACAGCGGCAAGGTCCTTTTGTAGTTTAGGGCCCGGAAGCATGTGATCGTTTAGCGACGTACCGTTGGAGGTTCGGCTTGACGCGTTAAAAACGATCCGAGTTTGCGTTGTTAAACTGTTAGCGCGGAAAACGGCATGGTGCGGAATATACACGATTTTCGTTGACTCGTTTACTTCTTCGGTTTCTGAGACGCGTTGCATGTGTCCCAGATCGGCATATTCTTTGAGAAAATTGTAATATTCCGTGGATTTCGTTGAATCCGTTTTAAGGCGGCTTTCGTTGCGAAGGTAATTTTGCAGTGCGGAATGTCGAGACTCTCCAATGTTGATTGGAGGTCCTTTCTTAAATGGAAGTCTTACGATATAGCGACCTTCGGAATTTCGCGAGTGTGTCGAATTGAAGTGATCGTCGCAAGCCTGTTCTTCGGAAGTGAATTTCGCGGAAGCGGGCACTTCCTCGATTTCCCAAAATCGGCGAAGAGTTTGATTGAGGTCATCCGTGACGGAGATGTGATGTACGCCGACGGATTGTTGCGATAACGGTCGTGGATACGCGGTAGGCCCGGAAATTATCCACCCTAACGCTGTGTTCTGTGCGATCGGTTCGTCAGCGCCGCCTTTGCGAACGCCGTCGAGTATTAATGAGCCGAAAAGATCCGCTCCCACAATGATTTCGATCGGATCGGATCCTGCGGGATCGGGATCCGCTAACGGAAGTCCATTCAAATGCGGCCATAGCGATTGAATGTCGAGACGATTTGGTAAATATCTAGTAAGATTTTTGAGAATCAACGCGGTGGTTGTATAAACCGGAGCATTCGCGTTGCTTGGAGTTATCGTTAGATGAGCGGCATGTCGAACGTTCGTCTGCGTTTCGCCGATACCCGTTACTTTAACCGCGGTATTTAATTTTGGAAGTCTTAATGACTGTACTAAACTTTCGGTAATGAAGGATGACGCTGATCCTTGATCAATGAGAGCTCGTGCCCATTGATGTCGACCGTGCATTGAATGCACGCGAACGCGGGCAGTCGCGAGGAGAATTTGACGCGTTGTTATAGCTTTCGCAACGATATGCGAGGAAACGTCAGTTGTCGGTACGGCAGTATTCGATGTCGCTGGGGACGGTGACGCGTGAACAGCTGATTTCGTAGCGTCAGAAAAATGTAAAAGCGTGTGATGCTTTTTTTGACATTCTTTGCACGAGCGGGCACTCGTGCATTCTTTCGCTTGATGCTTCAAACTTAAACAGTTAAGGCAACGTTTACTGTGTCGAATTATTTCGTATCGCTGTGTCGGAGTTTTTGCGAGAAACGCGGAACATTGATACAGCAGATGATTCGCATCGCACACGGGACACGAAAGTTTGGTAGCGCTCGAGGTATGTGAGGTGATCGCCTTTTGTTTTGATTTCGCGTTTGATTTATCGCTCTGTTTATCGGACGTCGAGGCGATCGGTACAATAGCGTCGAGAGCGCGGATACGAGTTTCTAAGAATTCACTAATTTCGGCAAACGTAGGATATGCAACGTTCTTACCTAATTTAAGTTCCCACGCTTCGCGCGAGAATTTATCGAGTTTTTGCGTGACGAGATAAACGAAAATATCGCTCCAATGGTCAACCGGGCGTGACAAATTCCTTAACGCGGCAATTGCGGCAGTTAATTGTCTTTGTAACGCGCGAAGTTCGGTCGCCGATTTCGTTGTGACATTGGGCAAGGTAAACAAGCGATGTATCTGCGCGTTGATCAACCGACGCTCGTTTTCGAAATTAGACTTAAGAATGTTCCACGCTATGGGAAAGTTAGCGGCGGTAACAGTTAAATGTTCGATCGTGGTGAGCGCTTCGCCTGTGAGACACGAAAACAAATGATGCAATTTTTGAACGTTGGATAAGCTTTTCTCTTCAATAATCATCGAGTGAAAACGGTCGCGAAAGCTCTCCCATTTATCGAACGATCCATCGAAGACCGGCAATGCTACCTTCGGTATGTTCAGTGCCGAATGAGACGGACATTCGTGCGACTGACTTGCGTTAGCCGATGGGGGAACGGAGGCTGGGGAAAGTTCATGAAGAACCTCTGCGAGATAATCCACCGCTTCCTCGTAGGCTGCTTCGCACTCATCGAATTCGTGGTCCGAGAAATAGGGGTGCGTGGCCTTCTCCTTATCATCCACGGCTGCGTGTAATTCGGCATCCAGGTCACAGCACTGTTCGAAGTTTTTCTCCAACATCTCCATGCGTTTTGTAGTCACTGCATAGGTCATCTTAGCCTGACCTAATTTTTTAAAGTTGGTTATGGCATTAGTCACTGAGTTAATCTTCGTAGATTGCTTGTGCATCAACTCTCCGAACGAATCCATTTTGCACAGAATTTTGATGCACAATGACGCGGATTTAGTACTATTTAACTAACGGCAGCGTAGCACTAACACTTGTGTTAACAGTCAAAAGGCAAAAAAACCTCGATCCCGATCCGGCTCGAAGGACCAGAATGTTGGGGAGGGCGCTAGTTCTATAAAGTTTGAATCGGGAATAGAGGAGAGGGGAATTGACTGTTAACCACTTTTTTTTTGTTTATAACACAACAATTCTGTTTATTTTGACAATGTACCACTAAAAATGTAACAAAGGACTATTCTAACTCGACGATCGATAGACGGTAGTCACAGAACCGTGCTGAATACGAGTGTTCGACAATTCGAATGCGTGGTACTACTCCAAGAGCCGGAGCACGACTGACTCTATTTATTTTATAGATCCTAATCGATACACAGCGTGGTCGAATATACCGACAAGGTTCGGTGACGCGCGATGTGTCGTTCGCGAGGACGTTCGTGATTCGCGAACTCGATAATCGACGCGACTAACTAACGGAAGATCGCGCGACATATAACACCTCACGGAGATTCTCACATATTAGACTGTTCTTGAACACTTCTGAATGTACATCATACTGATATTCGAAAAATTCGCCTATCAACCATATGAAAAAACTAAACAGCAAAAATTAAATTTTTTATATAATTTTGATCTCATAAACCGATTAAACGGGCATTACATATGAAAATTTGTTTTTGAAATTTTTTCTTGAAGAACACAAATGTCTTCTAAGTAGTCAAAAAATACTGTCCAATTTTTTAGAATTTTTTGAAATGATTTTCGATTTATCAAAAAACCATGAGATCGAAATTTTCGAAAACGGCATTAATAATTATGAAAAAATTTCAGGGGAATTCGTTAACTAATTGTAAGTAATTTTTATTCTCAACAAATTTTAAAGTTCTTAAAGTTTTTAAAGTTCATAGTTTTCGAGAATAAAAATTGTTAGTGAAGTTAACAAATTTTGTTTGTCGAAAACTTTATGAACTTCAAAGAAAATTTGTTAGGAATAAAAAGGACTTAAGATTAGTCAAAGAACGGCTTCTATTTTTTAAATAATTTTTCATGTATTAGGAAATTTCAATTTCGTGACTTTCCGAAAAATTGAAAATTATTTCAAACAATTATGAACAAATTTGAGACTATTTTTGACTAATAATAATACATTTGTGTTCTGAAGACGATTTTTTGAAAGTATAGTTTGTAAGAAACACATTTGCAAAAAGTGTGAAAAAAAATGTATCATTTCGGTCGCCATTCTGTTATAGCAAAAGATGTTGACAATAAAAGACGTTCATTTATTTGAAGCTTATTAAGCATATAGGAAATTGTAAAAGGGAACGAAGAATGATTGAAAATAAATGGAATCGACAAATCTCGTATTTTTTTCAATGGTAAACATTTGTTTGGGGACTTTTAACTATCAACATAGGAAACAATGATCCCCGAATTTTACTTATTTAAATTCATGACATGTCGATAATTCGTACTTACACGTCGAAATTTTCTCTTTCAGGCGTTAATTGGTTTAACAAAATTCTAATTGACGGATTTGATGTACCCCACAAATGACAAAAAAAATCGAAATACTCAACTAATTCGAATAATAGACTTTTCAAACATTCCAAGTAGCATGGACTGAATCATATATATGAAGGTGGTTAGATAAATGAACTATTTTTCGGTACAAAAAAATTCGATTTTTAGCTCCATTTTTAGGCTACTGAATTCACACAACTACGCACGGGTAAAAATTTGCTTACAACATATTTATAACGTACAGTTTTTTCCTACCACACATTCGGATTGTACGGACAATTATCCGATAAAAAGCATATTATTTGAGATTACGTAGAAAGAAAACAGCACAAAGCAAAATTATTATTATACCTCAATATAGAAAATATATCAAACTTTGAAAATGATAATTGGAGAAAGAGCAAGTCCGTTCAGTTTGCACATAATTTTTCGACTTTTGTATAGAGACTCTGTTTATGCATGATTAGTGACATGAATAATAATGTTAATAGGAACTCTGTCAAATAATTTATTAGGCCGAGTGGTATGAGCAATATGAATATCTTGTTCTTCTCATTTAAAAGCAAGAATATTGCAGACTTTGGAGTGCGAGTAATTATTATATCTGTTAGGCATAAATTGTGAAATTTTGTAAATATATGTTTATTGATCTTTCAATAACATTGGCAAATGTGAAAAAAAACTTGATCACCATGAAAATTCTTCTTTATAACCAATTACAAGAGTACATAATAAACTTTTTTTTTACTAATTTGTACAATTTCTTGAAAGATCAATAAACATCGGCGAAAAAATTCAGAAAACAAACTCAAATAATTTAAAATGGATTCGGTCTGGTTTCCGCGTATCGTAAGGATGCGATCATTATATATATTGTGACGAATTTCCGGAATCCTTCCGCCATCGTCACCTTCGGTCGTCTCTTTCTCTCGCTACCGCATCCGCAATTTTGCCGGCAGGGCGCCAGTCGATTTTTATTTCGCCGGTATCGACAACCGGCACAACCTGCGGGTCGGGGGGGAACGACCCGGCCCCTGCATGCTCACGACTTACCTGCGTGGATCGGGTCACTTTTGTTTCGCCGGAGGTGACAATCCGGTCCACCTGGATGCGCCAGCGAGATCGACAAACCGGAAACGCTCGGCCGCTCAGGTTGTCGATTATGGTAGAGAGGGTCGGGGTACGTCACTCCGAGATGGCACCAAAACGTCGTTAATTTTTCGCGAGAGACTGAGTCTCGATCGGAAAACGAGAACAAGAATTCGGCGAACTCACTCACGAAAACTCCTGAGTACGAAATCATCAGCAAAACAAATCACAATAACCATCACGAGAGCTTAATTTTTAACCATCGGCACCGACAGATTAATTTTTATTTTGCGAGAACTAATTTGTTTTACGAGAACGATCGAGAAAACGCGAATTTATTTCATCTATAGGGGCCGGGTCGACACGGAACTCCCTATAGCGCGTACGCGAACTTACACCTCTCACCTCGGCGAGAGACGAACAACGACTCTAGAGCGAGTGCCTAGAGGGAGAGAGCGCGACTTACATACGACGCGTAAGCGAGAGCGAGACAATGCTAGAGCGCGTACGTAGAGAGAGACTCAGCATATGCACGGCGCGTATGCGAGACAGAGACACCTCGCTCTCTCTACGATGCTTCGCGAGACACCTCTGGTCTCGAGCGCGACACGGTAACAACTGATTTTCGACCAATCATATTTCGATCAGTCGAAATGCGAAATCGATCATCGAGAGCTACTGCCCTCTCGCTCGACACAATACTTCCCTCAACGAAATCGCAATTATCGACGGTACACGAGATCTTGCGAGTACGCCGAAAATCGTATCCCCATGGTCATCGTGCATAGGGGAGCACTTACGTCGGCGGCGCGAGAGGTTCCCGCTCTCGCCCGCAATCTAAAAACCTCCGCTTCCCCTCATGCACGATGCACCTAACAGCGGGGCGCCGGTATTGCAGCCGGGCCTGCATCAATTTCTCGCGCGTACTCGCCGGCCGTTCTTTCCTGACGGGTAACTCGTTACCTCGAGCTCTCTTCTCCTCGTCAGGATCGAACGCCGTGCCGTTTCCTCCCCAAAACATCCTTTAGACAACACTGTCAGCTAATAAAATTTTTTCATAAACGGCAGTACAACAAGTTAAAGAATCGGTAGCGCGTACGATCGTTGGGTGGTGCGGCGAGGGCAAACCAGGTAACAGCCTTGGGACCGTGACTTTTCCCTACGTCGGGAAAATCACGTCACAATATATATATATATATAACACACTACTGGCGCTGATACCAAGATATAGAAACTCGGAAAACTTCAGAAGAACATGCGTGTTAAGGTTTAATTTATAACACTGACTTACAGTTATAGTATGTTAAATATCCAAAAAAACATCCGAAATCGATGTCCTCGATAAGATCCGAGTGGATAAACAACAAATTCACTAAAAACTCAATACACAAATTTTGCACACTAGAAAAACTTCCGACACGTTCGAAAACTGCGAAGAAAGTGACCGAGCAGACGCTGTGGCCGATTCGGGTGGCCCCAGCGCAATCGGCGCCAACGTTATTGTTCTATATAACGGTAAATCGGCAGTAAGCCAGGTATATGCAGGTGTGCGTCTGGTTTTGCGTTAATCCACCCCGTTAACTTGTATCGGGGGGTGGTACCCATCAGTCACATTCTGTGATTCATTCTAGTTCTAGCTCAATAATATAATAATCCACTCATTATATACATTTGGAAATGCAAATGAACCGAGAAAGCTGGATTTTGGATATTGTGTGGGGGAGGCTTAAAAAAGCGCAACTTGAAGTTTTCGTCCTCAAATCCTATGAGCATTTTGCGCCATCTTGAAAAAAAGGTTTAATTTTTGTAAATAATTACAATAACTCGGTTCTTATCCATCACGTTGAAATGTTACATAGGTATTGTTTGTTGCGCTTTTTGCGCTCCACAATTTTGGTCCTATACATTTTTCATGTACCATTGACCGTTCTCGAGATATCGAAGGAGAAAGCCAAATTTTGAGTTTTTGAAACTTGTTTTTAGCTTTTCTCTCCTTTCTCGTGATACATATCGGAAAACTTTTTATTATCAAACTTGTAGAACATATTGATACCTACAAATTCATTTTTGGACTTTTTTCTCCTCAAAGTTGGAAAATCCGCGCCAAATTTCGATTTTATGGCTCGCCCGCTGTTATATATCGAGCGTCCCATTTTACTCTTACACCTGTTTATCTCGAAAGATTCACTGGTAAGTATTACATGGGTTTGGGATGGTTTCCATTGACCACATCCAACTTTCATATTTCTAAAAACATGACAAACTAGTTTTAAATATTGTATTGCAGCATGATATGCTTCACGGTTGTTAAAACTCAAAGCATGACATAGCTTTCTTCCAGTCATTATGTCAAACCATTTTCTTATTAACCTGACGAACCAGGCTGTTGTTTCCATTTCTTGCAGTCCATTGTTACGTCCTCAGCTCATCATACATATACTACGCTATATATACTATAATTATCATATAATGTTTCCGATATACACTACCGGCGGAAAGTTTCCGGACAAAAGTTGAAAGCAGTGCCGGAACGTTTTTTATACCATTTCGCCGGTAGTTGACGTAGGCCAATTTAACCCACGCCATTTTAAAGAGCAGACATTTCCCTTCATTTTGGCTTAAAAAAAAATTACGATTTTTTTTACAATTGGCACACAGTTTTGAAAAATACAATTTTTGGTCGTTTTTTTGTTCTTTTGCAAGTGGACCCCATTTACAGTAAAAAAATTTTAACGAATTTCTTTCATAATGCTCATAAAGGGGGAAGTCTAAGCTTCAAGTTCACTTTTTAGAAAATTGTCTACGATTTTTTTTTTGAAGATATATCGTTTTTTGAGAAAAAATAGACAATATGAAAATTGCTCCATAGGATGAAAACGATGAGGTTTACAACAAAACCTCAAGATGGCAGAAAGTTGTATTACTTCTTGCTGAGTTCAGGAGAATTTTTTCAGATTTGTTTTCCGAAATTTTGTTTCCACCTATTTCCGGTCAGTTCGATTGATATATTGTGACGTTGCACAATTCCTCTCCCCGCCGACAGCCCTCCAAGGCGACCGTTCCACGTGATGTGTAAAAAGTAAGTGAACAATTAGTATTTTTATTTGTATTTTTTTCAATTCTCCCGTTCCCTCCCAATGATTGCACACTGTGTAAGCACTTATCGCCGCTACGAAGAACACCCCAGGGATCACCCGCCGCCACTCTCGCCGTCATCGCCATCGTGATCGCCGTGTCGTCGTCGTTGGCCGTCGTCGTCGTCGTCGCCGGCATCATCATCACCGACGTCGTTGTCGTCGTCGCCACGGACACTGTCGTCGTCGTCGTGGACACGGCGATAACTAAGAAAATCCACCGTTACCAGGACATCCCGAGGACATTCCGACTGGCCCAGAAGATCGCCACAGGAAATCCCAGGACGTCCAGGAAGGCACACGCACTCGCACCGAAGAAAATTCCCGCCAACAATCACACAGGCCGTCCCGTCCGCCGTCGCTAGCCATCCATCGGTATAGCGACGGAGAGACGGGTGAGGTGGCAGCAGCGCGCACCGAGCATCCTGAATTACCATAAATCCCGATATCGATGAGAACGACCCTGCCATATCGATCGTCCTAATTACACCCATCTCCCAATAGATCTCCCTAGTGCCATCCCGAAAATATCGATCTCCCCACCTCCCGTATCACCTGACCCGTGCCGCTGCTGCCCAATGCCAGAATTGACACTTGGAGTTTGGCTACCAACGAGCGAAGCGAGTTTAGAGAGAGAGAGAGAGAGAGAGAGTATTTTTGGAAATAATTCTGAGAGTGAGTGGCGAATAATTAGAGTGGAGAACGTAGAAAGAAGTGACTGCGACAAACATTATAGAGTGCAGAGTGCGAGGTGTGTGAAGGAGTGAGAGAGAAAAGGCGAGAGGTAGCAGAGTGAAAAGGAATACGATGATAAGGAGAGAGAGAGAGAGGAGGAACGAGCGAGCGACCGTGGATCACCACTGTAAGTGCTTGCACAGTTTCCCTTCCAAAATTTCACATCGGCATATTTTATATTTTTGCATCTCCCTTTCTTTTGTTTGTTATATAATATTACTTAGAGTACTCCCCCTCCGGTCTTCCCTTTGCGCAATTTAGAGTGGCCTCCTTATATTTTTGTCAGCAATTAAAATTACTACCTAAGAGTGTGTAATAATCGAAAAGTAATAGCGAAATTAATGCGTGGAACGGTCGTGCAGCATTAAGATAGATCAAGTAGAACTCCCCTTCCCGTGCTTCCCCTCTCCCGCCACAGGTCAACGGTCGCCGGTGAAGCGACGGTGACAACAATTTTTTCTCCCTCTGCCGCTGTCCGAAGGACAGTCTGCCACTGTCCTTGGCAGATCTCCTTGGCAGAGGTATAAGTTTGACCAAGATCCCAAATTGAAATTATCTACAGTCTCTGATACAGCGCGTCCCAAAAGAAGTGTTATCGGTGGTTATTATTAAGAGGCCAGATAGAGTCGGAGAACCTGTCACCGAGAGCCTCCTTCCCTCCCTCCGTCTTTGAGCTATTCCTCCCCACACTCCCCTTAGAGAATCCCCTTTTTTCACTATATTTTTTTTGTGTGTTAGTATTATTGAGTAAGGATTTATATAAGTTTTGCGTCACATATTTTTGTGTTTCTCCCTTTTTGTTAACTTAAGAGAAATTAACTGGCGCCCAAAAATTTACCCAAAGTTTTATATTGAGATCAACCCCCCCCCCCCCCCCCCCCCCCCCGAGATAGTCCACCGACCCTATTATTAGATTAGATTAGGGACTATTCTAATAATTCTTTTTTTGTTGTTGTTTGAGAAAACATTATTTTGTTGTTATGGTTAATATTTAGAGTGTGCGAACAAATTCGAGTTATTGTTTATTTTCTTTCCTTTTTGTATTGTCTCTTTAGTGTTTAATTAATTTCAAGAAACCCCCCCCTTTACTCGTCCCTAGTCTCCACCACCACCACCCCCATCGGCGTGACAATATATAGATATATTGTGACGATGGTCAACTTTCATCCACCTTTTTTTCCTCTTCCCTACGCGTCTCTCGCATTCCTTTTCTGCCTACGTGACTTCCTGCAGCTACACCTTCGCTATCGCAGGTGCATCCCGCCTTCGAAATACAAATAATCTTTGTTTCCCGATAAAGACCCCAAACTTACATGTTTTCCATTTTCCACGATCCCACCATAAAACATCTATCTTTATGGCCTGACCCACCTCAGGTCCGAAACAGCTGCCATTCCTAGAATCTTCCAAGGCATTTCCGCCTCCAGAATGTACTAACTCCCAAATTCTCTCCCTACCAAACCGCGACTTTCCCGCGAGTCAATGTTATAAAAACCACCCTCTCCTTAGGCTAGCGAGTTAGTAGTTTTCCGATCATCCAAGCAGCAACGTTACACTGTCCGTTGTAACACTGAAAATAAAGTCTTGTGCTTCTCGATTAAGTGTCTACTGCGTTTTACTTCTCAACCACCGCGTTCCGTAGCCGAGTCGGCAGCCCCAATCACAATAAATAAATTAATAAATAACTCGCGACATCACAATATATTAGACTGTGCCATTTTTGGGTAACTTTTTTTTATGTCGCAAGCAGGCTTTAAACTTATAAAAAAGTAAAAAAAGAAGCCTGTATAAATTTTAGGTCAAAATATTAATATTTAGAGGTCGCTTAAACACATCTCTATTTCCTATTTAAATAACACGGGGAAAACAAAATTTCTGTCGGAATTTTATAACACGGTCATGGAATATTCCACAAACAAGCTGCCGCACATTCTTATGCAGAATTGAATGCTCTACAAAAAAGCCCTCTTATACTTTTTTGATAAACTTAGCCATTCAAGAGATATTCAAGTTCAAAGTTCAAAGTGTATGAAAATTCATCGTGTTTTGTTAATATTAGCAAATCTATCGACTGTATTGAAAAACATGAAATGACTTTTGTGGAGATTATGAAATTTACTATCCAAATTCTTTAATTTATAGTTAATAAATATTGATAGATGATTTTTTTAAGACTTTAGACACTTATTTTTTGCCAGAAAACTGGTTCTGATGAGCTAGTACTTGTCGCAATATATCTATACAAATTGGACAAAATCCTCACGATTAAAATATCATTCTTTGTTCCCAATAACAGAGAAAAACGATATTTCCTCAAATTTTTTAAAACGGATTTATTCATTAAAAATTATAAATATTTCATAATTTATTACAGAGAACAACTTGTTTATTCCCGGGTTCCCTGCCCCTCGTGAAGAGGTGCGGGGAGCAGGGGTGAGACCATCCGGGCGCATCCTCAGGCGGCAGATAGAGGGACGTCCAGAGTGAGAAGCGACCCTCAAACGGACAGGGAAACGGGGCGCCATGGCGACCGCGACCTTGGCCGGGGGGGGGGGGCGTGGAAGCCTCAGGTCAACGGGTGCAATAAGGAAACCGTCCAGCGTAAAACCTGGACAAGGCGACCGAAGGCCCCGTCGTGGACCACTCCCCAAGCCAAGGTGGAAGCTATCGTGCCGAGGGCTGGATGGCACTTGGGTTAAAGTGCCTTGTGCGATGCCCTTGGGGTACCAGGCGCCCCCCCCCCCCCCCCCCATTGTAATTAGCCTTATCACCGCAACAGGCTCTGCGGTGATGGACCTCTAGTTCCTGTCTACTCGTGGGAATCTTATGGATAACGACAAACCACAAAAACAGCAAACAGCGCAGTTGCCGGGAACCCGAAAGGGGCACCGGCCACTGCTCTAACGGCCGAGGGCGAAGGCAGCTCGGATCCTGTTGCTCTCATTACGGTGGGAGCGCGGGAGCTGACTGTCGAAGCCCCAGTCAAACGCGTTGGGGAGGAGGGATCAGCGAACGCCGGGACCACTGACCCAACGCAAGCGAACCACCGCAAAACTTGCCGCAGTGGAGCGGCAAAGAGGAGGGCCAGCAAGGCTAGGTTAGCTGCGATGGGACCGCCCTCCTTGCCTGCAAACACGGACAAGGCAAAGGAGGCACCCGAGGGGCAGGGCTCTAGCAAGAGGCCCAGACCCTCGGATAGCACGCCTCCCGAAAATTACACGGCTCCCAAAAGGAGCAAACTGTTCCCCAAACCCACTGGCTACGGAGACGCGGTCGCCGGGGATAAAAGGCTGGCCATCGCACCGGCTGATTACCCCGGCACCACTCTCGGGCAGGGGCAGGACCAACTGGTGACGCGGGTGATCCTCGGGGCGCTGGACTCCATTCCTTTCGAACAGAAGTCCCCGTGCTTTGAGGGTACCCGCAGCGAGCACGGCGTCCTCTGGGTGACATGCACGGACGACCGGGCAAAGGCCTGGGGGCAATCCACCGTACCGAACCTGGCACCTTGGGAGGGCGCCAAACTTCAGGTACTGGAGAAAGAGTGCCTTCCCAGGTTGATCAGAATGACCGCGGTGTTCCCTGATGCTGACGAGGACTTGCACATCCTCCTCGCCAGGATGCTGCGGCAGAACCCGGGACTGCGCACTCTCATGTGGAGGGTGTGGGACCGAAATATTGTCCGAGGGGCAATACACGCGGTCATTAAGGTAGACGCCAAGTCCCTCGAAACGCTGGAGGAGCGGAATCCCTGCGGTAGAGTTGGAGAGAGACCCCGCCGCAGATGCCACCTCCCGACCGGAGAGGATGGAGCAGGGGCCCGCTCATGCGGCACCGGCGGCTAACACCGCGGGGTCCGCAGAGGCAGGGGATCGCTCCGGGCGTCTGGGAAAGCGAGGGAGAAGGCCAGAGGAAGGCCATCAAGGGCACAAGGCCTTGCTAGGATGGGCCAGCTGGAGACGCAGAGAGGAGTCCAAAGGACCCTTGAAGGGTCTCTGGCAGGCCCACCCAAATTAGCTCAGGGGACTGCTGAGAAGTCGGCGGACCCTGAGATGCAAATAGGCGAGGGAAATGGCCCGCATTAGCGCGCTTGGCCACTCACCACCCCACCAGTCCCACTCCTCAGCCCTTACCCCACCCCACAAACCACCCCACCATCACGCCTCCCAAATCCCACTCCCTCTTCCCCCTTCCTACACAAAAAGGAGAAGGGCCAACGTTGCGGACGCAATGGCTGTAACGGGCACCACAATCTCCCAAATAAATCTGCAACATTGCATTGCGGCCTCAGCTATACATAGCCGGGACCTTGCAGTGGGGCAGACAGACATATCCCTGATTCAAGAACCCTGGATCAACCGGCGGCTGGTAAAGGGGATAGATCAGAGGAACGGGACCCTGATATACGATCCCGCGGAACCCGACCCAAGGACCTGTGTCTTTGTAGCTAAGAGACACAGCGCCCTGAAGCTGAGCAGATTTTGTAGAAGGGACGTGGCGGTGGCATCGGTCCGGCTGAGGTTGGGCGGGGGGCAGACGGATCTAGTAATCTGTTCGGCGTACCTGCCCCACGGCCCGACCGAGCACCCACCCCCCGAACTAAAGGCGGTAGTGGAGCACTGCTGCAAGGAAGGGTTAGACCTGGTAGTAGGGCGCGACGCGAATTCGCACCATCTCATCTGGGGAAGCTCGGACACAAACGAGAGAGGCTCAGTCATGCTGGAATACCTCTCGACAACGAATCTGGAGATCATGAACAGGGGATCGAGACCCACCTTTGTCACCGCAAGGAGGCAGGAGGTCATCGATCTCACGTTGGGCTCCCCAAAAGTGGTACAGTGTCTGAGGGAATGGAGAGTAGAGGATGAGGACTCTCTCTCGGACCACCGCCGAATAACATTCAGTCTAGCAGCCGAAGGGGCCACCACGATGGGGTCACCTATCGCAACCTAAGGGCCACCGACTGGGACCTATATAAAAAGGAACTAGAGGACAGGCTCGGGGAGGCAGAAGGATGTCTGAGGACTGAAGGCAGGATCGAGGGGGGGCGTGAGCTCGCTCACCTCCTCCACCATCCAAGCCTATGAAGCAGCGTGCCCTCTCAGGACACGTAGATAAGGAAAGAAGGTGGTATGGTGGAGCAAGGAGCTCAGCCGACTACGCTCCAGCTCCCGCCGCCTACTCAACAGAGCTTTGAAAACCAAGGCTGCAACGGACTGAGCTGCGTACAAAAAGGAACAGCGGACCTATAAAAAGTCCATAAAGAAATCGAAATTGGAGGCCTGGGGAAAATTCCGCAAGGAAGTCGAGGCTCTGCCAACAGTGGCCAGACTTCGCAGAGTCTTCGCTAATGGTCCGCAATACAGGCTTGATGGACTCACCTTTCCCAACGGGGAAGTGGCTGAGAAACACGAAGACATAATGGAACACTTGCTGGAGGTGCACTTCCCTGGCTCAAGACTGGCGGAGCGAGACCCACAAAACGGGGAATCGCTCGGCGGCACCAGACCGGGCGATCGGGACACCGCCGCGAGGGTGGTCACTCACGACAGGATGCGATGGGCATTGAACTCCTTCGACAAGTTCAAGAGCCCAGGGGCCGATGGGATCTTTCCAGCCCTCCTTCAGGAGGGGGGGGGGGGGGGGGGGAAGCCTGATCAGGCACCTAAACTACATCTTCAGATCCTGCCTTGCACTAAGATATGTGCCAAAATCTTGGAGAGAGGTCATCATTGTGTTTATCCCGAAACCGGGAAAGACCAGATACGACCTGGCCAAGGCATTTAGACCTATCAGCTTGACGTCGTTCCTGCTTAAAACCATGGAGAGACTCGTTGACAGATTCATAAGGGACGGGGCACTGGTGAGAGAGCCAGTGCACTAGTCCCAACACGCGTACCAGGCGGGCAGGTCCGTAGAGACGGCACTCCATGGCCTGGTCCGGGAGAAGGCGCACTTAGCAGAAAGGAGGCAACTCTATGCGTCTTCCTGGACGTCGAAGGGGCATTCTACAACACATGTTTCGACGCGATCTGTGAAGCAGCGACGGACTTCCAAGTTGAGGACACGGTCATCAAATGGATGGACTTCATGCTTCGATCGCGAATTGTAACGGCCAGTCTCGGCGGGACGAGTGTCAGGGCGCACGTCGGCAGAGGGTGCCCACAGGGAGGAGTAACCTCACCTCTGATGTGGCTCATGGTGGTCGACGGGCTCCTGAAAAGGCTCGCGGGACGGAAAGTCAAAGTAGTAGGCTTCGCCAATGATGTTTGCATCGTAATCAGCGGCCATCATCTGGGAGCAATGGCAAGCGAGATGTAGAAGGCACTCGACATTGTGGAGGATTGGTGCACATCAAAGTCTTTGAGGGTAAATCCCAACAAGACTGAGATGGTACTATTTACTAAGAAGAGGCGCTTCAAAATGAGGCCCCCTTCGATCTTCGGGGCTGGGCTGGCGTTCTCTCCAGAGGTCCGATACCTGGGAGATGACGCTGGACCACAAGCTCAGCTGGAAGAGCCACATCTGCGAACAGGCTTGGAGAGGGATTGTGACCTTCTGGGTCTACAGGAGAATGTTTGGTCAAACGTGGGGGCTAAAACCCAGGATGGTGAAGTGGATTTACTCAGCCATCCTGATCCCGCAACTAACGTACGCCTCCCTGGTATGGTGGCCCGCGCTTGAGCGGGAACAAAACAGGAGAGTGCTGGGCAGAGCTTACAGGCTGATGGGATTAGGGATGACAGGCACAATGCGCACTACTCCTACCCTGGCTATAGGAGCTCTGCTTAACATCTCGCCGCCGCACATTACTGCAGAGGCGGGAGCAAGAAACGCAGCCAGCCGGCTGCTTATTTGTGGACAGTGGAAGGGCGCAGCTGTTGGGCACGCAACGATCCTCTCGAGAGCGGGGGACCTGGAACAGGTAACCCGACTCGGTGGCGACTGGTGCCCACGGGAACACCACTTCCAACACAACTATACGGTCCTCTATCCCGACAAATAGACGTGGGTCGAGGATCATAAGAGCATACTGTCACCTGAGGGACTAGTCTGGTACACGGACGGGGCTAAATCACGTGCAGGAGCGGGGGCAGGCGTATGGTGTGAGCGGCCACGGACGGAGGAGTCCTATACGCTACGGCCTGTGCCCACAAAATCAGGGACAAAGGCTACACTCATAAGCATATCTACATATGCAGCGACAGTCGCACCGCGCTCGGACTTCTTCACAGTGTAGTGGTAACGTCCGGGCTGGCGAGAGACTGCATAAACCTGCTGACACTAATAGGAAGTGCCAACAGAGTCAAGGTAGTCTGGGTGCCGGGTCACAGCGGCATCCGGGGCAACAACAGGTCGCACGAGCTCGCCAGGATCGGTGCCTCGCGGCCCGACATGGCGAGCCTATGCCCCATAGGTATCACCCAGGAATTCGTGCGACGGGCGACCTCAAAGTGGGTCGCGGAACGTTTTGCGGACCTCTGGGGGCGGAGTTCAGGGATGGGGCACACTAAGGCCTTGTTCTCTGGCCCCACGGAAAAGCTAGGTACCGAGCTGTCATGCCTCGACCGGGCTCAACTGAGACTGGTTGTGGGGGTGATTACGGGGCACTGGCATACGGGAAAACACCGAACGCGTCTGGGGCTCTCAGAGGACCCGGAATGCAAGAGGTGCCATGACGGGATGGATACACCTCTCCATCTCATAACGAGCTGCGCCGGGCTCGAGGAAGTCAGAAATGACGTCCTTGGGACTGGTGTCGCAGATGGTTTCGACCTGGCGGTCGCGGGGGCGGCAGTACTCCTGACTTTTGCGCGGGAGGCCGGCTTGCCCTTGGGGCCGACACGGTAACGGTTTGCCCTTAAGGGGCTCGGGCACAATGGTCCTAAGGACTGAGTGCCCGGTCAACACCAAAAAAAAAAAAAAACTTGTTTTTTTTTTTGTTTTGATTATTATACATTTTATCATAACAAATTTTAAAAATATGCCATTGAAATAATAGTAATTAGAGTGTGTTTTTATTACAAGTCGGATATTTTTGGCGCTGCTGTTTTATTAGTTGTAATAGATATTGATATTGCTCTTCATTTTTAGTTAAGCAACATGCATTATATTCTTCTAACAATGCCACTCCACGCTCTGCAACGTCATTGACAACTTTCAATGTCTTGAAGAACGCTAAATTTTCTAGGTAATTATCATTATACGGCCAGAGCAGGACATCTTCTTTAAGAAAATTGTACGCCAAGTCAAACTTTTCAAATAGTTTAACAGAATTTTTTGAGACAACTCCACTAATATCTTTATTCAATATCATTTCTAGCTTATTTTTATCAGCTATTTAACGTTCGCCAATAACTATAGTAACGTCCTGAGCTTTCATCGCTTCAATCATTTTTCTTTTTATTTCTGCTCAAATATTGTCATCGAATAAACAAAGAGGAGCCAATTCTTCATTTAAATACCATAAATGATCAGCTAGTTTACTCGTAGCAGCTCGTGAGATAGAGGGATTCCATTTATCATAATGAATCAATTTTTGCATTAAGTCCAAATCTTTGTTTGGCGCTAAAATAGCAGAAGTTGCAGTAAACCACGCTTTGATATAAAACAAAATCATAAATAAGCAAATGTCTCTTAGGTTTCTTTTTTCGCGTTTAGTTAGTTTAAATTCAAATCTAAATATGAATATTTTTAAACTGTAAATGGCTTTTGCCATCCACCTTGCGTGGTGCATAGCTCCAGGACGTTTAAAACGAACCATATAATTTGGAGAATTAACGAGAAATATCAATGATAATTCCAAAAGTTCCTTGTAATCATTCCTTGGACGAGAAATCTGATAAAAATAAAATAATAATTTGTAATTCTAATTTCTATTAAAGTTATGAAGTGCAATTACGAAATGTCACCTGTAAATGATTAGTGATAAGAACATTGGCTACGATGCCATCGGCCATGCCACTTTGATAGTTGGATTGGTCAATACTATCCCAATTCTTCATGAATCTTAAAAAAATTGGTATATTCGGACCAGATTTAACAGGCATATTTCGAAAACACTTTTTAGAATAATTTCGAAAATATGATGACGGCATGGTAAATAAACTAATTCTCGATGTAGCATTCTCTCTATTCGAACACATGTTCCGTTATTTATACCTGAATGATAAATAAAAAGATTAACAACGAACGTTACCGGAGAGGAGGGATACAAAATAATTTAACCGACGCTGTAAGGCCTTGTTCTACGTGAGCGAACTGAATGCGACAATATAAGACAATCGCCAGCCACTAGAAGTTGCTTTACCTCAATCACACCGCACTATGGTCCGCGTGCGTACGCTCACATATGCTACTCCCAGTGGCTGGCAAATGTTTGATATTATCACGCCGCCCCGCAATATGTTTCCTTAAGGAAACATATTGCTGAAAAGTTGAAATATGAATTTAAAGTTGACGATCGTTATGTTCTACACTGGGATGGCAAAATATTAAACGATATTGCTGGATCAAAATCTGTAGACAGGCTTCCGATTATATTATCTGTCTCTGGTGTTGAACAACTGCTTGGCGCTTCCGAAAATTGATAAAGGTGGTGCAAAAAATCAGACCTTAGCTGTCGTAACAACTTTAAATCAATGGCGCGTCACTCCTTATATCAAAGCCATGTGCTTCGATACAACACCGGTTAACACAGGTATATAATTTTATTCTTCAATTTTTTTTTCATCATGATTAATTTTAAGTATAGAAATCACTAAATACTGTTCTTTTTTTTAATTCAATGACAATTTAAATGTAGACAATTATTGACAACATCATAATAAACGAATTTTTATGTATGATCATACTAAAACATTTGATATTTTATTCTACGTAATTGACTCTCTTACGTATTTACTTATTGTTAGATGTTGTCGTATGTGAGCGAACTCAATGCGAACGTGATGCGACGCGGCGCGGGGCGGCGTGATAATATCAAACATTTGCCAGCCACTGGGAGTAGCATATGTGAGCGTACGCACGCGGACCATAGTGCGGTGTGATTGAGGTAAAGCAACTTCTAGTGGCTGGCGATTGTCTTATATTGTCGCATTCAGTTCGCTCACGTAGAACAAGGCCTTACAGCGTCGGTTAAATTATTTTGTATCCCTCCTCTCCGGTAACGTTCGTTGTTAATCTTTTTATTTATCATTCAGGTATAAATAACGGAACATGTGTTCGAATAGAGAGAATGCTACATCGAGAATTAGTTTATTTACCATGCCGTCATCATATTTTCGAAATTATTCTAAAAAGTGTTTTCGAAATATGCCTGTTAAATCTGGTCCGAATATACCAATTTTTTTAAGATTCATGAAGAATTGGGATAGTATTGACCAATCCAACTATCAAAGTGGCATGGCCGATGGCATCGTGGCCAATGTTCTTATCACTAATCATTTACAGGTGACATTTCGTAATTGCACTTCATAACTTTAATAGAAATTAGAATTACAAATTATTATTTTATTTTTATCAGATTTCTCGTCCAAGGAATGATTACAAGGAACTTTTGGAATTATCATTGATATTTCTCGTTAATTCTCCAAATTATATGGTTCGTTTTAAACGTCCTGGAGCTATGCACCACGCAAGGTGGATGGCAAAAGCCATTTACAGTTTAAAAATATTCATATTTAGATTTGAATTTAAACTAACTAAACGCGAAAAAAGAAACCTAAGAGACATTTGCTTATTTATGATTTTGTTTTATATCAAAGCGTGGTTTACTGCAACTTCTGCTATTTTAGCGCCAAACAAAGATTTGGACTTAATGCAAAAATTGATTCATTATGATAAATGGAATCCCTCTATCTCACGAGCTGCTACGAGTAAACTAGCTGATCATTTATGGTATTTAAATGAAGAATTGGCTCCTCTTTGTTTATTCGATGACAATATTTGAGCAGAAATAAAAAGAAAAATGATTGAAGCGATGAAAGCTCAGGACGTTACTATAGTTATTGGCGAACGTTAAATAGCTGATAAAAATAAGCTAGAAATGATATTGAATAAAGATATTAGTGGAGTTGTCTCAAAAAATTCTGTTAAACTATTTGAAAAGTTTGACTTGGCGTACGATTTTCTTAACCCATTAACGCCGAAGCGAACACATTTTTTCGGTAATAATTGGGGTCGAAACTTAATAGGAAAAATGATGTGACTATAATTTAAAACCATGTAATAAACTATTTTCGGGTGTGCTCTTTCGATTTCCAGTGTCAAAATTGCATTTTGACAAGACTGAAAAAAAATATGGCAGATTTTAAGGCAAAAAGTACCGAAAATTACGAAATATATCATTTTCACATTTTTTTTTAGTTAAAAAAATGGTCGGACTGAATTATAACTATGATCAACGGTGATCGGAATGTCTAAAGTGCAAGGAAAATTTTTTTTAACATACCTCCAATGATTATAACCTTTCCAAAATGGCGGATATAACATGAAATTCAGTAAAATTCAACATTTTCTTTCATAATTTTTCCAGACTCAAATATAAATTAATTACTGCTTATCAAAGTATATTTTTGTGTCGAATACAACATTACAGCATAGTTTTCATGTATTTTTCCGTACTTAATTCAAGATGGCGGCAAAAAATGTGAGAAATTATGACTTTTTTCGTAATCAGAAGTAACATAGTTTCTAAATTTATTACTTTTAAGGATTTTTTCATAATTTGAAAACCTTCGAATCCGGACGTGGCAGCAAATTTTGCAAATTAAAGATGGCGGATCCAATATGGCGGATTCACTTTAAAAATGTTGCAATTTTCTAATAAAAAAATACTATCGTTATTTTCATAAAATTTACAAAGGAAAGTATTCTTGACAAATTTGACGCAGGATGCGTTGTTTTCGAGAAAAAAATCATCAAATCAGTCAAATATCTGTAATATTTAGCTCCCAATATGTTTGCAATGCATATATATACTACATATTGACACAATATAGATTAGGTTATGTTTTTGAACACAATTCTATTTCGCATTGTACTCTTAGCATCACCCAGAGACAACGGCGTGGACGTGGTAGAATTTTGCCTCCTTCGGGGTGCTTGATTATCGTGAGTCCCCTTGCCTCTCACGGGTAAATGATGCCTTTTCATGTCTTTCTTTAAAACATTTATCACAGAATCTCAAATTGCATTTTTTACACAAAATTCTTGTTCTTATTGGGCAATTTGAACAGGTTTTCAGTGCATCTATGCGAGATCTTTAATGTGGTTCATGGCGATTTTGCTGACTTTTCTGGATGTAAGATTTAGCAATGGCAATTGTAAATTCTTTGATTGCCGTTTTCTTCTTTCTGTCATTCACAGCATTGAATATAACGAGAGAATTCGTTATGGACGCCTGTATAAATCTTAGAAAAACAACCCATGTCCACTTTTTTGAACGTATACTTGGAAGTACGTTATTGCAGTCCATCATGAAGGTCCACGCCTCCCATGAATTTATTGTATAGATGGAAAGCTTGCGGGAAAGGTATGTCAATTTTACATCGTGCCTCTGAACTATATCTCTTTGGGGGTAATAACGGAGTTATACCAGCAGCAGTTGAAGCTACAGAAACTGGCTTAGAATCCATTACAGTGATGGAATTTATGCCACTGTTTTGTTCATGTTTGACAACATACGTACCCCTCGGAGCTTTCTTATCTATAACATTTTTATCTTTTACTCTATTCTCTCTGATAGTACCTGTACATTTTAAACGTAATTTTTGCAAATGTACAATCAAATCCATGCTAGTAAAAAAGTTCTCAAAGTACAGATGAAATTGAGGTATCTTTCCAGGAGCTATCAACTTGAAAAATGGTTGTAATAAAACAAAAACATAACCTAATCCATATTGTGTCAATATGTAGTATATATATGCATTGCAAACATATTGGGAGCTAAATATTACAGATATTTGACTGATTTGATGATTTTTTTTTCGAAAACAACGCATCCTGCGTCAAATTTTGTCAAGAATACTTTCCTTTGTAAATTTTATGAAAATAACGATAGTATTTTTTTTATTAGAAAATTGCAACACTTTTAAAGTGAATCCGCCATATTGGATCCGCCATCTTTAATTTGCAAAATTTGCTGCCACGTCCGGATTCGAAGGTTTTCAAATTATGAAAAAATCCTTAAAAGTAATAAATTTAGAAACTATGTTACTTCTGATTACGAAAAACGTCATAATTTCTCACATTTTGTGCCGCCAGCTTGAATTAAGTACGGAAAAATACATGAAAACTATGCTGTAATGTTGTATTCGACACAAAAATATACTTTCATAAGCAGTAATTAATTTATATTTGAGTCTGGAAAAATTATGAAAGAAAATGTTGAATTTTACTGAATTTCGTGTTATATCCGCCATTTTGGAAAGGTTATAATCATTGGAGGTATGTTAAAAAAAATTTTCCTTGCACTTTAGACATTCCGATCACCGTTGATCATAGTTATAATTCAGTCCGACCATTTTTTTAACTAAAAAAAAATGTGAAAATGATATATTTCGTAATTTTCGGTACTTTTTGCCTTAAAATGCGCCATATTTTTTTTCAGTCTTGTCAAAATGCAATTTTGACACTGGAAATCGAAAGAGCACACCCGAAAATAGTTTATTACATGGTTTTAAATTATAGTCACATCATTTTTCCTATTAAGTTTCGAGCCCAATTATTACCGAAAAAATGTGTTCGCTTCGGCGTTAATGGGTTAATTTAATGCAGTTTCGATGAATTGTCCTATGACTCAGATTAAAGCGAGCGACATTTAATCCAATGCTTCTTAATGTAGCAGCAATGATGAAAGTGGCATTCCTGCTACTGCAATTTGCTCTATCTAAAACAGCAGGAAGGTCTGGAGTTATCACGTCCATTTTAGGAATTCGTGTTAAACCATTACTCGTACTTTCATTTTCAAAATTTGAAATGATACTCGATGTTTGATCACTAATTGATGATAAAATTGAAAATTGACTAGGTAAGATGTGATTAATACCACTGGCTAAAAGAATTAAATAGACAGAAATATAAAAGAAAATTCGATTTGCATTTACCTGTATAAGCATCATGTTACAATCGGAAAACATAGAAATAAATAAATAATTACCATGATCCATGTCCATTATATTCTCATGGTCTGCCGGAGGTCTTTTCGAAATACTGTTATTGACAAATCCATAGCGATTTGTTGATCGTTGACTAATTAAAAATAACTTTTTATCGCCGTCAAGACGGTTTTCTACGCCGGGCTTAGAAATGTCAAATAATTTATCAAGTTTTTCAGAAAAAACTGTCTCTTTTATTTGTTGTGGAGCTGACTTTGTGAATTTACTATTTTTTTTTAAAAGGTTCCATGAATTAAAATTTTTATCAATTTTCTGATGACATATTGGAATCCACAAGTGGGTATTTCCGCTTCATACCATATTTTGATTACTTTCGTAATTGTGTTCTTTGAACTTTCGTAAATTTTTCGATTAAGAACAGTATGTTCATAGACAAAATCAGACATAACCTCTCGTACGGTTGACAGCTTTCGTCCAAAGCCATTTCTACTGATGTATTGAGAATCCTTTCGCTAAAGAATGAATTGCCAATAACTGGTTGAGAGCTCTGTGGAAATATTGGTAAAGCGGGTTGACACACAAAAGAATATCACAGACGAAGTATAGGAATGATAAATGATCTGACTAATTTATTTCAACAAAACTAGATAACAACGGAAACTTTTTCTTTGGATTGTCGGTGCTCCTTCTTAGAGCGTTGGAGACGAACTGAGGGCCAGGGGGGTGACACTCAATGCTAAAGGAACCCACGTTATTTGACAGGGCGCTGATTGGTCGAGACGGAGTTCGTTACATTTTCTATACCAACCTTGAAGAACGAAACTCTGAAACAAATTTTGTTCTGCACTGTTGGCGGCCTGCAACATTCGAAATTGGGCGGGAGAGGTTTTACGATTCATTGGGTTCTACTGTATATGTTGAAAAATATATAAAATACACATATATATATATATATATATATATATATATATATATATATATATATAAAAGAATATTTTATTCACAAAATACTACTCCAATGAACAAAAAATATAACATATTGTTAAAATTTAATTGTATTCGTTTTAAGTTTAAAAAATTGGGATTAATTAAAAACTAATCTTCTAAACGGGATAGCACATCTAGTCTCGCCAGCAGGGGAACACGGCGGCATCCAGATTTCCTGTAAAAAACAATTCAGAAATTACAACAATTAAAATGAACATTTCAGTTTTTCTTTTCCATCGTATAGCCTTTATAATAATTTCTCAAAGTCACTGAGATTTTAGCACGGGCTGGCGTATGTGAGCCCTTAATCAAAATAGCTTGAAAAACTCACCCGATTCGTGATACTGCATCCTAGAAGTCGATGGCACGCTTTCTATATTCGGCAAAGGGAAGGTCGCCTTTTGCTCCTGCATTTCCTCGTGATCTGCAACAGAAATATAATGATTAGCAATTGAAAACATGTTGTTTCTTTCGTTTCGTTTCTTTACTTGATATATATACATTCATACTTGTGCATCCTTCATTCCTGTTGATTAAAAAACAAATTTAAAAGAAAAAATTACAACTCTAACATTCAATCTTACAAACCTGTGAATGTGGTCTTTTGTGATGGTACGCCATGTCTCTCTTCCACCGCAAAAGCATCCATCGTTGCATCACCAAGTGGAATTACCCTCGGTTCAATTTATTGTGTGGAAGATGCACCAAATCTTCCACTCCTACTGCACCTATCCAAATTCGTCACCTGGAAAATAGAAAATTGTTAAACACGTTCCGCATACAATACCCAACCATTGCTATTCCTGCTTACCGTTCCAGATGCTTCGGAAACCTTGAATAAGGCTGACATCCTTCGTCCGCATATCGTACGTGATTACAGTACGGTACCACGCACTTGGAGTAGCTCATCCTCGGTTCCTCGGTAATCTGCAAAATTATAAAAATATCAATGTGCAGCACTTCACAACACGCTTTAAAAAAACTAGGTTATGGATACTTAGCTTCGGTATTTCACCGATTTGCACTACACACTGAATTGACAGCACTCCCGATTAACGGCACTATCAACGTCTATAAAAAATTGTTAGCGAACAATTCACACTGCCGCAAGAAAATAAAGTTTTTTTGTACAACTGTCAAATACACACTTTCTCGCTTTCCAATCGCCACCATACTGGATTTGATAGCGCAGGCGTGGGCTATGCGTCTAAGCATTGTTGCCACCGTTACCGCTATTTTCCACGTTTCATATTTAGTTTTCGTATGTTGGCGGAAGAATCTAACGAACTCCAAATAAGAAGGAGTGGGGGAGCCGGAGTGTCACCCCCCTGCCGAGGGCAAGCGGAACTGCCTGTTCTCCTTCCTCTTTGCACAACGCCTCTCGCGTCGTCCACTGAGAACGTGGTCGTATGAATCACCGGTAATGTCGGACTCTTCTCGAACCATTCCAACATGATGTTATCAATTAAATATACTGGCTTACTCCTAATTCATAGGATTGTAATTATAATAAGTATCAGAATACACAATAATATAACACTATTACGATAAATTGGCTAACAAATCCAGTTAAATGGAGTTTTAATGAAGTTGAGAAATGCCAACGAATGTTACGTAACATCGAGTACATAATACTAACCTAACCCATTTTTCTTGAGTTATTCGGTCCAGTAGATAAATTACCGACTGATTGTGAATCGAATTGTCAAAATAGGTAAGTTACCGACTGAGTCGATGATAGTTCATCACAATTATCGACCTCGAAATCGATTCGATAACAAAACGATGAATTTTCATACACTTTGAACTTTGAACTCGAATATCTCTTGAATGGCTAAGTTTATCATAAAAGTATAAGAGGTCTTTTTTGTAGAGTATTCAATTCTGCATAAAGATGAACTGGCAGCTTATTTGTGGAATATGCCATGACCGTGTTATAAAATTCAGACAAAAAATTTTTTTTCCCTGTGTTATTTAAATAGGAAATAGAGATGTGTTTAAGCGACCTCTAAATATTAATATTTCGAGCTAAAATTTATACAGGCTTCTTTTTTACCTTTTTATAAGTTTAAAGCCTGTTTGCAGGATGAAAAAAAAGTTGCCCAAAAATAGCACAGTCTAATATATATTGTCACGCCGTTAGGAGGGGGGTATGGAAAATTTTTGGGGGTAAAAGAAAGAAATAATTATTAACTCACATGAACCTTTATTTCTACGCGATTATTCACGGCGGACTATCTCCGGGGCAATTAACAATTCAAAAACAAGAAAACAAACTCCTTATGGGCGCCAGTTGATTTTTGAACAACCAAAAAAAATCAACACAAATAAAACTAACAAAAATTTTAACTCTATATAGTAAACGACGTATGCTCTGAACGGGGTTGATGGCTAGCGTGTAGGGAAGGGGGGGGGGGTCGAGCGGGAGGTATCTCAGGGAGAGGATTCGCCGACTCAACGGCCTCTTAATAATTACCATTGGCTTGGTGGTTTCTAATATCAAAAATTTCCTATTCAACGTGTCTTAATTCTATCGCTACCGTTAGTACGGTCAGTCGCGAGGAGAAGGGGGCAGGCGGGGAAGAGGGGAGTTGTTTTGATCGGTGACTTTCGGATGACGGGTACGGACGGTCGCGCGAGTCGCGCGATCGAAGGTTCTTGGCGTTGATGTTAGGTAGGACGGGAAGGGGGGGGGGGGGGCAGGCGGGTAGGAATGACCGTTACTGTAACTATCGCTAAAATTTTAATTCCTAAATTTAACTGCCGTCCCACACGGCAAATACAGAGACCGAGAAGAGCAAGAAACTGAATTGTTACCGCCGCGGATAACGGAATTACGATTACGAATGAAAATTTAAGGCTCTCGAATCTCTCAAAAATGAGCCGGGCTTGAATTCGGGGGGGGGGGGGGTAACCGTGCAAACACTCACCGTGCCGATTTTCTTTCTCCTCGTCCTGTCCTTTCCTTTCTCTCGCGTATCCTGTTCGTGCCTGGTCGTCTTTGTACTCCCTTTATCTCGATCTCCCCTTTTCCGTTTATGGTGGTCCTTTGCCGTTCCAATTTGTCGTTATTTTCGCTTATTAATCCTCTTTCGCACTCCCCGTCTCTCTCTCTCTCTCTCTCACTCACTCTGCACACTCTATTATCTCGCTCTTGACTCTCTAGTCTTTACGCTCTATATCTTTCACTGCTTACTACTCGCCGGCTCGTCACAAAGTGACGGCCGCATGGCCGGCCGGAAGCTCGCGAAATTTTCGCGCTCGCTGATTGGCTACCGGCCGGCATCGATCATCGATGCAGCAGCGTCACGGGTCGATAGGAGAAGGGTCGTGCGTATGATTAATTTAGGACTATCGCGAGCGGGATCTTACGGGGAAAGGTAGGTAATTAGGTCGGTCGGTAAGAAGGGAAAAATTTGCGAACGGGAATTTATGATTGCGGGTAATAAGGGGGGTATGGTAATCGCCGTGCGCTGCTGCCATCTTCGTCACTCTGTCGCCGCTCGGCCGATGGATGGCCGATGTGCGGGGACGGACGGGTGCATGAATTTTGAGAGGTGGTCAGACGTCGGGTATTGTGCGAGTGAGTGATGCGTGATGTCCGTTAATTGATTTCTTCGTGGTGAGTTGGTTTTCTTCGGAGGTGGTGTGCGGCAACCAGGACGAGCGCTTCCGAAGGGGATAATGTTCGGGCCGGTCCAGGTAGGTAAATTTCTATTTGTTTCTTGTGGATTTCCTGTTGCTTAACTTCTTCTTTTTTTTCTTTACAGGTTATGCCGGGTTGGTCGAGGACGACGTCGACGACGACGATGAGGATGACGACGGCGAACGACGATGACTCGACAGGGATGAGCTCTTCAGGCCAGTCCAGGTAATCATTTCTCCACTGATTTATCGATAGTTTCTTTTTGTTAATCTGTTCCTCTTCTTCGCAGGTTATGGCGGTCTGTCCTGGACGACGTCGACGGGGTCGACAACGACGACGACGACGAGGACAGCGACGCCGATGACGATGACGACGTCTTGCTGGGTCGGGCGGGGTCAGTCGTAATGACTGACTTCGCGCAGGTGAGTGTTCGCACTGGTTTTATAATCTATTAAGGGTAATTTACGTACTTATCTTTCTTTTCTCCGTTGCAGGTGTGGGACGGCTCCCCTGTGCGAGCCGGCTGCAGGGGAGGCTGTGACCCATGTGGCGCATGGTGTCACAATTCATATATATATATATTAATGTTTCGGTGACAACACCTAAGTTGAATCTCCCGCGCTCGCAATTATAATCGTAATCGTTAGAGGAGTGAGCGTCGCTAGATGCTAGCCACGCTCCCCCCTCTACAAGGCTCAAGGCTCGTCTCGTGTCCGGCCGGAACCCGCCTTTCGGCCATTAGTTCGAGATTGTTCCTGCGTTAAGCATCTACCGTTGTCGAATAGCGTATATCCGTATTTTTTTACCTTCGCATATATCCTCATAATTTTTGATCATCAAGAAATCTCAGCTCCGCGTTTAAAAAATCGTACTTCGCAATTATAGATCATCGCTGTATTAAGAGATTGACCGGCTCTATTTGCTACTGTTAATTAGTAAATGTAAGAGTGTGCGTGTGACTTCTCTGCAAAGAGATAATAAAGACGACAAATCCTCTGGGTGATTTGAAGAGCTCAGTGGTTGGTGATCCTTTTTTATTTTCTTGTGAACGTCTCGCTTATGCTACCCACCTACCAGATCCTCGTTCAAACAATTAACAAATCGGCCAATATACAAGTATCCTGAAAATAAAACATCTATGCATGTATATGTACATATATATATATTGAAACGTTCTCCCGCCCTGAGTGGCGCCACCTGCAACAGCACCTGAAAAGAAAAAGAAAATTAGAAATAAAATAAAAGTTAATTCGAGGAAAATGAGACAGAGGGAAGAGTTTCTCAAAGGTATAAGGAAAGAAAGGAAAATATAAAAGGAAGCGATAAATGAGGAGAGGACACCGAAATTTCCTATTGCTTCAAAAGCGAGAAATTCCCAAGAAAGCTGGTACATTGCTCTCCGAAAGGAGAGCGAGGGTGGCTAACTCAAGAACAACTCGCTGGCGAAGAAAAGGAAAGAAAGGGTTGAAGTCTATAATTTTTGGGAGAAAGGTTATAACGAGGAGAGTAGAGGAATTTAAAAATCCAGAAATTAAAGAAGTAGAAGGTGCGCAAAGGAGCAGAGGAGAAATCTTCGCACTTAGGAAAAGCATAACAAGGCGAGAACAGCGAGGCGATCCATCAGCAGAAACCACCACAATTATCAGAAGCAAGAGAGGAGAAAATCGAGAAAGAATTTATCGAACACTCACCCATTATCGCAGTACCGCCAGGTACAAATTAAGCAGCGGTAGCATAATTTCAACAGCGGCAGTACCACAAGCAGTACAAATTTAGAAGCGGCAGCAGCAGAAAAACACCGACTCAGGCCCTAAAAGGAAAAACAACAGCAGTACCCAAATTTCACAAATAAAATTATCAAGGCGAGGACTCACCTCGAAAAGAAAATCAAGTCGTGCACACCGCCGCGAAACGCTGAGACCAACCGGCGGCTCTAAAAAAAAGGAAGAAAAGCCGAAAGAACATAAATCGCAAGCTTAAAATATCGAAAAGGGACTTACCATGTCGAATTAATTCTTAAAACGTTGCACAAACACAAATACACATCCGCGAGTCATCACGGCGCCGCCATCTTAGCTGTCAAGAAGTCGAGAATCGATTTCCATTGATTTACGGTGCAGCCAATCAGCCGCATAAATTACGGAATTCTCACCTCGGAGCGCGCCAATCACCGCACAACACGGTCAGTGATACGCGCTAATCACTGTCGACTACCGAGAGTGTCTAATGTAACTAGAAGAACGGTGTAAGATAGCTACTAAGGAACTGAATAAAGAATAATTAAATTTTTTTTTTACGTCTACCTCTTAATTTTCCTCGAGTCTACCTACAGAACATTTCAATATATGTATAGACATATATGTTTACCAGTAACACAATAATATAAAATATTAAATTAATATAAGCTCGAACAGAGTGCACCCTGGGAATAATCTCAAACAGGGTATAGCTCTGATGCATTCCAAGATGAATTACGTCATCGCTAGCCGCGCTCCTACAAAGAGCCGTCGCTGCGCCGCGGCCGAGCGCGACTAGACTACAGAACAGATAAGGCGCACTGATGTAAGCAAGGTATCTCGCTAACGGCTTCGCTCCCCACTACCAAGTGGAACGCTCTTTATAAGTCGAGCCCTTTAGCTCGATCGACAGTACGGTCTTGACCTTGCGACGCGCAACTACTGCTCCGCGCATAACATACTTGAGTCATTTTGTCGGAACGAAGTACATAGAAGTGAAGTTACTGAGCGGATAAAGTGAGTCGACCCAAAGAGCGAAGTACCTTGTGAGTAGCCAATTGCACGACAAGACAAAATCCGTTTTAAGCACTTAGAGTAAAATTAAAAACTAATAAGCGTTAAATCATACCGACTCCGCGTATATAAAAAATGTGTAAACTCTGTAACAATATATTTTCTTATTTGCTTTTTGAATCAAAGTTTCAAACGATTATTTCGTTTACCTTTTCCATCACGAAGAACTTGGAATAGGAGCAACCTAAAAATTGATTTGCAAACCAATTTCGAGGTAATAACTGATCATCCACCTTCGGCTCCAAACACAATCCTGGCCTGCAGTGCTCTTTATCGTGCACGTGGACATATCCATTCTACCTGCAGTGCTCTTTATCGTGTACGCGGTACTTACCTGCATCTCGTTCCAAAAGGTGAATGATCAGCAAATAATAATAATTATCGTGGCAATCTAAGCATTACATGGCAATTGTCGGCTAACGGGCTTCCCTCATGGGTCGACGCCAGGGGCGCATTAAACGACAAATTCGCCGCGCTATCGCGATTGCGGACGGGAAAAAGAAAACGAACTACGGTTACAATAACGTTAACCGTTCAACACCATGACTACCGGCGTTGCTCCTGCGACCCTGCGGATAACCAAGGACGAAAGTATCAACGCACGCATACTCAAATACACCTGCAACCTCCACTGGTATTTGACACAAATCGTCGAGGTACGGCCCATACCTGTCATCACAATCGACTAGGTCGCCACCACCTCCGACCCGCTACGTTCTTGCCGCTCATCACGTCTAAAAGGTAGGAACCAGCAAGATATCCACATTATATCACGTTGTTTCCTGTATTACCAGTCTTGACCTGTCCCTGACGAGCACATTCTGGCAAACCCCGTGTTACAAATAGCGTATGCCGCGCCGCGTTAAAAGTTCTTTTTAAAAAATACGAATACAAACGCGGGACGTAACACGTTTTTCTGGTGACAGCGGTGGGATTCGAATTTTCAGGTCTGATAAGGTTTCCTTTATTGTTTTCAGGATTTGAGACCAAAAGATTTGGTCGATACGCTCGGTTTTCGCGATGCTTATGGTTTTTAAACTTAGTTCAAGTATTGCGTCTCGCAAAGAAGCTATTGCTTCGCCCACGTCGTCTGTCGAGCCGTTGGCTCTCAAATCGTTTTTGATTGGCAAGAATATTGCCTTTTTAGTACGGTAGGGGATTACCTTTACCTGGCAAAGGGTCAGGTCCCTCAAGGTTGGTAGTTTTTTTTAGTTTTTTACCGCTCTGCATGGTCAGGCGATCTGGCGTTTCTGCGATTTCTAATGTCATAGGCGAGGTTGTCTCGGGTTTTTGGTATGGCACGGATTCGTGGTCAAACAATCCACCATCCGAGCCCGTATCTTCGTCATTTATCGACTCGTTGTCGGAGTCTTCGTAAGGTTCCTCTATTAACGATTCCTCTACGGGTTCGTTGTCAGAGTCGTTATTCACGTTATCGCTATCAGTAGTGTTTAATTCTTCCTGGTTAGGAGGTTTAGTTAATTCAGGCGGGTGTTGTGAGAGCGCGTCAGCATTGCTGTTCACCCTACCTGGTTTGTAAATTATTTTGTAGCTGAAATTTTCGAGTTTTAATCGCCAATGTACCAGCCGGTTTGCGCGAATATAGCGCTATAGCTCTAGATTCGTACAGCGAGAAGCCTATCCGAAAGTTCAGAGTCCACTCGGGAGAGACGGGTAGTTTCTTCTTGTGGTAATGTCGGATAAGTTGGTACGTAAGTTGGTGGTGTGTCGTTGTCTTCCTCGGCTGGTGATGGTGTTGCTGGTGTTATTGTCTGCTTCCGGATGTCGCGCTTATGGACCAGTGTTATCAGAAGTCCAGCGCTGGATCCCCATAAGGCACCGAGGAGTTATATGCTTCAGCCATACAGTGAATGTAGGGCATAGCCGTGGACACACGTGTCAATAGCCAGTTTAATAATACTGGCAATTAAGAATACGCCAATTAATCCAGCACTGGCGGCGCCAAATTGTAGGAATCCATTCCAGATTCGTTTAGCGACGTTTTCAGCGATGTTGTTTACTGTGTGTTCGTCTAGTAGTCCCTGAAGCGAGATGCTGCTCTCGGGTACCTGAAAGCCAGCTGACCCTCTTTCCAAATGGTTGATTGCGGCATAAGCCGGTATCAGGTCCCCTGGGTGAGGTATGTCGATGGTAATACGTAATTACACTCGATTTGAGTACCCTTTTTCATGAGTACTGGCGAAGTTGTTGAGAGAAACATCGACTCGTTTTTGTATGTTATTGGGTGTTCGTGGTAGCAGATGTTGGTTTTACGGAGTTTGCACTCAACGGGAACGCATTTTACTATATGCGCTACTTCGCCAGCAATCACAGTCATATAGCCGAGTTCTTTCATTACGACATAGGCGAACTTTTTGAGTAATAATGCTGCAGTTGATAGTGCATTCTGCAACACTTGTTGTTCGAGGCGACAGCGTTGCGTGAGAACATCTTGGTAAAGCGTCCTCATTTGCTGCCTTACGTGCTTTTCGACATAAACGAATTTTGAGTTTATATAGGTGAAGATATCCAGGTTGTTTATGGATACCTTTTTGCGAATTACAGGTGATTGGTCTTTTGTTGTTTCCAAAATGAATAATTTCAGATGTTCTGTCCAGTTGAGGTTATATCCGCAGATGTCAATAGGTTGTGCTTGTTTGACAAGCGCGAACGTAGTGGATTGTGTATTCAATGTATAGACCTCGGGCGACTGCGTGCCATTTTCGATGGGTCTTAATTTAGCGGCGATCCCCTCATACAGTACATCGTATCGGGTGAATCCACATGTGTTTGTCGGGAGGGCTGTCCAAAAAGCGGTGTTCCCATGAATATCGATACATCTCTCCTCTGAGAGTAGCCATTGGGTCCCGGATGGTAGTATGATTTTGCCCTGCTGTAGGTTTACAGGTGCTCTGTAGTTATAGATGTCGATTCGGACGTTTGCGGTGACAAAGACTTTACTCCAGCTGCCGTACGCGGCGTTGTACTGGGTACCTTCGCAGGTCCCATCGACGTCCACTGATCCAGCCAAGGTAAGTGTGCGATATTCCGTCGAATTCCGATGGACTCCCAGCAGGCTGGCGGTGAAACTGAGGCGGAGGATCCCGGTCTCTTGTAGGTTTTGGCAGGCGCTATGGTCGAGTTCGTATAGATACACTCTGCGTCTGCCATGTATAGCTGAGCTATGCGAATGCATTCCGCATCTAGTGATGATCCGGTCGATTTCGACTTTGCACTGCATAACATCGACACTGTCGAAATCTGATAGTTGCAGCAGTTGAATGTATGTTGGTGTTGTTTCGGGATTGTGTAATGGAATGTTACACTCGCCGAAACTGTTTAATGATATAGTGGTGATGTTCAACGTCGATCCTCCGCAATCGTAGCTGATGAGAGATTCGGCATTCCCGATCAGGAGGTTAATTATCAGGGTTGCAAGTGGCAGTAACTTCGCCGTCCTGCAGCACATACGATTTTGGTTTGAGTTTTGTTAACCTGAGTTTATTAGGATGGAACATTCTTCGTTTGCCCTTATAATTGATTACTATGTTTCCATCCGATAGTGTTTTTATGACCTTGAAAGGTTCAGAATATTGATCGGAAACTTTTCCTTTTGCAAGTTCCCGCAACAGGAGGACGGCATCGCCAACGCCAAAGTTCTGAGGGTTGACGCGTCGGTCGTAGTACGCCTTGGATTTCACCTTCGTGTTGTGGAGATTTTCCGCAGTCAATTACTGCAGGCCGATTTTAGTAAACAAGCTTTCCAAATAGTTGGTATATGTGGTGTCCTCGTCTCCTTCAGGGTTCTGTTGACTCGATGTTAACCTGGCAGCTTTCCCGAAGACTAGTTCATGAGGTGTATAACCAGTGCCTTCGTGGCAACTGGTATTATAAGAGAAAGTGGCCATTCTAAATAGTCATCCCAGTCCTGGTTTTAGGCACCAGTCCGAAAGGGCGTGGGTTCGAATCCCATCGCTGTCACCAGAAAAACGTGTTACGTCCCGCGTTTGTATTCGTATTTTTTAAAAAGAATTTTTAACGCGGCGCAGGTTTGACCTAGTAGAGGTGAGAATATGCTCGTCAGGGACAGGTCAGGAACCAACATAATATAATGTGGATATGTTGCTGATTCCTACCTTTTGGACGTGATGAGCGGCAAGAACGTAGCGGGGCGGAGATGGTGGCGACCTAGTCGGCTGTGATGCCAGGTATGGGTCGTACCTCGAAGATTTGAGTCAAATAGCCGTGGAGGTTGCAGGTGTAGCCGTGATGTTGAACGGTGAGATAGCTGCCAGGTGTATGGGAGTAAGATCGTGATACAAATCAGCGCGGTCGATAACGTTAATGTAACCGTAGCTCGTTTTCTTTTTCCCGTCCGCAATCGCGATAGCGCGGCGAATTTGTCGTTTGATGCCCCTCCGGCGTCTACCCATGAGGGAAGCTCGTTAGTCGACAATTGCCATGTTATGCTTGGATTGCTACAATAATTATTATTATTTGCTGATCATTCACCTTTTGGAACAAGATGCAGGTAAGTACCGCGCGCATGATAAAGAGCACCGCAGGTAGAGTGGATATGGCCGCGTGCACGATGAAGAGCACCGCAGGCCAGGATTGTGTTTGGAGTCGAAAGTTTAGGTTGCTCCTATTCCAGGTTCTTCGTGATGGAAAAGGTAAGTGAAATAATCGTTTGAAACTTTGATTCAAAAAGCAAATCAGAAAATATATTGTTAAAGAGTTTACACGTTTTTGATATACGCGGAGCCGGTGTGATTTAACGCTTATTAGTTTTTAATTTTACTCTAAGTGCTTAAAACGGATTTTGTCTTGTCGTCTAATTGGCTTCTCACAAGGTACTTCGCTCTTTGGATCGACTCACTTTTATCCGTTCGGTAACTTCACTTCTATGTACTTCGTTCCGACAAAATGACTTGAGTAAAGTATGTTAAGCGCGGAGCAGTAGTTGCGCGTCGCGAGGTCAAGACCGTACTGCCGATCGAGCTAAGGGACTCGACTAATAAAGAGCGTTCCAGTTGGTAGTGGGGAGCGAAGCCGTTAGCGAGATACTTTGCTTACACCTGTGCGCCTTATCTGTTGTTTAGTCTAGTTGCACCCGGCCGCGGCGCAGCGACGGCTCTTTGTACGAGTACGGCTAGCGATGTCGTAATTCATCTTCGAATGCACCAGAGCTATACCCTATTTGAGATTACTCCCAAGGTACACTCTGTTCAAGCTTATATTAATTTAATATTTTATATTATTGTGTTATTGGTAAGTATATATGTTATATCTATACATATATTGAAACAGCAGAACGTTTCAATAAATTTATTTGAGTGCGATGGCTCGACGATTATATAGTTTGTGACGGCTTTTGGTGAGGGAAAGTAATTTTTTTCTTTTAGACCTTGTTTTTGTGAATCGTTTCACAAAAACTAATGTAAATCGTTTATAATAATAAAATAAAAATCGTTTATTATCTTCATTTCTGAGATTTTGACTCTGCAGTTGGGGCGACTTCGCCTTTATTTCCTATATAAATTTAACGAGAAGTAAAATTCAAAAGTGTTGGATACAATCCGTATTTAATTCTATTGATCCCGGGCCAATATTCCCGCTCCGCTTGGTCGTCTTGGTAGATCATTGGTGTGTCACCAAAACAGCGATGACCGTCTCAATCGCTGGTGCGTCTGCCCTCTCCTCGCCGTTTCTTTTCCTATCTCGTCAACTGGGCTGGCGACGTAAACACAGGTGATCGCTCCTCTCCCCGCCTGTCCGTTGACAATGCGTGTTGTTGTGTTTAGGTTGCAGGTCATTGCTCTTAGGCAGGATCTTTACTGCTCGTTCGATGTATGTTTCGTCTAGCAAGAATTCTTTTTCAGAATTTCTTAAGTTAACACGCCGTTTCGTCGCCCAAGAATTCTTTTTCAGAATTTCTTAAGTTAACACGCCGTTTCGCTCTTATTCAAAGTTTTAATGCCGCTTACCAGGTTTCGTCTCTTCTTCAGAGCAACCACCCGGGTAAGTTGCCAGCTATTAACTGATGGTTTATCGTGATTTTCCCGGCCTTTTATACTAATTAGGCTGCCTGCCTATAGGTCGAAGGATTTTCACACAGCCAATCAGCTGTTTTGGCGTTGATGCCGTGTGAATCTACGTGCCGTGTGCACTGGTGACGTTCGATCTTTCGATGGTGGGGGGTTTTGCTCGGGTGTATGAGACAATATCGTTTCAATATATGTGTACATAAACATGCATAGATGTTTTATTTTTAGGATACTTGTATATTGGCCGATTTGTTAATATATATATATATATATGACGGATCGCTATGTAGGCGTCATCATGGTGTGTGGGATGATCAAGTGTTTTTGTGAAACGTGTTTTTTTTTAATCGATAAAAGACGCGCGGGCGCCCGCGCTCGCGGTCCCAGCGTATTAAGTACGTGTGTATTGTTATGGTAATAATCGTAACGTGTAACGGTCAAATCGTCTTCGCGATGGAAATAAAGAAAAATAGTTTTCGCGAGATCGGACGTTGGTTATCAACGAGTACGGTTGACGAACGTCACCCATCCAGGTAATACGTACATTCGACCGGATGCGGATAAGCGATTGTTCCTGGTTCGCTTTTTTCTTCATTAAGGAAGGCGGATGAAAGAGTCGCTATATATATGACGGAGGAAGATGGATCTCATCGTCATCAGCAGGATCCATACTTCTTGATTCAAGCTGCGGGCGTCTGTGGGTGATGTTGGAGCAACAAACCTCAGTAGTCAGATCAACACAATTATATTCTCTGAATAATTGTTTAGTAGGTAAGGACAGATAGCAGAGGTTATAGCTAGGAACGCGCGACAGTTTCAATATTCCACTCTTCAGGCAGGCTCCTCCGAGACAAGTGCCGGGCGCACCGCTCAGTCGGGAATCATTGACTCCGTCGAGCGCCAATAAATGACGATAGCGTTCCCATGATGACTCGATTGCGACATATATATATATACATATATATATATTGAGACGGCCATACCTGCAACATAAAATTTATAATATTAGTAATAGCAACTATCGCGAGAGGGCTACGATTCGCGTCAACAAATTAACTCGAATAATAATATAAATACGAGACGATAAACACCCACAATCACCTCACCTTACTACGAAGTTACAATACCTCTTGTGGTGTCTGACCAGGTGTAGTTGACGCCCAATTCTGCTGCTTCTGCAAAAGAACGGGAAACTCGACTATACCACCGGTCAGATAACAACGAGAGCCTGTAGCATATCAGGTCTCAGTACGCGTTTATATCCTACCTTGCTACGAAACCTCAGTGCCTCGTGCGATATCGGTCCTGGTATTGTCGACGCCCAAATCTGCTACCTCGGTAACAGAACGGGAATCTCGACTCTACCTTCGGTAAGATACACAGCAAGAGCCTGCGGTCCACCAGGTCTAAGTCCGACTTTATATAAAAGATACGTAACTTACCAACAACGAAGCAGCGACATCCGAAGCCTGGTAGAACCAGAAATCATCACTCACACGTTGTCGCGAATAAATCACTTTACCGACCGTAGACACCTCACATGAAAACTAGGCTGCAAGAAGCAGCAAACAGAAAGATTGTAAGCACAACCCAAAAGATCACGTGACGTGCAATCAGTCAGAAAAGTGAAAGTGTGCCGAGAGCATGGACCTAGAAAATAAGAACCGAATCCACTTATATCAATTGTAATAAGCAAGCATCCATCACAAAAGAGTGATAGGAAAAGACAAATAAATAACTACTACGTGCCATTATTGAAAGAAAAGTAAAAAGGTATGTACCAAAATAAAACACACAAACAAATGTACACCACGAGGTAAACGCCACACAACACTCTTAATCTCTGTACGTTGCAGGCGTCCTCCAATCTCTCCTATCTTTCTGAATACTCAATTAAATTTTATACAAAATACACCAAATCTATTTCTCATTCACCTCTCAAGCCTTCCAAGTTTCAACAGGTTATGGGCCCAGGCACAAACCTTATATGAGAGACTGAAACATAACCTTTTTTATTGAGTATTAACGAATTAACAAATAACAGAAAGATAGGAGCAAGCAATGGATACCGTGAAATCGCAGTTGGAAAATCTTTCCGAAGATAATCAAGGAGGCGTGAACTATGAATCGTGGAGGTTTAAGCTGAACCTAACCTTGAAAACCAAGGAACTATTTCAAGTAGCTACAGGAGCTGCGGCTAGACCGGATGGAGCAGAAACAAAACCAAGCGTCAAAACCTGGCTGAAGAAGGACATCGAAGCACAAACACTTATAGGGTTGAACGTGAGTGGCAATATAGCAAAGAAAATTTGCAATTGTACGACAGCGAGTTCGATGCTCGAAAAATTGGAGACGCTATATGAAAAGAAGTCAGATATTAGCATTGAAAATCTACAACGACTGTTTTTTAGCTATATGTATGATGAAAGTAAATCCGTTATTGAGAATTGTATGCAAATCCAACAGTATTCCGATAAGTTAACTGCTCGAGGCGAGGAAATCAAAGAAAGTTGGATCATGTCGAGAATCCTAAACATGCTACCGCCAAAATTGTATCATTTCCGAACTTCTTGGGACTGTATGAATAGAGATGATAAAAATATGAACAGATTATTCGAGCTTTTACGTTTAGAAGAAGATAGATTGAATGAAAATATTAAGAGTCAAACTTCTCGAAATGCACTAATATCAAAACAAATAGGAAAAGATTATAAAGCGCAAAGTCATAAAATTGAATGTTACAAATGCGGCAAGTCAGGTCACACGAAGAAAGACTGTAGAGGCAAACCGACTACCAAATACTTAGATTATTGTAAAAGGAACTACGGTTGCAATATATGCAAAAAGAAAGGTCATTTCGCGAAAGATTGCTGGGACAACAAAGAAAAGAACGATAAGTCTGATAAAAACGATTCGAAAAATGATAAAAGCGATCGACGAGCATTTATAACGCTAGGGCTGTCAGCAGCAAATGTAAGCCGTATAACTTCAAATCAAGAATCTTGCGAACTATGGTATCAAGACTGTGCTGCGACACAGCATATGACTTCTCATGTAGAGTGGATGAGCGAATACGTAAAACTTAAAAGGCCTATAATGGTCATAATCGGTGATGCAACTAAAATTGAAGGCATTGGTATAGGCAATGTAAAATTAGAACCATTTAATGGTAAAGAATGGTACCCGATTGAACTGAAAAACGTGCTATACACACCAAAGATGCCGTTCAATTTGTTCTCAGTAACACAAATATTGGATAAGGGTTACACCCAGACAGCAGATTCGAAAAATTCAGTTTTCATGACTAAAGACAAAAGTGAGGTTGTCGCCATAGCAAACAGAGATGGAAGTTTGTTTCAAATGATGTTTCGTAAGGAAAAGCTCAGCAGTCTGGAAAGTGAGTCAGCCTCGTCAGAAAATTGCTTAGTTAATATATCTATTAAACAGTGGCATGAACGCATGGCTCATCAAAATATTAAGTACGTCAAAACCGTGCTAGACAAGCAAGGAGTTAAATACATTGATGACTGGGATGATTATGTTTGTCAGGGCTGTGTTTACGGAAAGCAGCATAGGGTGTCTCACCCCACAAATACTAAAATAGCTTCGAAACCGTTAGATCTCATACATGTAGACCTAGGCGAAGTAGATACTAGATCCTTAGGAGGAGCCAAATATTTTCTGTTATTTAAAGATGATTATACACACTATCGAACCGTGTACTTTCTTAAAACCAAAGATGAGGCAACCGCCAAACTAGAAATGTTCCTAAAAATGGTCGAAAATCAATTCGAAAAAAGGGTTAAAAGTCTAAGGTCGGACAATGGGACCGAAATCAAAAACTCAGACACTAAAACATTACTAGAAAATCTAGGAGTCTTTCACAGCAAGTCAAATGCGTACACGCCCGAACAGAATGGAAGAATTGAGCGGGAAATGCGTACAATTATTGAGGCAGCAAGGACAGCTATACAAGCCAAAGACTTAAATGAAAAACTGTGGGCCGAAGCAATCAATTATGCAGTTTTTACAATAAACCAAACAGGCACAAGTTCGAAAAAAGGAAAAACACCATCTGAATTATGGTTCGGACGTACGGTCGACGTTAACAAGCTAAGAACGTTCGGGTGTGACTGCTACGTCTTATTACCAAAACACAAACGAACAAAAATAGGCAAGAAATCGAAAAAGGGGATTCTCGTAGGTTATGACCTAGAATCACCGAGCTATAGAATTTATGTAGATGAAGAAAACGATATAATAAGCTCGGAAAATGTAATATTCAATGAAAAATGTCGATTGAACAAAAGTTCTACTGAGCTACAAGTATCCTTAACTGAAAACGCGGATGAAAACGAACCCGTCGTAAACGAACAATCAGATTCAGAGTACGAGTCAATCGAGTCAGAACACTCAGAAGACAGTCAGGACTCCGAAATAGCCGAAAACGTCGAAGGAAGACCTCAAACTGAGGGTATGAATTTACGAAATCGCCGCGAGCTAAAGAGGCCAAAGAAATTTGGAGATTATGAAACCAACTGGATAGTGAAGGCAGAAAAGTGTGAAATGTTAGGCGAAATCGAAGACATATCTGTGTCTGAGGCTCTAAAAGATAAAAACTGGTACCGAGCAATGTACGAGGAATATAAATCCTTAATCGAAATGAAAACATGAAAGCTGGTAGATCCACCGAAGAATGTAAAGCCATTATCCTGTCGTTGGGTCTTACGTCAAAAGTCCGACGGTACCTTGAAAGCGAGATTAGTAGCGCGAGGATTCCAACAAGAAAAGGGCATAGACTATTTCGAAACCTTCAGTCCCGTCGCTCGACATGCATCTATTCGGCTCTTGTTGAGTCTTGCCGCATCCAACAAAATGAAACTACAAACCTTTGACGTTAAAACAGCCTTCCTATATGGCAAATTAGACGAAACCATATACATGCATCAACCGGAAGGATTTGACGATGAGTCAGGACGCGTTTGCCGGCTACTTAAAAGTCTATACGGTCTGAAACAATCACCCAAAAATTGGAACGAAACTATATCAGCTTTTCTGAAAACTCTAGGATTTGAAAGCAACGATGACGATCCATGCGTACATTATAATAAGGAGAAAAATATCATTTTGATTCTATTTGTCGATGACGGCATCATCGCAGGAAATAGTGAATCAAACATGGCTGAAATTCTTAGAGAAGTAAATAAAAGGTTCGAGATCAAGTTCGACACCTCACCTGGAAATCAGTTGTCGTACCTAGGTATGAATATAGAAGTAAAACCAAGCGGCATTTTTGTAAACCAATGTCAGTACACTGAGAAAATTCTCAGACGATTCAAACTTGAAAACGCGAACTCTGTAGCTACTCCGATGGAACGCGGTATGATAACCGAGAAGGAAAGACTCGTAAACGACAAACCCCTCGGAAAAATAAACTTATATCGCGAAGCGATAGGCAGCTTGCTCTATTTAGCCACGATAACTCGTCCAGACATCAGTTTCGCCGTAAACTTCCTCAGTCGACAAATGAGCAAACCCATGGTCAGGCACTGGAAAATGATCAAACGTGTCTTTCAATACTTAAGAGGAACTGTCAACTTCGGAATATTCTTTGACGGAGACGACAAGCTTGAAGCATATACAGATTCTGATTACGGAGGAGACGCGGCGACTGGACAGTCGACAAGCGGAGTAATTATTTTTAGAGGAGGTCCTATAGTATGGTTTACACAAAAGCAACGTCATGTAGCAAATTCCACAGCTGAAGCTGAATATCGAGCAGCCATATCCTCTATTGACGATATATGCTGGATAAGGAGATTAGGAAACGAGTTAGGTATAGTAAATTTAAGCAAACCAACCCTTCTACACGTCGACAACAGATCTGCGATATGTATGTTACAAAACTCACACGAAGCGAAAATCACAAAAGGGAAGAAACATATAGACATTCCACGAAAATTTATATAGGAACATTTGGAAACCACTATTACTTTAAAACATGTAAAAAGCACCGAACAAATAGCCGACATTCTCACAAAACCATTATCTGGCGCAATCTTTAAACAGCTACGAGGTAAAGTGATTAAGGAGGAGTGTCGCGAATAAATCACTTTACCGACCGTAGACACCTCACATGAAAACTAGGCTGCAAGAAGCAGCAAACAGAAAGATTGTAAGCACAACCCAAAAGATCGCGTGACGTGCAATCAGTCAGAAAAGTGAAAGTGTGCCGAGAGCATGGACCTAAAAAATAAGAACCGAATCCACTTATATCAATTGTAATAAGCAAGCATCCATCACAAAAGAGTGATAGGAAAAGACAAATAAATAACTACTACGTGCCATTATTGAAAGAAAAGTAAAAAGGTATGTACCAAAATAAAACACACAAACAAATGTACACCACGAGGTAAACGCCACACAACACTCTTAATCTCTGTACGTTGCAGGCGTCCTCCAATCTCTCCTATCTTTCTGAATACTCAATTAAATTTTATACAAAATACACCAAATCTATTTCTCATTCACCTCTCAAGCCTTCCAAGTTTCAACACACGTTATTCCGCGAGCACGTGTATCCGACGTAAGGCGAGATCAGCGTACTCACAATTCCACTTAATGATTAGATCGAGATCTCAAAACGAAGATTCACTGTCACATCTGAAATAAAACTGGTAAATTATCGGTCCTCAAAACCAGAAAACTAAAATTGGAGCGCTCACCTGAGTCCGCTGTTCTCTCGGCGAACCTAAACGCGCACAAAACCGATAATACCCATGCAAGAAACAATAATAATACCTCACTTAAATAAAAACACACGAATCGCGACTGTCAAACAGCACGGGCGGCGCCATATTGGTTGTGTACGATATCAGACACGCATGAAATTCATAACAAATCGAGCGTGACACATAGCGCCAATATCTCAATGCTGACGAAAATAATAAACGGGGTACTAACGAAGACTCACGCATCAATCACTCGATAAGATTAGAGATCGATATTATCCACTACTCTGAAAGTTGTAACGAAGAAGCTAAGAATAAACTGATTTTACCTAAGGTTCCAATTTTATTTTATTTCCTTCTCGATAACCAAACCAATATTTTAATGAAAAGGGGTAATACCCGTTTCAATATATATATATATATATCGGAAAAATTATATGATAATAATAGTAGATACAGCGTAGTATATGTATGATGATCTGAGGACGTAACACCATCACCTTTTTGAACTAGAAATGTTAATGCAGTCGCAGTGGCACAATTGATAACACTAGTAGAACTTGCGACTTTCATTCCACTAAAGTGGCTTGATCTTAACATGGTTTTGTTTAATTTTGGTGCAAGCTTTACTGCTTAATAATGTTCAGATTGATATGATTCTAGCCATTTAATATGGCCCACATCAACAATATTGCTAGATAATTAATATGTATCTACAATATCTTGTGATAAATAAATAATTTGATGTTCCATAAACATTTCTTTTAAATTTTTGAAAACATGAATAGGATTAGGGATCAACTGTAGTATGAGCTCTGAATCCCAAGGATTTGTCACAGTGTATACCATGTCTGTCTTTGTAGTCTTAAATCCCATTTTTGTGAGTACTCCTGCATTTTCCATATCACAAATCAAAACAATTATTTTTAGACCCACATGATGACACTTTTGCAGTATTTCTTTCTACTATAATAACATCTTTAAATGCATCATTCATTGAAGAAAATGTGGTAAAGTGGTATGGTACATACTGCTTCCAATGAAACCCAAGCCCAAACAATTGGAAAAGTAATGCTTTACATGCTAATTTATCTGTATTAGACAACGTCGCATTTCCTATATATAGTACATCCCAGTACTCATGTCAAATTCGAGCTTTGGTTGAATAGCTATTTCATCAAGAACTAGACCGCAAATGCTCCATCTCGATGGAATATAAGGAACGACTAATTCCAGATATGTAAAAATATCTTACAATATTCCCGGTTCTTGATTGTTGCATCCGACCATGTAGAACCTCTCGCAATGCCTCTTAAAACTGCATTTTGTTGGTCTTCATTTAGAACTTTATTGATCACCAAACCATATTCTTCGATTTTTTCTTCTAAACACTTAATTTCACTTTTCGAGGTTTTATTCACTGTCTCAGCAATTTCATTTTTTTTCTTCTAACAACGTCAATTTCTCTGGACTAGACAAACTTTCGGTGAAAACTACTTTATTTGTAGCACTTATAATACTTTCTGATAATTTATTGATGTCTTGGGCTAGATCAGAATTTGACTCGGTATTTTCTCTTTCATATTCTACTTGTTTTAATTTATCTATAGCAATAGGTTTCTTCTTTATGATACATTCTGAAAGATGGGTATACTTCTTTTTACGAGATAAAGTACTTGCTCGACTATAATTATGTTCTCTAGATTCATTAACATTCTTATCTACCCTAGACCTTTTATTTTCTTGTCCGATCTTATTTGAAGATACTTTGTTATAAGGAAATTTAAACACTTCATCACATTGATATACATTTGATTGAGTTTCTAATAAAGGTGTCCTTTGTACTGATTTATGACATTTGCAAAAGAATGGTGTTATGGCACTTTTTTAAATAAATTTTCTTTTACCCACGCAATATACCGCCGATGGATGGAAATGAACCTAAAATGCATAACATAAATACATTAGAACATAACTGATATACCATAATACATTTGTTGTACCTATCTATATTATAGTACTGTTCGGAAAGCTCATGAACTTAAAGAGTAGTGGAGGCGCAGCGATGGGGTAGGTGGCGAAATAATCTGCGAGTCGAATAGATGTGTAAACCTTTAAGCGTTATTGTTATTTAAGTCGGTCTCAATACATTGCTGGGTTTGTGGCCGCTCGCTCCAGTAAAGTCGAGGTTCTGCAATGGTGAGTCGGACTCTTTGCCGAAGGTGCACTGGTGGCGTGTATGAAGGTGACTCCCTGACGATTCTTGGAGCTCCTTTGACTGGAGACAAGGGTTCCCACTCACTGCTTGATGAGGTTTGAGTCTCAGCGTTGTTGTAAGTGAGTGGACTCGTTGCCTCTGTCCCTTGGTGAACTTGTATTATCTCCGTCTGCGTAGCCGTTGTGGTGGAGAGCGGTGGCGTAACCGCAATCGGTGATAGAAGTGCAGGACAGGCTGCACCACAGCTTGGCGAGGTCCAGCGTCGGACTCGTATGTCTCAAGCACTGAGGGTGGCTCGAGGTGGACGACTGAAAAGTCCTGGTTGTGTATTGGCAGGCTTGGTGACTGTGATGAGTTTCCACTCCTTTATGAGTTGCAGTGAGAGTCTGCGCTGTCGCTTGTGTTTCGTTGGATGCCTCGATGCATGAGGGAGCATTCCAGGTGCAGAAAATAGCGTTGCGGAGAGATCCTTTGCAGATCGTTGCTGGCGGTACTGTGGCTATTGATCGGCGATCGACGGTGTGATTATATAGCCGTTACGCGTGCTGACCGTTGACGCGAAACGTTGACGCTGGTGTCCCTCTCGCGGCGAACCGCGCGAACTAAGGCGAGCTGCTGCCGCGATACGTGTACGCAGCGAGCGGCATGAAGTTCGTCGCACTCGCGTGAGGTATATTACGATGCGAGCGCTTCTCATAGAGTCTCGCACAAGTACTAATTTCACACAGCCGAGCTGATTTTAAAGGCTGCCAATCTGGTTCTCCCGCAGCATCAATCCATTTTTGTTTTAATTGAGGATCTTGGCTTAACGTGCTTAAACAGTATCCGTCTTTGTTGGAAATTGTGCATCTCGGAGCACAATATCCACTAGGCATTTTATACTACGCATACAATATAAAAATATGTAAATAATAAATATATATATATTCGTAGCCTTATTTTATATATGTTGTGACGAGGCGTTACACTCCTCGCAGTCGCGTTAGGATGAAGTATTCACAGGAATATTAGAGCGAGATAGAATAAGCAGAGTTGCGTCATCTCGCACCCGTGTTGAGATGAAATCGTACTGTAGAGCGTACACTGTCGACGAGTATTTGTTAGTTCCAGGGACCCGAGGCCGAAAATGTAAACATTGCCGGACGAACGCGATGGACGACACCCGGTGAGAGTGAGCGAGATGGATAGCCGTGCCGGCGATCGAGAGTCGATCGTTGCTAGGTACCCCCAACTGCCCCGATAGGGCGAAGACGAAGCCGGCAAGCGTGAGCAACGAGTTCGCGCGACAGTGTGATTTCGACCACGATATCGAAACGATTAATGTAGAGTAAAGTAATAAGTCGAGAGAGGTAGTAAGAGTAAGAGAGTGAGAGCGTGGACAGAGTGCAAGGAAGTTTGTAACGAACGGTGTGCGAGTGAGAGAGAGAATGCAAGAGGCTAGATACCCGGAACGCTGTGTAACGAGAACGGAGGATCTCGGCAACTCGAGAAGGTAGGTGCACGCGGTTGCATTATTTTCGTCGTCGATGCGATTCGTGAGCATCATCGAACGCGTAGCAGTAGAGAGTGTCTGTCTCGCGAACTATCGTGTTGTCCATAGTTAGATGTGCCTTCCGGCGTCACCGAGGGACAGCGGTCACTCCGACACATAGAATCCGGAACGAGAATTTGTCGCGCGTGCTCGACACACGAAGAATTCTCTGTTCATCGTTGTCAAACTGCACTCGGTGGTAATTGAATGAGAATGATCGAAATCGCTGTAATAGAACATTGTTAATTTTGTTGGTGCCCGAGCGCGGATCAGAATTAATAAAATAGTCGATTATTATTTTGTTAAGGAGTGCTCACGCGTGATTTTCGTTGATTTTGTCATTGTTAGAATTGTTATTGATGCTCGCCCTTCGAATCCCAATATTCCCCTGACAGCTAGCTGTGCGAAAGTAGAACGATAATCTGAGACAGTTTCCCTTGGTGTTACGGGGATGGTACAAACACCTGGCGCCTAACCGGTGATTGGATAGTGAGGAATAAAGAAAAATATTTGGGCCGTCATTAGAGATTTTGTACTGGCAGCTCTTCTCGTCTTTGACGAAATTTTGATGAGAAAAAACTCGTCACAATGTATATAAATATACATATTATTTAAAGATCAATAAGTATTACTTACAGAGATATTCCACTGTTATAACACTTTGTAGTTAACGTGCCGTCAGCTGAATTAAACCCGGTTCCACAACTCGAGGTTAAACGCGAGATTGGTTAACCAAGCGTGAAATCTAACCGCTGCTTTAACGAGTGGTTTTTCGTAGTTGCCTCCCACAATGCATTTTAAACCAAGGTTTCCGGAAACCTGTAGCCCGTTACAGATAACTCCAACCGAGTGCTTACTTCTTTTCAAATGTCGTCTGTGATTGGCTTTCCGGAATGGGGTAGTGGAAGGGATGTTATTACACATACATACCTTTATCAAAAAATAAACAAATGCAGTGGTTTTGGCGTCCCTACTAAATACATTTGCGCCTAAAAAACGAAAAATAACTTCCAAACGAAGTGCTAACTTCTCTACGGCCGAAAAAGAAAAATTAATTAAATTGGTGACAATGTATAAGGATATCATAGAAAATATCATTGTCAATGTTTCGCAACAATATTATTCCAGCGTTCACTCGAATTATTCTTAATACAAATGGAAAAAAATATGTTGTAGCAACAATACAAATTACCATAACATGAACTTAGGTTAACAAAAGAATCCGCAAGCAGCGAGCGCGCTGTCAGTTGACACACACCATTACTGATGCACACATGACCTATATAACGAAGGTTTAGCCCGTTAAACGTCCAAACTCGGCTGGTTATATTTAACTGACAAATACCCGGGTTAACTGTTGTTTAAGAAGTTGTGGAACGTCCGTTTCTCATTAAACTCGGTTTATCAACTTAAACGAGAGTTGTGGAACCGGCCCTTAGGGGTTATATCGCTCTCAGATAACAAGAATTTACTATACGATCTTCTGGAAATAATCGTTTAAACCGAGATTCTGATTGGTCAAGACACTTCATTACCCGAACGAATCAGAAGAGACACGGTCACGTGATCCAGTTACACACTCTCTCCCAGGTCCCTGACACTGGACCTAAATTCCTAATACCCGTAATACGCAACATGGTCATCTTAGCGTGGCCGCTGTAGTGTGGCGCTAGTAGTACTGCGCGTTTCCCCCGTTGCGCCTCACCGTGTCGTCGACTGTCATAACCGTTCTGAACGCGTCTATAAGGTATGTCACAGTCGTCACAGTCAGCGAATTGCATGAATACGAGCCTCGCGCAGTACTACTAGCGCCTCTAGCGGACGGCGACTCTAAGATACACAACAGGAAAGCTTAGTGCCAGGGACCTGCTCTCTCCCTACGAGGCTCTCTACTCTCTCCCTACAAGGCTCTCTAGAAAGGCCCGAGCGCGCGAAAGTGATCGAGTAGTGGGGGTAGACCGGCAGACGCGGGGAAGCCGCATATGAGGCATTTCGCATGAAGTCATCCAGCCTAAAACATAAAAGTTTTTTAATCGTCTTGAAATTTTTATGGTCGATAGTACTATTGATAGTGAAGCTTCAGCAAAAATTTTAAGGCTCTAGCTCAAATAGTTGCCTATCAATAGGGGCTCAAATTTGTACCATATTGGCCGTCGTGGCAACATTCCCAGGTTTGTATCTTCCCGACAAATATAGCGATTTTAAAAAGTCAGGAGTGATTTTTAAAGCATTTTCTGCGTACTTTAAGAATATATTTTTTATTTTTAATAAAATTAATAAGTTCATAACAATTTTTTAAGGTTAATGTTAAAAATGACTTTTTCTCAAAGATCGACATCTTCGATTTTTATTAAAAAAATTTATAAAATAGTAGGGTTCTTTCTGAACAAAAAAGTATATAATGTCCAAAATGGGCCGGACCTTAGTTTCGGGGATACAGTAGGATTTACCAGCGAGCGGGCGCTTCGCGTAGTGTCGCGCGGCGACCCTCCAGGCTACGTTCGGGCTTGAGTTCGAATGTAGCCGAGAAATATTCCAATTTAAAAAATTCAGGACTGATTTTTAAAGCATTTTCTGCGTACTTTAAGAATATATTTTTTATTTTTAATAAAATTAATAAGTTCATAACAATTTTTTAAGGTTAATGTTAAAAATGACTTTTTCTCAAAGATCGACATCTTCGATTTTTATAAAAAAAATTTATAAAATAGTAGGGTTCTTTCTGAACAAAAAAGTATATAATGTCCAAGATGGGCCGGACCTTAGTTTCGGAGATACAGTAGGATTTACCAACGAGCGGGCGTTTCACGTAGTGCTCACGTAGAGCTGAAGCCCAAACGTAGCCTGGAGGGTCGCCGCGCGACACTACGCGAAGCTCCCGCTCGCTGGTAAATCCTACTGTATCCCCGAAACTAAGGTCCGGCCCATCTTGGACATTATATACTTTTTTGTTCAGAAAGAACCCTACTATTTTATAAATTTTTTTTATAAAAATCGAAGATGTCGATCTTTGAGAAAAAGTCATTTTTAACATTAACCTTAAAAAATTGTTATGAACTTATTAATTTTATTAAAAATAAAAAATATATTCTTTAAGTACGCAGAAAATGCTTTAAAAATCACTCCTGACTTTTTAAAATCGCTATATTTGTCGGGAAGATACAAACCTGGGAATGTTGCCACGACGGCCAATATGGTACAAATTTGAGCCCCTATTGATAGGCAACTATTTGAGCTAGAGCCTTAAAATTTTTGCTGAAGCTTCACTATCAATAGTACTATCGATCATAAAAATTTCAAGACGATTAAAAAACTTTTATGTTTTAGGCTGGATGACTTCATGCGAAATGCCTCATATATAGTATTAGAAGCGTGCTCGACCCAAGTTTCGTATATATTTATTTGATTATTTCAATAACCATTGGGACTATTGTAACATATATTTTTTTTAATTTGGGGTAACTCGATCACCGGAATTTGATTCTTTACTCAGATATTTTAACCTACACGTCCTCACATTAATATAATATACTGCAATTATCATTTTGTAATATTCACTGTTGCACTTCGTACATTGAACCATTAAGAAGATTATTGAATATTATTCGAAAACGGCTAGCAAAATTTTCTAAGCCGTTAGACGACGTTGATGAGCCTGTCCCTTGGACATTTCCATGTCAGCCAATTCAACAACGATCGCGATGGCATCTCCCATCGCTTTTTTTCCGAAGAGAGGAGAGGTGTATATATAGTAATACTGTGAAATTCGGAGTAGACCCCTCATTCGTTGTTATGTGCCCCTTCTTTCTTTCGTTGCACTAGGATTCCAAAATTTTTGAGAACAAGCTCCTTCTCGTTAAACAATTTGCGGTATTTAAATTTTAGCAAAGTGAAAATAAAGAATAAGTTTGCCATTGTTACGTCCTAGTAACATAATAGTTGCCCTATTTTTGACCTTAGCAAAGCTAATGAGTCTTGGGAAACGGGCTAATGGAGTTTGATCAGATGAATGAATTTTTGACTATGGAGTCCCCAGAAGTTAGAAGGAATTTGGATTAATGTGTAAGGAAGGCATCCTCTGAGTTCGAGGTGGTCCTCGCAACTCGACGGATGATGGAAGGAATGAGCTCGCTGTTGTCCTCGCAACTCATTTGTTCTTTGGGGAATCTATCGAACTCGGGGTGGACCTCGCAGTTCAATGGGTTGTGTAGGAGGATGATCGAACTCGAGGTGGGCCTCGCAGTTCAATATGGAGTATTGGAGGATCGTCGAACTCGGGGTGGTCCACGCAATTCGACTTGTTGTTGAGAGGGAATTTTGAACTCGAGGTGGTCCTCGCAATTCAATAATTTGTGAGAGTCAGTTAGTAACTTACTCTTTTCTATTTTTCTTGGTTGGTTGAGTTGAGACTGGTAGAGCAGTACAGGGTTTTTGCTCTATCCAGGACTTTTACAATTTTGGAGGCTTAAGAGAAGCTTACAAGTTTGAGTGTTGATGAAGGACTTAACTTTATGCTAAAATTCGGGCCTTATATACTAGTCTATCAACTATCTTTGTCTATTGCGTAGGGGTTGGAGAGGGTAGTTTACAAATTTCTTATTGGTCCAAAGTCTCCACCATCTCCTACTCTTTACTTTTCCAATTCGGAGGAAAATTTATCCTTATCGTCTGTCCCCACTCTTGGGCCTGAGCATCTCTCCCCGCCGCGTTCATCCCCGAGTTAGGGTTGCGTCGTGCGTTGGCGTAAGGAGGGATGCTCGTATTTAAGGCGCGATGGTGGTTACGTTATGGGGATGTAACACCATTGAGACTTTGCTACCGACAGGAGCAGCTAAACAACATGCGTTTAGAGTTTTGTATCAATTATATTTGTGGTTAGGAAATACGGACCTAAGAACAACTGACTGGGGGGTGGCAAATTAAAGAAAACCGGTTCATCCCGGTGGGAAGTACCGATCCTCCAATTCCTCAGAAGTTGCTCGATCAGATTTCGTGTTCATGCAGCAAAAGAGGGTGCATACATGCTTCGTGCATGGTTTGCATTACACGAATCTCTGTGCACACTGTCACGAAAGCTCTTGCTTCAATTTACATGTAAACGATCTGCAAGTTGAGTCGGAGGATGAGTGTGAAATTGAAGAAAATAATTTTAATGAAATTAATATTCCAATCGAACGTATGTGTGTAGATAGATTTGATGACGAGTCGAATTTTTCAAAGCCCGCGAAATAAAGCGACTAATGTAAATAGTTTTATAAGTTGCATTGTAAGGATTGAAGTGTATAATAATGAAATTTGTTAACCTTCAAGCGGGCGCGCGGTAATTTAAAACAGCAGAAGTCGCGCGTAACCTTAAAGACCTCTGGGAGATTTCAGGGATTGAGAACACCAATTAATTAATAATCATTTATTTTTTATAATCGGACACATCATCTTTGTGCTGGGAAACAATTTGTTGAAAAAAATTAAGCGAAAAAAACAGGCTATAAGAAATGGAAAATACATGGGACAAGAAATTACAATGTACTGTACGCAAATGTATCGGGTGCGGTCGATTCGATGCCGCGCGCCCGCTTGAAGGTTAAAGATTGTCGTAAAGATTGTTTATGTCTGTATGAAGTAATAAAGACGGTCATAAAAACTGTATAACTGATTTCCCGCATATTTGAAGAAAGTAAAGAATCAGATTCCGGTGATCGAGTTACCCCAAATAAAAAAAATATATGTTAAAATAGTCCCACTGATTATTGAAATAATCTAATAAATAGAGACCTTTCTGGTCATGTTTAAGCGCGATTTTCACCTATTTAAACGCAATTCAATGAAAATCTAAGATTGACAATTTGTAAGTCGACAGTTCTAGTTTCAAAAGCCGCTTGCTAAACTTAAATCGAACGACCTCCAGAGCATCGAGCCTCTCCGCAAATTATGGTACAATAAAATATTAATTGCTATAACACAAAAACCAATTATCCGACAGCACCCATGTTTCGCACACAAAAAGGACGTATCAATACCTACTATTTCGTGAAGATCCTTCTCTACAACTTAAAAAATGGTGAAGTTATACATTTTTGAAAAAAACGCTTTTTTCTCGGTTTTTTCAGTACATCTCCCTTAATTATGGGCTGATCGGCTTCTTTCACCGCTCATTTTATGGGTATTCCAATTACCTATAATTCGTCAATTGGGACCAAATACATTCCTTCGTTATTTTTTGTTTTATAAGAAGAAAAACGAAAAAAAAACGTGTTTTTTTCTATAATTTGTTAATAACAAAAAATAAAATGGGAATCAGGAGTCGGTCTGTTATAATTGGGAGGTTGCTCCGCGTCTGATAGCACTCGCCATTATCGGGTGCTATTTTTGGCAAAATTTGATGATTTTATAGCCGATTCCACAATTCTCGTTTAAGTTGGTAAACCGAGTTTAATGAGAAACGCACGTTCCACAACTTCTTAAACCACGGTTAAGCGGGGTATTCGCCAGTTAAATATAACCAGTCGAATTTGGGCGTTTAACGGGCTAAACCTTCGTTGTATATGTTATGTGTGCATGAGTGATGTGTGTGTATCAACTGACAGCGCGCTCGCTACTTGCGGATTCTTAACCTAACTTCGTGTTATGGTAATTTGTATTGTTGTTACAACATATTTTTGAAGTGAATACTTCTTATGCGACGCCGGAGAGCCGTGCGCAAATTAAACCAGACAAGACAATGGAAGATCGAAGAAGATAGAAAAACACGGAGGTGTAAGCGAGGTGTAAGCAAGAGAGCGATATTCTCTTTCTCTCTCTCTCTCTCTCGCTCGCTCACACCTCCGTCGCATTGGCTCTCGCTCGAGGAACCGGCAGAGAGTATCCCCCTCTCCCTTGCCGGTGTATGCTCGGGCGGGGGTTCGAGGGTTCGTACGCTCTCTGTTGACGCGCACGACAGAAAGCCGAACGCGATAATGTCGAGTATTTTAAACAATAAAGCTATATTTTTACGTACTTTTGTATGAAAAAAGCTCTGTGTGAGCGCTCGTGTTTGATAAATAATAGTTTAACAAAATGAGAGTAGTCAAAAGAGAAGTATTCACTTCCTACGTGTGTGAAGTAAATACACACGCAGGTGTTTTCTCCATTTGTATTAACAATAATTCGACTGAACGCTGGAATAATATTGTTGCGAAAGAATGACAATGATATTTTCTATGATATTCTTATACATTGTCACCAATTTAATTCATTTTTTTTCGACCGTAGAGAAATTAGCACCTCGTTTCTAGGCCATTTTTCGTTTTTTAGATGCAAATGTATTTGGTAGGGATGCTAAAACCACTACCTTTGTTCATTACTTTGTTAGAGGTATGTATGCGTAATAACATCCCTTCCACTACCCCACTCCGGAAAGCCAATTACAGATGACATTTGAAAAGAAGTAATTACTCGCTTGGAGTTATTTGTAACGGGCTATAGGTTTCCGGAAACCTCGGTTAAAAGTGCATTGTGGAACGCAAGGACCATGGAGCTTAGAGTAAGACCCGGTTCCACAACTCGGGGTTAAACGCGAGATTTGTTAACCGAGCGTTAAATCTAACCGCTACTTTAACGAGCGGTTTATCGTACTTGCGTTCCATAATCCACTTTTAACTAAGGTTTCCGGAAACCTATAGCCCGTTACAGATAACTCCAACCGCGCGCTTATTTCGTTACAAATGTCGTCTGTGATTGGCTTTCTGGAATGGGGTAGTGGAAGGGATATCATTATGCATATATAACTCTACAAACAAATAAAGGCCAACGATATTTATGTATAAAAATGAAAAATGGCTTCTAAACGGGGTGCTAATATTTCCACGGTGGAAAAATAAATATTAATTAATGCAGTAATTGCAATATTATTTATTAGTTGTATGCATTAAAACTGCGAACATAAGCGAGTACAGGGATAATATTTATTAATTGTATGCATTAAAAATGCGAACATAAGGGATTATAAGAGAATTCCGCCTCCCTCGTCAACAGCCACAGCTCGTCTTCTACTCCCAATTCTCTCTCGATTTTATCTTATCAAGCTGAAACGCATAAACAAATGTTTCAAAATGCTACAAATGATTAAAAACAAAAATAATATCGAGGGAGTTTTTATTAACCTTTGTAAGTAACCATTTATTAATGAATTTTGCATGAGGTTTTGTACCCTTGTTCGAGCGAGGATCTGGTTTGCGAGGGAGAGGGTGAGAAAAAAAACACGGTGCACACTCCACCTATAGTCACCGCGTTTATTTTTTGTCCAGTTCGTAATTTACAATGGGTACGAAACCCGAGAGCCGAACGAGCCTTCCGATTGAGCCGGTCGAGCAGTCTAGTATGGCGAGTCGGCGTATTCCACAATCCAAAATCAGTCCCCAAATTTCCTAGTCGTTGTCCGTAGTCACCAGTCGTTTCAAACGTTAATCAGAGCCAAGGTCGAAATAGTTCAGAAGCGAGACAAGGAATTCCGGGGTTGAGCGCGGTCGATTTACTGTATATGAAGCTAATAAGATGAGCGCGTGACACCCGTGTTAGAACGGTTTAACACAATGGCGATTAACCGGCGACCGTTAACCGCTCGCCGTTAATCGCCTGACCCCGGGAGGGGGAAGCGTTAGCCGAACTCGCGACGCTGCCACCTCGGTTGGCACGAGCTGGACCTCGCTGTCGACGTTGCCATACCCATGCCGGCGTAGCCGGAACAACCCTATATTTCGATGTCGCCTATTTAATTCGTGTCTTATTAGTCCTTCTTCCAAAATCTGTTCCCATGGTGCGGGCAGTTGAAGTGTCGTGGCAAAAGTTCACCAGCACGTCTGGCAATGTATTTCGTATTAGTAGTATTTCGAGTTCTAATGAGAGATTCGTTATATAGTACAGTTGTTCGGAGCGAGTCATTGGATTACCCGATGGTTTCATTATATGCGATCGCAATTGATATCCACTGTCGTCAAGTTATAATCCATCTCCAAATGTATTGGCTTCGAATAAGGCACGTATTCTAGAGTTATTGAATATGATGTAATTATGAACCGATCCTGGCCAGTGCGCTACAATGTCAGAAAATTCTAAATTTGCATTACACACGGCTTGGATATTTATCGAAAAACACCCTTTTCGATTTCTAAAAACTTCAGCATCGTTTCCATCTGCGTATGGGATATCATTACAATAATATTTAGTGAAATACGCTTTGTATTGCCATAATATTGTGATACTTACCAAGTGACTGAATTTTAATGTGAGTACAGTGCAAGCTTCCAAGTACCTTTGGAAAACATGCAATGTCGAAGAATTTTAACTGCGTTTGCTCCATTTTATTTGGCATTGTAGGAAACTTTATGTAATGTGGCCGGAGTCGAGCAATAGCAGTTGTAACTTTATGTACTATTCTATGTGCACTTGTCTTGCTGACTCCACTGAAGTCCCCAGCAGAAATGAGATGACTTCCAGTCGCATAAAACCGCAGTGCTAAAAGCAGTTAGTTCATAGGCGATAGGGCATGGTTTCTAAAAAAAAAGTATAAATCTTATGTCAGATTAGGTTTGCACGCGTAATATGATAATGATAGTAATCAGAAAAGATTTTAATAATATGAACATTCATATACTAAAGAGTACTGACTGTTCTCTTCGATACTCTAGATCATGTCATATTTGCTGCGGGACTTCAACTACATTTTCTTTCAGTAAGCGTAATCGAGCACGAAAATCTATGTCCAAATTCTTCGAAATGTTTATTCGTCTTCTCACGACTTTTGGTCTTCGATGCACAATAAAATCTTCGTCGTCTGAAGACGACAACACCGCATCAATGATCCGTCTGTTTGCCATTCTTTTGCAACAATATTATTCAAACGTTCACTCGAATAATTAGTAATCCACACGGAGAAAAATAGGTTGTAGCAACAATACAAATTATCATACATGAAGTTAGGTTAAGAATCCGCAAGCAGCGAGCGAGCTGTCAGTTGATACACACACATCCTATATAACCGATATAACGAAGGTTTAGCCCGTTAAACGCTCAAAATTGGCCGGTTATATTGAACTGACGAATGCCTGGCTTAACCATGGTTTAAGACGTTGTGGAACGCGCGTTTCTCTTTAAACCCGGTTTACCAACTTAAACGAGAGTTGGGGAACCGGCCCTAAAGGAGGTAACACGCTGTTATTGGATGTGGACACTAAAACCGACGAAAGATATTATAGGTTTTGGTGGCGCTGCTGTCGTTAGTATAGGATGACAGAGAAGGACTGAGAAAAGAGAGAGAGAAGCGTATTGCAGACCTGGATATAGGAATATAGGGACGGAGGCACGAGTTCACGGGGGTGAAGTCATTGCGGGATGAAGGGACGAGGTATTATGTGCCTGAATCGGATTGGTCGTAATGGTGCGCAAGTGCAGTGAGACCAAGTGGGACTTAGCTTGTATATATCGTATCAGAGAACATAGATGTATATGGAACAACAGGCCTTATGGGGGCTCTTGGCTTGGGGTCCGCTTAGTGCTGACCCCAATCACCGTGGCGCTGTCCAATGTCTGTGTGCACGCATACACTGATGCTGGGGTCGTAGCCCGCGCTTTTTCAATTTGAGCCATACTCGAGGTACTGTGCCGCTTAGTACTGACCCCAACCACCGTGGCGCTGTCCAATATCTGTGTGCACGCATACACTGATGCTGGAGTCGTAGCGCGCGCTTCATTTTATGGTTCATTTTGGTAATAATAATGCACTACAAACGCTTTACATGTATACATGCTGATTGATATTAGCTAAGAGCGAGTACAATTAAAAAATTAAAGGTACGATTTGCACATTCACTTAATAAATAATAATAACTCTAGGAGGATGTGGTAAATATTTCACTATTATTATTATCAAACATTCTTCTTGTTTCTCTGGGATATTCGCATACTGCAGTTTGCCAAAATCATTCAACAAATAAGCAAATTTAATTTTTCATCGTGTTAAATAATATTTGTTAATTACTTGTGATTCATTTTGATATTTTTTAAATAATATTTATATAGAAAAAATATTCCTCTATATTTCTCGATTTATAGGCTTAAAAGAGAAAATGTTGCGTTAGATATATGCTTTTTTTTATATGTCATAAGGTTATCATAGCGAGGTAAGTTGATATGCACACATTTTTTTTATGCGCACAGAAAAAAAGAATCCATGAACCGCTAGCATGTAATACCCCCGCGCTTTCGAGCGTGCCACTGATATAAGAGCGAATGGGATACAGTTATCGGTAGGCACGCATAGCGGCAAGCGAGATAGCAAGAGAGTGGGGGTTAGGTGATGCGTCGAGTGTGTGTGGCACACCGATACGTTGCCGCGCGTTCTGCAGCCCATAAGTGGAACTACATTTTCCTTGCCAAAAGTTAACACGGGCCCTGTTGTTCCATGTTCTCTGATCGTATGTACATCGCTAATACATCGTCGTATTGGGATCTGACATGGGGGCGTGGTCAAATTGAATATGGCGCAGACTGGGGTGCAGTCGCCTGTCAAAACCGCGTAATAGTAGACTTACCGTGCCAACGTGCGGAGAAACAGTTATGATAATAAAACGACACTGTGATATGAAAAAATATATGCATTATTGTAATAAATCATTAAAATAAATTTAAATTTTCATAAATTTGTCGTCTTTAATAATAGGTGAAGATAAGTTCACAGTGGCACATATAACTGTAAAAATGTCTCGTAATCGGGGGATAAGGTTAGCTGGCATTCTATCACCTACGATTTTAAACATTTTTATACATTGATTCGATCGTTCTATGTGCACGTGAGAATTTATTTCATAAGTAATCCTTAAGGGGGGATTTTCTTTTCTTTCGACAAAAAAATCGATTTTTCGCTGGCCGCTGTTTCATATTCTTCAAACTGTTGAGAATATGTGTGCAAAATTTCAAATTAAAATTCTCAAAAATGGCAAAGTTATAAGCAATTTTATACCTGCGTGTCGACTCGCGGTGGCCGCGCGCTCATTGTCATGCGGCAGGGGTCGGCGCGCCCGGCAGCTGCCCGAATCTGTTGCTCGGCGGACCATAAAAATAACGAGACAGCATACAATAGGCATTTAATTCAATGAAGGACGAGTCCTAACGGTCGTGTGAGATCGAAATATTCGGTGGAGAGTCGCTCAGTCTCGAACGAGAGTTTACTGGTAACAGACGTATATATCATGAATCGAAAACAGGGAAGTGATACTCATAGTCGTGCTGCTAGACCGAAAAAAAGGAAATTTGTTGGGAATATTCACACCCTAGAAACGGAAACGACGTTTGCAAGTACGTCGGCCCAGAAACTGTCGACAGCGGAAGACAATGAAATAATTACGGGCCCGGGTCATGGATATCGCATTATCGCTATGTCCCATAAACTGTACTCACAACTTTAAACGCGTTTTTCTCGAAACAGCTTTTTCACAACTGGTGTGCACGATTTCTCAAAAACTATTCAACCGATTGCCTTCAAATTTGGACAGAATGCCCAGCTGACATCTTTTTATCGTTTGATGAAGCAAAAAATCAATACGTTTAATAGTTTTTTTTTTCTAACAAAAAATCGATCATTTTTTTCAAAAAATCGATACTTCAAGTTCAAAACGTCATCAAATCGTCAATTTTATTTTTTTCCCTTCATCGAACGATAGCTATATGTGTCTAAAGTAAAATTCTTTTGGGTTTTTGTTGCAGGATGAACGTGAAGGCTGTAATCGTGCACACCATCAAAAAAGGACCATCGCGCGACGGGGGGGGGGGGATGCGGATTTTTTGATGAAATTGTTTAAAAATTTTTTTGTATGTAGTAAACAGATCAATAAAACTATATGCCAAGTTTCACAAGTTTTCCGTTGTATACTTTGTTCACAAAAAAAATCCCAAAAAGCGGTAAATTTTGCGGAAAAAAAGACAATCCCCCCTTAAAGCGTTCTTCCATGCTTGGTGTTGCTCCACTTTTTCCATTTCACCGAACAAATTTTTTTGGTATACGCACCGGGCATTTTTTTTTTGGGGAACTATGGAACGTCAGTTCACGGTTTTTTTTTAAAAGAACTCTCGCATCCATATACGGAACATGCAATTCTTTTTTTCGATGGGTTGCGAGATGTAAAGACACCTACTTCTGCCATTTTTTGTTCAATATCTCAAAATTACTGATATTAATGATTACGTTGTAACTTGAGCAATGCACCCCGGTTTAGTTTCAACGTGTACCATCAGATGTCTCACGAATTTTATCAGATCCGAATTTATCCTTTTCTTTTCAAAATAATTTTTATCAAAAGGGAAAAAAATCAAAATGGTGCAGTGTTGTGTGCCAAATTGTAAAAATCGATCCGGTTACCGAAATTGGAAAAAGATAAGTACTGTAGATAAAAATCGGCAAATCATTATTCAAAGGTCAGTAATGATTTATATGTATATCTATTCTGTTTTATGATTTAACTTTTATAACAATTCGAAATAAATTGTATTGCTTTGTAATATACGCGTGTATTATTGTAAGTATAACTTCTATATTATTATATCCGTTTGTTTTTAATTAATGATGTATACTTTATGGGTCATTTTTGTATAAACTTTTTTCTTGCAGAGTTTAAATAAATATCATTCATATAAATTCTTTTATATTAAGTCTCTATTTTTTATTCTATTATGATTTTCTATCATTGCTTTTACTGTTAATAATTATGGTTTTTTATACGCACACACAAAGAGAGAGATGTGATTTTACAATCAATTTACGTTTTTACTATTTGGCATGACACATGAAGTAAAAAGAAGATTACAAAGAAGTATAATTAAATATTGTATTTTATACCAATGTAATATTTTTTATATTTATTATATTTTACAATACAAACTAGAATCATCAGTATCAGTAGTACTTATTTTACAATTATCTATGCATTTTCAATTTTGTATTTTAACCTACAAATACATTGCGCGTCCTACAAATATAAATGTTTGTATTTCATTATACAGCGTGAATCGCATAAAGTGTCGCACGGCGAATTCCGAGGTAGATGAGGCCATTACGAACAAAAGTTGCAAATAAACATTAGGGATATTGTTAATAATTTACGAGATATAAATATTTAAAGGTGGTCCAATCAGAGCGCGCCGAGAAGCGTAGAAGCCGCCTACCCCCGCCTAAATTATCTTAGTATTTCATTTATTAAGCTATATTTAAGAAACAACAATTATTCTTGTGTCGGATACGAAACTATGATGTCCAAAAATTGATCTAGTTTGATCATCATCAAAAATCCGGGAAAGAATCATAAACGGAAACGTCTTCGGAGAGGAATCAACCTCGACGATTTATCTCAAAGTCGTTGAATTATTTGGAGCTCAAGTAAGTCAAAGGCGGGGAGCGCGTCAGATAATAGTGTAATAAGATATATAGAAGCAAGGAGAAAAGAAAAAAATATGCGAGGAGGGTTCACAAGTTAAATATATTCAAATTACTAAATTTTTGATTCAATAAATATTTATTATCAACAGAGTTTCATCATCGCTCACAATTCTTATTTCTCATGAGAAATCCAACCTGTCCTCGCTTTGTACGAAATTCAGAGAGAGATCTCGAGTACAATCTGATCATTTTGAAGCCAACGGCGTATGAGGATTTTCCAGGCTAATTTGAATGATTGTTCAGCAAAGTTTGTGCACATTTAATTTGCAGCAAGAACCAACTTTGCAGTAGCCAACTTTGAAAAAAAAAACAAACTGTAAAAATGATTCTTCGACTTTGTTTTTCTCTTTCGAGACAGATTGTTGCGCATAGTGCTTTCACCCAATTTACCTCAAGCTACTGTTACGTACGGGTTTCCGTAGTAACGTATTTTTATTAGTTTATAGTCCAACGTCAGGTACTCGACTTGTGGGTTCTTGTCTCTGTTAAAGCGGTGTAACGCACCTCACCTGGTTGCTGTTAACATATGTGTGTGTTTGTGCTGGGTCCCGAGCCCTGTCGACGTCGGCAGATTCCTAGGAAGGTCGGTGGCGACGGCGTCCTTGGGCGTAGATATAATTCACACAATTGCACTTGATATCTTTTATTCTGATTTCGTACAGGTAGGATCGTGTGGTTTACACTGGCGCGCTCGTACGCGACACTACCATACGAACTTGGGTCTTTGCTGAGTCGGCACAAAGGGGCGAGTGTTCGGAATGCGATCGCCTCGCTCGACACTAACACTCTCGGTTTAAGATAGAAATAATGTTTTGATTTGAGAATTTTTATACTTGCAATACTTCGACGCGTAATGCCTGCTCGGGTAATTAACGCGGTACAAGAGTATTACGAGGGGCGCGAAGTGCCGTTCTGGTTAACTTACACGCAAAGAGTTCTAAATGGTTAGTTCGGTCTTCCGCACTCAATGTTACATTCGCGAGACTCTCAGTACGCGAGATGTACTTGCCCTCAGGTGTGAGTACGCTGATCGTTTAGTACGTCTGTTAAGACAAAGGTGCCGATTTAGGCTGGCGATTAATTCGTCGATCAGAATGCTCATTACCGTGGGGCGAGGGTGTCGGAAGAGTCTCGCGGGGGCAACAGGAAGTATCGGATTTCCTATTGAGAGTACGATTGGTTGTTGCGAGCATTCCCAGAAACGTATGATTTAATTGCTGACTGGGTAGCACGTGGAGTCTCGTTGGAAATTTCCATCGCGGGTCGGTGCATTTAGGTAAAGTGATGACAAAGCCGCGCGTGCATCGATGGATCGTTCGGCCAGGCTGTTGCTAGGCTGATCGATCCGTAACACTACATTAATTTTTACAAATTTACAGATGAGTATTCGGGTTTTAAACCCGCTGGGGGTTGTGATATGGCGCTGAGAAAACAAATTTGAAAAGTAAGGCTCGCTCCTGTATGTACAACAAGCTCAGAGCCTTCGTGGCATTGTTAAGCATCTAATCGCTCAGGTCCATGTCCATTATTGAATAGGGCTTGCCCTTGACGATCATCGTGCTCAGATTCGCGACCGCCGAGGGGTTGAGCCTCTCGCAGACGAGTTTGCTGCCCGGCGCATGGGTTTGCTCCGCTGCATGGCTTTGCTCCATCGTTGCAGCATATTCTGTGAACAAAACATCAATTAAATACTAAACATAACATTTAAAATAAACAGATTGAAAATACACATTAAGCATGTATTATTGAAAATATTTACTCAAAAAATCATGCTTGCTTGAAGAAAAAAAATTATAGTGGCAGATTTACCTTTGGAACCTTGAAGACCGATAACTGCTGTAAACCCAAACGTTTACATTTCGCCCTGTCGGCATCGCGTCCAGTTTGACACCCTTTATACGAACAGTATTTCCCCATACTGATGAAACTCTCCATAAAAAAAAAATTGATTTATTGTAATTTTTGTGATAGCGTGTGACAGTTGAACGGTAACCTCACTTTACACAATCCCCGAATTACAATCGCAATACGTTTAAAATACTATTGATCACACTGAAAATTCTACGTACTATTAACAAAAATACCATTTTTTCTTACGTGTTTGTTATAAAATGTGGAACAATCGGCTCACTACACATCTTTGCACGTAAAAAAAATTAACTAATATGTCACGGCGTGTAAACACTAAAAGACACGAGTATTATTATAGTCCAAGCAATAGAGCTCTAAAATCACCAGTTTTTGACAAAAACAGCACCCGATAACGGCGAGTGCCATCAGACGCAGAACAGCCTCCCGATCATAACTGACCACTTTTCGACTCCTGATTCCCATTTAATTTTTTGTTATTAACAAATTAGTGAACAAAAACTACATTTTTTTCGTTTTTTGCTTATAAAACACAAGATAATGAAGGAATCTGTTTGGTCCCAATGGACGAATTGTAGGTAATTGAAATACGCATAAAATGAGCGCTGAAAGAAGCCGATCGGTCAATAATTAAGGAAGATACACTGACAAAACCGAGAAAAAAACGCTTTTTTAAAAAATGTATAACACCGCCATTTTTGAAGTTGTAGGCCAGGCTCTACGCGAGATAATAGGTATAGATGCGTACTTTTTGTGTGCGAAATCTGGACATTGTCGGATAATTAGTTTCTGCGTTATTGCAATGAACATTTAATTGTGCCATATTTTGCGGAGAGGCTCGATGCTCTGGAGGTCGTCCGATTTAGGTTTAGCAAGTGGCTCTTGAAACTAGAACTGTTAACCTATAAATAGCACTCGCCGTTATCGGGTGCTATTTTTGTCAAAAAAAAAGTTTATTTGCTTGGCCTATTCTTATTTCAGAAATGACCGGGCCTCGACAACGAATACTCCTCACTTCATTGCATCGCCAATGTCATACTCAGGGGGGCTATTACGGTTCTCGAAACGAGTGAAAATGACGAAAGTGAGCGGCTCACCCTATTACGGTGAATCTCATGAGGTGAAAAGACGAGATTATCCGCGTGAGTTTACTCGACACGAACTTCTGTGTCGAGAACCGCCGTGCGCATGCTCGTGAGCGTGATTTTCCTGCATTTGCGTGGAAGTCCCATCGACCCATTTAAAATAACGGAGAACGAATTTCTTCGATTTTACACGTTAAGGTTGTTGGTAAAAAATTTTGAGGTGAACAGTTTTATATAAAATTTTTATTATCTGTTAATGAATATTTCCTAAACACCCTGGCGAAAGGAAATCTGAGGTCACCGAATTAATTTTGCAGAAATTAAATGTTGAAGTTTAGTGAAAAAGTGGCTCCATTGCATTGCTTAAATGAGACAAAGCCGTTACACTCGTACTTATTTTAGTATATCGTCCGTATATATGAAGAGAAATACTCAAAAAACGAGAACTCGGTCAATGGCAAAATGTAACACAATTTTAGTGAAAAAAACAGACAGGTCACCGGCTTAATTAACAAGGAATCAGGTAAAATATGTGATCACATTACGAAAAAATCGGGTTCATTAAAACATTTGCATAGCAACGTGGCAACGCCGCAACGACATTGGCGGGAGCAATTCACGATTCAGCGCGCCAGTTTTAAACATGTCACAGTCAAATAGGAGTGACAAGAGCTTTTTCGCTAATTTATTAGATCAAATATAAATGATCAAATCCGTATTTAATACGTACACATATTTTTATGCGTATGATTATTTAAAAAGACAATTAAATGCGAGCGATAGGAACTTGATTATGTATTTATTCAATAAAAAATAAACTTTCAAATCATTTGTATAAACAAACATAAACAAAACATAAATATATATTAACAGTGTTCAACATTTTTAACGCTTTTAAAAAATGTTATTAAATTTTTTAAATAATATTCGCAAGAAAATCGTTCACAGAGGCAATGACTTTGTAATTTTTCGTGACTCGAGGCTTTCCGTTAGTTTCTTCATGTTAACCTCCAAAACGCCGGGTGACACAAGTAAAATATAAACATAGAGTTATAGGTCCCACTGCATCCAATCTAACAGCTGCGAAGGAATCGCGCAACGTTGCCAAACTTGGACTTTCTTCCAACATAGTTTTCAGTTATTGAGAAAATTTTTTCTAATAATCCTAAGTGATTAAAATAAGTATTGTGATGTCGCGAGACATTTATTAATTTATTTATTGTGATTGGGGCTGCCGACTCGGCTACGGAACGCGGTGGTTGAGAAGTAAAACGCGGTAGACACTTAATCGAGAAGCACAAGACTTTATTTTCAGTGTTACAACGGACAGCGTAACGTTGCTGCTTGGATGATCGGAAAACTACTAGCTCTCTAGCCTAAGGAGAGGGTGGTTTTTATAACATTGACTCGTGGGAAAGTCGCGGTTTGGTAGGGAGAGAATTTGGGAGTTAGAACATTCTGGAGGAGGAAATGTCTTGGAAGATTCTAGGAATGGCGGCTGTTTCGGGCTTGAGGCGGGTCAGGCCATAAAGATAGATGTTTTATGGCGGGATCGTGGAAAATGGAAAAGATGTAGTTTTGGGTCCTTACCGGGAAACAGAGATTATCTGTATTTCGAGGGCCAGATGCCCCTGCGATAGCGAGGGTGTAGCTGCAGGAAGTCACGTAGGCAAAAAGGGAAAGCGAGAGACGCGTAGGGAAGAGAAAAAAAGGTGGATGAAAGTTGACCATCGTCACAGTATATTTGTGAATAAAATGAATATTAACATTAATATATTTGAAAATTTTCGCATCATTCGTCCATGCAAATTATAATCTTTCAGTATCTATAAGTTGGTATTGCTGACGTCACCCAATGTATAAGCATAGGAGCTTCGTCTCTTACCCCTACCCGCAAAAAAGATTTGCCAACAACCTTAATCCCTTTATGCCTATAGAGGTTATATTTATCAATAGTTTACGTTTAGAATAGAAAACAAATAAAATGGTATGTACAAATTAAACTAGTATTCAATAACTTTGATGTATATTAATACTAAATTTAATGTGTGAATATAGTGCTCACCAATTTTTTAATATTTCTTATATTGTACCTTAACCTTCCCCGTTCAAAATCTTCATGTTCTTTCACATATTTTAATAATATCTTTTTTTGCTCTTCAGTAACATTCATTTTACAAAAATTGTATCACGCATCACACAACGGTTAAATGTACTTTGTAAATATGGCGCCAACTTTCGTGAAAATGTGAGATCCCTATACCGGAAGTGCCTAGTTATTTCACGTTTTCACTCGAGAGATCCGTAATAGGGTAAGTAAACTCACGTGAGATGAAAATGCGACAAGTGAGTAAACTCGCTCGAGAACCGTAATAAGCCCCCAGATCCCTGGCACTAAGACTTTCCTGTTGTGTATCTTAGAATCGCCGTCCGCTAGAGGGGCTAGTAGTACTGCGCGAGGCTCGTATACATGTAATTCGCTGACTAGTGACGACTGTGACATGCCAACGCAGTTTACAGCGTCTAATTATTGCATTGCATTTTTTTTATTTTGCTTGAAAGGTACTAAACAATAACATCAATAATACAAAAATATTTCAGATTTCAGAGTGTTTATTCCATTATGTTCGAGAAAACTTAGAAATTTTTTTTCTCAACTGATTGCTCTGTTGTTGTTGTCTATTCATTCTGGAACAATACATTTGCATTCGTGAAATAACAAAAGATTGGATGATATTAAAAATCACATCAACAGCGTGGATCATACAAGGAAAGATTAACATCTTATATTTGTAAACATCGTTTAAAATAGATTCAAAAACGAAGTTCGAATTACAATGGACAGCGAATCGTTCTTCCAGATATTTGAGGAACGAAAAAAATGAGTACTTGGATGCACTAGTTGCCCGTGTTCAAGAGAATCCCCTAATTGAGATTCTGATGGAATTACAGCATTATCGTGTTTTAAAAGCGCATTTTTACATGTAATACATTTAACGTGGTTTAAAATGCGATGTGCTAATTGATAGGCCTGGTAATAGATTACGCAGTGCTGTACTTCGGGTTGGCTGTAATCATGCTCCATAAGGTTTTCCAATTTCCAACCATCATGCTTTACGGCTTCTGCAAGTCGTACCTTGATGGATTGCATTAGGTCTTTTTTTTTGGAATTACCGAACAGAGATTTTAATTCTGCAAATGTTACAAGCGGCTGGTGGGGTCCGTCTTCAAAAATTGAACAATTTTCGGTTTTTGGTGGCTTAAGAACACTGTATGTGGATAAAATTGTATGGATTTGGAGAAAAGTGAAATTGGACGGATGATCATTACATCCTCCAGCTTGCCGAATGGTGCCAAAATATTTCTATAATACAAATAAGAAAAAAAAAACAGCAAACAGGAAATTTCTGAATAATATGAACCATATCATAATAAGAGGACCTGTAAATGACATAGCAAATTTGAATTCTCGTCCATGTTAATTACCTGTGAGAAATATTACTTTTAGTCTGTTCTTTTCATCCATATCACATGCAGAAACATGCTCAAGAAATAAAAGTGTTGGAGAATATACCAAATGCTCCCAAAGTAATTATTTTTTATAAAATAATAACAAACAAAACGATTCCATTCATGCAATAAAACTTTGATCGAGGCATGTATAAATAAAATTTTGGACATTCTTACGGTTAACCTAAACGTTTTCCGTGACGAACGGAATAGAATTATTAAATAGTGTCGTATTCTTTCAATTGAAATTTGCTAAATACTGTTACACATATTATACGTCTTGAATAAGGTCATGCAGCATATGTAAGTTGTCAGGAATGCTATCTTGCTCTGTTACATCTAAATAAGAAGTTACGTTACGTGAAATTCTTAATAGAAATGTCACCTCTAGCGGATCTTGATTTATCCGACTCGTCAAAACATACGGAAAATTGCATTTGTCGGTGAGGTATGTCACAATGTCCAGACACGAATGCAACGTTACCCGCAAGCCCTCCGCTGTCTGTTGCGTCAAAAAAAGGCTCTTTGACAAGTTACCGCTCTCAACATGCATCTCCCAAGCATCCAACTTCCGAATTGATTCCTCGAGCATCTATAATTGAAATAATCGTTCAAGTACAACCTGATAGGAAGGTAATAAGAAAAGCAGAAATAGCCGTGTATATTGCCTTGTAGTAAAAGTCGCCAGGTCGTACTCCATCAATAGGTGATTTACGATTTAGCGCATCGAACATGTGGTTAATGCACTCGCAGAACGATGCCGTTGCCTCGCAGTGATTTAATTCTGGCACGCGTCTTTGAAAAAATCTTAATCCGCATGCAACTGTGTTGCTGAAAACCTGTATGCATAGAAAAAGGATTAGAATACTAAGAGTAAATAATTGTATAGTAAATAAATAGTAGAACTTAAATCTTAGCTATTTACCTGCACTGCCAATCTCACTCGCATTTTCAATGCATTATTCAGCGTGAAATCATGCGGTGTTAATTTTGGACACATAAGCTGCCCATAAGGTCCTGCTAATTCTTTATCTTTTTCATGTAAGTTCGATATCAGCCCATTTGATGCAAGGTTGAGCTGGATCTATCTGCGCGGAAAAAATATAAAGATAACATTTTATAAAATTCAAATTGTGAAAAGTCGTTGGTCGCAAATATCGATATCAATCGACAGCAATAATGAATAGGCTATACCTGTAGAACTTTGCGAGCATGTAGTCGATTTCAAATTGTTTTAATTAGGTTAGGTGTATCGGAAAAAACGAAAACTCGACGGTCTCCATCGTTGGGATACTCGAAGTGATTGCGGACGTTTTGTCGTTCTCCGGTAACACCCAACTCTCTCCAAAATTTTCGATTAGTGCTCGCTCCATCCGTTACTACTCCGTGAATTGTCGCACCAGCATTTTCGAGCAAGACAATAGCCTTAATTACTAATTGAGCCAGTATGTCTCCTTTGACGGGTCCCCGTGATGCAAACACGGCTATCTGTTGAGAATAGTCATCAGCCAATGGGTGAAACATAATAACTAGGCCATGGTTGGCTTTTTCATTAAAATGATGCGATGGTTCGCCCTCGCTGCCAAAATCGACCAACCCTCTATACGTAAGGTTCTTCGTATCGACGTTGACACTTTCCCGCGTTGCTATTTCGTCGAGGAGTAACACCCCATGTTTTTGGTGTTCTTCTTTTTTTGACGGGGCCAACTCCAGGACATCAAAAAATCGCGCATCAAACCCACAGGAAATATCGAGGTTGGAAAGATATCTGTAACAGGCAAATGTTTGTGTAGTAAATTTGCCTTCGAAAATTGCCAAATAATTTTCCAATTAATTGTGAAAGACTAATTGCAAATATTGAATGGTCGATCAAGTATTTTTTGAAAATATTACTAAAATCACTAACATGATTATATGTGTATTCTATTTACCTTCAAATTGTGCGAATGCAAGGCAGTGGCAGAATTTCGTTTTTATATAGAAAACTGTATCCTGAAAATGATCGCATATGCAATAGCATACACAACAGAATCCATTCTTCGGAATACCGTCTGCGCTTTTTCTGTCCACACTTCGCAGCTGCCACGATTTCTTTTAAAGCTCGAGATTGATTGTGTGGTAGTTTTGAAGATTCCAGATATTGATTCAGAGAATCTTCTTTACTCGATATTTTCCGTTGACATTATTCTAATTCCGATCTTGTTTTCAACAGTGCAATGTGTGCGCGTTATTTCGCTTTCTCTGCGGAATTATATCTCCGTCGCAGTTTAACGAAAACCTTTTTTTTTCTTGGTGATAATTTTAATCGAAGAACTTTGGGAGTCTCTGCACTTTTCTTGATCTTTCGAAGTTTTGTCGTAACTGCTTTTCGTGCTCTTTGGCAAAATAAACAAACAGTGGTCATTGTCAACAAGAAAGAGCATTTCGAGTGCCGCCAAGTCCCACAGAGATCTTTGCACAGTGAACTATCGATTACGCTAGTGTTTGTGACAGGAGCTTTCATTCCGATGCATATATTCAGGCCATTCAGTATCAATAACAAATCTTGTAACCTTTGGATTATATGTATCGGACTGAAATCGATATTCACTGTATTATTTGTCGCACAAAATTCCATGCTGATTTGGTATGACATGTCACCTTTAACGATGAGTTCTCTTTGAACAAATGATTTCAAAGAGTCACCCATCTTTATACACTGGCTGAAGGAGAACTGTACAATTATTGTTCCTTCACACGTCATGGTTTGCTTCATCCATCCTGATATCATGGATATATTTATGGCAGCTAACTCTTCAATTGTCAATTTAGTTGGTGTTGTAACAGACTGTAAGAGACTAACAATAAAATCATCCGTTGATTCAGTCACGGTGTCTATGCTTGGATCCCTGTCAGGCTCGTCAGGCTGAACTGTTTGCGACACACTGCTTGATTTGTGTATATATTTTTCTTCCGCAACTCGAACATTCACTGCGTCTTCAATTGTTGTGAGTGAATTATGAGAGCCTTGATCAATTTGAATTTCTCTTTCAGAGTTTATTAATTCTGTCCAAGGGAATATCGATGGGACAGAACCTTTTTTCAGATGTGGAACTTTGTACGGTGACTGGAAAAACGAGTAATAAAGAATAAACATAGCGATCAAATGAAAAAGAAAAACTTGAATCTGAACTTTTGATACTAACAATTCCGACCACTGTCCCATCAGGTCCGAGCAATTCACGTTGCCACAATATTTCATGGCTGCGAAAATGTTTATCACACACTGATTGCGTCGTCTTAAGTTTTATGCCTGAAGGCTCGAGTGCTTTTATCCACAAGCTCTGAATTTCGGGATTTTTCGGCACCCGAAAAATATGACTTTTTTCAGGATTAGATTTGTAACCTGATGTACAACCGACTACCACACACGACGGCATCGCAGAACTCACATACACACACGGCAATTTAAACAAATTAATTTTTTAAACACTTTGTTAAACACTAAAAATCACATAAATAGAAACGGAGCTGTTAGGTTATAGAAATTATAGACGCGTTCAGAACGGTTATGGTAGTCGACGACGAGGTGAAGGGAAACGGAGGAAACGCGCAGTACTACTAGCGCCACACTACAGCGGCCACGCTAAGATACCCCCGTGAAGTTGGCCGGCCAACTTGCACTTTATTAATTGACTTTTTTTATATCGTTAGGTGGTCGTTAGGTAGCGTTAGGTAGTCTAATTAAAACCATAGTATAACTAGTATGGGCACTCTTTGTCGGCACTTTGATCTTTTTGTCGTCAATTTTCCGCCATGTTTTTGGCCTAACCTCCAGTGACGGATCATTTGTTCTAGGAACCCGCGGTATATTACTATCTCACCAGGGACGTATATAAATTTTATAAATTGGAAAAGAAATTTTTTAATTTAAAAATTATCTAAAAAATAAAACAAATAAAAGCTTTTTTTGGTCAATAAATTAAAATTATTAGAGATAGATTTATTAGAGATAAAATATATTAGATAAAATTGATAAAAAGATGAAAATATATATAAACTAATTTATACAGATTAGAACCGATTGTATACATAAATAAGAAAATAAAAAAGTGAAATGGTTTGCATATTTTATTATTTGAAAACTAATTGTTATTTATGTCTATCATTATATTATTATAAATCATTACATAAATATAGGAGTTCGGTAATCATAAGTATGGTAAAAATATATGATTACATCAATCATTTATTAATTACATAATGACATACAAACATCTATTACAAAATTACATTAATTATACAATTAGTGAATAAAGCCATACATATCATAAAAATATACAGCCAATTATTCCAATTGCATACATTCGATCTTTAAAATGATGACTGCAAACTCTGTTGGTTGCGTATAAATTTTCTGCTGTTTTCAACATTAAATCGGGGCGATTGTAAACTATTATCCACTTCCTTTCCCTAAATTTATTACAAATTATTTTTTAGTATAACATTCATCGAAAAAATTCTTTCCTTCAGTCTACCTTACATTATCTTTAGGAAAGCGAAAAAAAGAACACTGAATTTGCAATCGTATTTCTGCAATTTTTAACGCTGCACTTTTTGTACCCTTTGATTTTATGCATTTTTTTTATTATAATGTATTATTTTCCGACGCTGTTTTAAAAAACTTTAACCTCTCAACTGACTGTCACAGACTTCACGCTTTACATCGCCACTTATGAAACAATTTTCTGATTGGTGGCGCCCAAAAACATGGCGGATGGATGCGCAGAACGGATCGACGCGAACCTCGAAAATGCTCGGAGTGCCCATACTAGTTATACTATGGTAATAGCATAGTATAACTAGTATGGGCACTCTTTGTCGGCACTTTGATCTTTTTGTCGTCAATTTTCCGCCATGTTTTTGGCCTAACCTCCAGTGACGGATCATTTGTTCTAGGAACCCGCGGTATATTACTATCTCACCAGGGACGTATATAAATTTTATAAATTGGAAAAGAAATTTTTTAATTTAAAAATTATCTAAAAAATAAAACAAATAAAAGCTTTTTTTGGTCAATAAATTAAAATTATTAGAGATAGATTTATTAGAGATAAAATATATTAGATAAAATTGATAAAAAGATGAAAATATATATAAACTAATTTATACAGATTAGAACCGATTGTATACATAAATAAGAAAATAAAAAAGTGAAATGGTTTGCATATTTTATTATTTGAAAACTAATTGTTATTTATGTCTATCATTATATTATTATAAATCATTACATAAATATAGGAGTTCGGTAATCATAAGTATGGTAAAAATATATGATTACATCAATCATTTATTAATTACATAATGACATACAAACATCTATTACAAAATTACATTAATTATACAATTAGTGAATAAAGCCATACATATCATAAAAATATACAGCCAATTATTCCAATTGCATACATTCGATCTTTAAAATGATGACTGCAAACTCTGTTGGTTGCGTATAAATTTTCTGCTGTTTTCAACATTAAATCGGGGCGATTGTAAACTATTATCCACTTCCTTTCCCTAAATTTATTACAAATTATTTTTTAGTATAACATTCATCGAAAAAATTCTTTCCTTCAGTCTACCTTACATTATCTTTAGGAAAGCGAAAAAAAGAACACTGAATTTGCAATCGTATTTCTGCAATTTTTAACGCTGCACTTTTTGTACCCTTTGATTTTATGCATTTTTTTTATTATAATGTATTATTTTCCGACGCTGTTTTAAAAAACTTTAACCTCTCAACTGACTGTCACAGACTTCACGCTTTACATCGCCACTTATGAAACAATTTTCTGATTGGTGGCGCCCAAAAACATGGCGGATGGATGCGCAGAACGGATCGACGCGAACCTCGAAAATGCTCGGAGTGCCCATACTAGTTATACTATGGTAATAGCATAGTATAACTAGTATGGGCACTCTTTGTCGGCACTTTGATCTTTTTGTCGTCAATTTTCCGCCATGTTTTTGGCCTAACCTCCAGTGACGGATCATTTGTTCTAGGAACCCGCGGTATATTACTATCTCACCAGGGACGTATATAAATTTTATAAATTGGAAAAGAAATTTTTTAATTTAAAAATTATCTAAAAAATAAAACAAATAAAAGCTTTTTTTGGTCAATAAATTAAAATTATTAGAGATAGATTTATTAGAGATAAAATATATTAGATAAAATTGATAAAAAGATGAAAATATATATAAATATGAAAATATATATAAACTAATTTATACAGATTAGAACCGATTCTATACATAAATAAGAAAATAAAAAAGTGAAATGGTTTGCATATTTTATTATTTGAAAACTAATTGTTATTTATGTCTATCATTATTATTATAAATCATTACATAAATATAGGAGTTCGGTAATCATAAGTAAAGTAAAAATATATGATTACATGAATCATTTATTCATTACATAATGACATACAAACATCTATTACAAAATTACATTAATTATACAATTAGTGAATAATTAAAGCCATACATATCATGAAAATATAGAGCCAATTATTCCAATTGTTTATAAATGTTTCCAAATGATCATTTTATTTGAATTATTTTGATTAGAATTAGATTTAAAGTTGCGATTTATAAATTTTAAAGTATAATATAAACGCATCCTGAAAAATAGCTTTTTTACAAATAAATGTGGAAAATCTTGACATGGATGCTGAAACATAATTGATTCAGCTTTTGTCAAAAATGTTTGAATAACATTTTTTTGTAAAATAACGGTTTCAAAATTATCATTAAAAATCGCTTCTAAAGAACATATATAAAATATAAAATTGTTATGTGGCATTTTCAGGCTACCAAAAGCAGACCTTTCACTTTGATATGCTTTAAAAAAACAGGAAATTGTTGAGTCCTCCAATTCTACATGTTCTATACTGTATTCTTCGCAAACTGCAAAGCGAAAAAAAGAACACTCTGAATTTGCAGTCGTATTTCTGCAATTTTTAACACTGCACTTTTTATATCCTTTGATTTTCTGCATTTTATTTTATGTCTTGTTTTCCAACGTTGTTTTCAAAAATTGTAACCTTTCAACTGACTGTCACAGGCTTCACATCACCACTTATGAAACAAGTTTCTGATTGGTGGCTCCCAAAAACATGGCGGATGGATGCGCAGAACGGATCGACGCGAACCTCGAAAATGCTCGGAGTGCCCATACTAGTTATACTATGGTAATAGTAAGGAGACGAAACTCTTATAGGCTCCGTGGTTCAAAAGTGGCATCAATTTCTGAGCCGAAACGAGACGATCCGCTGAAAGAAACAGCCCAAAACGACTGGCTCATGCGCAGTATGCATTGTAGCTGTCCTTGTATTTCTCACTGAAAATACGAGAGAGACCGACCATATGTTTTGAACACTGAAATGAGATAATGAGGTTATGCTGATGTTGTGAACGTTATAAGCACTATTAAAATATGTAAACGTATTTGCTTTTGAAGCTCCATAAATAAAGTTTAATAGACTGTGCAGTCCAAAATTGGGTGAGTAACTATTAAAATAAGTCGGGAGGAAGTAGAATGAATGGAATAAGAGCGAATGCATAGCAAAACATGAAATGTATGAGAATCAAATTATGAAATGTTATGATATTTGCAACAATAAAATATTATCTAACAGTCTTAAAATAATTATGGATTAATATTTCAGACATGAATCGTGAATTAAAGAAGAGTAGCCCGGAATTCGATTTCAAGTATTTGAAGCGGAAACTCAACTCGTCAATTGTACCTTCATCGCAGTGAAGTTACACAAAAGGATATAAGGATTTCATAGGCGTGCAAAAGATCGAAAACGATTGCAGCATCAGAAAAAGAGTTGCTGTCTTATCAAACATGCACGTCGAAATATATTTTGATAACAAAATTGTGCCACTTACACAATTTATAATTCTTGAGAGTATGGAGCACTTTATCGCTCTTCTTGAAAGCATTGATGAAATGCCAGTATGAAGCGATTGAAATATTCAACAATTTTTACGATCGTTGACATAATAATTGTATATATTTATTTTTTTATTGATGTACTTATACATACATCTGCAACATATTATGTACACGTATTTTTATATCAATTGGGAATGATTCACCAAACTTTTTACGAACTGTACTAACATTATTATTTGGTAATTTGTAATGTAATCAATGAAACAAATATACTTATTTAATTTTAAATGTTTTATTTTTGTACTTGATGAACAAACACAATTAACAATTCTTTATATAGGAGGATTGGGCATATCTCTCTCACCTGTCACTCGTATTTCGTATTATTTCGTATTTTAAATAAGAAAGACAAGGACCGCTGCAATTCATACTGCGCATGTGCCAGCCGTTTTGGGCTGCTCCTTTCAGCGGATCGCCTCATTACCGCTCAGAAATTGCTGCCACTTTTTGGATACAGAGTGCCGTCTCCTTAGTATTCTTTCGTGGCAGTCAATTATAAACCAACTTTCCGTTGTATTGTGAATGTTTATGACATTAATTGGGATAAAACTCTTCACACATATTTCCCGAATACGACTTAATGGAATGAAAAAGAATAGTGGGGCTACATGTACACATTAATTGCGCAGGCGGCCTCGCGGTTATTTTTTTATTCGATAAAGCCTTCTTCGAGAAAAATGCGTCAAAAAAACTTTGAAGTTATGTTACATCAAGACTTCTTAAGTTCATCGTGTAAAAACTTAAATCGCTGCAGACATTCTTACATGTAAACGTTGCGTCAGCAAATTCGCAAAAGTGGTAAAACTGTCCACCGTCAGTTCTGCACCTATCATAGTGTTGAAATTTTGAGGTGATGTTATTCTTTCTTCGCAAGCTTATTCTAACCCAAAATAATTATTTAAAAAAATATTTTTTCATTGCATTTCAACCATGCAGACTTCAACATCGTTCAACGACAACCTCAATGTATCTTTCAGCGTCTTAGGTTATTTGGCGCTACACTGAACGATAAATTAAAGGGTTTGACATTGTCTATATATTATTGTTTCATATATTTTTAATCCTGCATCGTACATAATTGTTTCTGTCTGGACGACTGATAACAGTGATCACACTGATGACTCTTGATCCATGTGTATGAATGCGTGCGAAAGATCGCAATTGTCAGTCGACTGACTAAGTTCACACAGGTGCGCATTAGCCATTGCGCATGCATAATTCGCAAAATTGTTTTTTTGGATTTGCAAGGATATGGTTGACTACGTAATGTTTTAATTAGTATATTCACGACCACCTAACGATTACGCATCACTTGAGCATCTTGAAAAGTTAAATAAAGGAAGAAAAAAAATTCGGCCAACTTCACATACATTTTTAGTTTTTTTTTTTTTTTTTGAAAAAACTATTGACTTCCTAACGTTTTAATTAGACTACCTAACGCTACCTAACGACCACCTAACGATATAAAAAAAGTCAATTAATAAAGTGCAAGTTGGCCGGCCAACTTCACGGGGGTCGCTAAGATGACCATGTTGCGTATTACGAGTATTAGGAATTTAGGTCCAGTGTCAGGGACCTGAGTGGGCTTATTACGGTTCTCGAGCGAGTTTACTCACTTCTCGCAATTTTCATCTCACGTGAGTTTACTCACCCTATTACGGATCTCTCGAGTGAAAATGTGAAATAACTAGGCACTTCCGGTATAGGGATCTCACATTTTCACGAAAGTTGGCGCCATATTTACAAAGTACATTTAACCGTTGTGTGATGCGTGATACAAATTTTTTTTAAAATGAATGGTACTGAAGAGCAAAAAAAAGATATTATTAAAATATATGAAAGAACATGAAGATTTTGGACGGGGAAGGTTAAGGTACAATAGTGGAAATAAAAAAAAAATTGGTGAGCACTATATTCACCATTGAATTTAGTATTAATATACATCAAAGTTATTGAATACTAGTTTAATTTGTACATACCATTTTATTTGTTTTCAATTCTAAGCGTAAACTATTGATAAATATAACCTCTATATGCATAAAGGGATTAACCTGTAAAATCAACGAAATTCGTTCTCCGTTATGTTAAATTGACGGATATCGCTAACTTTTATTCTTCGATCAACAAAAATGGAGTCATGTTTGTTTTTCGAGTTTTTCGATGGGACTTCCACGCAAATGCAGGCAAATCACGCTCACGAGCATGCGCACGGCGGTTCTCGACACAGAAGTTCGTGTCGAGTAAACTCACGCGGATAATCTCGTCTTTTCACCTAGTGAGATTCACCGTAATAGGGTGAGCCGCTCACTTTCGTCATTTTCACTCGTTTCGAGAACCGTAATAGCCCCCCTGGTCATACTTCATATCCCATACTGACAACACAAGCGCGCTCGTGGCTGAATTTCGGACTACGACCAACACATATTTTTTTCGTCGATTTCAGGGTCCAAATTTATCGTGATTCTCCTATGCCGTTTGATCTCCTTACCTCTAGGCTCCATGGGAAGGACGATAAATCGCTCGTTAAAGAAGCGGTTAGATTGAACGCTTGGTTAACAAATCTCGTGTTTAACCTCTAGTTGTGGAACCGGGCTTAGAGCTCTATTGCTTGGGCTAACAGTGCAGTCAACCAATTTCCGACACGGTCATATATGATCTTTTCGCCAAATATACGACTACGGTGGCCAACTTCGTGCCATCGGTATAAAAGTACCGACAGTTTACTATTTGGCCGCTGAGATGTCGCTCCGCCGAACCAACTCTCGAGGTTTCAACCGTTTCAATTTTGGTCGAGCGTTGCTGATCTGGTGAAACTATTTACAGCTCCCCATGTGTCATTTTTAGATTGAGTGAATTAGAGTGGAGTGGTGACGACCGTTAAATATAAAAGATTTCCGAGTGTGTCGTTTAACTACCCATCAACTTCGTCAATAAAGCGTCATACAAACTGCTTTTTATATCGGTTCTCTCTTAATATGAATTCGGTATCAGTTCGAATATTGTGAAACGTGTATTGTATAACCGAACATTATGAATGCCCTTTCATTTTGAATTTAATACAATATCAGACGCCAATATCAAGTGCATCATGTGGTCCAAAAATAATATGTTTCTTAAACGAAATTTACATCATCTTCTCTGTGATACAATAAAATAAGATTCGTTCAACTCGAGAGTTCTTGTAACGAAATTTGAGATATCACTGTATAAGAAAGTGATAATTGTAACATGGTTCTTTGGATTATTTTCCTCGTTACAAGTTCGTTTTTCACTGACACAAGCCAAACTGGTAAGACAATATTGAAAAATATAATACAACTATTCTATGTACGCTTTCATTCATGAGTGAAATTTATCATAATTAAGAGTGAAAAACATTTTATTTCTAGTCTGTGTGTAAAAAATATTTTTGTAGTGTTTTCTCAGTGCTGGGAAATTTTTAGAGTTAGTAGTAACATGTTTATTCATTGGTAAATACTATATGAACTTTCATTCGTACATATATTTATTAGTAAATTTTTATTGTAGGGTCTATATTGGAAGGATATTGCGGTATCTACAATGGAAAAGTATGCAAAAAATATTTGACTGGGATTGGCCAAGTTTGGTTTCATAATACTTCTGATAATCCTGGTGGTTGGTTGAACGAACGCATTACAACAGATTTATGGGAAACTTTAATACAAAAATTGAAAGATCCATGCCGTTCAGCAGCAGAGGTATGTAAATTTTTTATAATATTGTTGGACAGTGTATCAGCACAATTTTTTATAGTATCCGTCAAGCATTGCAATGCCATGAATTCATCCTTAGCATGATGTGAAACACCTTCTATATGGCTCTATCTTGGTTCTCATGACTGAAGCAGTACGTTTCACATCACTTTAAGGTGAGCCAAAGAGTCAATGGATCATCAACAAAATTCTATCCTCATTTTTTTGCAGATGCCTTCATAGAATCAAGTTAGGATTGTGTGGTTTCCAATGTCTATTTTACAGGCAGTCATATATTCATCCAATTGTTTCAATCAAGTGATTTTTTACAAAGATATGATATAAAAATTGATCTTTTCTCTCACAATCATAGCTGTTTAGGTTCTTTTTTAAAAGGTAGAACATTACAGCTTGCAGTTGACCTTCGACTACACCAACAGTTGCAAAACATGATTTGTAAATTCTCCAGAAAATCACAAAGAATTGGAAAGAAATGTAGTTCAGAGTCTTTGCAGAAATTTTGTTCTGTCTAAGCTAAATATCATCTTGGTCCATTGTGTCGTACCAGAGAATTGACAATTTGCATTTTTAAAGCCATTATAATACATAACGTTGCGTTTAAAGACAAGCTGAAAGGTCTATTATGCCATACATGAACATAGGAGAGATGGATGAATTTTTAAGTCATTAGACATTCGGAGCAAAAATAGACTATTCAATTTTGCTAAGTCAATTGACATAGAGCTTAATGCTTTGTTCATGGTCTAAATGCCACCATCACGATTAAATTGATCTATAGTTTTTGAGGTTATGTTAATATTAGACTTTGACGATTACTCTTGCTTATCGATAAGGTAATGCACAAAACTTCCATTAAATGGCTCATTGATTTTATCAAATTGTAGTATGATCAATAGAATTATATAAATGTGTTAGTCATAACATCCTACATTCCAATAATATCGATGGTCAGATAGATATTAATATTGTAGTAAAAAAGCGTGTATTAGCTATCCATCAAACAATCCTATGATTTTCTCTTGTTACACTATCACGGTTTAATAAGATTATCTTCTAAAACTATATTGCTGCACGCAACTTGGCCAATTGCTTTGGTACAGACTATTTTCGTCTTATCGAGGGATATTCATGACCATGAATTATAAAGTTCTGCACTTCTTGAGTAAATGTACTTGAAGTAGAATCAAAAAATGAATTTCGTATTAACAATGTTCACCTAGATATGAATGTATGTTCGACCATGTGTGTACATTAGCATACACTTGTGCACATACACGTGTATGCATCAGAAGCTTGACTGAGTTTTGCAGCATTCCATTGTCTGTCAATGAGCCGATTATTATTCCTTGCGTTCTTTCTACATATTAATTATATAATATTTTTTTAAGTGCTGAATTGTGTTATGACCTGTTACAATTTGTTTTTGTAGAATTTTTTTTTCAGTTGCGGGAACTTTTTAACCTTCACTTTTTTTATTTCATCCTTTTCAAAATTCATACAGTTATATTGTGTATGTTAAATGAATACGAAAAATTCACATATTATGTGTAGTGGCGTAATTAAGATTTTCTTTGAGCAGAAAAGTCTTAGACCGAGAACCTTAAAACTTCATGCAAAATCGAATGTGTGGATATCCCTGTATGCGTGTGCGTGTATTCGCGCGCTCGTATTAAAAAAAATCAGCGAATTTCCACTAACTTTCACAACTTTGTATACTTTTTACACCATTACATTTACAAAATTTCACGATTATTTGCCATTAATAATATAATACCCCCTACGTTAAAAGTAAGATTCGTTTTCATTATGGTTTATGATTCTCGAATTTGCAATCTGAAATTAAGATTTGTAGGCGTTGGTCAAAACATAGTTGTTTTTTTTATTCATTCCACTTTGGGGTTTTTACGACTCAGGTCCTTTCCTTTTTTTGCTAACCTTTTATTTAGCCTAGTGATCTCGACGGTAAATTGTAGAAAAGCCGCGTTGTGCAGTCGACCCTTTCCCAGTCTGAGTATGCCTAGAGGGAATCATCAGGTTCCGGGAAAATGACTTCTTGCTCAGCAAGTCGATAAGCCAGCCAACACATGGATTATATTCAACTGTTCATTGCACCAAGCATTGGCAGCATAAATTGCTGCTTGATTTGGGTGATAACCAGAATCGCATACTGACCGCATACTTATCGGTTGCCATTCGGCGAACGAATGAATCCTTGTTCGTTTACCATTTAGGTAGTTTACAGTTATGAAAATTCAAATAAAAACATCTCAATTCAAATTTTTATTCAATAGTGCTTAGGAAGAGAGGCAGTGACACAGTGGTAACGTTCACGGCTCACCCGCAGTGAGTCCGGGTTCGATTCCCTTCGGCACCAATGGAATTTTTCTATGTACTTTCTCTGCCCTCTCTGGTTCGGAATCCGCTTTAAACCGTAGGTCCATAGGTAAGACAGATGCCTTGAGTGGTGACCAAAAATCGATTTGAACATGTCTCGGGTTCGGGTTGATTCCTGCTATCGTAACCTCGCAGATGAAGGCGAATGGCGTAGGATCTGCTCTAGAAAATACGACCCGCGAACCGCAACTATATATTTGTGCCAGTACTGACATCTAGTAGAGGGACGCGACGAGGCCCGGTGGTCGAGGATCGAATAACGAGACGACCACGAATAGAGAGGAATCGAAAAGTATGGTGTGGGTATAACCAGGAGCCCGTATCCCTGAGAGGATCGGTGTAAATTCAATCCATACATACTCATTAATGCTTAGTTTTTTTGTAAATACATTGGATTTTGTACGCCAAAAATTCGATGATTTTGTAAATATTTTAAAGGAATCAAAAGTTTTTGAAAAAGGTCTGTTTTTTGGGATTTTTATGCTGTTTGAAATATATTCTAGGATAACGAATTTTTCATAAAAGGTTATTTCTGCATTCATAATCCTTTATTATTTTTTATCCAACCCGTTTTTCACTGACTATTTATACTACGAAAATATAAAAGAAATCACAGTTTCTTTGATTCATCTATTAGAACGCTAAAACAAAACTAAATTTGAAATAATTAGCTTAAAAGTATGGGCTCGGATTAGAAAGTTCAGAAATCGGATTTCTTTCATCAATCAATCGATTGAAGAATATATGAAAGTGTTCTGAAAGCATTATTGGGGCATTCCAAGAAATGATGATTCTATTCAGATAAGCATAGCGCAGCACATAGCGCGCGTAGGTATCTATCGGAGCGGTCGGCAGATTGGCTTGTCCATTCAGTTGAACAAGTGCACTGCCGATTCTATCATGGGCTCTCTAATGGATTCCGATTTGGAAAACTGACAGATAAAGTTAATTGAGTATATATTGTGGATTACCAATTCGGAGGAACGAACATTCTGAAGAAGAAATAAGAAACAGCGTTTGGACCACATATTGTCTTAAAATTTTGACGAATGGAGATCCTCAGCATACGATTTCTATGGAAGCTCCTGATAGTCGGTGCGATTGGCTATTATATTAATCCATTTCCTTGGCATATAGATGTCGACCAAGCAATTAAGCAAATACACAGATTTAAGTAGACCTCTTTATTTAAAAAAAAAAAAAAAAAAAAAAACAGTTGGCAGCTATACACAACATTGCAATGAACTCGAAAAAGACATTATATCGTTTCGAGAAATATATACGGTAGAGGCAAAATTGTGGTCATAGCAGCTGATTTAGCTGGACGTTTTGCCAATCTAGGGAATACAACAGTTTTGGATATATTAAACATTATGGATATCAAAATTTACCACTTTTCCAAGTTTCACATGGAGAGAAAAGAAGAATCGTAATTGAAGACGGCGGAATGCCAAGCGACATTCATGTCTAAAAAGAGCAGAATGCGTCGAAGCATGCAAAAGAAAAGCACAAGGTGAAAGCTATCAGGAAAAAAACGGATGTCCATATATCCTAAGGACTGCCGATTAAAGATAGTTATTTAATTTGGTTCGTTATGCACATGGAATCTTAAGTTGAAACATAAAATTTGTCGTACGGTTACTATTTCCATTTTTTCGACCAAAAACGTTTAAAAAACACAAAAATGATCGTTCTTTCTTTCTTAATGCCGCATTTTTGTTCATAGAAATCTTTTTCGGTATTCTATAACTTATACAGTTACCTATTGCATATGGATTATACAAATTCACCATTTTTTGTTCTAGCTCAATTTGTTAAAGAGATTTTTACACTGGCATAGAGGGATTGGATTTCTATTCGTTTCGGGTGACCTGCGAATACCTATAGAAATGTTAATGGTAATATAAAAATGTTAGTATGCATTTTGTGCCAAGCTGTCAATAAATCAATATAACAATCGTCAGGTGATTTTACTTTTTTTGTTTATTTATAAAAAATGCGTAAAAATCCTAATTTGTCCATCCTCTAGATAAAGTACGCTCACAACAAATTTCACAACTTTTAAGCAAACAGTCAAAAAGAAAAATTTCAAATATAAATTAAATGTTATAAATGAAGAAGAATATGTCCCGGAAAGGTAAATTTGAAATTTGCGATCGGATGCTTATTTTGCCGACTCCAGTTGAAGTGAAAAATTATTACTCTGAAAAAATACGGAAAAATTCGTACGTTTAATGACATGTTCATGAAACGTCTCATTTTTTAGTAAAAACCTCTCCACCCTGCCTACTCAAAAGAATGTACCTGGCTGTTCAAAATATCATAGAATCGAAAAAACGTGGACTTGATACGTACGCTTATGCGTATCTTATATCCGCTGATCTTTTCTCGGAGATAAAAGTGTGATGAAAACGCGATACTCTCTTTTTTATCGCAAACCCATCGCAAAATGTGCACATGCAGAGTAAGCCAAGGTTGATATTATTCCGAAGAGATTTGCACTTATCAGTTTAAGTTTGAATTTAAACTCAGATATACACAGCCAAGTTATCCGTCAGTTTCCTGTTGTCACAACATTTGCAACGACTCTCTGTAGTCCTCTAGAGTGATTTTTTTTAACTGGGAAATGGCTAAAGTGGAGAGGACATTTCTTGATCTTTTCGAACAAATCTTTATGACGCGGACAATTTTAAGCTTGGCTTACATGGTAAGGGTTAATTTGGATCTAATTTTTCCTTTCCTAATGGTTTTTCTTATCCGTATCTCTGTTCCTTTAGGTAATTAATCCCTACAAAATCTTTAAAAAGCATCTAACATCAGTAGTATCGAATGAATGGCTAAAACAGGGAAATAGCATTGTCATTAGAATTTCCCCTAAAAATTCTTTATGTATTAATTTACGTAAATCTCTAAATTGAAACTGTTTTTAAACAATTTACCATAGAGATCACTACATTTCATAGCATATACAGAGTGTCACTTTTATTTTTGCCACCCGAGATAACTCAGTGATTATCGACTTCACAAAAAAATGTTTCAAACAAAAGTTGTACATTGTGAAGGGGGCCATCAAATTCCACCATTTTTTTGTGCTTCGGTGGAGGCGTTTACGTACAGTGAAGGTGACCTTCACTTTTCTAAGTCGAATGGTGCAATTTTTTAACCATCTTGCAGAGTACCTCAAGCCGCATAAAACATTCGGGGCTGAAACTTGTTCAAGGTCATTCAAGGTATAGTTTGTACGCCATTAAAATTGGAATATCGATGTACGTGACGTAACGCTTAATTGAATATGAACCATTGTTGCTCCTTTGATCTTTTATGTGGAGAATTTCGGCTGAAATGTAAATTCCCTAGTTGAGAATTAAAATTAAAATCAATCGGCATGTCATAGCTTACATTTGCTAGGAAGGTATTTAATTTTATATAGTCAGTTCCGGTCTCAAAGATTCCGCTCGCATTCTTCACTTTCTTGAAATTGCTAACATCTTAGTCATAAACAATTGTCACTTCAATTACTGATAACGGGATATCGAAGCGACTCATCAAGATATTTGTTTTTAGAAAAGAATCGCCGTTGAAAGGCCTTTCTCTCCAGTTTAATAGGAAATCTGTAAAGATAAAACTGACCAAAAGAATGAATTTGTATATGAGGCATTTCGCATGAAGTCATCCAGCCTAAAACATAAAAGTTTTTTAATCGTCTTGAAATTTTTATGGTCGATAGTCCTATTGATAGTGAAGCTTCAGAAAAAATTTTAAGGCTCTAGCTGAAATAGTTGCCTAGCAATAGGGGCTCATATTTGTACCATATTGGCCGTCGTGGCAACATTCCCAGGTTTGTATCTTCCCGAAAAATATAGCGATTTTAAAAAGTCAGGAGTGATTTTTAAAGCATTTTCTGCGTACTTTAAGAATATATTTTTTATTTTTAATAAAATTAATAAGTTCATAACAATTTTTGAAGGTTAATGTTAAAAATGACTTTTTCTCAAAGATCGACATCTTCGATTTTTATAAAAAAAATTTATAAAATAGTAGGGTTCTTTCTCAACAAAAAAGTATATAATGTCCAAGATGGGCCGGACCTTAGTTTCGGGGATACAGTAGGATTTACCAGCGAGCGGGCGCTTCGCGTAGTGTCGCGCGGCGACCCTCCAGGCTACGTTCGGGCTTGAGCTCTACGTGAGCACTACGTGAAACGCCCGCTCGTTGGTAAATCCTACTGTATCTCCAAAACTAAGGTCCGGCCCATCTTGGACATTATATACTTTTTTGTTCAGAAAGAACCCTACTATTTTATAAATTTTTTTTATAAAAATTGAAGGTGTCGATCTTTGAGAAAAAGTCATTTTTAACATTAACCTTAAAGAATTGTTATGAACTTATTAATTTTATTAAAAATAAAAAATATATTCTTAAAGTACGCAGAAAATGCTTTAAAAATCAGTCCTGAATTTTTTAAATTGGTATACTTCTCGGCTACATTCGAACTCAAGCCCGAACGTAGCCTGGAGGGTCGCCGCGCGACACTACGCGAAGCGCCCGCTCGCTGGTAAATGCTACTGTATCTCCGAAACTAAGGTCCGGCCCATTTTGAACATTATATACTTTTTTGTTCAGAAAGAACCCTACTATTTTATAATTTTTTTTTATAAAAATCGAAGATGTCGGATCTTTGAGAAAAAGTCTTTTTTAACATTAACCTTAAAAAATTGTTATGAACTTATTAATTTTATTAAAAATAAAAAATATATTCTTAAAGTACGCAGAAAATACTTTAAAAATCACTCCTGACTTTTTAAAATCGCTAGATTTTTCGGGAAGATACATCCCTGGGAATGTTGCCACGACGGCCAATATGGTACAAATTTGAGCCCCTATTGCTAGGCAACTATTTGAGCTAGAGCCTTAAAATTTTTGCTGAAGCTTCACTATCAATAGGACTATCGACCATAAAAATTTCAAGACGATTAAAAAACTTTTATGTTTTAGGCTGGATGACTTCATGCGAAATGCCTCATATGCTGTATTCTTATATAAGCTTATTAAGAAAAGTTATAACGCGAAGTATTTTTTTATTCATTTTTTTTTTTTATTAATACGAATTCTGTCGGTATCACTAAAATATCCAATATCACATTATATGTATAATATGATATTGGATATCATATATATATAAGTTACAAAAAGTCAAGGAGAGGAAGTACTTCGCAAATTTTTATTACTCACACGGTTTTCATCGATATTACAAAAGAGTGTCTTTATAGCGACTTTATCATCCTAGTTGAACGCGTGTTGCTTTTCTAGATATTTAAAAATAAGGAATTATTTGTTTTTATAAACATTTTTTTATTTAAGTATTAATTCCTAATAGTTTTTCACCTAATTAAAGGTCTAGCACGCATTTTTTGGTATAAAGGTTTCGGTTGCAAACTTAAACTATAGCTATATTATGAGGAACTTTTATTATAAGAACTATGACTTTTTATGCGTTACTACCGTCTTCTATACTACAATAAATGATAATAATTAGGGTTAGGGTTATGATTAGTTGAAATTTTCTTTTTCGTAAGTCTACCTCGCGATCAACGGTTCACAGGATCCTGGTTTGGCTGTATTTTTGGCAGTCTGTTCATAAGACCGTAGCACTTGCTGTACATCAGCCACAAAGTTTTGCAGCGTCATTGTTTTGTCATGGTCGTTAAAAAAGTATTCTTCAGGGCATCTAGAATATGAAGAAAAATAATCACCTATATAAAATGCATGAATACTTTTTTGTTCCCTGTTAAATATTTTACTGGTGTAAAAAAGATATCCAGATGCATTATTTAAAGGACCGATCAAAATCATATGGAAGTGATTCAAGCAAACTATCATTATTGCTAGTTTAAATGTAATGGACTCTACTGTATAGAATTAGCAGCAATGCGAATTACCGATGTCCACCCAATAACTTAAGTTATTGGGTGGATATCGATTCATAAATTCCCAATTTTCTTTCTCATTTTATGTATAGGTACCTATGTATATACATTTTTTTTGAATTTATATGTATATGGATATACAAATCACCGTAAAAAATCCTCATCATCTTTGAGTTGTACAGAACCCGTACTAAGCTTCCTTCTCGATCCCGTTTACCTGACCAAGTGTACTCGATTGCGAAAGAGTTTGTCATCGCCGCTCGAATGTAGCGATTTAACGCCTCTCGATCACTCTGTCCTCCCAATTCCTTCAAATACTCTTGCTATAATAAATCAAAAGACAGGAATATTTGATAATTTGTTTCTGATCATACGCGCTGAGTAATTTCATCAATAGCCGTAACTATTGTTTGGGTAACTAACTATATGGAGACCATACTCACCAATTTGTCGTGTTCTGTTTGATCAGAGTTTTCAAATGCATCGAATTCCGCGACTGATTTCAGGGGAAATCCGTGTAGAGCCTCAAACAGGTGACTCCTCTTTGATGTCTTAATCGATATGGCCCTTTCTATTTTAGTTCATTTTTCCCTGAAAAAGCGATTTTTGGAAGTTAGTCACGCACAAAAATTTAATAAGTACCACGTCGTTTCCAAGTCAATTTATATACTTGCCTTATACATTGTAGTTCATTTAAAACCGTACGTTCAAACTCTGAGGTAGGATTCATGTTTCCAGATATCGGGCGGCTCGACAAATGAGACACCCTTTGTTGAGGAAGCTTTCTTTGAGTATTTTCTACATCCCTCCCGAAATCCTCAGAATTACCAGCTCCGAGGTTTGTGGGAATATAATGATGATCTTTTGCATCAGCGTATAGTTCTTGAATATCGTTACCCGCAGCAGGAGTCACTGGTATGACTGGGTAGGAATTACCGAAATGGACCGAATGTGATGTAGGATATAATAGTTGCGGTGAAATATTCGTGAGATTGACAGCAGACATGGTAAATTCTTGGTCATCACTACGTTTCGAGTCCATACTGTCGTATTTGTCGAAAGAAAGTGATAGATTTAAATTGCTATAACCCAAACAAACAGAAGAAAAATTGTTTGTTTTACCGTTTGCAGATTCGAATGTTTCTGACCAGATTTTTTATAATCTTTCTGTGATATGTTCTGATAATTATTGTTCATAAAAAATGAGTAATTCTATGAAACAGGTAACAGTTTTGAAGTGATGGAAAATTTACTTTATTATTACGTAATTGTAGGTCATTTTTCTTTTAAACTCCGATATCAGTTCACATATTTGACAGCAATGCTATTGCAATAAATTTGCCCTGTATGATTTCCCTATCTTTCCAGTAAGGCATTTTGAAACATTTCGCAATGAGTTCATATATCTTCACTGGTACTATTTTTAGTGTGAGTTCCCAACTTTCATAGACCCCTACAAATGACGAAGGTACTCCACAAGGAATATTGTAAAAATTCGTGACCTTGGAAAATAATTTTACTATCATTGTAAATTGATCTAATGAAGTCTTTACAATATCGACTACCTCGCCGATCTGTCCAGTTTTCAATAGAACGCAGCTATCTCGATTATTTCCAACCACTAACCGAAAATATTCGAATTGCAAACCTTTGTACTGTACAATACTCGAATGCAGAAATTCGTCTACGAGTGGACCATCTCTATGTCGAGGAATCGGTTTGATTACTGGCACAACAGACTTCTTATTAGGACAAATATTTTGTTCACCTAGGCGACGAGCTAGTTGTTGGAGAAGCTGATGTGGTTTTCGAACATATTTACGAAAAAATTTCATATTTTCTTTTCATATGGGAATGCAGAAAAGCTGTCCGGGTGCCCTAGTACCCTTACATCTTCAACTACATGCAACAAGCCGTGTACATTGTATGATAAAAAGCATTTTCCATAAATTTCTTCGCAAGATTCCACATAAGCTCTTAAAGCACTTTCTGCATATTCTAATTGGGCTTCACCTGGACGTGAAACAAGTATAGCACGACATGCAGAATGCAACAGTAAAAAATGAGCATATGGTTCATCTGGCAAAATTTCATAAAAAATAACTGGCTCTGTATACAGAAGTAGCAATCGAAATTCAGTAGCTTTAAACTTTGTATACTCTTCCAGAGGTCTTGGACGACGAGCAAATTCAGTAGGCAAATACATTCGTAAGACAGCTAGTCTTGTTGATACTTTAATCATTTCAGGCTTACTGAGTCCTTCATACTCGTATGCTTTATTCACAATTGCAGATAAAAATTTCTCTACAATCCCCAAACAGATGAGGTGCATGTATTCGAATGGCACACGAGCTACCATATCCAAATTTAATAATTTCAAAGGTGATTCATTATTTGGAAGGTGATGGTTTTTATCTGTTTCATTTAAATAATCAGTGCTGTTCCGACGTTTATTCGAAAACTGGCAAAAAGTCATTCGTTTCTTAATTGATAGGCCATTGACCGTGCATTTCGAACAAGGATTTTTTGAATTGTGACTGCGATGATTTAAAATAAAAGCATCGGCTATAAATGCTTTGATATAAACGGGAATTCGTTTTCCAGCAAAATTAACCCCTTGCTGCATGCGCATATCTAAATACTCGTCAAGAAAAGGCTGAAAAAATTGTACAGCATTTCCCGGCTTCTTATTCCCCATGTAAACGCCAATGATCGATGGTTTATTATCTATAAGATTTCAAAGTCTAAACTGAATTGGCCAAAAATATGTTTTGCTGCTGCGATAAATTGACATTCCATCGGTATGTATATAAACTTCCAAATAACTTGGGATCATTGAACGTGCAAAGGCTTCGAGTTTTTTTTATAAGCTGGGTCTTAAAACCTATATGATAATAGACACCTGGTTCAATTTTGATTGTTATTATAGGCAGGCGACAAGTTCGTAATAAAGTCTTCGTTGTTAATGGCAATGTGATATGACAAGGGTGAGTACGTAGAAACTCAAGCAATATATCACCTTGTGTATGATTAAGGCCTGCCCTTACAAAGGTTTTCGCAAGTTCTGATCTAAACGTATTGCTTTCCCCAATAACTGGATCATCACTATCAAATGTAGTTTCTGGACCGCCATCGGAACTTGAATTGCATGGTTGACAAAATTCATCATCGTAGTTATCACTATCCAGTGATGAGTCAAAATCACGAATTTCATCCCTATTGAAATGTCCTTCATCTAAACTGTCACTATCGATTGATGACGAAAAATTGTCACAGATAGCTACACAGGCGGTTGTTGCAAATGCAGCCTCATCATTTACCATGCCAATCGAATGGGATGAGCTGTTAGAGGAAGGAATCTGCCGTAACGTTCTAGGCATCGTATTTACATATTCCGTTGCCTGAGTTTTGAGATACTGACGTCGTTGTACTATCGAACTTCGTGATTTCGTTGATTTTTTGGTTCCGCGAAATCTCATCATCAACAGCAAGAGTGTAATCACCACGCTGGATGTCAAAATAATATACAGCATGACGACTGAAAGACACATCCAATATGATAAATATGTATCCCAACAAACTGAATCTAATAATAGACACTCTTAGCGCTAACAAATGGTGACAAAACTCTCAGTCCCTTAATTCTCATATCAGGCATTATTTGGAAAATCAATTAAAGTATGATAATTGGTAATATACGACATTTTACATTTACTCTCTTAATTTCTAACTTTTAGTATTATTTCTATTAATCGATTTTAAGTTATTTAAAGAACTTTTCAAAAAAATTGCAACTTTCGGTTATTTATCTTCTTAATGATTATTCGTTCGAAATTTAATTATTTATTTTTGCTAACGTCGGATTTAGGCGCTACTTCTACCTTTTAAAATTTTGATCAGTAATATAACTGTCACGGATTTTCATCTTCACTAATCGAGTATAGATACTCGTACGCATATACGAGGTGTGTTCAAAAAGTATCGCGAATTTTGTGTTTTTTCAAAAATTATTTATTTATTCATGAATATCTATTTTGTCCCCTTCAAAGTAATCCCCATGAGATATTATACACTTGTGCCAACGGTTTTTCCAATCTTCGAAGCACTTCAAAAAATCATTTTTTTTATCTTGTTCAGCTCCTCCTTCGATGCCGTCTTTATCTCGTCAAGCGTAGCGTAACGTCGTCCTTTCATGGGCCTCTTCAGTTTAGGGAACAAGAAAAAGTCACAGGGGGCCAGATCTGGGGAATACGGTGGCTGCGGCATCATTAGTGTGTTGTTTTTGGCCAAAAAGTCGCGCACAAGCAACGATGTGTGAGCAGGGGCGTTATCGTGGTGCAAAAGCCAATTTTTGTTCTTCCACAAATCCGGGCGTTTCTGGCGGATTGCTTCGCGCAAATTGCGCATAACTTGCAGGTAATATTCCTTATTGACCGTTCTTCCCTGTGGCAAGAACTCATGATGCACCACACCCCTGCAATCGAAGAAAACTGTCAGCAAAACTTTCACATTCGACCGAACTTGGCGCGCTTTTTTCGGTCTTCGTTCCTGCGGCAGCTTCCATTGAGATGATTGAGATTTGGTTTCCACGTCATAACCATAAACCCACGATTCGTCACCAGTTATGACCCTCTGGAGCAAATTTGGGTCGTCGCGGACAGAGTTTAACATCTCATTAGCAATGTTCATGCGATGCTGTTTTTGGTCGCAATTGAGCAATTTTGGTACGAATTTCGCGGCGACCCGTCTCATGCCCAAATCATTGATAAAAATCGAATGGCACGAGCCAATCGATATGTTTAGGTCCTCAGCAACTTCTCTAACGGTGATTCGACGATTGGCCAATACCATTTTCTCCACTTCATTAATTTTTTCGTCTGTTGTTGAAGTGCTCGGGCGTCCGGCACGCTCTTCGTCGTTCACATCTTCTCGGCCTTCTAAAAACATTTTGTACCACCGATAAACGTTGCTTCGGTCCAAGGTAGCTTCTCCGTATGCCACAGTCAACATTCGGAATGCATCTGCACACTTAATTTCGTTTTTCACACAAAATTTGATACAGGTTCTTTGATCCATTTTTTTGAATAAGTAAAAATCGAAGACGATCGAAAACACGTGCAAGCAAAGCAGCTGTCTACAATTAAGTGAACATTCAAAATGGCCGAGCTTGTCGGCATAAGTGAGAGACATGAGTACCAACATAACGCCACAAAAAAATCGAAATTCGAATATACGTAACCCGCGAAAATTCAAAATTCGCGATACTTTTTGAACCCACCTCGTATTAATGTGCACAAGTGGAATCGCTGTAAAATCAATCCTCATTATTTTGTATCACTCGCCAAAAGTAAATAATCGCTGATTTTACAGTAAACTAATAAGCTATACAGATTATACAATTATGTATACAGCTTAATGTATACAGCTATACAATTAATTAACTCATTCAAATGAAGAGAGTATATACCGTACTGATCAAAATAAAGTACTCACTTCCAAAAGTTTCACAATTCTCCGAATATCTCGCTGGCAATATGGTAACGGGTTGTAAGAAAAATATAATGAGAATATTGTGTAGCGTATTAACAAATGGAGATGCAGCGAATTCGTTTAGATATTTGAATTTCGCTATATTCACTTTTATTGAATTTATTCAATATTAATGTTCGGGCAAAAAAAGTACGCACTTGACAAAAAAATAAAAATTGGCATAAAAAATATGTTTTATATGATAACAAAACATTCTTAATATTTGGTGTTGCCTCCTTTTGCTTCTATGACAGCTTGCAATCGTCGAGGTATACTCTCGACGAGGTTTTTCAAAAGTTGAACATCGATGTTTTCCCACGCTTCCTGTATCGACCGAAAGACCGTGTCTTTTGTTGACATCTGGCTCTTGTTAATTTTTGCATCCAAAATAGACCACAAATTTTCAATGGGATTGAGATCGGGCGATTGCGCAGGCCAATCCATCAATTTTATGTTGCAAGACTCAAAAAACGCTGTAGTTTTGCGCGGATCGTTTGTGCTTGGGATCGTTGTCTTGTTGGAAAATGAAGTCATCTTCAAGTCCAACTTTCACCAAGGATTCTTCTAAATTCTGTTGCAGAATGTCAATGTACGTATCCGCAGTCATAATCCCGTCAATTCTTGCAACATTTCCTAAACCCGGCCACGCGAAGCAACCCCAAACCATGACACTCCCACCTCCGTATTTTACTGTTTTTTGAAGATTTTTTTCTAAAAGTTCCTCGCCTCGTTTTAACCACACTCGCGACCGTTTTTTATGACCAAAAAGGTCAAATTTGCTTTCATCTGTGAACAAAACTTTATTCCAAAAACTTGTAGGCTTGTGAATGTATTTTTTCGCAAATTCTAAACGTTTAATTTTATTCCGATTTTTGATCAAGGGGCGACGCAATGCGTAATTGTTTTTTAGCCCAACTTCCCGCAATCTCCTTCGTACCGTACATTCAGAAACGTTCACTTGCGTATTTTCACGAATCATTCGACTCGTTACGCGCGGATTTTTTTTTTGTTTCGCGAACAATCATTCGATCTTCTTTCCGAGTTGTCTTTCTTTTTCGGCCACGTCCACTCTTATCGCACACTGTACCGAACTCTTCGAACTTTTTGCATATCTTTCTAACAGCGGCTTCACTTACGTCATATTTCCGTTCTATTTCTCTGTTCGATAACTTTTTTTCGCGATCTGTGACTATTAGTTTACGAATTTGGATGCAAATTTGCTTTTTCCCCATATTAAATTGAAGAAAGTCGACTGATCTTTCCAGCAGCGACTGGAGAACTGATAATACATCAAAATATTCATTGTTTCGATACCTTACATGTTTTCAAGGACGTTACTATGTTTCTGAAGTCAAAACAAAACAAAGAAAACGGTGCGTACTTTATTATGCCCAACGAAAATATGATAGTATCAACAGTAAAAGCAGTTATGGGGAAACCTCGGATCGTTCATAAAATTTGGAGTAAATACTAAGAAAGTACATGAAAAAATTGACTTTTGATCACTGTAGATTTATTACCCCGACGTTACCAGTGATGAATTGTGGATGAAAATACTCACTTTTGGAAGTGCGTACTTTATTTTGATCAGTACTGTAAATGTGAAATGTAAAATGTCGCAATTAACGCAAACTTTCATTTTGCGCTCGATATATTAAATTATATGATTGAATAATTGCGATGCATTATTATTCAATCATAAATTAATATATTCAATGTATTAATCAATCATAAATATATACTACATACCTTTATATTATATTAACTGCGTCGAAAAATTGTTGCGTTTTCTAAATACCGAGATTCACACGAGATTCATACGTTGCACGTTGGTCGCCGCGAGAACAATGATACACTGGCTGACGTCGCGGCGTGGACGATGGGACAATGGATGGGAATGGGGGGGGGGGGGTCATATATATTTGTCGAAGGCCCACGCTGCGCGCCCGGAGTGGGGGCATCGCGGAGGATTAGAACCGCTTCTTATGAAAATGGTCGAAAAGGATGCACGATATTCGAAGAGTAAAATGATGAAAAATACTACAGGAGGAGAATACTGCAGGAGAACTCATATCGCGGTCATATGGCGCTCATAGGATAGATGTATCACTAAAAAACACGCATATTACCGTCATTTTGTACTCATAGGATGTATCACTGAGAAATATGCATTTTGCTGTCATATTGCGCTCATTGAATGTATCATTGCTAAACAGTCATATCGCCGTCATAGAATGTTTCACTGCGAAACACGTGTATCGCCGTCATATTGCGCTCATCTACTGTATCACTAAGAATTATGCCTATCGATGTCATGTTGCTTACGTCGCATCCCTACTGCCGATGCTAGCCCAATGGATACACCAACAAAAATCATTAGATGATTTCCATATGATGCCAATCTGAAAATATTTATTGCAGTAATCACATTTACCGTCTCATGAATTCATCTCGTAGTGAACAGATGATGCATTTTTGAACCGCCAAACTTCAGTTACTATGTATCTCAAATTTATGATATTGAATGAGCTCACAAAATGTCTTCATCAACGTAAACCAAATTGCGTTCATGTTGAGTACAATTCATGAGAACAATTGATGCTAACATAGTGAATACCCGCCAAAATGTTTACGCATGGCTCCCTAATGACGTAAAATGTGAGTATATTAATTACAGACACTCGAGCACAGCGGTATGATTTCGACATGCTCTAAATGTACTATGCATTTCTAAACGACGTACTGAAATCAAAATGTTTTGTAAACTCATGATGCTAAATGAGTTTATGACTTTGCATCATAGCACGTAGTCGATATGCAGCAAAATTTATTTCATCAATTGCATGCACGGCGTGAAAATCACGGCTGTCTATCTGGGAAGGTATTCACCATAGCTTCAAAATTGAACCAACTGCATCCTGGATCATACGACACTCCTTCCTGATTTACCTGTTGGTATGTTTCACGTAATCTCCGTTGCTTTCTTTCGTTGCGTTTTTTTTCTCTCTTGTGGATCGCGAAGGTGCTTATTGCGAAATTCGGAAATTTCGTCCGTGCCCAACCGATATCTTTCAATCCATTTTCCCGGGGGAATATCCCGCTTTTTTTATTAACATTTATTACGTACACGGAGTTCTCGTTCGTTTTTAAAGCAGCTATTTTAACTCGTGATAGAAACGATTGTGTTCATCCAAAAAAGAAGGGTTGTGGGTGTGATACAGCGACAGTGTGGTTAAACGATTCATTTCGTTGAGTGGAGCCACGTAGAGCTATTTTGGCCACATTGTTGGCTAATTTTTTGAATATATCTTCCAAAATTTTTTTTCGCGCCATCTCGCTTAATGGTTTGTTTCCGGATAGGTTGCGGTACGAGTAAGTGGCCGGATCTTGTATGTAACCGCACTAGAGGCCACAATTTTGGTGATACGCATACGCATGATCAACCGTACACAACAAAAGTTCCGTAATTGCTTCGCAATTATTTTTGTTAGAATGTAGGATCAATGTTAAACTTCGCGCGAAATATTTGATGACGGCTGTTGATATCTTCAAGGTGTACAACTTGCTGGTGATATTTTTTTTTCACATGATTGAAATCAGACCATTTTTCAACGTGCCAAGAGACATTTTTCCGGACATTGCTAATTGTGGCCGAATCATTGTCCGCGATTCAACACAGACACTCTTGCAGACAATTTTTGCAAAATTTCATTTTTTGCAATGAGGCTTACTGTCATATATGGTTCCATCGCTTTTGAGCTGCCTCTCCACTTTCGTTGGCAATTATGAGTCTCAGATGCATTGCCACGTTCGCACTGGGCACAAGATTTTGATCTTGTATTAAGACCGAGGAGCAGATTCGAATGGTATCCGAATAATGAAGCATGACTTGCCATTATTACAAATTATATATATATATAGTTGCGGTCAACTACTTAAGACCGCTCATTGCATGTACGAATAAAAGCTCGCCCCATTTTACACTCTTTGATTTCGCTTCTGAAAATTATTATTCGCATAGTTTTGACTATTGGTTACCTCTAAGACTGGTGAACTTTCCGAAATACGACAGATTTCAAAATTAGTTCGGCTTCTTTGTTGTTATCGACACGGTCATATACTTAAGACCGATCAGTTTCAGTGTATATTCTTCGAAAGCTTTGTTGACATGACTGCCCTTGAAATAGTATATTGTATGTTAGTTAAGCTAAAGCCTGTTAGTACGAAGCAATGAGTCGTGGAAAGAACATTGCATCTGAACAAAGAGTTCGGATTAATGGGTCGAGTCGCGCGCAAGAAGCCTCTCATTTCTGAACGGAACAGGAAACTGCGACTGAAATTTGCCAAAGAACGTCGCTATTGGAAAACAGCTGACTGGTCAAAAGTCGTATTCACCGATGAATCCAAATTTAATCGAATGGGCTCTGATGGTAAAACATACGTTCGGCGCCGAGTTAATGAAGAATTTTCTTCAAAATGCGTAAAATAAATCGTGAAAGGCGAAGGATGATCAGTAATGGTTTGGCGAGCTATGACGCTTGAAGGTGTTGGTCCTATTCATAGAATCAACGGTACCATGAACCAATATGTGTACATAGACATTCTCAATGACGTCTTGCTACCATTCGCAAATTATTACATCCCGGAGATTACAAGCCGATAATGATCCAAAACACACTGCCCGTAGAGTTAAAAATTTCTTAACTGAAAAGAAAGTATCAGTTTTATCGTGGCCATCTCAATCTCCGGATCTTAATCCAATTGAAATGTTGTGGATTAACGTTGATACGCACATTAAATGCAAAAAACCGAAAAGTTTAAACGAACTTTTCACCATTATCGAGGAGGGATGGGCGCAAATATCGGTTGAGCGTTGTCGCCGACTGATAGAGTCAATGCCACGTCGGCGCGAAGAAGTAATACGGCAAAAAGGGAGAGCAACACGTTATTGAACATATCGAAAAGTCAGCGAATAATATATTCCCTTCAGTTTAAACTTATTACATTATTTTGTGTCGGTCTTAAGTAGTTGTCTGTTGTTAAAATTAAAAAAAACCTATATATCATTACTAATAATTACTTCAACTCATTAAAAATAAAGTTGTATGATAGCCTTGTGATAGTATTGTATTACGTGACATTGTATATCTTCAATACAAACTAAAATTCAATCGTGTGAAATGGAATAATTTTTTATTCGTACATGCAATGAGCGGTCTTAAGTAGTTGGCTGTAACTGTATATCACTGCAAAATGAAACGTAAAAAATATATATATTCACTTCAAAATGTTTTCATTCTCAAAATGAAACGAAAAAAATGGTTCCCACATATCTTCTTATGCCTGATATTTAAAAATATTACTCGTAAAGTAATATTTTATTAAAAGTATTTTTATCTCAATAACTAAAAACATTCAATGAGGATAAAACGATTTTTATAATTTATCTTTTTCCTTTAATTTTTAAATAATATATTACAAACATCTCTTTATCTCCTTTAATTAATATTTTAAGTTGTTTATATATAACATGATATTAAAATTTTTTTTATATATACTTGATAGACTGTTCCTGCTGTATCCTGACCCACGTTTCTGCCACCCAGCGTCGAATGAGGCTATGATGTTGACAATGTCTTTCGGATTGTCTTCTATTGAGGAATCAAAATTCTGGAAGTTAAGCCAAAGAACGAAAGGAATAAAAAAAAGAGGCATGCCAAAATAAGGAAATGAGGATAAAAGAACGGAGAGTTGTATTTGTCCATAGTTCTCCTTGAACTATAAAATTGGTCCCTTCTATGAGCATATAATAAATATGACAGTCTTAATGCTTAATACTGATTTTTAATATATTTTCATTATTTAATAAAACTATAGATGTATTGTCTGCTAAACTCATAAAAAATCTCAATTTCTGCTCTTGAAACTTTCTACGTGAAACTATCGAACTTCTATCGAAACTATCGATATTCACTTGAGATTCATTACCTCTCCTGTTTGACAGGCTGCTACGGTCGTTTCCTTTTCGATCCTCACAGCATTCTCGAAGCTTTCATTGGCACACTCCTCAATTATACTGGCTGCTTCATCCTCGTACACTTTCTGCAGATGCGGGTTTATCGTGGGGACATTCATCGCAGATAAAAAATCATTAACTTTGCATGGCTCGATGCCAATGTCATACATTCCTAAACAATAAAGCACATAAATAACAAACAAATGCTATAGATCAAGGAAAGAATTGTAAACTTACCGATAACGAGTTTTCCATTCGTACAGTAACGGATGCTCCCTGTTGCATTGATGTGGCTTCGAAGTGTGCACTTTATACTGTTTTTGGCGTTATCGGCAATTTATTTCAAAAGTGCTGGCCAAACAATGGCAATGGTAAATCACACTGCGAACACCACAGTTCCATTGCCAAAGTTTCTAATTCGACGATTCGTCTTCCACTAAATTTATAACTTGCACTATTATCCCGCTTGTTTTTATTGATACTCTTTAAAACGCTATCCTGGCATCTTGTGCGTTTTTGATATACGAATTTTCCTTTTTTGTCGCGAAATAAAGTATGTTCGGCGGTTTCGTCACATTTATCCATGGCAAACACTTTTTTACCTTTTCTATTAAACAATTATAAATCACAAAATACTTCGAGGACTTCAATTGGCGGTCTCGGAATGATTAGCTGTAGCTAACTGTCATGGCTGACTGTAGCCTTGTTTCCACATTTTCTCGGAACAGAAATAGAATTATTTGATTGGCTCAACTTGTACTCGACCACACAGATCAAATTGTATATTAATTTTATTAAAAATTGTAAATTATTATACAGAATGACATAATTTTTTCATAAAAAATTATAAAATGCAAACAGAAATGATTTGGCATTAACATTTCGACATGAAAATTAACCTTAAAAAATAAATAGACGTACTGCAGATTTGACCTTACATACATCCTTAACTCCAAAGCCGGCGTTGGGGTCCACTGGATCCCAGGTATACGAGGTTAACGAGGAAAGGTTAACAAATGATCAATTCATTCTACATTTGTTTAGACTTACATTACCGGCGAAAAGTTTCCGGACGAAAACAGTGAAAAGAGTGCCGGATGCATTTTTTATGCCATTTCACCGGTAGTTGGCCTAGCACCAATGTAACCAACGCGATTTTAAAGAGGCGGAATGTACCTTCATTTTGGCTTTTTTTTTTTTTGACATTTACGATTTTTGTTATAATTAACACCCAATTTTTGAAAACGACCATGTTGTGTCGTTTTTTTGTTCTTTTACGAGTGGACCCCGTTTGTGGTAAAACAAATTTTAACGCATTTCTTTGACCGCGATCATATTACGCAGCCGATTGTGCCCTATACCTCCAGTACTCACAGCTGATTGTGACTGGGGAATAAGGCCAGCGTATTCCTCGCTCTCGAGTGGCTGACTCGAGACCCCTCTATATTTCCACTACTACTATACCTGTTTAATATTACACCCTCTGAACCTTATCGGCAGCTGTAGAAGTTTTACTTTTAATGTGTGTGGCGGCCAAGCGCCGGTTTTTTAACTGTCTATTTTGACAACATTTTTTTCCATATTAATTTAAAAAAAACAGACAAAATCAAAGGAGCAAATAGAAAAGAAGTCAAGTCCGTTTTGTAATATGGCGTAAGAAAGCGAATAAGCTAGCTCTGAGGTATTGATTGCACTTGGCGCCCAATGTCTGGTCAGGCAAATCTTTTTTAAACGATTGAATTTTTTTATTTCTACTTAAAGGAATCTTTATTGCCACGAATAAAACGTTCTGGACACTTTCCGCTCAATGTATTAGATTGACGTACACAAATAAGACGTCAGAAAAAAAACAACTTATGCGACGTTTTTTCTGACGTTTTTTTTTTAAATAAAAATATACAAAATTTGATTTATTAAGAAACAAGTCCTCTACTTTTACGTTATAAAAATACGTGTCGATAATCATACTCATATTCATTATATTATGCTTTACCATTTTGACAAAGGAGGAAAAGCAGCGCTGCGTGCGACGTGCGCTTCAACATTTCCATTAGCACTCCAGCAAGCACTGAACAACGGATCAGCTCAAAAATTGGCAGATGCACAGAGAATTATGGTAAATAGTGGCTCTTGGTATTTTGTTCTACAATTTTGGAAATAGTGTCGCAGGCGACGAGCAATTCAAAAACACCATCAGTACTTTTTCCGGCACTGAGTGTTAAAGTTTTAAGGGTATCTAGAAAAATCGGGTAAAAATTTTGTAAAAAAATATCAAGAGCCTCTTTTTGTCATAATGTTCTTTGTACTTGCTAATTTTTAACTTGATCGGTTGTTTAGTGCTCGTATGTTTACTGATTAACTTTTCGATGCGTACATCGCATCTAACACTGACTCTTAATAAACCTTTTGGCGAAGGATCAATAAGTGAAAATCAAAGCAGAAAATAGTTTGCCCGTTTCAAATTACCGACACTAATTTGGAAGGTAATCAAGCAAGTGATCAACCATCAGATTTGATGATCAGGCACTTCTGACAGCCGTAGAAGAGGGCGGAAGTTTAACAACTCAAATACTGGCTAACAACTTCAATGTGGACATAAAAATTGTCGATATTGAGATTTCATAATTTGGACGCACTCGACTTTATTGATGTCGGTGAGTTCGCGGGGAACCCATTCAAATAAATTCCACAACTTTTCAAGGTTTCTGAGACGACAAACGATGGTTAAATGATCCCCATGGAAGTTGTCATCCAGTATTAGAGTTGTTAAGGTATCATCCTCTTGAACGACTGATATAAGTGCCTAGTCATTGAAATCTGGTGGTCGACGTCTTGCTGGCTTACCTTCCAAACTAATGTCGCCAGGTTTGAAACGTGCAAATCTTCCCTGCATTGACTTTCGCTTATTATTCCTTTGTCGAAAAGTTCGTTGAGATCGCGAAATTACTCCGCTGCTTTCTATCCTTTTTCGAAGTGGTAATGTGAAGAAGATGAGTATGATCATCGAGTGGCGTTTTTATAACCTAAAAATAAGATGTCATAAAAATGCTGGGTAATTATGATTCAAGCTAATAATTGCAGTCTTTGAAACAATCGGTACTTTTTCATTAGAAAAGGATTGTCATATAAAAATGTGCGTACAAGCACGTCTGCACCAGTGCATCTACATGCGCGATAGTGATAAGTTCAACTCAAAATTGTACATTAATGGCATTTAAATTATTGCTTGTTAAGCTACTGCCTCATTTATTGTATATAACTGTGAGTGATTTATCTTTTCAGAAAATGCTCTGCATGTACGCGTTTCCATTGTGCCACGAATCTATCGGTCTACCTCTCTGTTATGAAGATTGTATGGCAGTCCATCATGAATTTTGTTTCAACGACTGGGCATTGATAGAAGATAACAAACAAAGAGGCATCTTTATTCGATCACGGGGTCACTTTCGACTTCCAGATTGTGATGAATTACCAAAATATGTTGAAACTAAAATCACTTGCTCACATGTAAACTTAACTGCTGTCAATGAAAAATTAATTACTTGTGAGTATATGTATCTGCTTTACATTATCCTCATCCTGAATGTTTCTTAAATCATAGTGTATAAATACTCCGAAATGCATTAGGGGTATTAGTGGAGATTGATAATGTATTGTTCATTTTAAGTCCTGCATAGTTTACTCATATGTTACATTCTTTTAGACGATTGTGTGAGAGAAAATGGACGTTTTTATATGGGAAAAATGAATCAAACAAAAAATGGCTATGATTGCCAATCTTGGAATGATCAAGAACCTCACAGTCACGATAAGCCTCCGAACGTGTTTCCACAAATCCGCGATGGAGAAAATTATTGTCGGAATGCTGGAGGGGATGAGCCAATGCCATGGTGCTTCACGATGGATCCACGTGTACGCTGGCAACACTGCGATATCCCAATATGCGGTTCGTTGCTTAAATGTTTAGAGGGCAGTCCGCTTATGACGCTTTTACTATATGTAAATAATTATATATTAGCTATTTTGTATCACTAAACGTTGTTAATGGGATAAAGTAGTTCATTTTATGGATGTTTTACCTTCGATTACATTTGCAATAACCTTATTAATATTGACTTCTTTGTCGTTCACGATCATTATATTATAAAAGATCATGTTAATCAAAAAACTGTTTTTAATGTCAATTGATAGAGATAACCGGTGAACAGATAACTTGAAAACAAGGCTCCCTTACTGCTATTAGTAGAACAGTTCGAACTATTTTGAATTTTTTTTCTGTTTAGCGTTATTTTTTTCTGTAATAAGATGATATTTTTATTGTCATAAAGAACTTTTGACACATGGTACTTTGTAACCAATATTTTAGCAGCTCTGCGTATAAAAACTGAGTGACTCTGTATGAATTGCTGAAATCCCGCCCACGTTATAAAGCAGCAGTTATATGGTTCTGTATTTATCAACAAAAAACTTGTAATTCTATATTTAAAAGAGGGGTTTTATTGAGTTTCTGAAAAAAATCAAATTTTCATTTGGAGTAATTATTAAGTCTGCAAATGGCAATATTTACTATGCTTCCAAAATTTAAAAATGCGGATAAAACAGTGTACCAACCATCAGAGGTATGGGAAATATTTGGATAATAATTTTGCACTATCTTTGGTGATCGTTTCGGTATTCTGTAAAGGGGATCTTTACATTATATTGAACGCGTTTTAGTAAAAAATCTTCGGGAGATGACGACATTAGTGTCATGCGAATATAGCTATAATGATACTTCGCAATTGAAAACTTACGAAATAAGACCTTTAGAAAAATATACGTTCCGACGTATGTTTCTGTTCAATTCTCGTACTCATTTTATAGTTATTTTATTTTAGATAATTCAACCGAAATGGAGATGGAAATAGATTCGAAAGATTTGACAATGGAAACTTTCTTCAACCCAACTTTCATAATGATATTGTCTGTCCTGGGATTTGTCATAATCGTCGGATCACTGCTCTCAATATTTCTTAGCCAAAGAATTGGCAAGCACCATCAAGGATATAATCCTACCCAAAGCAGGGTAATATAGAAGTATCTATAGGAATTTGTTTAAATTTGCTAATATTTGCATTTTAATTAAAATTCTAATTATATTCATTATTGCAGGATGTGAATATTGACCTTGATAAATTGCCAAACAACGATGCCTACCATAAAACTGGAGCCCAACTAAACCCTAAATTGGAAATGCTCGAATTTCCACGAAACAATATAATATATGTAAGGGACTTAGGCCAAGGGGCTTTTGGCCGTGTGTTCCAAGCGAAAGCTCCTGGTCTCGTTCCAGGTGAAGAATTTACCAATGTCGCTGTGAAAATGCTTAAAGAGGAGGCATCTAATGATCTTCTTGTTGATTTTGAGCGCGAAGCTTGCCTACTCGCAGAGTTTGATAATCCAAATATCGTTAAATTATTAGGAGTTTGCGCACTTGGTCGTCCGATGTGCCTTTTGTTCGAATATATGGGGCGCGGTGACTTAAATGAGTTTCTACGATCCTGCTCACCCAGCAATTACATCGTTCGAATCGCCGACAAAGATAACACACTCACAGATTCCCGGTTGACCCACATGGATTTAATAAATATAGCACGTCAAGTTGCATCTGGCATGGTGTATTTGTCGGATAGAAAATTCGTTCATCGTGACCTTGCAACGAGAAATTGTCTCATAAATGATCAAATGATTGTAAAAATAGCAGATTTTGGTTTGTCACAAAAAATTTATCTTCAAGATTATTACAAAGGAGACGAGCAGGATGCTATCCCTGTACGGTGGATGCCGCTTGAAAGTATTCTTTACAACAAATATACGATCGAGTCGGATGTGTGGGCTTTTGCAGTTTGTTTGTGGGAAATATTCAGCTTCGCTCTTCAGCCATATTATGGTATGACCCATGAAGAAGTAGTTAAATACATCAAAGAAGGCAACGTACTCCAATGCCCTGAGAACGCACCTCTCGCAATCTATGATTTGATGAAATTGTGTTGGAATCGGCGACCTGGCGATCGACCAACATTTAACGTTATCTACCATACTTTGAATTGCATAAAGCAAGAACTCGAAGCTGACAAAAAATTGGACAGCGTTCCATTGCGTATCCATGTATAGGACAACCATGACTATTATTTAGACTAAGCATCTCAAATATTATAATTGAGACGCATCGTTCTTGCTAGGAGTTTCCAGCCGATCGGAATTGTTCTTATTATGTATATATGGTAATTTCTGGAATACAATCTATATCCAGTTGTATTAGAATAAAGATTGCTATTCGTCATGTCGAAATGGTCGAAACTGGCCACGGTTAGCTTTTACATGCGTGTGTCTATTGAGAGGTCATCAAAAGAATTTTTTATATTACGCCTTTTGCATAATGTTGAACATATATATTGCTCTTAGAAAATGTGGCCAAATAGATAAATCATATTTAGATACATTTGTGTTACATGCTATAATTCCCATAATCAAGGATTCCGAATATTTTAACCGTTCAGGCTGATTACTTTTATACATTAGGAAACATAATTGTCTCATCGTTGCCGATGTCTTTATATCGATAGAATATATTTATGTATAGACAGGACTCCTGTGATTTACTTGAATCATTTTTATACCTACTTATTTGACGGTGGTACCATCATTAAATTAAAGTAATTCCATATGCATAGTGTCGTCCAATTAATTCAACTACTTGCAATAATAATAATAATAAAAGTTTGCCCACGTAATAAATTTTTTATGTAAGAAAGACTAAATGTTTTGAATCGAATAAATCTTTTTAGTAAAAGAGTTCAAACTTAAAAACCTTAAAACACACACACACCGACGATTAACGTAACAGATTTATTTTAATGTTTTTTGTGACTGAAACCTCGGTATTAAGATTGTAATTTTTAGAAGATTCATTGCGCATTTTCGTCTGATGTGAAACCCGACGGCAGGTGATGAAGTTTCAAATTTCAAGGGAGTTCGATTTTTCAGAATTTGATCAACCATTAAGTTGGTGATAATTGATTGCCCTACTCCACTGTAAAAAGAAAGCTGTAATTGGGCATTCCCTGTACATACTTAAAAATACCGAAAACGCATCTCAGATGTAAATAATTTGTGACAAGTACAGTTACGTATATCCGTTTCTTTGTCCCCACAAAAGTTGGCAAATATTTGATTATCCTTATAAAGAGTTGAAACATAAAATATATTCAATGTACGAGGCATATCGAGAAAGTAAGTCTACTGAATTATTGTAGGTTTGAAAAATTTATATTTACGCAAAAAAATTACGTGATACTTTACTACATAATGCTACTACTAATAATACTACATAATATAAGCTATTTTTTTATATAGTCGCCATTCCTCTCTATGCAGGTGGTGAAGCGGGGTATCAATTTTTTGGTACCTTCCTCGAAGTAGTTTCCCGCCAACTCCTTCGTCCACTTCTCCATTTTCTCTTTTACCTCCTCATCGGTTTAAACGAGACGAGCAGTTCATGGCGTTGGCTGTGTGTGGTCTGGCATTGTCGTGCAGCAGGCAGACACCTTTTGTCAGCATGCCTCTCCTTTTGTTCTGAATCGCCCACCGTAATTTTTTTATGGGGTCCGCAGTATCTTGCAGAGTTGATGGTCTCCCCTTGAGCCAGATATTCGATTAAAATTATGCCTTGACAGTCCCAAAACACGGATGCCACGGTTTTCTTGACTAACATTGTGGTTTTGAACTTTGAGGCGGAGGGTGAAGAGATGTGACCCCACTGTTGAGACTGTCTTTGGGTTTCAGGCGTGTAGTGTGTGACGGATGGCTTGTTGGTGATGAATAAAAAAAAATATATATATGAGACTTAGTAAATTAATTAGATCCGATGGAGCGGTACAACGTCTCGTTAGGTTGAGTCTTGGAGGAGGATTGACTGGTTATAGGGATGGCAAAGAGAAAGGGTTAGAAAGAAAGAGTTTAAGAGTGGAGGGGATGTTGCGCGAGGATAATAAGGGACCGTGAGACTGCGGAGTGAGCGAAATTGAGCGTTAGCGGGAAAATAGATTAGGAGTAGATGAGAGCGGTGGGAAAGGAATGTGGGACCATTACATGTGCAACCCAAGTTTCATCTCCAGTAACGATGGAGCGCAGAAATTCATCTCCATGGAGTTTACAGCGCCTCGAAAACTCTTGCCCGGCCTCTATTCGATTCAACTTGTGTTGGTCTGTCAGTTGTTCTGGGATCCACCTCGCGGACAGTTTCCGATATCCGAGGGTTTCTGAGGTTGTTTCGTGTAGTAGAGATCTGGAGATTTGCGAAAACATCGCAGGAAGTTCATTCGGTCAATCTGCGATCGTCACGGAGCGCATTTTCGATATTTTCACAATTTCGTCAGTCACAATTGAAGGTCTTCCGCTCCTCTGATCATCATGCACAGACGTACGACCGTTTTTAAACTCGCGACACCACTTGTACATACTCGTACGATTCATAGCTTTATCACCATATGCAGTTTTCGCCTCATTATAAATCTCAAAGGGAGGTTGTCCCTTCCAAACGAGATAACGAATGACGCCACGTATTTCGCACTTGGCGGGAGACTGGATTGACATTGTTCACGAAAGGTGTTAATTGCGTCGACAGTTCTCAACGTACTGACCTCGAACCGGTCTCGTTGCAAAGGGGAGACGTCAGGCTAAACTGCCGTATAGCCAACACGACGAAAACAAAATCCCTCCGCCCGTGAGAGCCTCAGTACACTTACTTTCTGGATGTGCCTCGTATAAATCGTCACGTATATGCGATAAATCTGCCATTTTTATTTCATAAAAACTACACATTTATTGTAATGAATCATGATAATAATGCAGCTCAAAAAGTTTTCAAATTAATTAAAATTATTCTGACAAGGGGAGGACACGACGTTCTGATCATGGATTTTCTTCAAACTTTGTACACTTTTAGTAGTTCGTGAGGGCACCATAATGTATAAGTAGTAAGGTACAGCACGTCGGCGTTGTCGAGAAAAAAGCACGAGAAGTTTTAAGCGTCGAATATGTTCAGGTGCGCTGCAATCATAAGCATGGGATGACGGTGGTTAAGGCCAGAAATCCCTTTAGAATTTTCAAAAAATCGATTTTTTTTTTTTACATATTTCGAAAGTATGATACCCAAAGAATATACTGACCAAAGGAAAACCCGAAATAATGAATATTTGCGGAGTTATCGCATATAGTGAAGAGCGGAACGACAGCGTCCGGTCAGGTAAGCGAGTCGGGCGCTCGGACCGTTAGAGGCGGAGCAACCTTTACATCACAATAACTTTTAAGGCCATTCTAGAACTAAGTCCTTATGGTGACGAGTTGACTATTGTAAAAAGTGAATGCATTGGTCACGTAGAGAAGAGAATGGGCACCAGACTCCGAAACGTGAGAAAAGAAAAAAAACTTTCCGGAAGAGGCAAGTTAACGGATAAAGTTGTTAAAAAACTCACGAAATATTATGGTTTGAGCATTCAAAGAAATGTAAATAGTGTTGAAAATATGAAAAAAGAGATTATGGCTACTTTTTATCACATTTTTTCAACAAAAGAAAAGCCAAATCACGAATACTGCCCGACTGGACCCGAAAGCTGGTGTAAATGGCAAAAAGCAATCGCCTTAGGTAAAAATCCAAAATTGGAAGATCTTTCACCGTTACTTCCGGAAAGTATCCAAGAGCATCTCCTGCCAATTTATCAAGATCTGTCCAGAGATGATTTGCTAAAAAGGTGCTTGGGAGGCCATACCCAAAATGCAAATGAAAGCTTCAACTCGACGATCTGGCGATTGGCTCCAAAACATTTGCATTCCGGCTTAAAAATTGTTGAAATTTCGGCCCACATCGCTGCTGGTATATTCAATGATGGCTTCTCTTCGATCTTGAGGATTATGAATGCGTTGGACATAGTTGTTGGCACCAACTGCAAAATTTTCGCCGAAACTTCGGATGAGGAGCGAATTGTACGGCAAAACAGACTGAGTCTTTCTGAGACGAAAGAAGCTCGTACTGCCCGGAAAAAACAGCTAGCGGAAGAAAAACAGCTTTTCGAGGAAGAAGAAGGTTTGCTGTACGCGCCTGGCATCGCTGATTAATCGGTAAGTTACTACAATTATTAGTTTTCACATGTTGAAACTTTAAACGCGATTATCTCGAAACAACTTTTTCAAAAACTGCTCGTGTTGTAGCTCCAAAAGTTATCGACCGATTTCGATGAAATTTTGGGAGATCACACTCAGTAATATTATCGGAAGGATATACCTAAAGTTTGAAAAGTAGCGTGTAAATAAATAATTTTTTAGGGGTCAAGTATGTCGAAAAAAAAGTAAAAAATTAGAACTTTAGAATAAAAGGGCTCCCAAATTTTCAATTTTGCACTTTGTCATCATTTTTTAGGTATATCCTTCCCCTTAATATGTCAGTAAACGAATAACACTTGTTAAATCTTTTTCAGATTAACAGCAAAAGCGTGACAACTGCAGCACTTTTCGATGGCATGAAAACAGGCATCCGAAGACCCTTAATAACGCCGCCATTTTGTGAATTATCGCAACAAAAAAAATTGTTTCTCACCTTGAATGCTTAAATAAAATTATTTAAAAATTTGAAAATTATTGGATAATTTTTTCCCGTCTAAAAAAATTGTCCAAAAATACCTATTTTTCACGCTTCTAAAGGGATTTCTGGCCTTAAGTGTTTAAGGTTCCAACTCCGTAATCGCTGGATTGCTGGATCGAGTCCCGCTTATAATTTTTTCATTTTATTTGTTTTTTTATATCTATATATTTTTTTTTTATACTGGTCATATTCTTTCATATACGAGGCATATTCAAAAAGTACGAGGGCGGTCCGATAAGTACTTAGCCTATAAAAGAAAAACGAAAATTTTTTAAATTGGCTATTTATTTCTCAACATAGTCTCCTGTTGTACCCCGGTACAACGAAAGAACATTCCAATGGAATATTCCAATGGACTAATCGAATGAGAGATACAAAAGGCAAACTAATCACGTATAAAAATAAAGCGTGAGGACCACGCCACCGGAAATTTGCCGTGGCCATATATGGACGTGGTCACAAAAACCCAGTAAAATAGAAATTCCCAAACTGCACAATAGGCAATTTAATCCAAAGACGAATCACGCCATCAACCAAAATGCCGAATTGACACTGTCGCATAGCAACTCGCGGGAGCGACCCACGATCGCCACGAGAGTTAAGGGACCACACCACTGACGGTTTAAAAAAATCGATTTTTTGAAAACCATTTAAAAAAACCTAAAATACTTTTAAGATTAAAATGCCGTTGGACCCTATTAGATATTGAATATTTGGTGGAGCGGTGCAGCGCTCCGCGACGCTCGGGGTCCCGCGCAGCTGGGCCCCTCAGGGTCGCCACCTTTCGCCATTTCCACCTTTCCCAGGTATTCTTTTGGTTCCCTTTACAAAAGCCGGCTATTGTTATAAATATAGTTTCGAAAAATAACACTAGGTGGCGATAATTGAAAAATTTTCATGGCAGGTATAGGGATAGCGCCATAGCGTCGGTTTGCGGATAGAAGCGACGCTATTCGTGTCTAATCGGTCCGAATTGTTCCGTTTGTGAATATCAAATGCACCGAATTATTCTTTTCACATTGAAATGGAGAATAAGAAAGTGTACTCGGGGAGAAAGGGAACAAAACGGAGCTATGTGACGAGGAATCGGGCGAAAATCTCGAATCGAAAACCTTTGAACCGTTATAGCTCAGAAAATAGTTGTGCAGAGCATGTGAGCACGTCGGCGAAAAAGTTAAAATCATCGGACGATTTAGAAGTCGGTGTTACTAACGATTTCAGTTATCGTATAGTACATCTTTTCACTGCATTGAATATTATATTCACGTTAGTAAAATGCAAAGTGTGTGGTCGCGACATAAAATTCACCGAAAAAAGTTTGCGCGGACTCGGGTTCAAAATTGAGGTCGATTGCGGCCATTGTGAAAAAGTTTTAATCGATTCGTGTCCTATGATTGACAATGCATACGAAATAAATCGTCGGATCGTATTCAGTATGCGTCTTCTTGGCGTCGGTTTGAATGGCCTGATGAAATTCTTCATTTATGGACCTACCGCGCCCCTTATTTCAGTCTTCCTACGATCGAATCATAAATTCGATTTCGATTGCCACTAGAGCGGTGAGCACAATGAGCAAAAAAGGCTGCACTTGAGGAGCAGAGAATTTCGTTAGAAAATGGGGTGGCGGACGGAATTATCGTTTCAGGCGACGGATCGTGGTGAAAGCGCGGTTTCATCTCGCTTTTCAGCATAACATCGCTAATCGGCTGGTACACTAAAAAAGTGATTGACGTTATGGTTAAATCGAAATACTGCAAAGCTTGCGAGCATTGGGGAAAAAAAAAGCACCGCGGAGTACTGGGAATGGAAAATTACGATCCATACGACGGCTTCACAATGAATGATGTGATGGTAATCCCAGAATTGACAACAAATCTACTGTCGGTGAATGCAATTATGAAAAATAACGGAGAAGTAATCTTTACAAAAGATAAAGTAAAAATAATTCACAAAAATCAAATAGTGGTTACAGGAAAAAAAAGGGAAACGGACTTTATACTGTAGATCTTCAACCAGAGCGTAAAAATGATTCCTTATTAGCAAAAACGAGAACACAAAATGGTAAACTGTGGCACAAGAGACTTGGACACCTCAACAGAGAGAGTATGAAAAAATTGCTGGATATCTCAACGGGAATGAAAGTAACAAAATTGGAAATTGATGAATTAAAAAACGTATGTCGGATTTGCATGGCAGCAAAACAAACACGATTGAGCTTTGCAAATTCAAGGGTCAAATCGACCAGACCATTGCAAATAATTCATACTGATCTATGCGGACCAATTGATCCGACCACTTGGGATGGTAAAAATTATTTTTTAACCTTTCTGGATGACTTCACGAATTTTCTGACAGTTCGTTTGTTGAAAAGAAAAAACGAGGTTCCCGAGATACTGAAGGAATTTGTAGAAAAGGCAGAAAGGCAACACGACCTAAAGATACACAAGATCAGATGCGATAATGGAAAGGAATATATGAATCGTGACATCCTAGAATGGAGCAAGGAAAAAGGAATAGTAATGGATTATTCTACGCCTTACACGCCTCAATTAAATGGTAAAGCTGAGGGAATAAATCGTTCAATTATGAACAAAGCAAGAGCAATGATTTTCGAGTCAAAACTAAAAAAAACGATGTGGGGAGAAGCTGTTTATACAGCAGCCTATTTACACAACAGAGCTCCAACGAAAAATCTAGATATAACTCCAATTGAAAAATTGGAAAAGAAAAAACCTGATGTTAGCCGAATCAAAATTTTGGGGTGCAAGGCCTACATGAAAATCCTGAGACCACTAAAAAAACTAGATGAAAGAAGCCAAGTAGGCAAATTAGTTGGCTATACAACAAATGGATACAGGATCTGGGACAACAAGAAACAAAAAATAATAATAGCAAGAGACGTCAAATTTGATGAAAATGAAGAAGATATCGGAAATGAAGAAAAACGAATTCAAATACTGAACATTGACAACAACTTCGAAGAAGACGAAAAAAGTGTACATGAATCAACAGAAGAAGATAAAGACTCCAATGAGGACAGTGAGACAGAAAGCGAATGCAGTCACAATAACAGCATCTAGGAAGAAGCTGTAACAAAACAATCAGAAGAAAAAGCGTCTCGAGATAAACAAAATTTTAAAACCATAGAAGAACTGCGAAGATCCCAAAGACCCAGTAAAATGCCTGACAGATATGGACATTCTGTATTATTAACCTATACTCAAGCAACTGAGGGGACAGATAAAAGCAGATGGATCAAAGCAATAGAAGAAGAAAAAGACTCACTCGAAAAGAACTCCACATGGAGACTTATCGATAAAAAAGAAGCTGGAAATGTCAAACCATTAACAAGTCGTTGGGTATTTAAGGTAAAAGATGATGGGAGATACAGAGCTAGATTAGTCATAAGAGGATGTGAGCAGAGACAAGGCATTGACTACGATGAAACCTTCATTCCTGTCGTAAGTACCGATGCAATCAGATGTATGTTTGCTCTTGCCGCGAACAAAAATAAAATACTCGTAACACTTGATATAAAAGCAGCCTTTCTGTATGGAAATTTAAAAAACAATATATATACTATCCTCCGAAAGGATACAACATTAGTAGTATAGCGGCCACTATGACGACCCCCACTCCTATCCCCACTCCTTTTCCCCCACTCCGCGGTCGCCGAGTTCGCCGTGAGCTCGAGCGGTCGTGGATGCGTGGGTGGTGGAGGGGGGATGGAGGGTGTCGGCATAGTGGCGCGCTGTTTTTTATTTATTTATTACATTTTTTTAATTTATGGTAATGAATATATTTGGATTGGTGATTTTTGGCGCTCCTTTGCCCCGCTCCGCGCCAAACCCAAACTGGTAATATATATATATATAACGTTATACTAGCGGTACCCGGCATGCGTTGCAACGCCGTTTTGGTGTCATAATTTATTTGTCACACAATATTTTTTGTTTTTTTTTGTCCATATGCGGAGTATAGACTTTCCAAATATAATCTATACTATAGACATTTTTAGCGATTCTCCCCGTGCTTCGTTGATGGACATTGCAAATGCGAGTCGCACTGGAAACTGCAAACGTTTGAAATCGCATGGCATATATTTTGGTATCATTGGTATACGTGACAACAGTACATCGTCTTTTCCTTCAAATTTTCTATTTTAAATTGTAGTTTCGCTGATATTGTTCATCATATTTTTCCCTGGAAGCCCAATACCGTTGCAAAGTCGTGGTGGATTGATGTTTCGTAAAAGTATGATAGGCACGCCCATTTTCAATGTTACAACGTGCGGCGCTATGCCTGGTAAATGAAACGAATTCAGGAATTCAGTTGGATAATTAACAACTTGTTCTTGATTAATAAAAGCAGCAATCGTCTTGTACGTTTTAGTTTCTCATGATATTCTCTTTTGAATCGTGAAATTTATATACTTGACATTAGCGTTTTTGCTGCTAATATAGCACGTTCCCTTAATCACATATGTTTTTTGTAGTTATGTGCAATATTTTCAAAAACTTTGTTAATTAATTCGTTCGTTATTGCTGATATTTTAAGAAAGTTTGTACGTCGTCGTACGTACTCTAACTGTTTCCTGTCTTGCTTCTCGTTGTTCGTCCGTTTCTGAATCACGTAATTTATTTTTCATTTGTGACTGACGTGTATATCTTCCAATCGTTTCCCGATTTAATATCACGATTAAGGAAATTCATCTGGTCAGCGAATTAAAAAAAACATATATTGATTAAAAAATCAGAATATAGTTATCAGTATCTGTAAAGTCATGTTCTTAAAATTTGAAGACTCGAGGATACCTTGTTTGCGGGACATAAATAAAATCATATTTTTCCTAAATTAACACGTACCTTTATGGGTTTCAGTGGTTTTTCCGTCTACGAACATTAAATTCACAGCCATTGACGAACAGTTTTTGACGAAAATTGCAGAATTAATAAAACAATATCCAAGGAATATTTGTAGAGCTTCATAAAATCGATTAAGTACTCATGAGATTCATAATAAATTAATTTGTCTCGAATAATAGTAATTTTTGCGAGGTTAAACATTCACGGCACCGTCAAACATGCTGAATTGACTACGCTTGTCATACAAATTTTTCTTTTGACTTACTCGATACCAGATAAATCTTCTTAATTTGACATTTGCTGTCAAATGAATTATGCAATCGATATGTGTAATATCGAGGCGATCGAGTCGTTAAAACAAATGCGTGTCTTTTATTTCGTATGTCATTTTGGTAGCATACTTTGACAGCTGTCAAATAATTTCTATATATAGATATACATTAATGTTAATTTTGTTTTGCCCCGTACGCGTTTATTTTGGCAATTAAAATTATTCTACTAACGCAGAAACCTTCTCGGGAGTGCGGACTACAATTCACCAAATTTTCATCGCAATCGGACGAATGGTATAGGAGATTACTCGTGACAGACAGACAAACAAACAAACAAACATTCTTCCATTTATATATATATATATTGAAACGGGTATTACCCCTTTTCATTAAAATATTGGTTTGGTTCTCGAGAAGGAAATAAAAGAAAATTGGAACCTTAGGTAAAATCAGTTTATTCTTCGCTTCTTCGTTACAACTTTCAGAGTAGTGGATAATATCGATCTCTAATCTTATCGAGTGATTGATGCGTGAGTCTTCGTTAGTACCCCGTTTATTATTCTCGTCAGCATTGAGATATTGGCGCTATGTGTCACGCTCGATTTGTTATGAATTTCATGCGTGTCTGATATCGTACACAACCAATATGGCGCCGCCCGTGCTGTTTGACAGTCGCGATTCGTATGTTTTTATTTAAGTGAGGTATTATTCGTGTTTCTTGCACGGGTATTATGGGTTTTGGGCGTGTTTAGGTTCGCCGAGAGAACAGCGGACTCAGGTGAGCGCTCCAATTTTAGTTTTCTGGTTTTGAGGACCGATAATTTACCAGTTTTATTTCAGATGTGACAGTGAATCTTCGTTTTGAGATCCCGATCTAATAATTAAGTGGAATTGTGAGTACGCTGATCTCGCCTTACGTCGGATACACGTGCTCGCGGAATAACGTGTGAGTAATGATTTCTGGTTCTACCAGGCTTCGGATGTCTCTGCTTCGTTGTTGGTAAGTTACGTATCTTTTATATAAAGTCGGACTTAGACCTGGTGGACCGCAGGCTCTTGCTATGTATCTTACCGAAGGTAGAGTCAAGATTCCCGTTCTGTTACCGAGGTAGCAGATTTGGGCGTCGACAATACCAGGACCGATATCGCACGAGGCACTGAGGTTTCGTAGCAAGGTAGGATATAAACGCGTACTGAGACCTGATATGCTACAGGCTCTCGTTGTTATCTGACCGGTGGTATAGTCGAGTTTCCCGTTCTTTTGCAGAAGCAGCAGAGTTGGGCGTCAACTACACCTGGTCAGACACCGCAAGAGGTATTGTAACTTCGTAGTAAGGTGAGGTGATTGTTGGTGTTTATCGTCTCGTATTTATATTATTGTTCGAGTTAATTTGTTGACGCGAATCGTAGCCCTCTCGCGATAGTTGCCATTACTAATATTATAAATTTTATGTTGCAGGTATGGCCGTCTCAATATATATTCTGACTAGATGTATTAAATCTTACATTATAAAGTTTTACGTATCGATGCTATATATATAATAATAATAAATAGTGTATATTAGTTTCTTGTTTTTTCTTCTTTGTTGGCTCCGTTCTCGTTACAGTGCTCTCCCCTCTGATCAGCCAACGATTGATTAACTACGGAAAACAGAGATAGACACATGGCGTGAGAGAGGCTCGTATATACGTATTGTTAGATAAATATTTTATACAGGTTTTTAGTACATACCTAGTTATGACTCCGTAGCAGATTTGAACTCCAGCTTATTGAACTTCGTACCGTGGTATTGCATGATGGGATTTTTATTATTGGCAGCCTCGCTCATTTGCTGAAATAGACCGATCGCCACTTCGAAAGCCTTGACGAATCTCGTAGGTAGATAGCACGTAAATTCACCATTCACATCCACGACGATTCGCGCACCCCACTTGGTTTGGACGGTTTTGATATCAGTGATATAATAGTCTTTTTGGGGTTCCAATTCCGATAATCTTTTGACGGGGAGAAGCATCTCCAGCCGACCCACTTGGTTGATTCGTGTGAAATCCATTATGCAACTTGAGTTTTTTCAGTTTTAGCTGTAACGGTCCCACACTTAATTCCCACTGTTCTCACCTACTCCTAATCTCTTTTCTTCCTAACTCCCAACTTCGCTGACTCCACAGTCCCACGGTCCCTTATCACCCTCACGCGACATCCCCTCCACTCCTAAACTCTTTCTTTCAAATCCTTTCTCCCAGCATCTTCCATCATCTAAATCAGTTCTCCTCCGACTTCCTAACCGACTAGACCTTTTCCACTATTCAATAAAATATCAATCTGTATCATCGCAAACACGTATAATTATTCATTTATCGCCGCTCACCATCCGTCACATGGTGTCAGAAGTCGGATTCGACCAACGCGAATCATCTTCAAAAATTTTTTTTAATAACAACAATAAATTACACAAACGACACAGCGAAGACATAAAAAAAAATAATAAAATAACAATAATTTAACACAAGTGAACAAAACGGTTGGATACAAATCACATCAAACACAAACCACACTATACATTATACTCTACACAACGTACACGGAAATGAAGCAGCAAAGAAAGAAGAAATCACACATACGCAACGATCACCGATAACACACACAACGAAGCAACGAGCGAGGAACAACGAACGAGCAACACACGACACGACCTCAGCCACACCAGACCTACTACGCCAACACACGGACGGAACAACGAAGACGCACGCACACAACGACTCAGCCGCTACGCGTGAGCCACCGTCCCAGCGCATAAAAGATCAGCTGATGCTTACGCTCACCATCGTTCTTCTGGCATTGTAAGTACACTCCACTCAAAAATCTTTTGCATGCTAGCTCTAAAAATCGCATATTCGTTCACGGTGGAAGTAATTCACACACAAACATTAATAACTACACACGGAATGTAAACATTTTTTTTGTTGTCTACCCCTCTCGAAAACTTTTAGACCAAAAAAAATTTTTTTTTACATTTAACCACCAACGAACAAAAATGTACATTTAATAGCCACAGTTCAAAGTTAATAAACATGTCTCCATGTCATTTTATCGCGCCGTAATCTCCAATCCACCGACCAAACCACCCCGTAGGACAAATAGGCGAAATTCAGTACCCCTACATTTTTACCCAAACATTGAACACCAAATTATTACAATGGCCGAAAATAACAATACATTTACATTTAGAGACGCTTTTAAAGTTGTCCCCGTATACGATGGGAAAAATATAAAAATAGAAGAGTACGCAAAAACAATTAAACGAGTTAATGAATGCCTTTCAGATGGCGAACGATCTAAATTATTAAAAATGATCCCATTCAAACTAAACGGCATCGCACGTTCAGTTATCGATGCAAACCCCCCAAATTCTCTAGAATCACTCCTAAAAATATTAAAGAAAACATTTAGTAAAAATAAAGATTTGGCAAACTTAGAAAATGAAATAGAATCATCCCCACAAAATTACGGTGAAACCGTTATTGAATACGCAGCGAGAACGCGCGACATTCTCAATAATATAATAGATAAATTATCGGATGTATACAACGCAGCCGCACAGAGAACATTTTTAGATACACGAATCGAGGAAGTAACAGCTAGGGCATCAAGAGCTTACGTTAGAGGACTAATACCGGCAATAGGTTCTCATTTGATTCTACACAACGCAGAAACATTTGATAATATCATAGATCGAGCTCAAACAATAGAATACGAAATCGAGAAACAAAAGCGAATGCGTGGAACACTCGACATCAGAAACACCGCAAAAGTACATTTCACAGAACACAAAAACCCAGAAAAATTTTGCGAACTTCATCAATCACATACACACGACACAAAAGACTGCTTCACAATAAAAAACATGCGCGAAGGTAAAAATACTTGGCGCTCACAAGAAACATCTGACCGATACCGAAATAATTCACGAGACAGATACCCTCAAAACAAAACCAGAAATTCTAGAGGCCAACCCAGAAACGACTCAAACGACAGATACAGAAATTACTCAAACGACAAATATAGAAATCATTCGAGAAACCGATTAAACGACAGATACAGAAACTATTCAAATGACAGATACTCAAACGACAGATATAGGAATCGTTCAAATGACAGATATTCAAACGACAGATACTCAAACGACGAATACCGAAATTATTCAGACGACAGGTACAGAGATAACTCTAACGACAGATACAGAAACTATTCAAACGAGAGATACTCAAACGACAGATACAGAAATCGTTCAAACGACAGATATTCAAACGACAGGTACAGAAATAACTCTAACGACAGATACAGAAATCGTTCAAACGACAGATACTCAAACGACAGATCCAGAAATTATTCAAACGACAAACACAGAGATTACTCGAACGGCAGACATACCAATTATTCAAACAGAAGTAATTCGAACGACAGACATAAAAACTACTCCCGAGATAAACACAGAGACAATTCCCAAAATCGATACAGAAACAAATCATTTGAGCAACACCAAAACGAATATCAGGAACGACCTAATACGGACTCAAATGCCGAGGAACGAAATTCTCAAAATAATTCACCCGGTAGAAATACCCCGACAAAATCAAGAACGAACAGCACAGAACACATTGATACACTTTTTGAAAAAGTAGACCTAAAAAACTAAGACAACGTCTCGCGGAAAAGTGCGACACGAGACTCATTATCAGAGCACTAAAGACCTTTAACCGCGATCAATTAAAAGAAATCGGAATTAAATTCAAAGAGGCAACGCTTAAATTAGGAATTTCGAAGAATCACAAATCTCCCTCAATAGCATTAAACTCACCTGATTTTACGCACAGAGAAACAAAGTTATTAATCGACACAGGTGCACAAATAAACTTAATCAAACGAAGCGCACTCAATCCCACAACAGAAATCGACACACGAGAATTTTATGAATTGACAGGTATAACTGACGGTAAAACATACACTCGAGGAAAATGCTCAATCCAAATAAAATCAGTAAAAGCAGAATTTCATGTTGTCACCGACACATTTCCAATCCAGGAAAACGCGATACTTGGCGACGCATTCTTCAAACAGATCCCAGCCGATATATTATATACACAAAGATGCATAACCTTTCATGGTCATGTTATACCATTTTTCGAACGTGAATATATCGCAATCCCACCAAAATCAAAAACAATAATGCACATAAGAATCAAAAACAATGAAATTTCAGAGGGCTATGTCCCAAAATACAAAACCAAAGAAGGTATACGTTATGGTGGCGCATTAGTAAAAAACAACAACGGAATAGCATACTTACAAGTAATCAACCGCCAACCAAAATCAATAGAATTGGAAATTCCATCCATAGAATTGCAACCAATCGAGATCATTTCGGAAACACCATTCAAACTCGAAACCGGCTTTTACAAAAATTCGCAAAACAATAACGCATCAATTTACACCGCAAACGTATCCGAAAATAATGAAGAACGAATACAAAGTCTCAAATCATTGCTCCATTTAGATCATCTGAATAACGAAGAAAAAGAACACATTTTACAACTAGTTTCCGAATACCCAAAACTCTTTTTCCTACCAAACAACGAACTTGGTCACACAACAATAACACAACATAAAATTCCCACGACAGACAACAAACCTATTAACACAAAATAATACCGATTTCCACCTGTACACAAATAAGAGATCGAAACGCATGTTAATAATTTATTGGAGAAAAACATCATCCAACCTTCCCTCTCACCCTATAACTCACCAGTTTGGGTCGTACCCAAAAAGGCAGACTCACAGGGCAAAAAGAGATGGCGAATGGTTATCGATTTTCGCAAATTAAACGCGGAAACAATATCCAATGCTTATCCATTACCGAGTATCGTAGATATTCTGGACCAATTGGGCAAAGCACGATACTTCTCCATTTTTGACTTAGCGTCCGGCTTCCATCAAATCGAAATGGATCCCGACCACAAACAAAAAACCGCATTTTCAACGGCAAACGGACATTTTGAGTTCAACCGTATGCCATTTGGGTTCAAAAATGCGCCCGCAACATTTCAAAGATTGATGGATGTCGTATTATCAGGACTCCAGGGTAATGACCTGTTCGTATACCTGGACGACATTGTTATTTACGCTAACACTCTCGAGGAACATGCGACAAAATTTCGGCGATTAGCGAAACGCCTAACCGAAGCAGGTCTAACCTTGCCAACCGATAAATGTCAATTTTTGCGAACAGAAGTCACATATTCAGGACACACAATTACGGAAGAAGGCGTAAAACCCAACAACACAATAGTAAAATCCATAACAGAATTCACACCTCCAACTGATAAAAAAAGCATAAAACAATTCACAGCACTTGCAGGTTATTATAGACGTTTCATTAGAGACTTCGCAAAAATCGCGAGCACCACTAACAAAACAATTGAAAAAAGATGTGTAATTCCAATGGACAGACGAATGCCAAAAAGCATTCGAATTACTCAAAAACAAAATTATAGAACGTCCAATTTTGCGTTATCCTGATTTTGAAAAACCATTCACACTTACCACAGACGCTTCAGACTACGCAATAGGCGCAGTCCTAAGTCAGGAATATAATAAATTCAACCACCCCGTAGCATTCTATTCAAAAACACTCTCGAAACCACAACAAGCGTACGACACAATGAGAAAAGAATTGTTAGCAGTAGTCTTCGCAGTAGAACATTTTCGCCCGTATCTATACGGTAGACAATTCACATTGATCACAGATAATAGAGCTTTAACATATTTAAATAACAAATCCGACTTGCCACAGCAGCTTCAGCGCTGGCAAATGACCCTCAACGATTACGATTTTAAAATACAACACCAACCCGGAAAATTAAACCACGTCGCAGATGCACTATCCAGAAACCCCATTGCCGTTATGCCTATCAGACAAAGAGACAGTTCTTCAAAAGAAGAAAACACCTCAAAAAGACCGAAACACTCACACCAGCCAAACACACGACAACGCTCTGATTCAGACGAAGAATCAGGCAACCCAACACCCAAAAAGAAACAACAAGACGGACAGAAAACAGAATGTGAAAACGAACACGAAAACAACACACAATCTAAATCAGATCGAAAAGTCGACGATGAATCTTCACAAACAGAAGAGGAAACAAATATAGGAAAAGATAGCACAGACGTCATCACGGAAACAGAAGCAACGGAGGAGGAACTCACAAAAAATATAACGACCCGGAAACGCACAAGGAACAATATGGCAAAGGAAGCAAAGACGAAAAACAGGCGCAAACGACCAAGGACACGAGATGAAGGAACAACGGAAAAATGTAACAAAAACAAGAAAAAGATTAACCAATCGAATGAAGAGAATGAAGAACAAAATGTACAGCGGCAAGTGCAGCCGAACTCTAACGAGGAAAAAATTAATAAATCAAACGAAGAAAATGAAGAACGAAACGCACAAGCGCAGATGCAACCGAACTTTAACAAGAAAAAGATTAACGAATCAAATGAAGAAAAGAAGGAACGAAATACACAGACGCAAGCGCAACCGAACTACACCAGGGAAGAAATTACCGCCTCAAAGGAAGAGAATCAACAGCGAAAGGCACAGCCGCAAGTGCAGCCGAATTTTAGATCACCATCACCACCACGAATGTCCATAAAGAAACCAAAACGTATCACGAACATAGGCCCATACTCACCAGAAATGACACCCGAATACTTCGATTCGTTAGCAGAGTCACCTTCAAATAACAACGACGAAGTAAATCTATCTCCTGAAGGAAATATCGGAAATAACACCAACCTTCCAGTAGAAGTACCACAGCTGCACGACACACAAGCAACAATCGAGCCAACATTTCGATGACCACCCAAAAATGTTGAACGAATCACTAGACAAGCTACTCCACAGCGAGAATCAATGAACAATCCATCAAACCCATCATCAGGCGAAAACATCTCAAGTGGAAACAACCTAACAGAGGCAGACAGTGATATTCCATTTGTACCATCACAATACTACAGAAAGAAAATAACACACAGAGAATCTCACCCCGCAACTAGAAGGACAGAAATAACGGAAGATATAACAAACAAACACAAAATTACCACCACACAAAAAAATATCCTAGCACGAAAAGAAAACATCGCATACTTCCTATCAGCAGACTGTACAATGAATACGATGATATCAGAAATTCTACAGGAAAAAGGCAGAATCAACCAACAATCACTTTTGGACTGTAACCCCCAAATTGGCGACATTCTAATTACTCGCCGAGGAATCACTTGCTATTTCACAATCATCTGTAAACAGAAATCAACAGATTCACTGTCCATTACCAAACTTCGAAATTGCTTAAAAACACTATTCGAAGTATTCAACAAATTGCAGCTAGAGACTTGTACGATCCCAAAGGACCCTAAAATTCTAAATCCGTTCGTTTGGGAATAATCATTCCCAAATCATTCGTACGAGAAAAATCAACGAATTCACGTACAAACATTACATTATGCCATGGTCTACTGTTAGTACCTCCACAACCACGCAGGCAAGATATCATCCAAGAGTTTCACAGCTCAAGAATCGGTGGACATAATGGACTATCGAAAACATATAATCGAATCCTATCACAATACTACTGGAAAAACCTCAAAAACGACATTCATCAAATACTGTTTCGATTGTCAAAAGAATAAACTGGTACGAGTGAAAGATAAAGCACCCATGATCATCACCGATTCTCCAGCAGAACCGTTCGACAAGATCGCAATCGATATCGTAAGACCCTTACCAAAAACCACACAGGGACACGAATATATCTTGACCATTTTAGACCTCTTCAGTAAATTCGCCATAGCAGTTCCATTAAAACACCAAACTTCTACGGATATCGCTAAAGCACTTACTACAGCTTTAATAACATTTGGTGCTCCCCGAGCAATACTATCGGACCAAGGAAAAAACTTTATGTCTGACACATTCAAACAATTCGCTGAACTTTTTCAAATTCGACAATACAAAACAACAACGTACTATCCCCAATCAAATGGCGCATTAGAACGATATCATCACAGCCTCACTGAATTTCTAAAACATTTCACTGACGACAATCGCAATTGGGACGAACTCCTTACACTCGCAACATTCTCTCACAACACAAGCACACACGAAAGCAGCGGATTCGCACCATACGAACTCGTCTTCGGAAGAACAGCCCGTACACCTTCAGAATTTCCACCCCCAGAAACAACAGTAACATATGACGACTACATGACAAACCTCACGAACAACTTAAAAAAGACACGACAAGCCGCATGGGAAAAACAAATCAAATTTAAAGAAAGAACAAAACGATATTACGATAAAAGAGTAACAGAACCGAAATACGAAAAAGGACAACTAGTATTCCTCATAAAGGAACCAAGAAAAGGAAAACTCGACCCCCATTATGTAGGACCATTTAAAATCTTAGAAGTATTAGATAAACATAATGTTAAGTTAGAAATTAAGGACGATAAAACGAAAATAGTACACATAGATAAAATAAAAATGGCACATGTTACAGATGCCACTCACACGCCTTAAGCGGCAACCCCTTAATAAGAGTTACACAACTCGCACAAAACCCAGGCACGTTTTGTCTTCATCAAATCAGCATTCAGTTATACAGTAATCTCAGAAAACTACGAAAAATATTTTAACCTTGAAACTTTAACAAATTGTAAAATCACAATGTCGTACTACGTATGCAACCAGGTCAACCCCGTCCAACAGATAGATCAAAATACCCAATGCGAGACTCAACTCTTGTCAAACCCTCAATTCAAGAATCTAGCAGAATGCGACATTCTGCTAAAAACACTCCGCCACACCTATTGGTCCAGGATCCCAGATACAAACACATGGCTCTTTGCAGCACTAGAATCAGAAAACCTCTACGTCAATTGCGATAACCATCAGTCATCCATTCACATAATAAAAAATACTGGCATCTTAAATATTAGCCCGCTATACTAAGCGAAAACCCTTACGACTCAACTAACACATTCCACGGACATAACATTCTCAACCCAGACAAATTTTTCTACAACCCTAATACTCAATATGACAAAAATAATAGAAAATTCAGTCCAGAACTACAATCTAAATATCACCGCAATTCTCCTAGAAACGGGAAAATTTATATAGCCCTTGGAATCAAACACAATAAACAACGATCTAACAAAAAAAAAAAAGAAAAAAAACCAAATAGCATTAAAAACAGTTATGAACATAATCAAACTACCCACTTAACCATATATACTTAACCACATATATCTAATCATATAATCATATATACTTAATCATACACATATATCTATAATTTCTTTACTTTATCTTTCTTTTACAATAAAACTTTTAATTATATCTAAAACGTATCCATTCAACCCACAAACAAAACACCCACATAAGCCAACCAACCAATCCTAGATAACATACCTCTTCTACTAACCAACAAGCTAATAAAAGATTCAGAATGTTCTAGCAGCCACACCGCGACGAACAATACAATAACAAAAAGAAACAAATAATAATAAAGACCAAACATAAAATACACAAGCTAGATTAAATACAAGCCAATAACCAGGACGAATAATCAAGGCCACATCCAAAATAAAACACATAACCAAGGGAAAGCATAAAACACACCATTCAACAAAATTGAAAGGAAATAAGGATCAATCAACCAAACGGCAAATAACCACTCCATACATTTATAAACATACGTCATACATACAACCACACAAACCTACCCTCTCACCGTAATACACCACCACCCACTAACCCAAAGAATAATGCATCTTTATAAGTTACAGGTAAAAAACAGCAACTTCTACAGAAACCTTTACGGAAACCAGCAGAACGACCAATATAAAAGCAAGGAGATACAACCACACACGCAAACACCAGAAACTATTTAAAAAACAAATTATATAAAATCACACACTCAAATCGAAATCCTTTTTGTAAACAAACCACTTAAAATTATATAGAAGCACATAACACAAACAAAATTTTGTAAAACGGATGCAGGAGCATCCATTCTTTTCCCAAGAAGCGGAGTGTAACGATCCCACACTTAATTCCCACTGTTCTCACCTACTCCTAATCTCTTTTCTTCCTAACTCCCAACTTCGCTGACTCCGCAGTCCCACGGTCCCTTATCACCCTCACGCAACATCCCCTCCACTCCTAAACTCTTTCTTTCAAACCCTTTCTCCCAGCATCTTCCATCATCTAAATCAGTTCTCCTCCGACTTCCTAACCGACTAGACCTTTTCTACTATTCAATAAAATATCAATCTGTATCATCGCAAACACGTATAATTATTTATTCATCGCCGCTCACCATCAATCACATAGCGTTAAAGTACGAAACTCCGATATTGCGTGTATTTGTTCTTTAACCGTAGCAATATCTTGCAGAAAAGCGTCTAAACGGATTTTTAATTGGTGCTGGTTACTTCTTTGAAGACTCGAGGACAATGTCTATCTATCACAGAGCGTAGATTCTTCGGACCTCATACCAAAGAGATCCATTCCCCTACTCCGTATACAGAGAAGTGTAGGCTGGATTTAATTGGTGCAATATTTGCTTACTTTGTAAAAACTAGTAAGGCACCTTGGTAGTGGTGGTGGTGGTAAAGACCAGCAAATTGCCTCGGCTGCGTCACCTCTGAATACTCCGAAAACTTAGGTCAGCGTTTTTGCACGTGCGCTGAAATTAATACGGCATAGCGATGGCGAGAAACAGGAGAGGATCACGTGAAGATAGGACGTGTTATTTATCTGTGATGGTGTTAAATTCTTCCATGAAGAGGTTGATAAATAAATCACGATTTTGAAAAATATACTTTATTTTTAGCATAAAACTATCGTACAATTAGCGGATGCGAGAACAACACCTTTGTACGCACCCAAAAGATTTCATATTAAAAGTAATGAAGTTATTATAATGGTACCCCCCACCCATAGCGGTTCCCTTCTTTAACGCATTATTCAAGGATTTGGATTTGTTACACTTATTCATATACTCCTTGTAATAGTCATACACTATTTTATCGTTCCGTGTTAAATCGGTTGAAAATGCATTCCTAAACATATTAATACCAAGGCCTGTAGACAAGAAATGCAGAAACATAACACAATAATGTCCACAAGTCTGTGATTCAGGACCCTGAAGCTGTATAGCGTTGTAGCTAAAGAATCTGCTGTTCTGCCGGAGACGTTGGAGATGCTGCGGGATGATTGGTGGTAGGCCGTAGCTGTCGAAGTAACATCCTAGTCCATCTCGATCGACGTACATGGCGACCCAGTGAGCTCCGGGCTGCTTGTGGGCATCGGTATTGGCGACAATCGCAGCTGGTTTCGCCCACACCTTAGGGATGCGGTCTGCCGGGTATACACCTACAGTGCGGCTCTTTATACCGCGTAGGGCCTGCATAAGCTGCTCGGTGTTCATAATAGACAGCAATTATAGACACTAGAGCTGTTTAACATCGGTTGTTTTTCCCTCGTCGCGGCGCTCCACGGCTAGTAAGCTGATGTTCCAGGCTGTGGTGGTTCTGTATTCCCACAAGGAGGTGGAGCGATCGTTATGAGAAAGCCACTTTTTAATTCTCACAGCATTGTTGAGGGCACAAGTGAACGAGCTATTTTTACGCACTAAACCGTGATACACACAACGAGTATTGCTCTCAGGAAGATTACGAAATGACGAATCGTCGTCTTCTTCTTCTTCTAGATTTATAACGTAGCAATCCGTTAGCTGCGTCAAATAAGCCGCTTTATCAGCTCCTCTTGTGAACAGACGATCAGACCGCGCTGCAATTTTCTTCAACGAAGCTTCGACTGCACGTAAGTGTGTGTAGCCCTCGGACCACTCTATACCATGATGATTGGTTTGTAACCACGTGTTTTGACGTTTTAAGCTAGGGGGTAGAGTGTTATAAGTGTAGGGCCGCGATACAATCCAGTGGGCTAAGTACGATGTTTGTATAGAGTCCCCGGCAACTTCTTTAGGTATAAAATGATTATATTTATCCTTCAGACCCTTTATATTAATGACGATGTTCATGGTGCTTCTCGATCGTCGTAACACGGCGACTTTTGAATACAGACTAACAATAAATATTGCACGTTCTATGGATATATGACACTCCCCCTCTATAAGCTCAGCGACCTAGCCACTAAAATCCGCAGTTACTTGTCTGGAGGAGTCGATCTCCAATACATTATCATATTCAGCATACACAAGGCAATTAACCGTTGATGTTAGGGCAGACGCGGAACGTACTTCTATTCTCACACTACCATGCCTCACAAGATTCCAATGAGTGCAACTATTGGCCGAGAGATCGGGTGTAAGATCAAATGCACAGAGACAATAATCATGAGGGTAGGTTGTACGTGCGATACAATTACCTTCATTGAGAAAGTGTATGCCTGTACCCGAGAATAGTGTATGGTATGCATCAACATACTTATCAGCATCTGCGAAGTCTGGCTGTAGGGGCTTTGACGGTATTTGCAATCCATCGGCGTACAAAGAAAAATAATTTATATTGTAATTCTGAAAATTGAAAGGGTTCATTTTACGGTCACCATTAAAAGCCTTATTATCGACATAACCGACGATTATACGTTTAGGCAACTGGCCAAGTATGACATTATCAAGCGTCTCACCGTGTATCCCCATGTAGCGATATCGCTTTAACCTCGACTCGCGTCAAAGGATATTTCGCTGTACATTTAGACAAAGCTCTTGCATGGGCCAAACGTATACCCGGTGCTACCTTAACACGCCGTATAAGTAGCGATGCCTCCGTAATACGGATGGTACAATCTTTCGAAGAACTCATGAGACAAAAAGCGTTATTACATCGTACGAGACGTAAACGCATCTCAACGCCGTTTAGCAAAAATCTCTCTTGATTGAAGATACCGCAGTGTAGATGACCAAGGAGATCAACCGTTCGCTTTTTACCTAATACGGTTCGTCTGCTTACAAGCCCATTATTATTATCTTTTCTATCATCCATTTTACCCGGCGTATCATTATACCATAGAGTACTCGTGAGATGCGAGTTCTTAGCACCAGATCCATAATTCAAGAGGTTTTCAATGTATGCCCTATACGCATAAACATTGTTAGGAAGTGATACCAGTTTCTGATTCAAAAACACATCGATCTGATTGAACATTGAATGTAATAGATTATTGATTGGGCCTACTTTAGGAGACGGTGCATCCGCTTTGTCTGGGGTTTCTATCTTAACACGCATGCTAAGCATGGTGTGTGCAAGATCAATGTACTCATCACCATGGCCCGGTATGACAAGCTCTATCGGTGAATCATCCGCCAATGATGAGATTGGCTTGTAACGCACTGTATGCGTTCCCTCGATTGTTGTCTGGGTCGGCGGTAGTGTAAATAGCTCAAGCTCCGACTTCAGGCACTCACACGAGTGTGCGTGTAAGAAAGCCATTTTTCCAAGATTGTGTTAGGCGAAAATATCCGCCACTGTTCTTGATTTCATATAACGATTCGTAGTTGTCTGTTTTGTTGCTCTTCTTTTCACAGTTTTCTTTTTCTTCTTCTGTCTCTTTTTCACAGAGCCCGAACGTTTCCGCGACTTCACGGTCTTCTTCCTTTTTTTCACACCGGTACGTCGTGATACGTTCCCGGCAAGAGAATGGATCAGTTTATTAATTTTACCGGTTTTATACCCCGAACCCTTCATGAGCGTACTAATTTTTTCTTCAGCCTTACGCTTCAGATTCTCCCCTGATTCGTGCAGACGTGTTTTGAATGCTTCTCGAGGGTGAATACCAGAATCCATGATATCCGTAGCCATGTTCATACCTGAGCGAAGCGCCTCTTTACCAACCGCCCGAGCACCTTGTTTCAAGAGAGGTATTATTCGTCGGAAGAGACCTCCGAGGAAACTCCCAATACCGTGACCCCTTTGATTCGGCAACCCTATATACACATGACTGATACCACCATAACCGGTTCGCCCCCCACCCCCACCCGTTTGCATATCAAAGTATTCGTCATAATAAGCCATTTTAGACTGGTTCAGGCTAATCTGTACGTTTGAACTGTAACGTCACTGTCAACGTCCCGTACTCGGATGGTATCGGTTTGCCAAACTCATCCCTTATATCAATCATTATTGTTTGAAAACTAGTACGTAATAGAGGAATGTAGCGTGGTGGTGAGAAACTTCTTATCTTCACCGACCTGTAATTACGATTATCAGCGGCAACAATTGGTACGACTCGCAGCAGCGGTGTATCGCAACTCCTCTGATATAGGGCTCGCAGATATGCGTATAAACGTACATCATATTTGGGGTCCCATGGGCCAGGTTGGCAAGTCTCTGAGCAGTGTACTCACTCTGGACCACCACATCCTTAGACTCGGTGAATCCTAAAATCTTGTTCAACACGTCAGAGAAGTAGAATGAGTGTTCTACATTCCTACACGATTCACACATACGCGTGACCGCCACATATCCATTGCGACAGTGCTTAAATTTCAGATGACACGCAACACACGGTGCCTCGAGTAATGTGTCTATGTTGAGGTACACACCAGGCGGTATGCAGACGCGTTCTTCCTTAAAGTCGGTGCTTGCCATGCTACCGGGTGCTACTGTGTTCGTTATGACATTCATAAAGTTCCGTTCACCATCGGGCGGTACATGTAAAATTGTCGTCGGTGTGTGTATTTCAGCTAGAGAAACAGCCCAGCTGCCGTGAAGAGAGATAAATTGGGGTAAATGCGTGGTGTACCTTGTTGTCACATTATCGGGATAATAATTCATACTACTATTACCAGGTAAAACCATGTAAAACTCCTCCTTCATTTTGCTGACGAATGTTTAGACTCCTTCGTTTGTACTCTCGATAACTCAGGCTCATAAAATATACCATCGATATCCTCTTCGTGGAGATCACGCAATATGTATATTACAGGACAAATACTGTGCGACACACGGACAATCTTAAATAACTCGCTGCTCCAGCCACGCTCGTAACCTTTTACAAAGGCAGCCTTCGTGCTACTGATGCGCATGATATCACCCACGCTGTATTTGGGCGAAGATCCACGAGATCAGCCTCCCAGAAGTCATCAATATTTCGGACATTATAAAAACGACGCGGATAATGTCGTCGTACCGATCTGTGTTTTGTATAAGTATCCTGTGCTTCAAGTCACTGTACTGCCTTCACACGGGCAATTTTTTTCTGACGTGCCAAACGTAATAATTTGGTAGCACCTAAAAACGATGCTTCATGGGCTGGATTAAAGTACGCGTTTTCTAAGATTTTCATGATTATAATTTCAGGTTAGCCCAAATTACACGTATTTTCTTAACACGATAGCCGCCCTCTCTCTGCTTATCTCCCTGTGGCCGCCGTGCTGGTGATCTGTTCTCAACACCGCTGAAAAACGCTGACTGGTCCGTATCGGGTGATCCCTCGCTGCTTGTACTACCATCATCAGCCTGCGATTGACGCTGTGGCGTGTTAACTCTAGATTCCGCCCACAACTCCTCATTACCAATAAATTTCCGAGGTGTCTTGACCGCTCGTAGAACTCTGGCAAGGGCACTGCGTGCAGCAGGGTTAGGTATTTTCCTAGCCCTCATAGCATCGTTCACGAGATCAACAATATTTGAATCTTTGATTGGTTTACCGCTGACCGACACGACACCGTCAAAATCCCAAGAAAAATTAGATCGTGGAGCGCCTCGCAGGTGGCGAAGAAGATGTCTCGTTTTAACATGAAATTTAGCTGGTATACTCTCAAATGTTTCAAAAGAGATGTTTTTTTCGATCGAAGAATTTTTCGATGGGTATTGAAAATATTAAAAATGCAAAAATTAAAAATGCTGGTAATTGCACCGTTTTATGTGTAACGGTCCTATATATATATATATTAATTGCAATTACCAGCATTTTTAATATTTGCCATTTAATTATATATATATATATATATATATATATTGTGACGTTGCACAATTTCCCTCCCGCCGGTGGCCCCTCAAAGGCAACCGTTCCACGTAAAATTTGAACAAGTAAGTCGCAAAGTATTATTTAATCTCCTAATTCCCGTCCCTCACAATGATTGTAAACTGTGCAACACTTATCGACGCCCTGAAGAAGACCACCATCAGAAGAAACCTATCACCGTGAAGAGATCGCCGAAGGAATCCCAGGACATCCCGGAAAATACGCCCATCGGTACACCACACGCCTGCACTCGCACAACTCACCTGTCAACAACTCGCACAATTCGAATATTCCCCCGTTATCAGCCATCAATCGGCATGGTAACGGAGAGACGAGCGAGATGGCAGCAGCGCGCACCGAGCATCCTAGATTACCCATACCCTAAATCCCGGTACTCCTGAGAGCGACCCTACAATATCGACCTAATTACGCCCATTTCCCGCTAGATCTCCCCCACTATTATTCCCACCTATCGATCTCCCATCGACCCGATATCGAGTAACCCGTGCCGCTGCTGCCCAATCAAAAATCAGGACGTCCCGGCCACGAGGCCGAGGAAATTTTGGAGCTTCCGTTCGACGAGATGACTCGCACTTTGCGGATAGCCACCGGCGAGTACGGACAATTTGCGAAGCGAAATTTAGAGAAAAGAACGAAGAGTTAGAGCGTGAGAGGAGTGAGAGTGAGAGTGAGAGTGCTGAGAATTAGAGACGAGAGAAATTATATAAAGAAAAGGATATTGATCAAGAAAAGAGAAAGAGGAGACATCACCACGCCACACCAACGAATTGTAAGTGTTTGCACAGTTCCTTCCCAAAAACATGTGGCAGATTCCTTTTTGAGATTCACCCCTTTTCCGTTTGCGACATAAGTTACAATTCAGAGTATTCCCTCCCGAACTCCCACAGTACGTTTTTTTGAGATCTTCCCCAGTAAAAATTTCTTTTCACCCATATAAGATTTTCCGTAATGCGAAACGTGGAACGGTTGTGCGACTAGCCGTTAAGATTAGAGTAACCCCCTCTCCCTTCATTCCCCTTCCCCGAGTTACCAGTTTCCAACCGTCCCACCTTCTAGAACATTCCGAATTTGAACTCAATTTAGCAATACCAGTGGTAATTATTAAGAGGCCAGATAGAGTCGGAGAACCCCCTTCCCTGAGATACCCCTCCCCGCCCCTTGGAGCCGTTATTTATAGTAGTATTATTTGCGTGTTATTTTTTTTTGCTTTTCTATCATCATTTGTTAATTTTTAATTATAAATTAACTGGCGCCCAAACCACCCCAATATTTTAGAAACACCTCCCCAGAGATCGTCCGCCGATAGAAATATTTAATTGAGTTTTTTTTTATTGTGAATTATACATTTTTCTTTGTTGTTAAATATTCCGTATAATAAAATATTTGTCATTTTTGTTCTTTTACATTCGTGCCCAGATTATTAATTTCTTTTACTCCCGTCCCGTGATATCCCCCCCCCCCCCCCCCCATCGGCGTGACAATATATATATATATATTGTGACGAGGCGGTACTCCCCTCGCAGATCGCGCTCGTTAGTAATATTCGTGAGGAATATGGGCAGGAGAGAAAAGCAGAGTCGCGACGCGTCGCTCCCGGTAAAATAAAAGAAATAGAAAAACACACTCTGTCGGCGAGGCTTCCTATATTTACAGAGAGCGGTCGCCAACCGTCAGCAGCAACGACGAGAGAGAGCGACGCTGTGCGAAGGCAGAAGGAGCGAGAGGGATGGCTGTGCCGGCGATCGAGGAGCGATCGCCGCGAGACCCCCACCTTCGCCGGCAGAGGAACAAGGGAGCGAGGAGAACGCACGAGCCGGTGGACACCGAGAGGCAATGAGAATAAGCAGTTAGTTAGGTTTTGGAATGATAAGAGATGAGTTAGAATTTGGAGACCGTGAGAGTTAGAATTTGAATGCGAGAGAGTCGAGCACGTGGTCAGCGATAGAGAGTAATCGAGAAAGTCGAGCACGTGGTCAGCGATAGAGAGTAATCGAGAAAGTCTAGTAGATTGAGTGAAAAAGTTAGGTTTTTGGCGATCGTGAGAGTGAGAAGTAGAAGGCGAGAACGGAAAATAAAGATTGAAGTAGCGTAAGCTTGTGCGGAGAGAGTGAGTGTGGGAGAGAGAGAGAGTGAGGCGAGACACTGTGCGGAGTAAGAGCGTGAGAGAGGGAGAGAGAGGATTGGATACTGGAGTACCGCTGTGCGACGACAACGGACGAGAGATCCGGCGAACGATAAAGAAAAAGGATAAAGAATAAAGATAAAGAAAAAGGCACGTGGTGCAAATTCTCTTATTAACCGTCCGGATGTTCCGTGACCGCGCGCGGGCTGGTAGAGGGTGTCAGTTCCGCCCCCCCCCTTCGCCTATAGTATTTGAAAGCTGCGCTTCTCGGCGTCTCCGGGAAGTAGCGGTGTCTCACTCGACGAAGTGAAGTCACAGGATTACGCATAGTTAACATTGTACATAGAGTTAAAAATAATAAACGGTCATTTGGATTATTTACTGTACCGATCGGTGCTCACCCGTTATTTCAGTCGAAAGAGAGATACTACTAGAGATACTAAGAGAGAGCGTACTAATACAATCAATAAAATTGACTGCTCTGAATTTTGCAAACACAAAGGTAACGCCCTAATCTATGCTATATCTACGGCTAGGGTGGGAGTGGGTGGCTTCAACGCTTCTGGGCGCGCTCTGATTGGTCCGATTTAAAAAATTAATATCTCGTAAATTATTAACAATATCCCTAATGTTTAGATGCAACTTTTGTTCGTACTGTGCCCATCTACCTTGAAATCCCGAATGGCACCCCTTACGCAATTCACCCTGTATATATATATTGAAACGGTGCCAATGCCGAAAGCCCACCTGAAATCAAAACAATCATTAATACACAAGCCAACAGAGGGCTAGCATTCGCACAAACGATATGATAAAGGTAAATCTACAAATATACGAAATTTTAAGACACAACACTCCAAAATTACCTCAAAACCAAGAAAGCGAAAGCGAAGTCATACAATTACCAACCTACTTACCAATATTTCGGTGACAATATCCCAAAATATCCTACTTCTCAACATCCTTACCTCTGACGATAAGGAATCCGCACTTGGACATGATCTTTCCGCCGCCCCTCTTGAATGCTGAAAAGCTACGAGACTGGTGGAGGTCGACTAGATGACTAGTAAAGGCTGAAAACCTGAAACGAAGGAGATCCATTACTAAAAAACCCTTCGCCTATATCCTACTTGGAGATTTACTTACCAAGTCGTCCACTGCGAAGAGACGGGTCCACATTGTGTAAAAAGGAGACGGCGAGCTTCTCCAAGGTCCTCGATAAGAATAAGAAATCTTCTGTAAAAAGGAAACATGATTAAGAAAAGTTAAAAGGCGACAAAAGTAAAGGACAATTATACTTACCCCATCCTCGAGGACGAACTTGTACAATCATTCCGAAATCGAACAAAAATAAAAATACCAAAAGGGAAAAGAAGACATAAGATTGACTCTTACCTGACTAAAAAATCGACGAAACACGAACACGACACTCGACGTTGTACCTGTCAAAATAACTGGAGGCAGCCATCTTGGTCTACGAGAGAAGGAAGAACATACGACGACTCGATCATGGAAGCTCCGACGCGCCATCCCGTCATCGATCAACGAACCGAGACGTCGATATCGATTTCACACTTATCACCGATAACGGATGGCACGCGGCGATAAGGAAGAATTGTAATTATCGACCCAGCGAAAAGAACTGTATTATAACGCACCAAAATAAATAGAATTTGAATCTTAATCAGGTGTTATCCCAAATTTAATTTCCTATCGAGCCGAACTTAGTATAAAATTAATGAAAAGGCAATAGCCGTTTCAATATATATATATATATATTATAACGGTCCAACGACGACCAACCACGTGACCTATAAATAAAATAAACAATGGTGAGTTAAATAAACAACCGTCAGATGGCGAACAACAAGAACAAATCTCGCAAACAAAGTAATGTTTGCGAGAACATAAATTGCTAACTAACAAAGGAGAACGGTACCTCTCAAATCTGCTTTGATAAGAGCGAACCACTAGTAGGAAGCAATAACCCTGGCGGAGCAGCACAATACCTCGGTATTGTGACAGCGGAGTCAGCGGGTGAGCAACCTCTAGGGCAAACTCGAATCAGATTAACTTACCGGGGTCGAAGACGAATCAGGAGGCGCAGCAAGAATTAAGAGACCCACCAATCACTATCAGGCGGAGAAAGAACCAGGAGGCGCAGACCTAAGCTGGAGCGCAGGATCGGCAAAGCGCAGTCACGTAGCACGGTATCCCCGATAATCACCTGAAAACGGCAACGCAATCAATAAAAAAGAAAAAACTCACAACACAAATCAGAAAACAACTCACTTATGATCCAAAGGCAAGAGCACGGTCATCTCAAATTCAAGCAAGAAAGAAGAAAGACCGTTGACAAACCAGACGGCGTGCCAACACCTGAAAAGATAAAAAAGGAGATAAAATAAACGACCCAAGCGAACGCGCGCACCAGAATAACACTTACCAATTTAAGTATCCCGAAAGGACGAGGAATAACACCTTTAAACGCACTAAAAACCAAAAATCCGTACAAAACAGTAATAACACTCGCGCGCACATGTCACGGCCACGGCCATATTGATTTCAGATACGCCATCGATTAACGTATCAGCATTGACCGGGAACTTGCTGTGATCACAGCGCCGGTGTGCTTATCGCGGCTAATTAAGTGAACCGTGGGTACTTAGCGAGAGTACACGCTACGGCTCACGCGACATATTTCGTGTATCGATAAGAAGTAATAAAATCTAATTTACCAACACCTTCCTTCGTCTCGACTGCTTGACTTTCCTCGCGTCCTCACACGAATTACGTTTCAATATATATATATATATATATTCATAATAACTGAAAAGATTATGCAGTTATTCGATTTGGTACAGCACAAAAATCGATATTTATTCATGTATAAAGAAAATAAAAAGAAGCAGACGGTAGCACGGTCTCTGTCTTCCTAGAGAGAGCTCTATAGTTCTTTCTCTCTCATCCATAGTATAGACGAGGCGAAGATGAGTGGTACACGTGAGATACGCTGCGTGTCATATATACTGCGATGCCTTCGCGAGCTCGCCCTCTGTCTCTCTCGCTCTTATGCGCTACCTATGGTTCTCTCTCTCTCTCTCTCTCTCTCTCTCTCTCTGTCTCTCTGTCTCTCTGTCTCTCTGTCTCTCTGTCTCTCTGTCTCTCTGTCTCTCTGTCTCTCT